>JARFXV010000601.1:0-749179 GCA_031761425.1 Cosmopolites sordidus
ACACAACATTAGATATAAACTATTTAATTTTTATTTATTTCTACATTTATATATCAAATATCGTCATTAAAGAGGCATAGAGCAAAAAACAAATATTAAAAAGTCCACCCAGTAATTTATATATTTATATATATATATATATATATATATATATATATATATATATATATATATATATATATATATATACATATATATACATATATATATATATATATATATATATATATATATATATATATATATATATATATATATATATATATATATATATATATATATATATATATATATATATATATATATATATATATATATATTATATATATATATATATATATATATATATATATATATATATATATATACATATATATATATACATATATATATATACATATATATACATATATATACATATATATATATATATATATATATATATATATATATATATATATATATATATATATATATATATATATATGTATATATATATAAATATATATATATGTATATATATATATATATATATATATATATACATATATATATATTTATATATATATATATATATATATATATATATATATATATATATATATATATATATATATATATATATATATATATATATATATATATATATACAGTACTTGTCCAAATAAGTTTCATAGTATGCATTTCGGAGCCGTCAACAATTATTAATTAACCAATATTGAATGCTTACGATAATAGGCCAACAATTTCCATTATGTTGTTACAAAAAGTATGTTCCCCGGTTAATATATTCTACGATTCACCCTTCATAAAAATTGAGCAGCAATTAACAGAACTGAAATTTAAAATTCTTTCAAATTTCTTCTTCAATTTGATCTATAAAAAAATGGGACATTTCAAAAGCGGTTCAGTTTCATATTGCTTCACTGTAATTCGCACTTTTGCAACAAATTTATGCAGAAGATAAAATATGAATACCATTAAGATTAAAACTGTTTTCACGAAACTGGAACACTGAACTACTTACAGCCATGTAGAATTACTAACGCCACCCTCACTGCACATAGAGTATCTTAAATTGCGCCTTCGAAGTATTCTTGACTTTCCGTAAATATAAAACCATTTTTTTTTCACAAAAATAATATCTAAAAGAATATTAAGAAAACCGAATGACGCACAATCAAGAGAACAAGCAAGATTCAGAAATGGATTCAGTACAATGAATCATTCCTCTATTCATCAATGGATTAGCGCCTGGATCACATCCAGGTTGTACAGTAGGCCATAAAAAGGCACAAGGAATACACCATGCCACAGTGCTTGGCTTTTATCAACTACGAAAAAGCATTTGTTTCATTATCTTAGCCAGGGGTAGACAAAGTATATGTAAACCTATTAGGATCGATATGTGATGGAGCTACAGTTGAAGTTGTAATTGATGTAAAGAGGAGGTGTATGGCAGGGTGACGCAATATCGCCTATTATTTGAAGAAGATTACTTGAAGAAATATTCCGGAATCTGAATTGGGAACAGGATGGTGTAAAGATCAATAATGCACTCTGAAACCATCTTAGATTTGCAGATGATATCGTTCTCCTTTCACAAGACCCAGAGGAGCTGCAAAGACGCTTAAAAGAGCTGCAAAGGGGTGGCGAATCATTTGGATTAAACATAAACCTGAAAAAGAGTCAGGTTATGTTCAATAAATTTGCTGAGGACAGAAGAGTTTCAGTTTTAGGAAGGGATTTGGAGATTGTGTACCAATTTATATATCTTGGGCAGAGGATTTCAATGGACGGAGATACCGTTCAGGAGGTGGAACGGCATGTTAAATGTGGCTGGCAGGCATTTGGCAGACTCAACATAATGTTTAAGAGCAAACTCTTATTTTGTCTAAAAAGAAAGGTCTTCTATCAGTGCGTCCTGCTCTTTATGACATATGAAAGTGAAAACTGGACAGTCACATCGCAATCAATTTAAAAACTGGTAGCACAGAGAGGAATGGAAAATGTATGCATGATATTACAAATCGAGACAGAAAGCACTGCGCATGGATCAAGGAACAAACAAAAGTATGTGATATCATTAGAAGAGTAAGGCAATTGAAATGGAGTTAGGTAGGCCATATAGCGATGGGATGATAGATGGGCAATTCTGGAGTGGATACATCTTGATCGTAAACGTTCGAGAAGAAGACCGAAAGCACGATGGACTAATGGCATTGTTAGGTATATTCTGTTCCCAATCCAGATTTTGAAATACCTCTTCAAGGCACGCTGAGAGAAAACAAGCAATATTGCGTCACTCTCCCGTATACACCGTTTTATATTAATTCCAACTTCAAGATCATCCAAATGAACTATTACAGTGAACTATTAGAGATATCGATCCTAGTAGATTTGCTTAGGCTTTGTCTACAGCTTGGTTAAGCAACGCTTACATTATGGTCAGCTTTGAAATTGAGATGAATACAATTCGTTGTGCCTTTCTAAGGCCTGCTGTTCAACTAGGATGTGATCCATTGTACTAAATTCACATCTAAATTCTGTCTTGGTTGTTCGTGATTCAGTTTTCTTAATATTCTATATATTGATGAACATTTTGTACTGTTAGGAGGTTTATTGGACGGCAGTTCGTCAAATTTTCATCTGCTCCTTTTTTATGTAAAATAATCTCTTCTACATTTTTCCATAAGTTGGGTACTTTCTGTTTTTTGAACTTTCATAATTTTTAAATTTTCATGTGCTCTTTTTTTATGTAAAATAATCTTTTCTTAATTTTCCATAAGGTGGGTACTTTCTGTTTTTTGAGACATTTTGAATATAATTTAGCCAGTGTTTTACATAAAGTTTGATTAATAACCAGCTTTTAGCGTTTCAACAGTTATAGTGCTCTTTCCTTGAGTATTGCCGTTTTTTATTAACTTTATAGTCTTTGTCACTTTCTCAGAGGATATCTGGCATTTGTTCTTCCATGGACAGTACTCTATTTGACTGGTTCTGATTTTTGCTTAACATTGAATAAAATCTTCTGAAAACCTCTAACATTTCCGTACGCACCCAGCACACTCTGCAACAGTTACACATTCAGGTAAACATTTGGGTCCTTTTATTTCTCAGCTTGTATTTAGCTTTATTAATTCCCCTGGTTTCTTCCAGAATTTTTTGGACTAGCTTCATGTTTAACCGACGCATCTCCACTCGAATACGTTTTCTTATAGTTTTGCAAAGCTCAACATAATCCACCATGACAAAAGAATTCCTTGTCCATTGTTTTTTTATTAAATCAATGGCCTCATGGAGATTTTTGACTGTTTAGATCATTTTTCTTCTAGTGCTGTTGAAACAACCATTTCAAGTATATTAGAATATTTCTTCATTCTACTCTATTATTTCCATCACCTCCGAGTCTTGTGACACAGCTCAAAATCACCGCCCTTCTCTAGCATCTTACCAGAATAGAATTTGCCCTTCTTTGGTCTTACATTTTTTCGGGCTTTATCTTCGCAGTTTATCCTAACATTTGCTCGTACCATTCGGTGCGACGAGAGCAGTAAGTTTGACAGTTTTTATTTTGTATTTTTTATTAAAAAAACTTAATATCTCGTAATTATCATATAATAAAAAGGTACAATAAGCTTAAAACTTTGAACTAAAATCATACTGCACTTATTTATAGACCTGATATAATTAATGTTATAAAACTTATTTATACACCTAATACAGGTAATGCCAAAAAATACCCACTGCATACTTTAATATTTATCTCACTATAAAAGAACTTCTTATAATACACACTAATTAAAATCATAGACACTACTCTAAAATATATAATGAAATACATCGTTGTATAAATTTACATATACTAATTAACTTCTATATTTTTCCTCCAATTAAGGTTCATGCTCAACCACCTCGCACACCTAGACCTCGACTCAATTCGGCCATTTTCGTGTCCAACAGCGGACCGGGAATCGACCCCAAGGAGTTTTTCCGTCGACACGGCTCAGTATCGAAACTATGTCGCAAGGCCCGCAGCGTAGATAACATATCGCTAGAGGAGAAGCATTTTGGCCTGCCGACGTTGTCCATCAGCGGTCCATCGCCGCCCGAAGCCGAAGAGGAAACTGAAATAAACGAAACGCAAAGATTTTTGGCGTAGGACATTGTTTCGTAACTTCGATAGGTTTTGTTAGGTTTGTGTTACTGTAAACTGCTCTAACGTTAAGTTATTTAGATTTCTGTGAATACTACTATTAAAATAATGTTCGGCTATATATAATACGTTAGTTATTTGTTTGCCTAAGTTATCCTATCCATTTAAAAGCTTTATTCACTTTCGTCAGATTTTTTTACTATCACAAGGCGGTTTGATGTGATATTCTTTTGACATTCTAAATCATCTTGTTAGCATGTTCTAAATGTAGTATTAAGGGTCCAGCAAAAAGGGGTCAAAATGATGAAACAATATTAGGGATTATAATTGTATACATTTTTTATTGGACGTAACATATCAATAATATACATTATAAATGCGAGTAATATATGTACAAAATGTTTTTAACATAAAACATAAATGGGTAATGAAAACACAATTCACATAATTTTATCACCATTGGGCTAAATGGTCGCACAAAATAAAATAGAAGTGAATAAGAGATTTTTAGATTTCAGCCTATAAATATTATAAATAACTATAAATATTTTCTACACATTTTATTTATTACCTCTTCACTTCTTTATTTCTTCTATTTCTTTAATTGTTTTTCATTGCTTTAAATTGAAATAATGGCTTTATATAAATAAAACCAACACATCGAAATTAAAAATCTATGGAATGTTTGGAAAATTAGTGTTATTGTAATATTAATTGATCGAATTGTCATAGACTGAATAGTTTAACTAACTAAAATTATCCAAGAAATACGCCTTCCAGCTACCCCGGATTGTTGACTACAAAGACCCCACCACATTCTGGTAGATGAACGAAGGTCCCCGAGACTATAGTCATTTTAAAACATTTATCTATGTACCATTTGTATTTCTGCAGCATTACCACCGACATAACCAACCTTATATTTATCTATTTTTCCGATCACACTTAAGGTGGTTTGACGATTTAAAACCAACTATGGCTTTATTTTATATTTATATTTTCGCCCGCCTTCTTACAATTTTCACTACAGTTTTATCACTTAACTGTTGAACTTTATCTTCACATTTTATTTAATACCAAATACATAATCATAGGAGCGATCGCAAAAATACTACGAAAACCGAAAAATTCCACATCGCAAGGAGTAGACAGAGGACAGAAGAAAAGAATCTTTCTTCGAAAATAGTTATTTGAAATTCGTAGGTGTTTCCATGATAGCCCTTCTTCTCGGTATCTCTTTGAGCACTGACAAGTTCTAATACAAGGGAGAAGGAGTTCCTCTCGCACGTCGATACATCTTTACCGACGGTAATCCAACCTCTATGCCTTGATAACATTTAGAAACAGTACATTATGTGCAGAATTAAATTTCAAACCAAATTAAAGTTTGCTACTGGATAAAGTGGCAAGGAGTTCCTTCTTTAGCACATTTGTTATATTTAAAATGATTTTCTGAATAATATTTAAGTGTTGAATTGTCGAGGTTTATTCACATTTTTCCGTATAAACCCGAAGGTTGATACCATGTGGGAAGTGGTGACCAGAGCTAGTCAGTAACTGATGATCGTGGTTCGGAAGCTACGTTAAAATGTTGGTCCAATCGCTAATAGCCTCAGCTTCTATGGGCCAGAGATTTGGCTGTAGATTCTTTTTCTCCGAAAATAAGTCAGAAAAGAACACGATGCTGAAAATTTGAGTTCGATACGATCTAATCTGACGGCTGTGGAATTTTTTGAAATTTAAAAAAAAGTCGATTTTTGGTAATTTTGAGAATTTTATATCTCAGGCTCTATGTAATCTAGAGACTTAAACCAACCGGCATTCTTCGCTACTGACCTTGAATTTTAGAGAATTCAATACATTTTTTGTTTCAAACTTAATTCCTTTTAACTGAATTACCATTTTAGCGAATTTTGCCTATTTTTTAAACATTTCCAGATCATTATTTTTTAAGTAGAAGGCTGAAATATGGCTCATATTTTTTGTCTAGGTATATTCTGTTGGTGTCGACCCTAATTTTCTTTGATAATTTTATAATTTCACAAAGCCAAAATCGATTTTTGGAGAGTCGCTGTTTTCAGATAGCTATAACTTTTTTCTGTCAACTCGAAATCGCTTGAAACATTCAAGGAATATACTTTTTTTATATCCCCAAACAACAATGGAAATTTAAAGTTTGGAATAGAAGTGGTCTATGAGCTGTGAATTTTTAAAATCTTCAAATGTTCTACTTAATACGTTATTTGTGTTGTATTATTCTTAATTTCTTAAATTTTACGTAATAAATTAATACTTACCTATTATTTTTACAGAAAAAAAGAGATATGAAGCTTATAAAATTCAATACCTTAGTAAAATTATAATATATTTAAACATTCATTTTTTTAACAATTTTTTTATTTTGTTACAACATTATATAAAATAATTTAAAACAGATATATACAATATTTTTATTAATAATAATAGTATTGATTTGAATTTTATAATAATAAATTATCAGTCTATTTTCGAAATTAAGGATCCGTATATTATAGTAATTAATTAACTAAACATATATGTTTCCTTTTATATCTTATATTTATTAAATAATTATTTTATATAATGCTGTAACAAATAAAAGAATTTGATACAAAATTTGGTTTTTAAATATCTTACAATTTTTCATAATTTTACAAGGGTATTGAATTTTCTAATAATAAGGTCAGTAGAGACGAATGCCCTTTGGTTCAAGTCTCTAAGTTATATAGAGCCCGAGATATAAAATTCTAAAAATTACTAACAAATCGACTTCTTTTTAAATTCAAAAAGCAGGATTTTTCAGGATCACCTTCTTTTCTGGATCACATACTTTCAGAGAAACAATCGGTAGCTAAATATAATAGATCTACCTACATATATATATATATATATATATATATATATATATATATATATATATATATATATATATATATATATATATATATATATATATATATATATATATATATAATAATAATAATAAAAAAAAATCATAAAAGCACTATTATATATTTCATGCAAAGATTAATTTAATAATATATGTTCTCATTCTATATAATATTTTAAGAACATTTTGTATATAAAACATATTACCAATTCACAATTTATATATCACTTAACAGATCTAATTTATAGCAAAATAAAATTAAGTTTTCTTGTAATTAACTGTAAAAAATAAACCAGTATTATCGTGCAGATGAATGTTAATTTAACGTATATTGTCCAATAGGAAAAGCAATCTAATGTGCTGTAGATAACGGTGCCAATAAACAAAGAAAAGGGTACAGACTGTAGAAAAAAGATAGGTGTAAGTGATGAAAATTAATATTTTTTTTTTAATTATTTTTTCAAAATTTTTGTGATCGGTGGGTAGATCAATTCAGCATCAACAAAATCATCGACAATGGAATTGTTTAAAAGTTATAGAAAACAAAACTACCCACTTGTGAAAATTCAATATTCCAATCACAAACATCATGACGTCAGGATTTTATTTTTAGAAAGGAAATTTTATGGTAATTTCTAAGATTTCACTTTAACGAGAAAAGAAAATAACGACATAATGATTACATTCATTTAACAAGGATACAAATGTATTTGTTTTATTACATTAAATATTATCATTTGCTAATAGGATGTTACTATTTTTATGTTAAAAATAACATGAAAAGACATGTAATATCTCATAAATAAAAGAAATAAATGAATATAAATAGGATAATTAGAGCTTAATAAAGGCTTTTTTGTCAACATATCCACTTTTTTGTACTAACACATTTCACACATTTCGCTGACACTGTAGCTTCGTCAGAAATGTTGCTTTGTTAGCCTTGCTTCTAGTTTGTATCGTTTTGTTTTAATGGTCTATTGTTTATTTTGTACGTTTAATATTTTGAAATCGCTATTAAAGCGGTGAATTTTCATTTCGTAAAAGTGAAGCATTATTGGAATGGAAGACAAAATATTGAACCGACCGGAAAGTTTAGAAATAAACTGTTCTGAATCGCCAAATTTACATGAACAAATCGCCTTTATTAAATTTATACAAGTAACAAACAGCCTATGTGTGGATTTCCTAAAAATATATTTTATTATGAAAAAGTTTTAAATTTATACCCACTTCAACAATAAAATATTTTTTCTAGCGAAGCTACAGTGCTAGTGAAACGCGTCAAAAACTACAATAAAGTGGAAATATTTACAAAATAGTCTTTCATTAAATATTAGTGACGAATTTCCAGCAAGCTAATATATCTCGTATCATATCCACATTCATATCCTTCAACTGATTTGCTCTAGTTTGTATATGTATATATCACTCACCATCTTCGCCAATAACTATGTAAGAAAAACCTTTCATTAACTATATAAATTTTACAAGTATTTATTAATAATTTCTACCAATAGATATGCTAAATTAGGTATATGACATTTTACCAAATTAGTATCCGTAGTTTAGTTAAACAATAGAACGTAGCAGTTTATTGGAATTTTATTCTAAAACAGTATTTTCGTAAATACCTAATCTTAACACATGTCTCTATAGTACAGGCCAATTATATATGTGCAAATATTTTTTAAAAACGTCCAGCATTCTTAATACTTGCAGTAAAGATGCAATTGAACAATACTTACTGTAAAGAAATTATAACATGATATGATAAGACTTACAGCTAACACAAAATTACTTACATTTTTTATTATTTAATTCTAACCTACAATGAAAATATGTTTTAAGAAGCATGCTGATTTATGTATACAATAGCAAAATGTAAAAAATCCTAAATAAATAAATATACAAATCCATGTTTAACCAGTTATTCATAAATATCATTTGTGAATATATTGGTTCTAGTTCTTTCTTATTTATTTAATTTATAGAAGCTAGAGCCTGGTCAACAATTAACACCTCTATGGAATCTATGTGGTTCGGGTTCAATATTAGCCCTATTCTATAGCAGTCCCTCCTTGATTTGCCTTTTTAATGTAATTAATATCACTATTAGTTTTCACTTTTACTCATAATATTAGGTCTCATATAAATCAGCTGACTGTAGTTTAGACCAAAATTATTATAAATATTTTCACAGGGTGTGTTACTACTTGCAATAAATAATACTTGCAATGACTAGAATTAACAAATAATACGAACTATAACATGTGAGTTCTTATCCATAAACAACCTAAGTTTTATCTAATGTAATCTAATGTAGGTTCGAAAGAAGACATTATAATTGACAATAACTTTAAAAAAGACTAATGTACAAAACTTTGGAGAAAAGGAAACTAAAATGACTTCTAATGTGCTGCTAAATTCTCCAGATAGCTTGCAGTAGGCTTTAGTTATTTCTTCCCCTTCCATTCTAACATTCAGGCCTTCTGTTATTTCTTTATTTGGTATGAAGCATCACATATTTTTGTAGCACTTTAAATTGTCTTTAAATTGTCTTAAAAATCTTTAAAATCTCTATATTAGACGTAATAACATAATAACATAACTACAATCCATAAGCCCATACAGGTTTGAAGGTCGCTTTCTAAATGGCATCTTGTTTTATAATTACAATTTCGATTTTCTCCCGAGGAGCGAATACTTTTTTTCCAATTTATTGTTTAGTTGGATTCTTTTTTGTAAGTCTATGAGTTTTCCAAATAAGACTCTTATCCTATGAAACCCATGATATTTGACACTCTCTACTTGTAGTAGAGATTGTAGTCGATTATTTAACGTCATTATTTAACATCCATTAGGACGATTATTTAACGTCCATTAGGAGCGCTTCTGTTCGGCATTTTGCAAAATGCTAAACGTAAATATTAAAATGTAAAATGTCATTTAATCTTATTTTTCAAGTCATTACCCAATTTTGTATGTCAATTTTTCTTTTTGGTAATGCTGTAACTATGGTGGGGTTTTATATGTTATTATGGATGGCTAAGATGGTTACTATGTTTATAATGGATGGATGCCTAAGTATAGATATCTATGAAAAGCGTATTGGGATAGGTATGCTTTGCAACGGTAGCAGTGTGCGTGTGTTCATTAGTTGGTAAGTCCCAAGCATACTTTCTTGAAGTACTCCTAATTTGATGGGATGTATTTTAGATATTTTTTGATCATGCCTTACCCTGAAGCACTTTTCCTGAAGATAAGATTCCAAAAGAATGGGTCTGGTAGTTCCTTCGGTTATTGGCACAAAAGACCTTCAATGCCAAACTTTGTCAATGGGGCTTGGCTGACAAAGAAATACTACATAGCAATAAGCATTGCTTTGAAATTTGTCGTCGATGATATCAACTATTCTATGAACATGTTCTATGGTATCGTTGTCTTTTTGAATCCTGAATTGATATTCTGGAATGAGTTTTCTATCTTGAATGTATTCGTTTGGACGTATCAATTACAATTTTCCTCAGTGTAGTATAATGTTACTATGTTTAGTTCTTTTCCTGGTTTGGGAATGAAGATGATTTCAGGGCCTTTCTATTGAGGAGTAGAAAGTAACCTGATCTCACTACAGCATTGAACTGTATAGGTGTATAATACTAAAATTCTTTTAAGTTTAAATTATTAATTTAATATATTATATAAATGCTAACATATTATTTGGTATTATACTATTTTATTATATCTACTGAATTATATATAAATTTACAAAAGCATTTTATGCAGATGAACCAATACGTCTATTACTTAAGTTAATTACATCATTGATTTATTGATATATTAACACACATATTTGATATATTAACACACATTTTTTTGTTCTTATTTTACTGATATTCAGGTATGTTCAACGGTCATGTCTTAAATATGATATAACAGCATTTTAATATAAAAGAAAATCCACATTTACGTTGTATACAAAGCATGCTTCTGCAAACGTTAAAATTAAAATTGTAGGACTTACTTATAAAACTACATAATATTGATCAACAAGCTTGTATCATTATCCCAGCAAATAATTCAAGGGACCAAATGTTAATACAAAAAAAATATTTGTGCATCTACATAAGGCACTTATCAATATCTCGATAGCTTTAAAATAGACTTTAAGCTAATCTAGATGCAAACAAAAACATTAGGGCCTTTTTTTATAGTTTCATATGTAGACGAGTACGTCTTACTTTTAGATATCAATTTCTACGAATTCCGACGCTTAATGCTCCCCAATATTACAATGTCAATTTTTTTATATTATAGGCAACCGTGTAACCAGTTTTGTATTTTTAAGTAATAACAATTAAGTTTCAATTGTAATAATTCGTTTGTTTTCTACTCAAATATGAAAAAGGCTATCTACAACAAAACCATATTGTCAGCTTTTCGAGAAAACCATCAACTATGTTATAAAAGAAAAATGCCCGAATTTTAGCAGAACTAAATGATATGTGCAGTTATAAAGTTTTGGAAGGGTGAAATAAACTGATTATCGAAGATAATTACAGTTATATTAATAATTCAAATAGTTGTATGGAATAGGTCCCTTGATTGGATTTTCTTCTGATGATGATAACATGGTTACGGAAACACATGTCGGGGAAGGCAAGAGTAAAATGAAAACAAATGATTTGGCGTTTACTAGCAAATCTCTTTGTGTTTAGCTTGAAGATCTGAATTTGCAATTATGAATATTTTGGGGACAAGTTTTAACTGCATTATTCAATTAATATTTTCGTAACATGAGAAATTTCATGACCCTACTAATAAGGTATTTTTTATTATTTTTCTAAATATATGCATGTGGAAATAATAAACAAATGACCAATTAAAATTAATTCAAACGCAAAAATTACTTATTGACACATACACAATTCCCTTTTTGTATTACTGTGATTCAAACTGAAAGCCTTTCTTTGTAAATAGAAAACTATTCTAGGTAATCCTGAATGGCTAAAAAGTATTTATACACAAATCGAAATGTAAAGCACAAAAGATAGAACACAAATGTGTTTAAGTAAATTGCTTTTCATAGTATTGGGAACGATATGCAAGGTATATTTGTTGTTACAATTATTCAATAGGATTTTATTATTTTCGTAGGAATATTCTAATGGCGAAATGTTTTATAATTTATTTCTAACATATAATTTTCTTTCCTAACCTTAAAACAAATTCTAAACTAAATCAATTAATATTCATTTTTGATTATAAACTTACGTAGAAACTTACTCTAGACACCATAATAAAGCAGCGGGTAGTATGTTTCTACGTGAACATTAGAGATTAATAATATTTTATTTACTACCCAATATATATTGTAAATTGCAATAGAAATTGTAAGTTCTTAATCTTAAAATAAATCCTTCTAAAACAAAAGAGTTTTTATTATAGAGGAGTCTAAAGTATGCGAAAATGTTTGTCTAGAATTATCAATAGCAGTTGGGAAAGTAATTACAACATATTGTGACAGAGTTTCTTTTCAACCGGTGTTGACAAAATGGTGAAAAGTTATTTTTATTACCTAAATTGATATCTTATATCATAATAAATTATTGAGGCAATTAATAAGTTCGTTCGGTTTTTTTTTCTTTTGAGTGTAATAATATTTAACCTTTTACCAGTGGAGCGCGGACTGTCGCTCTGCACCGATTTTGTCTCGACAATAATTTTCATTGTACTCCCCTACAAGTGTTGTGCTTCTCAATACCTTCCTGGAAGAGCGTGTATTAGTAGGCGATTGAGTGAGCCAAGCAGTAGTTTCGGGCTTTGATGAATAATTCGAAATTGCGGACTGAGAATCAGCAGCGACCACTGACGTAACAAAACATATTAATTTGTTTTTCTGTGTTCTTTTGATAAGGTATGTTATTTTCGCTATTTTTTTGTTGTCACTATTATACATATACATTTTTAAAACGGCGTTTTACGAAAAAGAACAAGAGCAACTAGATAAATTAATGGAATTACCCGGTGATGAATGTGATGAAGAGGGAGAAGACGCCATTGAACTGTATATACATGAAACAGATAGTGAACAGGATATTTCGGACAATGAATCCGGTGATTTGCAAGAAGCTGTTGGTCCATTTTTCCCCCAAAAAATGCGAGAACCCGTTCAGGAAAAGTAGTTATCCATCGATTCTTACTACAACATTTGCGGTTTGACGATCTTGAAACTCGCGTAGCTAGAAGGTCTGTTGATGGATGGGCAACGATTCAAGATGTTTTTGAGATCTTTGTAAAAATATGTAGAACTGCATTTACTCCTTTTTATTTCATAACAGTTGACGAAAAATTAGAAGCATTTAGGGGTGGATGTATTTTCCGTTAATACGTACCCAATAAACCTAACAAATGCGAAATAAAAATGTATGCTCTTTGTGACCCCAAAGTTTTTTGTACTTGTAACTTGGAAGTATATGTTGGCACACAGTTGCGAGTTCTTGAGAGGTAAATAATTCCCCAGATGCTGTTGAGGAACGGTTGTGTGAACCCGTAAGAGGAAGTGGAAGGAACCTAATAATTGGTTTATCAAGTTTAAGTTGATAGAAAACCTAAAGAAGAATTTCAGGATAACTTTCGTTTCCTAACCGTTCCTACGAATAGTTAGGAAAAATATAATTTACCCGTCCAGTAAATTGACCTGAAAAGTTGTCAATGATTGCCTTTCTCGAGAGTTGCATGCTCTTATCTTATGTTCCAAAAAAGGCAAAAATATTTTGCTTATTTCGAGTTTACACTATGATAATACTATTGATAGTGAAACAAATAAGCCAGACATAATAGGGACTTACAATCAAACTAAAGGAGGAATAATTACGGTGAACCAACTTTGCCTTGCCTATAATTGTGCTCGTGTCACTCGACTGTGGCCAATGGTAATCCATGGCCAATCCGTGGCCAATGGTAACATTCCAGGTATAAATTCTTTAATTGTTTAGAATTTATAAAAATTATATAAAAAAAAAGAATTTTATTTTTGCGGAAACAAAAAAAAATGGTGGTAACTATCTTTTGAATTAATATGTGATTACATAGGAATTCATTCTACTGTATCGAATATACCAAGATCGATAAAACTAAGAATAAGGGAGATTCTTAAACTAGAAGTTACGGAGCAGCCTCGGAAACCTCCAGCAAATTAAAAAGGGCGATGTGCTATGTGTGACAGAAAAAAAAATGCTCCACCCGATATTTCTGTAGAAAATTTCACACTTATGTATATTTGGAGCACGCTCTAATAATTTGCCCAGAGTGTTGAAATTGAGCATGATGAAACTAAGTTTAACGATGGATATTTTATATTACTTTGAAGTTATTTTTATGTTCTTTTTTTGTATAGTTCTTAAATGTATGTAGTTTTGAATGTTATTTTAAAAAACTTATTTAAGTTTAATTATATGATTTTCTATCTTAATCACTTCGTAGCAAAACTACGACATTCTCTAATGGCGGACTAGGAGCCATCAGTGGCCACTAATGTTCCAACATTTAGAGCCACTACTGTAAGGTTAACCTATTTAATATATAAATATATTCGAGTCAATAAAATGTTTGGCATTATTGACTTTACCATCTTTATATAAATTTCATTATTCCGCCTATGACGTCGACTTATCTATGAAGAACTGCCCCATCTAGTACTTACGTATTCTACTGGGTCGCTATATGTATGGAAACGGCCAAATATCTCTAAAATGCTTTGAGATTTCGTAATAAAATTTTGTACACAAACATCCGGATATATCCACTTTTTGGATATATCATCGTGTCACATATTTTAAATCCAAGGCTAACTTGATTTTTTTAATGATACTGTTATTATTGGTATCGCTGAGAAGAGCATTTTTATCTGAATTCAACGACGAAAATAATATATGGTTTATTTTTTCAAAATATATTTAAAAAAATGGCTAAAAGGTATTTCGTTCTGTTTTATGGTAAATATATATTTCATTTAGTAGGCTATGAAACTATAGATGATGAATGAAGTATATGATTTCATTTAACAACTGTTAAAATCAATTTGTGAATTTTAAATTTCTTTCCATTTTTATATGGACTTAATGTGTATTTAACTGAAAGAGAAATAATTAAAATACTAACAATTGTTTGATAAGGTGAGAGAAAACGGACTTATGCGGAAGTTTGTTCAGGATATACTAAAGCATATACTATAAGGATATACTAAAGTATATCCGAATAAGTTAATCACTAAGTTAACAAAAATGGTGAAAAAATACGATGATATAGACAGCATTAAAACTTGTCCCAAATTAGAAAGATTTAGCTTAGCATGTGTAGGCGATCAGTCCAAAAAAATAAAGAAATAAAGAAAAAAAAATAACAAAGGATTTTTATCCTTACAAAATACAATTACTACAAGAATTAAGTGAAGATGATTTTGATCGAAGAGTTAAGTTAAAATTTTGTTTCAAATATTATTTTCACGGATGAAGCAACATTCTATTTAAATGGTCATTTTAACAGACTACTGTACATACAGGGATGATACTAATCCACACTGGTTCATACACATCAATCAATCCTCAACAATGAATTCTCAAAAGTTAAATGTTTGGATGGGATTTAGTAGCAAGAATACTATAGGACCTTTTTTCATTGATGGCTACTTGACAGAAGATAAGTATTTAGATCTATTGGAAGAAAATATCATCCCTCAACTTTTACATCGGTTTCCAAATTTAAATAAACAAAACCAGGAAATATGGTTACAGCAAAATGGTACACCAGCACACTATGACACGTTAGAAATTTTCTTAACACTACTTTCCCAATCCGTTGGATCGGTCGACGAGGAGCTATCGATTGGCTGGCAAGGCCACCAGACTTGGCACCACCCTATATTTTTTTGTGGAGCTTTTTAAAAAATCGGGTTTACTTTAATAGGCCAGAAAATCTCAAATTATGAATTCCACAACAAATTGTCTATATACAGTCTATATATTATCAGGTGAAAAAAACGCAATTCAAGGCTTTATCTGACTTATCCATTACTGCCAGGAAGTTAATGTTGGACACTTTGAATACCTTTTGTAAATACTTGTAAAAATAGTTGATAAAAGAATATATAATTTTGATACTGTTTTTCTTTTAAATCGGTGATCTTGACAAAAGACGCCGAAATACATTTTAGTCATTTTTTTAAATATTTAAAGTATTTTGAAAAAGAAGACCATACAATATTTACAACGTTGAATTCAGAAAAAAAATGCTCTTTCGAACAATGTAAAATTGATGTACTGTTGTCATTACGAAAGAAAAAAAAATCAAAATATACCCAAAGTGTCAAATATACATAAACATGTCCTGTTTCCATACATAACAGCAACTCTGTATAAGCTTTGTATACCTTTTGATGTTAGGTTATGGTTATTGAGACGGCTGGCCCAGATTTTGACCGTCATCTTGTTATTTCAGTAATCTCTTCTAGTTTACCTGCCATTAGGTGGTGTCGTCTGCAAAACGTATGTTACTGATTTTAGTTTCATTAACTAAAACCCCCCTTCCCAATTATTTAGGACTCGTCTTATGATCAGTGGCGGCTCGTGAGGGAGGGCGTTAGGGCGCCGCCCCTCCAGCATTTATCACAGTTTTCAGAACAAAGCACCATATTTTATTTCCGTTCAGTTTCTTTTCTTTTACTCATTTTCCTGGTTCACCTCCTGTATAGAGTTCAATAGCACGAAAAGTAAAAAGGAGGAAGGGGAAAGCAAAACAATTATTCACCAGCACTATTTTCTTCTACGCCCTCTCACTTTAAAAAGATAAGAGATGCTAGTATAGATCCTTATCTGACGCCCTTTCTCACATTAAAAGATGGTGATAACTCTCCATCAACGTTTAGTTTATCTAGATTGTTACCTTAAATGCTTCTTATGCGAGAGACAAGATGATTTCCATTTCTTCTACAACATGCCAGAATGTAAACAAGTTAACACCCTCTTACTGCAATATACGTATTCCAATTTTTTTTTTCAGTTTTGAATCATTTTTTAACTTCGACTTCTGGTATTTCTTTTAGAGCGGCCAGATAATTCCTTTGGATGGCTTCGGCTCAAAACGTCGCCATCCCTGGTGAATATGTTGTTTGTCAACTGGCATTTGTTTGATTTTTACCAAAAAATTGACGAATAATCGCCTATTACTGAGTACAACATCCTTGACTTTGGTAATATTTTCGTCGTCACTAAAGTTCTTTCACCGTTTATAAACATTTTTGATTGTCATAGTTTTAGCACCGTTACATTTTCTAAACATTTTTAAATCATCAGCACAAGAAATTTCGTTTTTAGACAAAATTTAATTGCAAAATTCTTTGTTCGATAAATGTTTCTAATTTCTAATTTAACAAGCGAAATTATATGAAACGTCTATAAGATATCAAGGGCAGTCCAACCAACTTAAAAAACAAATGGTTACATCCATACGTAAAGTGCGCGAATTTTTAAAACAAAATCGCCTTAGTTTTTGATCCTAGTAGTAGATTAAAACATATGCAAAGTCGACATTTTAAATAACCCTAAAAAGTTCATCATGATCTGGCGCTTTTCAAATTTTAATTTTATTTATAGCTAATGTTTTAATTTTAATTTTAAAAACTATAGAAAAACAATAAATAATAATGATAATAAAGTATCTAAAGCGATAAGGCGATACAGGATATTCGTAAAATTTCTCAGTCTTCCAGATATAAATGGATCTTTTGTTGCTCTACCTGGAACCAAGGTAGATTGTGGGAACAGGCAGTTCTTGAACTTACTGGTATGACTAATAAAACCAGTGTTTCTATTGTCGCAAACTTCATGTTGAGTTCTTCGAGTTTTTCTTTTATATCGGTGTTTGCACTGATTATATCCAGTCTCTCCCCCAATAGTTCTGATATCCTGATCTTGCTGCATATCTGATGGATTATTATTAAATTATGTTATTTAAACTCAATACACACAAGTTATATGGAAAGTGTTTTCCAGCATTAAATATATTTTTTCCTGTTTTGTTTTTATCTAAGCAATACTTTTCATTTATAAATTATATTTAACTAATTTTAACAGTTTCAGTTTACCAGTGAACTATATTTTTTCTTTTGATTTTACAACACAGGAAATAAATCTAAATATCAAATCTGGTTGGAATTATAATAATATGGAATTTGGGGATTCCCTATTAATTCCCATCTAATATCACAATGTTTACAGAAAAATATGTTTAATATAATAGTATTGCCTTCGCCATTCCGTCAATAATAACGGGGAGTTAATAGGAGTTGTGTCCAATTGTTTTTCTTTTATATTGAATTTTAGCTTTGGGAATAACTGAAAATCACATAAAACTAAATTAGGCGAATATTGGGATAACCAAATATCACGACATATGCCAAGAAATCACTTATAATCTTGCTTGTTATCACAAAATGCTGATATCTGCACAAAGCAAGAAATAAAATCTTCACAATATATTGATGATAATGATCATAGATTAACATACAATTTAATAATCTTCATCCTCTTCAAGTAACACTTTGGTGTGCGTTGTGGGCTGGAGGGGATATAGGGCCATTTTTTCATGAAAATGATAATGGTGAAACGGTAAGTGTTAATGGCGAACGCTATCGTAATATATAGTAAGAGACTTTTTGTACACCACAATTCAATACGTGCCATGTATCGTACGATTAGGGAAACTTTGGATTTGTTAGGGACGCATTTTCCTGACCGCGTCATTTTTCGAAATAATGATATTCAGTAGCCTGCAAGGTCATGCAATCTCACCCAACACCACTTGTTAGTTTTATTAAAAAAGAAAATTCCGAAATACCTAATGAGATTAGACTAATGAGATTAGACGAAATACCTAGTCAGATTAGACTAATGAGTCACACCAATATAAATATATTTTAAAACTACTTTTTATTTGCACATGTAAAACACTTTATTAGATATATTGTCAAACACACCCTTCAAAGGAAATTTGCCTAATAAAAAACGAAACACAATATGTTATTTCTTTATAGTTTTGATTCATAATCATTTAATCAGATTATTGCATCATAGAGAATTATCGGGCAAAACGATATTTTAATTAGCCATGAAACTCCATTGTGCAGTTTCTCGTCAATTTAAATAGCGAGGTATATTTGAAAGATCGCAACAATGTTTTTGTTCTGTACAGTTTTATTTCGAAAGATTCTTGTTCTGGGCTCAAATTTTCCCCACTATTGCGAATATCCTTTGAAAAATTCAAAAATTAGATTTATAAATCCTTTCTGTGATCATTATCTAACATACGTCTTTTACGTAGTTATGAAAATGGAAATGAAAAATAACATGCATTATCATCATATTTTGCAAAATAAAAAAGATATGGATGCCATATATGTTAATCTAAAGTAAACAAGGTTTTTTAAGTTCCTATCTAGAGTTACACAGGTTAATGATGTAATCTGCTTCAAATACTCGTCCGAGATTGAGTGTCCTCATGGATATCCGCGATAAACATCAACTCCATTTAGAGCAGACAATTAATATAGTTAACTATATATATATATATATATATATATATATATATATATATATATATATATATATATATATATATATATATATAGTGTGGATCAGACGTTGACGTGGTAAAGGGGTTTGAGTAGAGCAAATCATGGGGTAGGATTTGGCGGACAGGTCAAGGCAGAGGCCTCAGACTAACATGATCCAAAATCTGCCAACCCGCATTGGACCAGCGTGGCAGATTACGGTCCATACCTTCAACATGGTATTCCAATATGTTGAAATAAAGCCAAGCGGGAAGACCTGCCCCAAGGCAGAGGGTGCTAAGAATCACCGGGTTAGATCAGGCTGCCATTGGACTTTTAACATTGCTACGCTTAATATACAGACTATGAAAACGGAGACCCGACTGCAAGAACTGTTAATCGAACTCGACAACATACATTGGGATATTACTGGGCTCTGTGAAACACGAAGAAAGGTTGAAGAGTTAATCAAACTAGAACCAACTGGTCAGCTACTCTACACCCGAGGTACGGAGAATGGACGATGTGATGGAATTGGATTCCTCATTAATCGAAAGCTGAAAGACAGTGTAGTTAAATGTGAAAGTATATCTGACCGATTAGCCCAATGCGTCATTCAGTTGAATAAAAAGTTTAAACTTCAAATCGTCCAAGCTTATGCACCAACTATAAGCCATAGAGATGAGGAAATTGAGGAATTTTATGATGATGTGGCTCAACTTTTAGACAAAGAGAGGTATGGGGGATTTTAATGCCAGATTCGGAAAAGCAAGAACTAGTGAAAATGCAACTGGCCCATATGGAAATGGTGAACGGGACAATACAGGTGACAGGTTGGTTGACTTTGCTGAAGGACAAGAATTCTATATTTTGAATTCGTTTTATAAGAAAAAGGTCAACAGAAAATAGACACGGAAAAGTCCATCTGGACTCACTAGTGAAATTGATTACATCATGTCAAACTGTACTTGCACTGTCCTTAACCATTTTAATGTGGGAAGTGACCACGGAATGGTACGAGCAAAGATTAGAATAATCTGCCGAAAAGAACACGAAAAAATGATAAGATCGAAAGGTGGCAAAGTGGATTCTGGGAAGCTACTGGAGAGGGGCAGAGATGTTGAAATTACTTTGTCGAACCGCTTTGCTGTGTTACAAGACCTAGAGGAGATGTAAATTAAAGACCAATATAAAGAAATCGCCAACGATGTGCTTAAAACGGCGGCTTCAATAGCACCAGAAGATAAATGTTTCAAAGAGTCAAAAATTTCCAATGAGACCATTAATTTAATGAAAAAACGCCGGACAATGAAGAATGCAGACCGTCCTTTTGGTAGGGTCGAGTACGTTGAGCTTTGCAAAACTATAAGAAAACGTATTCGAGAGGAAACGCGTCGATTCAACATGCAGCTAATGCAAAAAACTCTGGAAGAAAACAGGGGAATTAACAAAGCTAAGCAGAAGTTGAGACGGAAAAGGACACAAATGTTTTCCTTAAGGCGTGAGGATGGTACAATATGCAGGAAACGGACGGAAATGTTAGAGATTGTCCGAAGATTTTATTTAAAGTTATATGAGGACCAGAATCAGACAAGAACAGTAGTGCCTACTGAAGATCAAATGCCGCATGTCCTGGTAGAGGAAGTGACAAAGGCTATAGACTCGATGAAAAATAGCAAGGCTCCAGGAGAGGAGCCTTGCTATAACGGTCGAGATGTTAAAAGTTGGTCGTCCGACCTTACATAAAACACTGGCAAGATTTTACACAAAATGCCTCAAACAACAAGAAGTACCCAGCTTATGGAACAATGCAGAAGTGATTCTTTTACAGAAGAAAGAAGCACGGGAAGATTTAAAGGACTACCGCCCAATAAGCCTCCTATCAGTGGTGTATAAAGTTTTCACCAAGATAATATCCAAAAGAATACTAAGAAAACTTAATGACGCACAACCAAGGGAGCAAGCAGGATTCAGAAGTGGATTCAGTACATTGGATCATATTCAGGTTCTACAGCAGGTCATAGAAAAACACAACGAATACACTATGCCACTGTACTTGGCATTTATCGATTAAGAAAAAGCATTTGATTCAATCTCAAAGCGGGCCATAATGGATGCATGGCTTAATCAATGTGTAGAGAAAGCCTATGTAAACCTACTAGGATCGATATATGATGAAGCTACAGCGACAGTCCACCTTGACGATCTTGAGGTGGGAATAAATGTAGAGCAGGGCGCACGGCAGGGGGGCGCAATATCGCCTCTTCTTTTCTCAGCCTGCCTTGAAGAAGTGTTCCGTAAGCTGGATTGGGAACAAGATGGAATAAGGATTAATGGTGCGTACTTAAATCATCTTAGATTCGCAGATGATATCGTTCTTCTTTCACAAGACCCAGATGAGCTGCAAAGACACGTACAAGAATTGGAAAGGGCTGGAAAAACATTTGGCTTGAAAATAAACCAGAAGAAGAGTCAGGTCATGTCCAATAAATTTGTTGAGGACAAAAGGATTTCTATTTTAGGAACGGATTTGGTGTGAGGGACGGATTATAGTTGTGAATGACTATATATATATCTTGGTGAAAGGGTTTCAATGGAGGGGACACCGTCCGGGAGGTGGAACGACACGATAAATGTGGCTGCCAGGCATTTGGCAGGCTCAACATAGTGTTTAAGAGCAAACTACCATTTTGTCTGAAAAGAAAAGTCTTTGATCAGTGTGTCCTGCGTGCTATGAGCTACGGAAGTGAGACCTGGACACTCACTCATTCGAAGAGCAGATTTTACATCTTGTTGAAGAACATTCTATCATAAATACTCGAAGTGTTGCTCAACAAGATCAAATTTCCCATTGGACTGATCCATAGGTTTGGATCAACCATCTATTGGTTTCCCAGAGATCAGTAAAAGAGCAATTAATCTACCTTTATCATGTACAAAATATCTTTTGTACATGATAAAGATAGATTAATTGCTCTTTTAGTGATCTATTACTTTCTCTTTTAGTGCACTCTTACTCGGTGATGTTTCACACATGTAGAAATATTGTGAATTATTTATTTGCTAAAACCAAACGAATACAATTTTTTGTTTTGTTTTTGACAAATATTTTGTTAACAACGATGCTTCTTTTACGAGGAAAAAAGTGGTGGACATTTTGAAGAGTTAACTTGAAACAATTAATAATATGCTTCTCAGTGTAACATGAATCGTTTAATTAAAGATGTGAAAGAAGTATTCTCTATAAAGAAGATTAAGACGCCAACGGGTTGTAATGTAAAGTTAAAATTACAGCTTTTATATTAAACTGAATATCACCATCGAGAACTGACGCAGCCTGTTAAATATGTCCATAACAAATCCAAAGTTTCCTTCACCCTAGGGCACGTGACCCATCTTGTTGAAAGAATATACTGTTAAGATGCTTATTATCGAATTGGAATCATAAAAAGTTTCTTAATATATTAGAGTAACGTTCGCCATTAACATTTACCATTTTACCATCGTCATTTTCATGAAAAATTGGCTCTATAACACCTTTAACCCACAATGCACACCAAACGGTTACTCGAAGAGGATGTAACGGTTTTTCTGCAATTCCTCGAGAATTTTCACTTCTCCAAAGCCTACAATTTTGCTTGTTTACATAATCTATGAGATGAAAGTGAGCTTCGTCGGAAAAAATAATTTTATTGCAAAATTCTACATTATTTTTAACTTCATCAAAGATAAAATTACCAAAACGTTCTTCTATCATTAAACCATCTATAATTAAATTGACGGGTCTCCAGATATATATATATATATATATATATATATATATATATATATATATATATATATATATATATATATATATATATATATATATATATATATATATATTTTTTTTCAATGTCGCATAATGCTTAACAAACTGGATATAAGTATGGTAAAATCGTAGGAATAACATTTTAAAATATTATAATATAATAGCCTGATTTTGTATGGGATTAGTTTTACCTTGCTTATCAATTCTCTCTATGATTTCTCTTTTACTGAACTCCATTTTGTTAAGTTGTTCCAGTATCAAGTTTGGATTGATAGTCAAGTTGGTATCAAATGGAAATAAGGAAGCTCATTTAACATGGATACCACGGGGGAGAAAAGCTCTTACTAGCCTTTGGCTAGTGTTCCTTTATTGATATTTGAGACTTGTTGAAAAATATTTTTCAGTCATGCCAAATCGCATTCAATCCATATCACTTACATATGCGGTACTACATATATAGATGTGCAACAACCGGAAGAAAAATTTTCATTTCAAATTAAATGGCTTTTCATATTTCATAGTTAATACAGATGATGGCTTATGCTGATGATCTGGACATTGTAACAAAAAACATGGCAGGATAAACTTCCAAGAACTTTCCAATACATTGGAATGGAACAAAACGAAATATATAATAATCTCAGAAAACCGGAGAAATTTATCTGACAACATAAAAATTGTCACATCCGAAGAATTCAGCTATTGAAATAGTCAATAATTCAATACAATTCAATTTAATTCATCCGTTAATATGGACAACAACATGTCTTCTGAAATGATAAGGCGCATACTACTAACGAACAGATGCTCCTATGGACTTCTAAAAACAATGAGCTAAACAGTTTTAACAAACCTCTCTAAGAAGAAAATTTATAAAACGCTAATACTGACATAAAGAAAAGTCTTTGAAATGTTATTGAAAAAATACGCTAATTTGAATTTCGCATGATTTATTGTGACCTTTTACATAAAGACCTTTTACATACGAAAGATCGATTGAGATTATTAAATTATATGCTAATCTATGATAATTTCCATTAATATATTATGTAGTTTTGATTTCTTGCTTTGTGCAAATATCAGCAGCTTCTAGTAACAAACAAGATTTTAAGCGATTTGTTGGCAAAAATATATCGTGGTATTTGGTCATTCCCGATATTCGCCGGATTTAGCTTCATGTGATTTTCAGTTTTCCCATACCTAATACTCAGTATAATAATAAACAGTTCGACACAACTTCTATTAAATCCCAGACTGTACATGTATGAAAACCACCAAGCATGAGAAAGTATTGACAGAATGGTGAAGGCTCCGTTAAATTTTAATTTAATACATCTTATTAAAATTTCATATTACCTGATATTATTGATAATATATATATGTCGTTTACTTTCATATCAGAGATATTAAGATTATGATTATCATAATCGTTAGAGGAAGGACATCCTCTAACGACGTAGAATAAAATGTTAATAAAATGTAAATAAAATATGTTATAATCCAATTAGAGAAAATGATATTGGTGTTATTTTAGAATTATATACAGTACACTAGAGTCAGTAAGAACTCTTTAATAGAGGATTCCAGCCCTCCATATATTCTGATTGGGACAGCCATCATGTACACTTTATTTACCAGATTTAATATTTATATGTCTTTTGTTGGGATCAGTAGATAAACTATGAATGCCGGTTAATAGACTAACTCTAACATCGTCATATTGAGCATCAATATCAGCTGAAAAGTTCAAAGGGCATGTTAATTCGAAATTAAACAATTGTAAAGTTGTATTTTTTAAATTTTAAAATATTTTTAAATTCGAATGCTTTTGGAAACAATATTACCGAATTAGTAGATAAAAATAATTTTGAGGTGTGAAAAATATGCAAAGTGCAATCTTGAATTCCATGTTCCGATAAGCAAAAACAATCGTTGAACTATGGACAATTGACACTCAATACTCAACAAAATCAAAGTGGTTACCCAGGCAGGCGCCAATGCGTATTTGGTAGAATTTTGATACTAAAAAGAGTGTCAGAGTGTGAGTGCAAAAAGTCAGAGTCAGAGTGTAAAAATAGTTTTCCAATAAGAGTGTCAGAACTTTGAAACGTAATAGCGGAAACACTTTTTGAAAAGTAAATATCACTCAAATACCGCTGTGTTTAGTATAATTTGTCAATGCACCATGGAAAAGTACACATTCGCGAATTAGGCTCTAGAGCAGTTGAAAGGCGACCCCCACTTTGGGGATTTTTTTTTCCAGGAAGTGCACTTCTAGTTTAAAGGGTTTACTGGTTTAATAGGCTTGTGAACAAATATCACAATGTTGTTAAGCTGAAGGAGTGACAGAACTTTATTTTTTTGAAGACAAAATGATGATCAAAATCGTGTTACGATGATCATAATGGTGCATGCTATAGTAATATAATAACAGAAAATCTTTGGCCTGAACTGATAAATGTGGATATAAACAATGCTTTCTTTCAACAAGACGGTGCGACTTGTCACACACCACGCCAGACAACGATTTATTGTAGTAAACTTTATTGCTTGCGTTATTTCACAAAATCGTAACGTAAACTAATCATCAAGATCATATAATCTCACGCCCTTCAATTATTTTTTGTGGGGTTATGTTAAATCCCTTGTTTACGACATTCAGGCCAACACTAAATATATTTTACGTAAAATGTCTAAAAGAGTACCCGAAAATTGCGTCTTCAGAATACATACCACCAGACAAAACCAAGAGGGGAATTTGAACGGTATTAAAAGATTAACGGATTGGGGTTAGAGACGCATCAGAAACTACAAGGCTATTTAACGACTGCACCTATAGCTTAACGTCGTTTCCGAACCACGGTCATTAGCCACCGACATCCCAGGCCAACACCTCCTCAGGCTATCAACCCTTGGTTATGTGCTTACCCATAAGTCTATCAGAAAGTCTACCGACTGGCGAGTGACCAACGTAGAACACTTATCAGAAGGCTTCCGACCTTACCTAGCCTTTATCTGGCGTGATTGAGGGGTAATTCATTGACGGATTTTACACTCTTGCCTAGAAACAATCACAGACATTTAGGTGTGGATAAATGCGTGCGTGTGTGTATATATGTAAATGTATATATGTGTATATGTGTATATGTGTGGGGTAGGAAAGAAGACGAACAGAAGAATTAAAGAAAAACAATCATCCGAGCGCTGGAATCGAACCAACTACTGTGCCAATGCGTTTTTTTTTTCGGCACAACAACGGCAGACCGCCGCTCAACCGTTCGCGCCAACGCAACCTGCTGAACGATATTATGTTCAGAACATAATGCCGCTATTTGTTCTTCAAGATAAAATAAAATTTTTAGATTTTTACTTATACGCAATGTAATTTATGAATCTGGAATAATAAATAAAAATAAATATTTATTATTAAAAATGGTTTTATAATTTTTCAAAATATTCTCCGCAATTATATACTTATGCACACGTTTGAACCAATTTTCATAGCAATTATTCCATTCCGATTGAGGTATCTCCAAAACATACATTTTAAACGTATTAACAGCTTCTTCTAACGTCGAAAATTCTTAACCACTTAGTTTATGTTTCCCGTATTGGGTGCCAAATCAATACTGTAAGGCGAATGATCCATCAATTCGATATTTTGACCTGTCAAATATAAGTTGTTCGGTCCAATGTGTGAGAGCTTTTCTTATTTCTTCAAAAACTTCTAGTAAACAACTGGTTACCATTCAGAATTGACCGTTGCACGATTCTCTAGTGGCCCATATAAGACCCATACAAACGACTGCTGTTTACTTTCGGGATCATAGATCCAAGATTCGTCACCTGTCTAGATGTTATACACGGCTTTTAACGCACCACGATTGCATTTTTTCAGCATGTCTTTGAACCAATCGACACAAGCTTGCTAAATGTTCATGTAAACTCTTGTATAAATACCCAGGGATGCCTTAATCTCACGGTGTGTCACATAACGATCTTGCTTTATCAGTTCGCGCAGCATAAAATTCGTCTATGAGCGAACGACGGCCGCTAGAGAATTAACTATAGCAGTGATATACAGTGGTTTTAGATGGTGCTTCATCGCCAAAAGTCAAAGTGAGTTGATCAATGCACTGTTGTTGAGATAATCCACGTCGAAAGTAGTATTAAATCATTACACGAGTTAATTCCATTTTTTGACTGAGATGAAATTCGCAATTCACTAAACAACATAAATAGCGCCCAAATGACAAAACGTTCTAAGTACAGATACAGCCAACAGTGTCAAATTTTACGATGTATTGCCAATTCCGGATACATAAATAGTAACCCTCGTAGCTATTATTGTATAAACCTTTAAAGTTTTTACAGTCTTATTTGACAACCCTATATAATCTTCATTAAACTGGTAGTAACCAATCAGTCCTCAATATGAATCGCTGTTAAAGGAACCCCCAATGAAGGTATTCAAAATTATTCTGAAAAAACCTGGATTTGACCAATAGTTTTGAAAACACCAAGCATGTGCTAACGTCACGACTGAAATGTTATTGAGGTATTATGAGAGCTAATATTCAGCCTAGATTCCGCACTATTTAACTTTTTCATTTTCTATTAAGTTGCAAACTTCTTTCTTAGACAGACCTACAGGAATTATCTAAATAAGAGATATTAATTACCGTGAGTTTTTATGGGGATTCACATGATATTTAACAATTTGCTGATAAATGCAAATTAATAATAAATAAACGTTAAGAAAATAAAACGAGAATATTTAAAATAAATGCCGATAAATAGATTATTTGGTCGAAAAATTGCCGTTTGAAAGATTAATAATAAAATCCGAACAAGCTTATGGAATCTCCTAATATGGTCTTATTTCTATTATACGGCTCTTCTGTTTTATTAAACAAACAAACGATATTTCTCATAATAATTATTCTAAATCCAGAAATTCATATTACAATAATTGCTTTCTGTGAAATTTAGATCTGTAAAATTAGTTTATATATTGTAATCAGTGAGTGGGCTAACCTATTAATCTTTGAAAACGTAACGAACAGTGTACCATAAATAATAGCAACCTAAAACGGAGAATTTTCGTTAGCAACCAACCTTGCTGAACAGACGTTGACCGGAGGGGAGCACCATTAGAACCACCCACAGTACGTCCAAAAACCCGTGGCCAATTTGCAATCGCGACTCCCTCAGCGTGGGAGACGCCGAAGGCAGGTTTTACTTTCTTTATTTCGCCGTTTTTGTAATGTGTTACGACACGGCGGCAGTTTTAAATATAGACAGAACGCATTAGTCATTGCCGATGCCGTCTTTACTCTTCTACAGGATGACCACGTCTGCTTGAGACGAAAATTTCGCAAAATTTGCTTTCAAGGCCATTTAGTAAGAAAACAAAAATGAATAATTCTATAAATATTTTGTCTTATATTTTTGATTGAAAGACCTTACTCCTGTTCGTTGATTTAGGGAAATTTGGTACGTAAACTAAATTCAGAGTTTCAATTGTTCTCCCTAACATAAAAGTTTTTGACCGACACAGAAATAAAAAAAATGAGATAACTTTTTTATATTTGTTCTTTTTGAACTTGATTTTATTTAAAGATAGATAATATTTTAATGAAAGCTGTCATAAAATATTGCTGCTATAAAAATTCATAACAGCTATATTTTATCATCCGCTCATCGAAATCGATGTGCCGAATCGTATGCTGTTTCCATAATTTCAGCGGAAGAGGATAGTATCCTATTCTAATACAAACTCACCACTTGCAGATTTAATACTTTTAACCTGGCTTAAATTTAGCTACATGGGTATAGTGTTGGTAATAATAGTAATAATGTGGCTTGGTTCTAGTTTATTTGATAACCTTTATATTTGCAAAAATTGTTTACTTACGGCGTATAATGAGTTAAAAGAAGAATAAGAAAAGAGAAAACAAAACAGATATATTAAAATAAACCAATAAGAATTCATAGTCCGTAAACACCTAAAATAACCCACCACATTATCGACGTAGAAATAATTGTTTTATAGCGAAACGAATTTATTTAAATAATTCTAGAAAAAAAATATTAAAACTAAGCTAAAAATAAAATACCGATATGAACAATAACCTAGTCTCACAAAATTACTAATTTCCATAAGAAGCGAAACTACTTTCATGGAATGACCTAATTTTAGATATATCAACGCAGGTCCGCATCGGCGCTAAAATTAGTCTGATGCTACGTGAATGAAAGATGGTATTTAATGCTATATTTCTGCAATACTTTTATCAGCAATAATTTTTATTAGCAGACAAGAGATTACTGTAAAAAACCTCAATATCATTGGTTTGGTGTATAACAAAGGAAAAAAACATTTATGCATAATATTTAGTATTTCATGCGTATCCTAATATGGCGAGGTTTTTTCGAAGAGGACAAAGCTGAGGTTTGACATGACAGGCGCAATCATCAGACCTTAACCCTACTGAACGTTTGTGGAACATGATAGCTAGATGACTTTAAAGGCATGATGTGGTTTTGACAACTTTTCGAGTGCTTTTCAAATGGATGAAATGAAATAAAGCAAATTCACATTGATAATTTAATATTTAGCATAAATAATCGAGGTCATACATTGTTCCAGAAAACACCAACCCTTGATCTTATATACATACTGGATACTGGATAAAAATATTACATATTTTTTCTAAGTTCTATTTTAAACTTGTCTGTACCATTTTTGATATTTTTATTACTAAGTTTGTTATTTTGCAGTGTCCTATGTACAGTACTACTGTTTTCTAAGGTAGCGTTAGAACATATTCGTGGTTTTGAAATGAAACAGAGTGTATTTTTTGTAACAACATTTAACTGAAAGAACAACAAAAGTGGCAATTTAACATTATCTTTTACCTAACATGGAAATGTATCAGTATTGAGTGTTTCATTTTCTGACCCTAATTACAGCTTGCGTGCTTCTTGGCATGTTTCGCAGAACGCCATTCTTTCTGAAAGACGATTCGTAATGTTTTATTTGAATTAGGAGCTGGATTTTGAGCTCCTATACGGCGATGATTTAAATTGGAGGTCGCTAGTCAAACGACGCAATCTCGATTTCCTGTAAGTACTGGAATACTGTTTCGGCAACATGTGCGCGACCATTATCGTGTATTAGCACAAATCTGTCATACCCAATAAAGCCACCATATAGTTAAAAATGTTCTTCAATGATGTTACGGTTATACCAGTCTGCATTCATTCTTACATTCACGTCAACAAGCGCCGTGCGACTTTTCCAGCTGATACCTCCCCATATCATAATGGACCCTCCACCGAAGCTCACGGTTTACACGAGATTCCATGCAGCATATTATTCTATAGACCCCAATCCTTCTATAGACTATGATATATCACGCCCATCAGGCTTCCACAATTGTATTCGTGTCTCATCGCAGAAAAGAACTTTGCTCCATTCTCGTTGATCCTAATTAGTATATTAGTGAAACACTAAAGTCGAAGAGATTTACTTTTATTTAAGAAATTACCATATTCAATGCACACATTTTGGAATTATTAGAAAAACTATATAATTTCAACATTATTGAATTAAATTCTTCTATTCGTACCTTCGGTGTGAAACACTAAACTCGAAGAGATTTACCACTAAACACCAAATCACTTCTTTGAACTTCTCGACACACGTTTCGCTAACCATGTTAGCATCCTCAGGAGATGATTTAATCTAATTCTAAAACTAAACTATATTCTATTTATATGAAAACCCTCCGTAATGAAATGTGTAAAAATCATGAACCGTGAAGTTTACTAAGCCTTACATTAATAATTGAAAAAGTAGACTAAACGGAATAGGTCCTTTATCTCGGTTCATGATTTTCTTACATTTTTCTATTTGAATGCTTTTATATGCATCCAAAGGCGTGTTATTAACACTTTTAACTAATCTTAAATTACTAATATCTATATTGTGGTCATGTTCGATTGCATGTTGGGCAACACAAGATTTTTCATTTCTCCCATATCTAATGTGGGCAATATGTTCTTTATATCTTGTCAATATGGATCTTTTTGTTTGTCCAATATACCTTCGATCACAGCCTTGACAACTAATTTCATAAATCCGCGAATTTTCATGTTGATCTACTTTATCCTTTGGATTACCCAGGACTTCTCTTAATTTATTATATAGCATGTATATAATCTATTTGTCCACTTTTTTCAAAATTTTGTCTAGCCCTCTTGTTAATTGTGCATAAAATGTTACTACCATGAATTTATTTGAGTCCTAATCCTTCTGAAAAGTCGAAGATTCTTTCGTTCAGAAAATTATTGAAGATTTTCAATAATTTTCTGAACTTTTCTTGATGATTTTCTGATATTTTCTAATTAATGTATCTACAATGTTCTTATTATAAACGTTCACTTCAGATACCTCCTTAATTAATTTTAATTCTTTGTTATAATTATCTTTCTTTAAAGGAAAATTAATTAATATATTAACCATAAAATTTAAACTAGCCATCTTATTTTGGAAGCTATGATTTAAATTGTTAGGAATGTATCTAGGAATGAATGGTTAAAAATGAGGTGGTGTTTTTTTATAAAAATATCAAAATCTAACGTACTTTTATTATTTCTACTGATTAAAACCTTCAGAAATCGTAAATCGTTGTTTTCGAGTTCATGCGTGAATATTATATTTTGGGATTTATTATTTAAGTTCTTAATAAAAACATCTAAGTTTTAATTTTTCGAATCGGGCAAAAACGTCATCCACATATCTTAACCATACCTTCGGAAAGTAACTGAATTCATCTTTTGCCTCGATTTCAAATTTACTCATGAATAAGTTTACTAAGAACGGTGATAGAAGATTGCCCATTGCCGTTTCTTCTTGTTTTCTTAAAATCTTAAGTTGAAAAACTAACTTTAACTAAGACTAAAACCTTTTAAACCTTATTTTGCCTCATACATAATCTTGTTAAGGAGATGTACTCAGAAACAATCTTGTTGTTAAAACTGTTTAACCTTAGTAACTCCCTCAGGTATTTCAAGGTATGTGGAATCGGTACACTTGGAAACAACAATGAAACGTCAAAGGTAACCAAACATGTAGATGTGTGTTTTTTACTTTTTTTACCTAGTAGGAAGGTAATTGGTTTGGTACATTTTCAAATTACTTTGTTAATCATTTTGCCATTGTATGTTGGAGAATCAATAGCTGATACACATACATAATTTTTCTGGTTTATGAATTTTTGGTAGATCATATAATCTTAGCGTTTTTGGATTAGAAATATGCAGTTTGCTTTTCAGAGAAGGAGAGATATACGTAACTATAAACGTGCAAATTGTAACAGGGCCGTTTTGTGATGTGGGAAAAACCGAGGGACTTTAGTAGGACGATTTGGATTTAAACCAACTTTCTTTAATCTTCTTACAGTTTTTGCATTAACATTAACTTACCTTGCTTTTAGCAGTTCATTTTTCAGATACAGAGCTGTATATGTGGGATTTCGTAATGACTGAATTGAAAATAGCAACCATTCCTTTGCGTCATGCACCGTTTACGTCCTTGTCCAGATTGCCATCTGTACTCTCCAATCTACTGGTATTGTTTTACTCTACGAGAGATAGTCGATTGATGTATTTCCAGCATTTGTGCAATATTTTGTTGCCTGCGACCCTCGTTAGCTAAAGTAATAATTTTAACAACATCTAATTCATTAAGATAAGCCATTGTTGCACAAGGCTCGCTCGTGCGCTTCCATTCGACACTTTGACGCTTGCTTTCTGGATTATATTGAAAACACCACGTTTATGGTCACCAGTAACAATACTATTTTTAGAGATTTTATGTTAGACTGTTCAACAATCATATTAATTAGAACATCTGTGAACAGGAATTTGAAAATTTGTGGTGGTGTATATGTGCTTGATTGTTTCTAATAGATCGGAATGTCCCTTGAAGTTTTTTTCAACAAAAGCTCCTATTTTTTGGTTTTTCCAAATGATCTGGTGTTTTTTTGGATCTATTTGCATTTGCTTTGGATATAGATGAAGCCTGCAAGGTGTGTGCGGTCATATCATCATCATCGTCTTCATTAGATCTATTGGATTCGGATTCTGGTTTGATAATACGTTTTCGTTGACGAGCATGGAGAAAGTAAAGTTCATATTTAGGGTCCGAGTTTGAAGCAAGATCATTATTACTCAAGAAACCATCTTAAGGAATAGGATTGACATACTTGGAAGTACAATAGAACCAGGAAGGATCCATTTTTATAAAGAACAGAAAGCAACCTTGAATGCATACGAAGCCATATTTGACAGATAGTATTTTATCGGGAATGTATACTAAGCAAATATGGAAAATTCAAAAGAAGGTCCAAAAACAAAAGAAAACAAGAAAAAAACACAAAAACCACAACAATCCCATGTTCTTGAATATGCAAGGAAATTATTTTGAAATTATTGATTATTTTACTTACCTTTTATATGGTTTTTTTTGGCCAGTGAAGGGTATTGGGTGTATCTTGGCAGTGGTCTTGTTAGATGGTTGGTGGAGCTAGGTTAAAATCGAAGGGTAGAGAAACCGCAAGCAAGCGGGATCTATGTTCCTACCCACTGTATGCAAGTATTAACGGGGTACGGGAACATGGCGAGATATAGGGAAATGTTTCAATTAAAGAATGATGATGGGAGGTGTCGATACGGAAATGGAAAAGAGGACATAGAACGTATGAGAGAAAGTTGTATGAATGAGGCTGTTTATATGTTTTTTCCACTGATAAAAGTAACACTAATTTAACTGCACTTCAACAGTCGGGTACGCTGCATATAACTTGAAATAGTTTAACAGTTACTATAGAAAACAAAAAATACTTCAATTACACGAAGAAATGTGCAATAAGTATTCAAAGTTGGTTTAAAAATAATCGTTTAAGATACTGAAAAAAATTGAAAAGTTTCACAACCATATATGGCTTTGTATGCGGTAAAGGGTTCTCAATCATGAGAGTTGAATATTTGTTCTTTTAAAAGTTCAGTCTAATGGGAAACTCCAACTTGTCATTTCAACATTCTTGAAATTCTGGAACCGCACTGTCCATATAAATAAGTGTTTGAGAAACTTGGACTAATGTTTGTCCAGTTGGAAGCGGTCTTTTTGGAGATCGTCGCCTATAAATATGCTTAACCTGTCCGGAATTTTGGATAGTTTCTCCGTAAATATAAAAACAATCCTCCTATTTTCGTACATAATATATTTTTGGTTATAAATCGAACTTAAACGCAGGCTGTGACATACACCGAAATTATTTCTTCGCCATTTTAAAATAACATTGTCGTGGGGCTATTGCAACCTTATTACATCGTTGTTGGCTGATAAGTAAGTATGTAAGTAAGTAAAGTATGTTTATTTGTAATTTATTCAAAGAAAGTGTGGATAACACAGTAATATATGGCAAATATGGTTTTACACATATACACTTAAAATGTTAACTCATATCATTGATTTTCGATTGGTAATTTAATAACTGCTTCTTTTTTAACTGCATTTTTCTCTCTAGAACCCTTAGGTATTTAATTCTTATTGCAAAGATTTTTTTCAAAAGTATTTTACAAAAGTATGTTCTCTTACACACTGTATACAATATGAATGTATTTAATTCAATTTCTTAAAACATTATAATATACAATATTTTTTACCACTGTTGGCTGTTCTTAACATGATTCCATTTGCGATTTCAACTTGAATAATCGCGATGTAAAATAAAGGTGATAATTATTTATTGATTAATTGAAGTTATCATTTTCAATAAATTATATAAATAAAATTAGCTTGTGTTAAAACAATTTGGAAAGATACATACCCGTAATGGATATTTCATACACCATTATAACATGCATTTATAAAAGTCTTTTAGGTTTATGAATATTCTTTTCCTTATTTGATAAATTAAAAATAACCTGCTGAACCTAAATATGATTTGTACGTGGACCACGTATAAGAACAACGTCATGAATCATTTAAAAAATTGTTGGATATTAAATTGTAAGCAAGTTAACTGTCGTAAAGTTTTTTGAAGCGTTTTAAAAGCACCTGTAGGAAAATCTTGGGCTCGGATTTATTTACTTTAATATACAGGGTGGATTCGAAACAACGAACCTTTCGAAAAAAAAAAAATGGACAGATCGGAAAAGTGCAAATGCCCCCCCCCCCCCCCCCCCCCGTCTACGTAGCTCATCATCCTCAACTTACTGTTTTTATCATTCAACACTTTCGTAAAAATAGTAGACGTTCATCTAAACGAAATTACAAAGGGTTATATTGTGATGGGTTTCTTCACTTCCGACCAAAGTAATAATAATAATAAACAAGAAAGTACGAGATTCCAATACACACACACATATATATATATATATATATATATATATATATATATATATATATATATATATATATATGCACTACATATATACGGCATCCGACGCGAGATCGGCGAAAAACATGGGTTGTTGGCTGTGGATAGGGTCTCCCTATTCTTGATGGTATGGTATATGTCCGGTATATGAGACGAAACATATGTCATCCAGTTGAAGGGATAGGTGGGGCTCCTTCCCGGTCAAGCAACCAACAAAAGTGTTCATTTAGGCGGAGACGCAGGTTGTTGTGTGTTCCACATGAGATTGTGGAACCCAAGTAGTTGGGTGTCTGATGACACTCAACTACTGCTGTCTCACTGGACGCAGTCCAAGAAAATCTAACATAACAATATATATATATATATATATATATATATATATATATATATATATATATATATATATATATATATATGGACTTTTTCGACTTCTTTGGGCTGCGTCCAATGAAACAACAGTAGTCAGGAGTTATACACCCCCGACCGTTGGGTTCCACAATCTCATGTGGAACACACAACAACCTGCATCTCCGCCATAATGAACAATGGTTAGTTGCTTGACCGGGAGAAAACCCCACCCATCCTTTACATTGGAGGGCACATGTTTCGTCTGTTGGTGGTTAGACTCATCAGGGTACCGACATATGCTCTCTCGCCAAGAGTCCCCCTCCACAATCAAACAACCCATATTTTCGCCGACTTCTCGTCGGATGGCTTATAAATGGAATTTTTGACTTCTTTGGACTGCGTCCAACGAGACAACAGGTGCACAGGAAACCAGGTGCCAGATGCCCAAGAAACCCTTTTAGAGTAGTGTCACGTAGTGCAGAGTAGAAATCATCTTTTGCATTTATTGGTCCTTGCTTTTTGAGTATGTCATGAATGATGTATGAAAATGTAACTACTCTTATATTAGCCTACTGTTTTCACAAGGTCAAGGTGCATTTGACGCAACATTTAACCAAGTTTCCCCTTATCAAGAATAAAGACTAGATTTAGTATTATCGGATAATTATATAGCGCTATTATATCGTTAAACTCCGTTAAAAAGTTGTTTCACATTCAAGTCATTTCCGGATATGTGGACATTATTTCACCAGCAATATCTTCAGATTTAACGGCGTGTGAAAATCTGCGGCGCTGAAATCAGAATTCCACAAGAAATAACTGAAATTCTATATTACTGGAAATGTTGGTCCGTGTAATAAGCGAATTACGGCTGAGATTAGAAACATGCTTATGCCGAGACAGATTATCTTTTAGACATTAGCCTTAAAAAAGTAAAATGTATTTTGTCAGTCGGTAAGGATATATTTTTTAATACTGTACTTCAATTACCTATATTGTTTTAAGAATAGTCTGTTTCTCAGCCTCATTCTGTATAATATAATCATGGCTGAAAAAGTATTGTTTGAAAACGAAGTTTCTTTTAAACGATAGATATCATATCATGACAAATGTTATTCAAAAAATCACCGGCTAGCTTTATAATGTACAAAATATCCTTTATTTCATTATCACTACTCAGTCAGTGTAGGTTAAAGGTTTCTTCAGCATGTTTACAGAATGAGGTCATACGGTTTACAAACGGTACGTCATCAGTTCAACGTATTTTCGGACTTCTTCTTCCACGTTTATGGTCAAACGGTATCCAACTCAGGATTGCTTTGGCCCCTCTGTTCTCGCATCGCCTCACCTTAAGGCCTGTCAATCTCCATTTCAATTCCTTTACTTTTCCAATGATGATACACACATTCGTTTGATCTATAAACATCAATGCCCAATCCATATGCAGGTCTTTCTGTCCCCCCTTCTAATGGCCATTATACACATTTCCATTCCCCTCTATGGCACACAATGTTTTTGGACAGGTGGTGATGTTTCACCTCCATATGTTATAACGGGCAGAACGCACTGACCAAAGACTTTCCTCTTGAGACAGAGTGGCAGTTTGTTCTTAAACATTATATTAAGCTTGCAAAATTGAGGTTTATTCTCAAACCAAATGTTTCTTCCGCCCTTTGCATCTCTTGTATGTGGTTTTGTAGCTCATCTGGATCTTGTAAAAAGAGACCGATAACATCTGCAAATATAAGATGGCGTATGCACTATGGATTTTTATTGCATTCTGTTCCAAATCTAGATTACAGATTACCGATTACGGATTACGGATTACGGATTACCGATTACGGATTACGGATTACGGATTACGATATACGGATAACCAAATTCGGATAACCACTTCAAAGCAGGCTAAGAAAAGAACAGGCGATACTATATCATCCTGTCGTACATCGTGCCTCGAATTTAACTTCAAGATTATCCATGTCAGCTGTCACATATATACATCACTGTCGTATACATATCTTTATCATAGATGGATCCCAGTAGCTTTACATAGGCACTGTCTACACCTTGGTTAAACATCCTTGGCATGCATCCATTATGGCTTCCTTGGTATTTTCAATGTCAATAAAAGTCACGCACAATGGCATGTTATATTTCTGGTGCCTTTCTACGGCCTGTTGTACAACCTGAATCTGACCTATTGTACTGAATCTTCACTGAATAAATCACTTCCGAATTCTGCTTGCTCTCTTGGTGGTGTGCTTGCAATTCTTTTAACTATTATCTTGGTTAAAACTTTATACATTACTGATAGGAGGTTTATTCGGCGGTAGTTTTTAAAGTCTTCCTGTGCACATTTTTTTATGCAGAAGAACCACTTCAGCATGTTTTCATAGGTTGGGTACTTTTTGTTCTTTGAGGCATTTTAAGTACACTACATTTTTAGCAGATTATCATTTATATATAAATATAAAAATAACTTTTTTTTTCCTCTCCTTAACGTTATCGATTGTGTTGATATAATCAATTTTTAACAGGAAAGTTATGGAAATTGTATATTTCCCTATATTTTCCAAAATGTCAAAATGAATAGAACTGCCTACTGAAAAATGATTAGTCTCTGCTACAAATTGATATAATTAATCTTTGATGGTGCACTTGATGTTGATATGCTTATTTGTGATCAAATGTTAATAACCACAAGAACCCAAAATGTTTTCATTTATAATTCGAAGGCTACTATATTAGTTAATGGATTCATATTTTTTAAATATCGCTACCGTTTCAACGAATTCAAGGAATATATTATTTAACTCACTCAAGAACCTATTTTAGATATAATAAACACAAACGAAGTGTTAATGCAAATAAATAATTTAATTGCATTCTGAAAATCGCTTTATTTTTATTTATATAACAATCCATTTTAATAACATTTAGAATACCAATACCTATTAAGGAATTACAAATAGGTATCTTGCAATTTGATATTCGGATTGCTTTTAAATATGTTGGGTTTAATTTCATTTGCAGTTCAGTAATTTAATTTGCAAACTTTTTACTGCTACATTTGTAATAACCAGCTCAGAATTTTTGATATATACATATTTGAACTTTTTATCTCATCACTTATAATTGTATTTTCATATAATTACTTGTTTATATCCGCCTGTTCAAAGCCTTATATATTTATATGATAATTTGGTAGGTGATTTAGTGTTTTACATGATAATATGAAACATGTTTTAAGTACATTTTTATATTGAATAAGGTATTGGCATATAAAAGCAAAATATGTGATAAAAAGAAGGTATTTTTTTAAATAAGTATGACTTCAAACTCAAAGAGATTTGCCGCTAAACACCAAAACACTTAATTTATCGTCTTAACACGCATTTTGCTATTAACCATGTTAGCATCATCAGGAGATTATTCAACTTCTCCTGAGGATGCTAGCCTGTTTAGTAAAACGCGAGTCGATAGTTGAATAAAGCGTTATCGTATGAGTTGTAAATTTCTTCTAGATTAGTGTTTAACACCGAAGGTTCCAACAAGAGCATTGAAATGTAACTTCGTAGATTGTCAATATAATTTTGTTTAAGACCACAACAATCTGTTGATACATTTTTGATAAGTATACTTGATTAAACTCGAAGGGATTTACCACTAAACACCAAATCACTTTTTTAAACTTCTCGACGCGCATTTCGCTAACCATGTTAGCATCGTCTGATGATTAATAGATTAAATCATCTCTTGTAGTGGTAAATCACATTGACTTTAGTGTTTTACATCAAACGTCCCAATAGAAGAATTGATATACATTGATTATTTAGTTACCCAAGATTATATATGAAAGATCATATACTTCTTAAACTACAAAATCCACAGCCTCTCCTCAAAGCTCTGTGCCGTACTTACCATATTTTTGACTGGTACATTTCAGTCGGTCTTATGTACGTGAATTTTGAGAAACGTCATTTCTAAAGAAACTGGTCGCCGACCACCGTCTCCCAACTGCCTCCCACATAAGAGGTTTTCCATTAAAGAGCGTTAATGCTACTCATCAATCGCTAATCTTGGATGTTAAAAGAATAATCTCAGGTTCGGGTATTTGGTTATATACTTTAGTTACCTATTATCATTAGAGCGTCCTCATATTGTCGATTTGCATTAACTAGAGCGTCTAGGTGTATAAAGCGTCAGTATATTGAGGCTCTATGTATCTGCCATGTAAAAATTTGTCAGGTGGTTTCTAATGGTCAACCAAACATACTGTAAACATTTCAGAAAAACGCCTTAAGATGGGTTTATATCAAAAAGAAACCTCCTGGTGTATGCATGAGGCGATGCGTGGTCTGGCGTATATACATATATACGTTTACGTCATACATTTTTTCGCCTTTAGAGCATCAATATGAATTGCCAACACACGGGTAATACCGAACAGTGAGTGGAGTAAATACGAACTAATATAAATAAGTTTTTTAACGACAAAAATCACATCGATAGCCGGCCGATGTTGAAACTTGGTCGGTTCATTTGCCGTGTACCCATTGGTGGTACTCACAACACATAATCCAATCTTCCGTGGGAGGGCTAACGTATTTCTCACTGCAAAAAATGTAAAAATAGTCTATTTTGGTTAGAATATAGAATAGTTTTTTTTTGGTTAGAATCTTAAAAATCTTCTATATCTTTATTATACCTTTCTTATACCTTTTTTCATCCTTTTATTACCTGGCGTAATAATTTCGATTTTTTCTATCTTTATTTGTTTTTCCCCGAAATCTTCTCGTTTTTCTCCTTTCCTAATTGTTCTTCTTGTTCTGCTTTTATTCTAGTTCTAGTTCTAGTTCTTTTATTCTAGTTACCCGACTCAATTCGTCTGTGATTACCCCGCGCTTTAAAATTTAAAAGTATAAAAAAATATTGAGGTTAGATTTATGTACATCGTACATGTACACGTACAAGAAATTTAATATTACCTTTAATATGTAGCTATTTAACTTTTCAAGTCAAGTGGCCAACATATTTAATTAAAACCAGACAGCACTGATAGTAAATGAGCCAAAAGAGTACAAGAAAAACAATAAAAACATGTAAATAGTCATACCTTGGACGGCGTGCGCGTCTGTTTCGTTCCGTTTGTCACGCGGCCCTAAAAGTAGCGTGATCTTTAAGATGGTGGCTAACAACAGGTCTGTTCCAGCAACGATTTCAAACGGTTTCAAATCGTCCCGAGTTTGCGTAGGCGAATGTATGCGAATGTTTCGGTCATCTGCACAAACGAACGGTTTGGAACCGTTTAAAATCATTGCTAGAACAAACCTGTTAACATCATGCCATATCTTTCTAACCTACTGTAATCACTGCGTTCGGGATTCCCCGAGTTCGCCGTTCCCCCACTCTCCCCTATTGGAAATGGAGTTACTGATACTGTTATATTACTGTGTTATAGTACTCTGTAATAAGTACGTGATCAACTTTTTGACCGCCCTGTTGCCAGATTGCGATTAAACATCATAACTTTACTTTAACGAATCATTTTTACAATTTAAACTTTAATAACAATTAAAAAAATTACTCTAAAGTAAATACAAATTACAAAGTAACTAAAAAATTATAATAAATGTTGAAAGTATTGCAATTGTCGTCGATTCGACCTCTAAATAGATTCTCCATATGTAAAATTCTTCGTTCAAAAACCATCGACATTTTTTAATATTTGAATGGTTATTGAAATAAAAAGAATATATTATTATCAATGGCATTTATTAATATATAATATGCAAGTATAAAATAGAAAAAACAATGAAATATCTGCATGTACTTGTATTTTCATTAATATAATCACTTATTTTCAATCATGTATATGCTCTCTGTCATACCATTTCATTATTTCATTTTCTGTAAGCTTGATTTTTTTTTGTTCAAAGCTATTTTTCTTTCCTTCATATAATATCTCAAAAATCTATACGTTTTATTACAAAGTTCTATTGCTATTTACACTTTTAACCAATCTCAAATTACTAATATCTATATTGTGGTCATGTTCGACTACATGCTGGGCAACACAAGATTTTTTATTTCTTCCATATCTAATACGGGCAATGGGTTCTTTATATCTATGGGATTTTCTATGTTCATCCAAAACCCCAACTTCCATGTTGTCTACCTTCTTGAAACCAGTATCTACAACAAACAAATTATTTATGAATGTAGATTGGTGTGAAAAATATTATTTAATTATCATAATCATAAAATAATACTTACACCATTCTCGTATATCTTGGCATCGTCAAACTTTATAGTAGGTACATAATAACGGAAAAAGATGTTTTTCTCGGGGGCAATGAACATCACTTGAACGACATAAATTAATCTTAAGAACGCAACCGAGACCATCTTATTTCTTCTAGAAATGAACAGCTTCATGGCAGGCTTTCTAGCAAATAGGCCCAGTTCGCGTAATATTCCTTTTATAGCGTTGTTTTTCGCGATGTTTAAAATCATCCAAGTTTGATTTGGTCATTTGTCGGAACATACACTACACAACAAAAAAAATGCAACACTGAAAATATATCTTATTATATTAATTTTGTATTTTTTTATACAACAATATTATATATCGATAAAAAATTAAGATATTCTAATTCCATATTTAATTCAAAAAATTAATTCCATCACAGTAGATTTATTCTTCTGTTTTTTTGGAAAAGGACTAGAATAAACATACGAAGTGAAACACTCATAAATTTACGATTCGCCGATGCATTAGAGACATTACATTAGAGAGCTAGAACAAATGATGACTGAACTCTTAACTGAAACAGGAAAAGTATGGATATGAATTTGACCACGGCGAAATATATGACGTACGAACATGAAAATCACTTAATAATATAAAATGTCAAGTTAGTAGAGCACTAAGTTTATTTAGGATAACTAACCTCAATTAACAATGTCAAGACACGAAAATCAGTAGCAAAATGAAACTGAGATGGGTGCAACAATTGAGGAATATATTGAATACGAAAATTCCTATAAAGAATAAAACGTAAATATACAACTAATGTATTCTCTCTGTAATAATATACGATGCAAAAACATGGACGCTTAATAAAAATACAATAAATAAACTTCAAGTACGCTAAAGAACTATTGAAAAAAATCTACTAGGAATAAGGCTAAAAGATCGAAAAGCCAATAAATGGATGAGTTAACAAACCAAGGTGGAAGATGTTGTGAAATGTATATGGACACTAAAATGGAATTAGGCCGAATATGTAGCAAGACATAGAGAACACTGGAGTGATAGAACCAATAGATGGAGACCTTCGGGGAACGAAGAAGCATGGGAAGACCACCTCAACTCTGGTTTCCCGAATTAAAAAGGGTAACAGGTTTGAATTTGTTTCAAGTAATAGAGAATAGAAAAAGATAGAAATTTTTGCGATAGAAAAAAAGCAAAAATAAGAAGAAGGTCTACGGCGGTTATTAATTACCATATTTGAGAAAGGTATGCCAGGCACCTGGTAAACATGCTTCAAGTTTTATTTAATGTTGGTGACAATTAGGAGAATCACTTAAGAGTCCAACCAATACTATCCATTATCTGTTTTTTCAGCGATAAATTTCAATATCTCGCCGGCCAGTTGAGTATTACTATATCAGACTTTTCTAAAAACTACATTATTTGGTGAGCTATGCCATCAGACGTTATTTTGCTGCAAGATAACGCCAGACGGTCCAACGACATTTAGGCGGCGGTTGAATAAATGTGCAATTATTACGTAAAGCATTAATTAATTTTGCTTTTTGTACATTTTTAATATTCATCACGGTCAGCCTATGTAACTTTTATGTATAGTATATAAGCGAGTATATTTACAATTAAAATCAAGTATGTATACTGCACTAGGTATTGTACACTGGAATTGACTGTATAAAGTTCAGATTTCGATTGGCCTTCTATACTCCGTAAAAAATGATTCGCAACTGCTCTTATCTTCGCTTCGCATTTTCAGACACGCAAAGCAGTGTCTGAAAATGCAGACACACCCTTTGTTTTCTGAAATTCTTCTTCGACCCCTAGTATAACTTACTCATCCTTCTTGAAACCAGGCCTGACAATGCCGTATTATATACGTGGGCTCCTTCTAAGCTCAGTAATTTACTGACAGTATACATTGCTATGTCAATCAATACATCGGAATATTTCTTGAAATTAAATATTTGTTCCTAGTGTCAAGAATGAATTGTAAAAAGAAGCATTATTAAGTAAAGCTATAACAAGGCGGTCCATGGAAAACGAAAGTTTTTGGAATGGGTGGTACTCGGGTAGCAAAGGGCGGAAAAGCCCGCGGCAGGTGTCTATCGACTTTTCCTACAATGCTCTTTAGGATCCATCATGACACTGTAAACTCGAAAAGACCGCGTGTTTTCTTATGACAATTAATGACTATGACCATGTAAATGTCATTGTCAATGAATTATGACAATGTAAAAATGGTGAATCGGCGATTAAAACGAAACGACACTTCAGACGATAGTTCAACATCGAACTGATGATCGGTGTCAGATATCAGCCGCAATAGCATAGTCAGATGGGTAGCTAAACTTTAAACAAAGGATTAGTTTATAAATACAAAGCCACCTGATCTTTTTCCATCGACACCTATACCGCAGAATGTGAATAAGGCAAGGGAGGCGATTCATTGAAGTCCCACTCGCCCTGCTAGGCGGAACGGTTCTGAACCGGGGGTGAGTAAAAATACTGTAAAGTGTATTCTGCGTTAGGATTTGGGCTTTCATACGTACAAATTGGTGATTGTTCAAGAGTTTAATGAAGAGGATTATCAACAACCCTCACATTTGCTCAAAGGATGCATTTTACGTTCGAAGAAATCGAAGATTTGACCATCATCATGTGCGATGAAGCTGAATTTCATCTTCTCGAAGAAATTTTAGGACTCAGAAAATCAACAGAAATAACGATTCCATTAACATTGTTCGATTTGCATTCCCTAATGGAGCAATTCCTTGCTTTAGCGTTATCCAATGGCCTTCTCGCCAAGCTATATGCTTATTTAAAAAACGTCCGTTTACAGCAGATCACAATGTAAAAGTTCAGTTAAAATAACACTGACCTACAAAAAAGAGTTTTTGGAATGTTAGCTTCACTTCATGAGTTAAATTCTTCTAATTTTGGATTAAGAAAAACGAATATTACAAAGAGAAATACGTTTATTAGCTCTAGTTTTTGTTATATACAATAGGTGGAAGTATTTGATTATAACGGATTATTCTAAAAGTTCAAAATTGATAGGATTGACCTGGCAGATTGTTGGGTCTGAAGAGAATCATGTAGTGACTAAATGAGATCGTTTTCTTTTGGCTTGCTCCTTATAAATGAGTTCCGGAGCATCCCTGCACATAGAGCAGCAGTAATCTGCAAGTAATGCTTCATTCTAAAAGCCCTGATATCTTTGTTCCATCTCAGAAATATCCAGATGGTATCTTTCTCCGTGTTGACCACTGACTCCTCCACAACTAAGAGGGAAAATCAGGATCATGGGATGTGTAAGGCTTGTTAGCTTTTTCGTCTTCCGCACTGTCTTCACTTTCGAGTTCAAGCTCATAATTTTGGGGTGGAGTAGGAACTGGTAAACTATCTCAATGTGAAATAGATCGAATAGCCGATGGAAGATTCGGGGATTGAACTCAAGAGTCAAGCAGAAATAGCAGTCATTTGTATGGTTTGTAAGCTCCCGCCAAACTATAAGCACAGCAAAAGCACTAGATCGTTTTTTATTTTTCAGCCATTCTCGTAGTATAACAAAACAAGAGTTGCAATATATATGTGGAGCCCATCACTTATCTTGGTCCTTTTATACCAAAATAATGGTGATAGGCAGTCTTCACAATAGGCGTCAGATTGAGTTTCTCTAATAAAAATGGTATTTCACCATAAATGTAACAAAAATTATTTATTAAATTTGCACATTTTTGAGGCATTTTGATTTAAGAAATTTTACACTTCAAAAGTACTTCAAAAACCAGAAATTCTGATCTAATTATGAACAGTAATTATGTTTATAACCTGTAAGCAGCTGGAGAATCTCCCGAAAACAAAATTTCCCTCAAACTGAAAATGAGAACTATAAAAAATGACGTCACTGTATCTCCAAAGTAAGAGCTAATTGGTCATTTTCATGGTGATTTTTCAATTCAGCCGGTATTCATACATAAGTATCAGCTATTTTTGAGCCCGAAACATTTACATTGTTGGTCAGAGTAATCAACCATGTGTTTCTCCTGTATATTTCAAGATATATCTTCTATTGAATGGGGAATAAAGGTAATCAATTTGTAGATTATATGTAATGTTCAGTAAAATACTAAGTGTGTGGTAACCATTTTCAAAAATTTTCCAATAATTTTTCATCAAAAACGATGATTTCTTTCCCATTTTTCAAATCGTACCGATATTAAAACTTTCCCTTTCTCTCGTTACATTTTACAACTTTCTTTTGCGTTTCAGTAATAGCATATATTTTTTTGATTTTTACAAAGATGCAGTTTAAGATATTTACATTACTTAACGATATATGTAATTTACAGAACTTTCTACAAGATCGGACGCAATTTCTTTAAAGAGATTATTTTCGTGGACGTCTAGTTTCCTTTTTTTAATCTCCTTTCTTAACGCAACGACTATATTTACTGTCGAATAGCATCTTATTAAAATTAAATATTTTTCCTATTTTTATTTATTTATGCTCTTATAATTAATTATAAGAGCATTTAGTATATATTATAATTAGAAAAAGCCATATATATAGAGCAAATATTATAATTTCTGCGTGGAATAATCAATTTGATGCATTCATTTGTTATTACGCAAATTACAATTTTGTCATAACAGCTATCTATCATTTCGAAAACTTATCCAGTTACCTTTGTATAGGCACGTGAATATTCCATTTTTAATGGACAAATTACATAACCTAAAGTTAACTAATGTAATCTTTGAATGCTGACAAACAACTTAAGCTGTATTCTCGTTTACCAGCCGCAGGATATATGTATAGAGAGCGATGCAATATTATTGTCATCAGTATTCACTAAGTAAGTCGTCTCGGAGGTTTATAATCCCGATTTGTTAAAGTAACTACTTTTTTTTTACTTTCTATAAGATAACGGGTTTGCTTGATCTTAAAACCCCATGGGATATTTGAAATATTATTTCTATATATTTACTGGAACAGGTAGTAAATGTATTATTACTCGGCGGTATTTTAATCGCCAAAATCATTTCAAAGACATTCCAAATATTAATAAATATATATAACTAATAACTAACTAAGAAAAAAGAAAACGGTCCAAAAATTATGTAACCATGGGAGTTCATTTAAAGCTAATATATACATGTTTTCCTCTATACTTAAGTTTTAATCTTATCCATACTAAATCGAGAATATAATAGCAATGATAACAATGTATAGTTTTCTGCATCTGCATCCAGCAGTCTTTAGTTTATATATTATATCCAGCAGTCTTTAGTCAATATTAAAATATTATTCATTTACTGTTAATTATATTGAATTTCCCGGATTCAAAATCTCAATCTATCTAATCCCCCGAGGCCCCGAAGCAACTACGAAAGATCTTCCCTACGGAGAGAAGATCTGCCCTACGTCAGAGAGTGAAGAATCGCTGGATAAAATTACCCTACCATTAGATCTTGGACGTTGCAACGCTTAATATTCGGACAATGGAAATAGATACCCGACTGCAAGAACTGTTGATCGAACTCGACAACATGCATTGGGACATCATAGGACTATATAAAACAGAAGTGAGAAAGGGCGAAGAGCTAATTAAACTGGATACAGCTGGTCACGTACTCTACACTCGGAGTACATATAATAGACGATGTGGTGGAATTAGATTCATTTTCAACCGAAAATTGAAAAATATTGTCATCAAATTTGAAAGTATTGTATATCTAATAGGGTAACCCCAATTATTCGGCATCAGCTTTATTCAGCTGAATAAAAAGTGTAAGCCTTAAATCGTATAAGCTAATGCACTAGTTATAGGGATGAAGAAATTAAGGAATTTTATTCCTCAATTTCTTGAGGAATAAAATTCTTCAAGCTCCTCTCAAACAAGGACCGATGACACCTCCATGCCAAAATCCACACCTAACATCACATAACTGTGATCTTATGCAGATGCAAAGGACTATTATATATCACGTGTTGATTGGATTCGCACTAATACCGACAGTTTTGTTTATTGACGAAGCCATTGAGCCAGAAATAAGCCTCATCGGAGAAGATGATTTTGTGATAAAATTAAGTGCCCAATCGGCAAATTCAGAATGAATTCAATGGTCGGTTGGCTTCAATTATTGTGCCAGTACCGAGCGGCGAGCAACCGAGACGTTGTCATTTTCGGCTACACTTGTTTGAACGGCGTCAATATTCTTGACACTTCTGGTTTTTTTTGTCGTACAGGCACCACACTATCGTGGAGAGTAAATTATCTCTCAAATTTTCAAATAACACGATCAATAGCCTGTTTAGAAGGACCACCACGATGAATACCACAATGCGACTAAATTGCTGGTTGAGTTCTTCTAAGGAGAAACGAACCATGATTTAATTACAAATCTTTCGAAAAACAACTGACAGGATATGTCAAAGATCGATAAAAAATATAGCCGCCATAAGTGGCCAAAGTTCGATCATTCCTAATGGCAGACCCTTTACTTTTATCCACACTTTACTGGATTGCGAACATTAAATGGAGAAAAGTTTGATCAGCCATTTTGTGCTTTCAAAAATGACTTTTATATTTTCACAGCAGGAAAACTCTCATCAAAAATAGTGATTTCTCGGTCACCTTCTCTCAAGATATGTTATCAATATATGTTTTCAATTTGGTATCAAAAGTATTTAAAACAATTTATTTTTTTATGAAAAATTACACAGTGGGGTCATGGAGACTTAAAAATATTCAATAAACAAAAAAAAATCTTTCATGTTCCACATAAAAATTGGCAAATTATTCAGCTGTCAGAAACGGTTTCGCACATTTTTATGCATTTGATTAAAGCCTACATCCGACATGGCCGATACATATGGCCCTTTGAATATAAAACTAACAGGAAGGAGCCTTGCTTATAGAGCCTTACGTATAAATGGAGACGGAAACGGCCACATTGAAACACCACAGATGACTCATTGTTTTGGAATTTTGATAGTTGGTGTCAACAATTTAGAAGTTTATTTAGTAGATTTGCGCAATTTTAGTGTGTTTTAATAAATAATAAGTGCCGAATAAGTGTACTAGAATACTCTTTTTGTGTGTTCTAGTGTAAATACATATTAATACTTATTATATTGACAATAAAAGCAATAATATCGAAAGTAAGGTAAAATATGGTTAGTTGTTGGTTGTTCCCTGACAGGACAAAATCAGAATTCAGAAGTAACATGATATAGGTAAGCGGTTTTAATTGTAAATTTGTCAATTATTTAAAAATAAAAACGTATTTTGATTCAATGACATTTTAAGGTTATGAAGTAAACATATTGCCTGGTATGCATAGGCGTAGTCAAATTGATTTAGGTAAAATAATATAATTATAATGTTATTCAGGATAGCGGTTTTTTTTAGAACTAAATTTTTTAACGTATGTTCTAAAAAGTTTAGCTTTTTGAGGTTCTGGGCCTTAAAAATTCAGATAATTTTTTAGTTTTTACTTATATTATCGTTATTTTACTCATATAATCTATAAAATATAACTAATTATACACCTATTACCTTTTTCTATAATCCTTTTCAGAAATTATTATACCAATAAATAAAATTTGTTACTTCCATTGTGATTTGGATTTCATGTTATTAAACCAGTTCATCTTTTTACAAGATTTCCCAAAAATTCCAAATAGAAGAACACAGTGGGTTAATTTTATTAGAAAAACCTTTATCCTTTACTTTACGTTATTCCAAACCGCAGTAGGTTTTTATGTTTCCATCATTTTCCTGAGAACTGTTTTGATCGAACATGTAAGGTAAAAGTGAGACTACTATCAAATGCTGCTCCAACAATTGAACTGGATCGTTTAAAATATGTAATTTTTTTATTTTATCATTTTGATAGACAACTCTCATAGCATTTACTCTTGAAAGTTAGTTTTTTTTTGTTGTTGTGAAAAATGAGTTTATTATCGAGTTTATGACTAACACTTTAATTTATTTAGTGAGTATTTACACTACAAGAATTAATTATATTTGGAAAAACGGAGTAGTAGATGAATACATTTGTAGAACATATACAAAGTTAATTTTGTTTAAGTACATTAAACACTGAACAACTAAATACAGAAAGGATATAAGTATTTCAATAATAAATAATTTTGTGAATATTACGGCTTTATTGTGATTTACGAATATATATATATATGTGTATATATATATATATATATATATATATATATATATATATATATATATATATATATATATATATTAATATACCTAATTTAAATACCTCGGTGCAAGATGCAACTGATTACCTAACCATTTTTTGATAGTATTTTTTGATTTTAATTAATTTAAATGTTTACAGTAACAATAATTATACAATAATTTATTCTTTTAATTAACTGTAAACTTTTATTATTTTCTTGTTTTTATTCATGTTGCCCTACGCCACTGCCAAACCGGAAACAGTAGTCGGCCATATGCAGTTACTATTCCAGTCCCACTTACAGAATCATATGCTCCTTCCTGTAGTTTTATATTCAAAAATATCGCCAGACCATTGATCAGTCCTCCAATTGTTTCGAACGTACAGCTCGAGCCCGACTGATGACAGCTTAAGACCGGAAACTGGTCTCTGTAGACGCGTACTGACTTTTAATTGCGGCTAAAATGGAGCATGGAAGAAATTTCCTTGTTTTATGATTTTTTTTTGAAAATGTACTGTAACCAAATTTATTTCACTAAATGCGACAAATTCTCAATAGGAATTATATTCGATAACTGAAAAGGTGTAATTAATCTTGTAATTGTAATTAATCCTGTCTTTCCTAACCCTCGCCCTGTGCTTCATATTTTTATCTTCTATCTCTAATATCTAATTTCTAAATACTTCCGAAAATGTAAACTCTGTTTTACTAAATTTCCGGTCTTTAGTCAAGCCATAAACCCCCAACCATAATATTTCCAGAATCATGTTTTCTTGTAAGAATGATATTCTGAGACTCCAGAGAAGTGTTATTTTTTCTCTACACCTTTTATTGATAAAATCCATATTAAATAAACAGCAATTGCTTTAATTAGTAAAAATGGCTAATTTTCAAAAATTTAACGGGTAATTTCCGTACTTTTTTACGAATTGTAGCTTTTTTATTTGTTTTCCTAAATTATGAAGGATTTCTTCCAGGCACTTCCCGTTCTATATCTAAAATTATCAAAATAATGTCTTATAGTTCTAGACATGACATTTACTTCTGAAGAAGCAATAGAATAAGCTACTCCTTGACTTGAAATGAACTCATTTTGTCTAAGAGAAGTGAATATTTTTTTCTCAGAATTCTAGCTGATGCCAGTTCTGCCAGGTTTTTCACTAAATAACTATATAATTTGCCGCAATTTCAGGCCATTTTTGTTAAACGAACTGTTGAAATGCCTTTTTCTCATTCAACTCGATAAATTTATCACCATGCCCCAAAACGCGCATTTTACTAACCGTGTTAGAATCATCAGGAGATGTTTTAAACTTCAAAAAAGACTGACCTTTCTCCATAAGAAATTGGTGCATTACTAATTAGTAATAATAATGTGTAAATATAATGCCATCAAATTTAATTGAACTAAAATAAAGGAAATTGGAAAAAATCAGTTTATTGAAATACTTTTTCCACTACTGCATTTCAATTAGAATTGGCCATCCCTCGTTTATTCCTAGAGAATAATTCAGTCTTTTTTATGTTCTAATCAAACCAATAACGGAACAAGCAACTTTTGTTGGCTTTTCTTTCACGCTGATACGAAAAAGTACGAGTTTCGTCAGCTGTAAAATGTCATACATTAAATTTGAAGCTCATAAACTGAATTGTTTCAGCTGGATTATTTATGCATCCTCGATAAAATTTTTCAGACTAGTTATAAAAAATTTTATTGGATGATGTTTCATCACCAGAAACCGATTGAATATTCGATCTCTTTATTATTTAGTTAAAGCGCATTTATTTTAGTTATAAATCATGGATAAAATGTTCACGTGAAAATTTAAATTTTCATAAAACATTTTTTAAAGCGCTATAGTGTATATAAACGTATAGTACATTCGCCTTTTTAATCTATCAATATTATTTACTAAAACAAAATGTCGATATTTTGGTGGTGGCATTAGGAAAAAGTCTAAGCCATCAGTGACTTACGTATTCCATTCCAGAAGTGATTTTTTCGCAAGATTTGTTATTAATCATCAGAAACTTCTTTTGTGTTTTATTTAATTAATTTAGTTTACCACCAATCAATATTTCAATATGATTGTTAAGAAAAAAACTGGAGTTTTCTCATAGGGTTGTTTACAATTGTAATCCAGAAAATAATCAGATATTCTGTATTTTTTTCTTCTTGCAATATTTGAATTATACCAAGTGTTGAATAAATTAATAGCAATTTTACAGACAAATAATTTTTCGAAAAATATTTCTAACGTTAATGAATGTCTGCAGCGGAAGTACTAATAGACCAAGAAAAAACTTGATATACTTAAATTACATAACCACCAGTCTATTTTTAAGTCTGATGTATTAATATATTTGTTTATTTCAATTAGTTTCTATTCAGATAAAAAAAAGGTTATTACTAAAATAAAGGAATCGATGTTTTATTCACGAAGTTTATTTACAATCTATTCATTACGCAATATCGAACAATAAGTATAACAATATATATGTTACAATGGTTTCCAGAAAAATCTACAATATCTATAATGTTGTAGACTAAAGCTAATACTTCACAAAAATGTTCATATATATGAGGATAGAATGAAAAGTCAGAGACTTTACCGATAGATGGGGGTGTTGTCAAAATGGTTATAACATTTCTGAAAAGTAACTTCGTTTCTAGTAATGCTCCATAAATTTTAAGTTTTGTTTTGTTTTGACGGTCATGGAAAAAAGCGAATATCAACATATTCCCATGTTATATTCGCTTTTTACGTAATATTAAACATTATTACTATGTACTGTTACAATAATATTATTATTAAGTGGAAAAACGATAACAGAAGCAGAAGAAAAGTTGAACAAATATTATAAAAATTCTACTCCATCACATTCTATGGTTCAAAAATTCTTTACCTGCTTTCGATATGGTTTATGCCATTACTTTGGCAATTGGAATTTTAGTATAGCCCGATATTGCAGGCTGTGGTTTTTGACTGCTTCTTTAATCGAGGGCACTTTTAATCATGTTTAATTACACTATTGTGAGCAATCCAACCCAGTTTTTCAGTGAATGTTAAGTTGTCGGTCAAGATGTAAGCCAAGATACTTAGCATTTCCTTTTTGTGATATATGAAGATTAACTGTCATTGACTGTCCCAGGAGGAAATGTTTTTTTTTTCTCAGAGCAAATATAACTTGTACTGAATGGGGTCAATTTGCTTTCATTCCCCAATTCTTTAATTCGTCGTTAACATTTTTACAGGTGTTCCTGTAAATGTTTAGATAGCTGATGGGATCCTTATGCGATGATAAGAGAGTCTGGTGAAATACTGGAAGAACTGGTGCTTGGGACTAAAGTTCTTTTCAAGTAGAGGTATTAGTCATTTACCTCTGTAGTTTTTCAAAAACATTCGATAATAATCAATATCTTCATCCTTTTTGTCTGATTTGAATTCTAAAATAATTTGGCCCACATTCCAATGGCATAGGAAATACTGTGAAATATATAACCTGAAGAAACACCATTAAACTTTTTTTAATTTAACACTTCAAAGAATTGTACACCAAATAAAATAATTAATCATATAGACTCCGATAAATCTGGAGGATGAGATATAATATCCCCTACAATATTTGACAATTTCCTCCATGAGCGATATATAAATGGCCGATCTTTTTACAAGTAGTGTTTGACTAAAAAATATTTTCATGGTTTTTCAACTAATTTTTTTAAAGGTTCTCTATGAAAGTTGGATAAATAATAGCTGTATTATCAAGTATATGTATCATCATCATCATCATCATCATCATCGTCATCATCATCAACATCATCATCAATGATGATGATGATATATATACATACATATATATATATATATATATATATATATATATATATATATATATATATATATATATATATATATATATATATATATACATACATATATGTACCTGTATCTGTATGCCCTTTTGTATCTGTTGTGCCCTTTTTGGTAGGTGATATTCAAGATAGTTATTTAAATACCTTTTATTTTGATTATATTACTTGGTTTTTTTAATAACTGATATTATATTTCTTTTTTTTTACAATAAATAACGAAAATATTGAATTGGTTAACGCAATAACACCGAAATGATGTTCATATGTCATTTCGTTTCATAAATATAAAATTTGTTAATAACTTGACTACAGCGTCACCTATCAGATAGTATAGCTATGAACCATCTCTCGACAAAACAAATATATTGTGGGAATTTCACCTCAATCGGTCAAGTCGTTCAGAAGTTACACGATCACAAACAGACGCACCTACACAAAAATCACGGACGTAAAAATATCAACCGAGCGAGAGTATATGATATAGTTTTGAGTTTCCTCCGAATCCATTATTATATCAGAAACAAGCAATTAGTTTTATTTATTTAGTTGGTATGAAGCTACTAATTAACAAAATATACTTTCGACCATAAATTTGACACCCAATCTTCGGATTTTTGACTTTCGGATTTTTGGAACGTTAATAGAATATTTTTATGTCCACTTTGTTCCTAAATATGTTAACTGAATTCGCACTTTTATACATTTATTTTTATTGTGCTCCTTTTGACAAATCGAAAAGTTTTTAAACAATTTCTTAAACCAACGCAAATTGTCTTATCTAATGGAAAATATGACTAGTTCTGCTTCTAACCAGCAATGTTATCTTTAAATATATATTAGCATTACTTAATGACACATTTAGGTTTTCGCAACCAGAAATTATTTCAAGGTTATAGCATCTCTTGTTAATTGATAATGACAAAAAATGCGACAGGATATTTCGAATAACAGATAATTCGAATAACAATAATAACAAACAGAATATGCCATGGTTTACTGACACGATTAGAATTATAGTTAAATTAAAAAATAAAGCATATAAAAAATTCGGGGAAACTCGGAGCAGGTCACATTGGGATTATTATTGTCAATTAAGGAATCAAGCCAATATCGCTATACGTAATGAGAAAAAAATATATTTAGAAACTTTGATTGGCCAAAATGGTAATAATTCTAGAATATTGTGGAATGACTTAAGAAAGCTTAATATTTATAATAAGGTATCTAATTGGACTATTCCAGAAAAACTGAATGAACCAAATAAAATTAATGACAACTTACTGGAACATTCAAAAAATCAGTCTGGAGTTGACACTGACATTTTAGCGTACTATAGGCAAAACTTGCACTCGGATGTTGAGGTTGTGTTTGATTTTCATTCAGTGTCCGAGGGGATTGTAAAGGATTATATTTTGGAAATTAAATCTAATGCAATTGGGGTGGATGGGATTGGTTTGGATATGGTGTTATTGTGCATGAATGAAATACTTCCTTTCATTACAAATATAATAAATTCTTGCCTATTAGATTCTGAGTTTCCTGAAAAATGGAAAATTGCTAAAATATTGCCGTTGCCTAAACTATCAAGTCCTAAATCATTTAATGATATTAGACCTATAAGTATACTTCCTGTACTTTCTAAGGTCTTGGAAAAGATAATGAATTATCAAATTAAGGAGTACTTAGACCAATACAACTTACTACCAAATAATCAATCCGGATTTCGTAAAGGATTTAGTTGTACAACTTCATTATTGAATATAACAGACGACATTTTTGGGGCACTTGATGTAGGTAAAATTTCAGTTATGATATTATTGGATTATACGAAAGCTTTCGATAAAATAAATCATGATATCTTAATTTCTATCTTTCATCATCTGGGCTTTTCTAAGCAATCAATTAAATTATTACATAGTTACTTAAAGAATCGAAAGCAATATGTTGTTACTGATAAAGGGAAATCACGTAACAAAGAGATTATTAATGGTATACCACAAGGATCTGTACTGGGGCCGCTTCTATTTAGTATGTATACTTGCAGGGTTTCTGACTGGATCAGTAACTGTTCTATACAACTGTACGCTGATGATACCCAACTTTTGTACTCATTTTACCCCAATGATATTGATAAGGCTGTGAGGTCTGTTAATGATGATTTGGAAAGATTGTGTGAATTTTCACATAAACACCAACTTGAAATTAACATTGCCAAGTCCTGTTATATGCTTTTTTCCAGAATTGCAGATCCAGTTTTAAATAATATTGTATTATCGATAGATAATAATATTCTAAAAAGAGTTGACATAGCTAAAAATTTGGGCTTAATTTTTGACAGAGATTTGAGGTTTCGGCCACAGATCATTAAGTGTGTTAGGCAGGCCTATACTAATTTAAAGATGCTATATCCACATCGACACTTTTTGTCTACTACATTAAAAATCAAGTTGACGGACTCTCTGGTTCTTTCATGTTTTAACTACGCTGATGCAGTGTATGATCCGTGTCTTGATCAGGGAGATATTGCTCGTATACAGAGAGTGCAGAATTCTTGTCTTAGGTATATATATGGTATCAGAAAGTTCTCTCCGATAACATACAAATTAAAAGAAGCTAACTGGATATCTATGGCAAAGAGACGAAGAGTGCATACGGTCGTTCTATTTCATAAAATAATTTATAACAAATGCCCTCCGTATCTCATTGACAGATTAACGTTCCGAACCGATGTCCATAATTTGAATCTTAGGTTTGGGGGCCTCATATCGCCTCCTTCGCATCGATTACAAATTTTTAAGAGATCGTTTACGTATAATATTTATAAACTTTATAACAACATTTCGCGCAAACTAAAGAAATTATCGCCAGATTCGTTTAAATATCACTATAAAATGAACATCGGATAATGTATCCTCCAGCATCAAAAATTAAAGAGTATAAAGGGCTAGAAATGGAGAAATTGATTGTTTGGCTTCTTTTTTGTTTTATTTTTTTTTTATTGATTGTGAGCAGATGGTGTTTTTTTTTTTTTTTTTTTTTTTTTATCTCTGTTACTGTTATTGTTTAATCATTTATTGGTGCTACATTGATCAATATATTGTAAAAATTATAGGCAAATTGTGTATACCCGGTTATTTCTAATATGTCGAATTGAAAAAGAAATCTGGAACTGGACTAGATCTTTTTTAATTGCTTCCAGTTCCATTTTGCGTATCATTGGTAGGTGTTAGTGCATAATAAGGACGGATTTGTATTTTGTTATGATTATAATTGTATTATTGTATAATTTAGTTATTGTATTCAAACATTGATACAGCAAATAAACTTATTATTATTATTATTATTATTAATATCGAAAGGGTGGGTAAAAGTACTACAGAAACTTTTAAAATATTTCAAACAGTTTGTGATAAGTAAAAAATTTCACGAATATTTTTAAATTATTTATATAATTTCGTAATGACAGAGATAAAGCATTAAAGGTAATCAACACTCAGATCCCTCAATAATATTTGAACTTATAAACCTTCTAAAAAGATGCAAAAATTCTTATAAATGGTCATTGCGGCGTCCTTTACTTTGTGACGTCTTTTTACATTGTAACTCTCTTTTACTCATCTCTGATTTAGTTTCGAGCTATAATTAAATATAAAATAGAATAAAACTCTGTTTACTTTAGTGATGAATCTAGACTGTGTTTAAGTGGTGGTGATGGACGTAGAAAGGTCAGATATTTTTAGACGCAAGACAGAATCGCCTTGGTCAGTCTGTCGTCCCATTACCTTACTATATGGCCTGCCCAGTTCCATTACAATTCCTTTGCTCTTCCAACAATATCATATACTTTCGTTTTTCCCTAATCAATGTGCAGGGCAGGGTTTTTGTTCCTTCTTGTAATACCAAGTACACATCTTTTCATTCCCCTCTGTGCAACTTGAAGTTTTTAATTGATTGTGATGGGTGTCCAGGTTTCACTTCCATATATCAAAACACGCATGGCGCACTGATCGAAGAGATTTCTTTTTAAGCCAAGTGGTTTGCTTTTAATAACTATATTGTGCCTGTCAAATGTCTGCCAGCCACATTTAATACGCCGTTCCACCTCCTGGTTGTGATCCATTGTACGGAATTCACTACTGAATCCTGCTTGCTCTCTTGGTTGTGCGTCATTCAGTTTTCTTAATATTATTTAGAAATTATCTTGGTGAAAACTGCACATTACTGATAGGAGGTTTATTGGACGGTAGTTTTTTAAATCTTCTTGGGAACGATTGAATTTTCTGGAAAAAAAGAGGAAAAAAAACTCTAACATTTCCGTATACGCTCTCGCATTTCCGTACTGCGCCATCCTCACGCATTAAGGCAAACATTTGAGTCCTTTTCTCAGCTTTAATCACTGACAAAATACTTCACGTTACAAGCATAAATCATTCCATGCATATGTTACACACAATGAGCAAACCGCAACTTCTGAAACCGAACACGTCAAAAATGTGTGCATAGGACATTCGATGAGTTTGATTAAATTGAAAATATAGGTTCTTTCACTTTTTCCACTCTCTTCTGTCGCCAGTCGGTAGGTTTCTCGAGATACTTATGGTTAAGCACAAATTCAAGGGTTAATAGACCAAGGGGGGTGTAGACCGTAATTTTCGGAAGCCGATGACTGTCGTTCAGTAACCAGGTAAGCTGTAGGTTCAGTCGCTAAATAGCCTTCTCAGTGGCTGATGCGCCTCTAAGCCTAAAACTTTAGTTTATTATCTTCTGTCTCTTTCAAGTATGACCGCTTCTTTCTAGGATTTGCATCTCTCTTGTACTAAGTTGCCAATCGTTTTGTTTCATGTCTGTTTTGGTCTTCCTCTTTTTTAAAATTTAATTTCTGGCTTCATACGCATGCTTTGCCTGCCTGTTATTAGACATTCTTTGTATATGTCCCCGCCAACTGAGTTGGCGTTTTTCAATAAATTCAGTGACTGACTGCACTCCTAATTTCTCTCTGATTTGTGTGTTTCTCATTATGTCTGTTCTTGTTACTCCTATTATTCATCTTAAGTATTTTGTTTCGGTGGCGTGTATTTTACTATTTTGTCCATCCGAGATTTTTTTCGAGCAATTGGAGTCTTATGTTCTCAATTGTCCGAGTTATGTTGACTTCCAAGGCGTCAATAGTTACTGGTTTATCGGCCTAGACCAAATATTTAACATAACCACATAACCTTGAGGACCATTTAACCGGTCCATTCTTCTAAATCATTTTCTCACCGAATTGTTCCCTCAATAACCCAATTGTTGAGTTGGCTGTATAACATGTGAAACCGTCCTGAAAGAAGCACATATTCAGATCAATTCAGAACTAAATAATAATCGATTATCGCTCTGTAATGATCCTCATTAACGCAACGTGCTTTTCAGCTTGATTTTTAAATAAATACAGCGGTACACAACGGAACACAACGGAATACAATGGTAGCTATTAGATCATTTGCGGATTATTTTCACTCCAAATGCGGCAATTTTATTTATTAACGTAACCATTTAACCAAAAATGAGCTTTGTCGCTGAACAAAATTTTGAGCTCAGAGCTCAGAGCTCATTCTCCGAATGTACGACGTAAACGAATGTTTTGCTATCTCTGTTTTTAGACAAGCTGGTTCATGTAAGACACCAGACCAATATCTTTAAGCAAAATTTTCCACGTAATCGAATAACAAAGTCCAACTTTCTGCGTCCTGTGAACGGCGGCGAATTGATAAATTTGGATGTTCATCCACAATTTCGAATCGCCAGTAACAGCGGCGATATTTTTTCGGAACGTACAATTTTTTGTCTTGTTTTGGTTATACTATCGAGCAGCATGAAATGCGTTCGACATTTGTCGATAATTCGGCGAATGCTTCGCTTTGTTGCACCATAAAATTCACAGTGTTCTATAAGTTTGTCAAACAAAACACTTTATTTTGATAATAAATTTCGACAATTTGCAAGCGTTGCTCTGATTTTAAACGTTCTATGATAATTTTCCAGACTATACTGAATAATTTTGATACTAGAGAAATGTATTAAAGTTACATACATTAGTCATCAATGCAGCATCTCAATTGGTATTAATTCGAAGTTCAGATAAAGATTTTGAAATGGGGAGACACAAAGCAAAGCTGACTAATAAAACTAAAATCTATTGCTATTAATAAATTATTTATTTATTTAACTCATAAAAAATAAATATCTATAGCACGTATTTACCAACGATTTTATATAAATTTTAAATAGTACATGCAAACATTGTTACATCTTCAAAGAAAAATGTTATTTATAATGAAGGTTTTTAAATTTATTCTCCGACTATAATTAGATGATGTTTTAAAACCGTTCTTACGTAATACAACTGAAATCTTGTTTCATCTCTTGCCACGACAATTAAATCTGAAGTTATCATGAATTTTTTCTTTCCGACAATTGTTCTCGACAACAATTTGTCAGATGGACCGTTCCCATATACAGACTAAACAACAAACCGAAAAACTTAAAAGAAGCCGATGGGGCATCGGAAATTGTATCACGTTTTGTTTCCAGTCCTGTATAACGGTCAGAACGACTTCGGTTATAATTCGCCGGGAATCGTGCTGATCCGCTAAATTTAGGCTACAAACACAAAAGACGATAACCTGTTTTTTATGGCAGTAGGACCATCCACCAGCCAACCTTGACTGGTTTGCGATAGGGCTTTTGTTATACGTGATGCTTTCAGGCGTATATCATTTTTTTTGCAGAACCTACTCATATTTTTTATGTTTCTTAAATAATATGAATATTTCTGTTTTGAACCGAAAATATTTTATAAGGTTGTTCGAAAATTACTTTATATAATGAAATAACTTTATTTGGTGTAGGGTTGACCAGGTGAGGCGGAAAATAATTATTAATTTTTTTAAGAGGTGGCTCTGAAAGCAAGGTGGTCGGTTCAGAGTCTAATCTCTTATATAATTTATTATATAAGAGATTAACGCCATTGATAACGGATAACGGATTTCAAGTTAGCGTCACATCTTTTTCGTATGGGAAACGTCGAGTTTCAAGTCAACTAAACTGCATTTGCAGCGCGTACTACTTTTCTTGTTCAATAAAAAAAAAAAACGAGAGTGAAAGCTGTCGAATATTTGTGGAAACTAACGGTGACAATATCTCAACGCAAGATGTAGGCGTATTTTTAAACGATTCAAATTTGGTGATTTCAACTTGAAAAACAAAGAATGAAAAAAATTAATAATGCCGAATTGCAAGTATTGTTGGAAGAAAACAAATTTCAGAAAGGTTATATATTGGTCATCGAACCATTTGTGATCGCTTGCATGCCATCAGCTGAACGACAGACAAATAAAAAATCGATAAACGGTGAGCGAAGTTTTGCTTTCTTGACATTAAAGAAAGACTTTTTTGTATCGTATCGTAGCTGGAGATGAAAATTGAGATATTTCGGCAAATCAAAAGGTAGAGAATGATGAATTAACCCAAGATAACCATCAACATCGACCGCAGGACCGAATCGCTTTGGAAAGAAGAAAATGCTGTGCATTTGGTGGAATTAGAAGGGTGTCTTATACTTCTTCTGAAACCAAATTAAATAGTTAATACTACCATCAACAAATGATAAATTTGAACCATGCATTTATCGAAAAGTGACCAAAATGGGCCACCAGACATGGAAAAGTAATTTTGCAGTACGACAACGCCCCATCACATACCACGAAACGGTCAGAGACACCATTTGTGAGCTTGGCTAAGAACTCTTGCCCCACAGGCCGTACTCACCAAATTTAGCCCCTTCCGACTACTACTTATTTTTATCGGTGTTTTATGCACTTTCCGTGAAACACTTCAACAATTACAGATATGTCGAAAAATGGGTTGATGGTTGGACTACCTCAAAAAGACATACGGTTTGTCTGGGAGATCATCCACAAAATGTCAGTCAGATGGGAAAAATATGCGGCTAGCAATGGCGCATATTTTGAATAAAAAATTTTTTACCTTTCTTCCAAATTAAACGTGTATTTTTAAGAAAAATAAAATGAATTAGCCGCCATACCTGGTAATAATCATTATTATCAATAATTTCTTATCATCTGGCAGAAAATTTCACGATTGCACTTTCGAGAACTTTTTAATCTCTTTCTACAAAAAGTATTGCTAATTAGGTTTTGATACTGTCATATGAAAGTTTTACGTAACCAAAAAATTCTCAATAAATGACCAAAAAAAAAAATTCCACTCAATTTCGTGTGTCGATTAAATGTAGTGTAGAACAACGATTACGACTTTGTCCCTTCACATTTCATGGTTCATAGGTGGTTTATAGAGTTTCAATGTGGTTGATCCAACATAAGTGATGCTCAGTATGCCCCGTTGCGGCTACTACTTAGGAAATGGTCAGCAAAATCCATGATCAAAAAGTGACGCTTAGAAAAATTGCGGAGATAATAAATATATAATCTCCGTATAAATAATAAACATCTCACGAAAATTTAGGTGCGATAAATCATCATGATGGGTGCAGCGTTTGCTCGCTATGAACCAAAAACGGAATCGAATAACCCCGTCACAGTTTCTGTGCTAATTTGTTACTGTTGATGAGATTTAAATATCACTTCACACCAAAAATAAAGGACAAATATATCAGACAAAACAGTGGGTTTTTACTTGACGCATGTGCTCTGAAGGACGCGAAAATGCTTCTATTGGCCGGAAAGGTCAACTCTACTGTTGGTGGACATATTTCATAAAGAGCTGATATAAAAAAAATCTCATTTGACGAAGGAAGAAGTGCTGTTTTACCACGATAATGCACCGGCATATTCTCCCACCGCTGCAATAGCAAACTTAGTCATTTTGCGCTACGAATTAATGCCGAATCAACCATATTCTCCGGACTTGGCCTCCTCCGACAACTTTCTCTTTTCAAAGCAGAAAAAATGGTTGGGTGGAAAAAAATTCACATTATATATAAAGATCTTCGCTGAATCACACAGCTATTTTGCACAGGTGTATTATTTGGAAGGCATAAAATAGTTCAAAATCGTTGGACGAAGTGTTTCGAGCCAAAAGGAGGTTACGTTGAAAAACAAATTGATTTTTAAATTCACAATATTCAAAAAAACAATATTTCATTTAAAAGGTATGTGGCGTTCCACTCTACCCTCATAGTTTTGTGGTGAGGTTGCCGAAATTCACTTTTTGCTCTTCGGAAATAATATTAAAAAAATATGGGGGCCCATCAATATGTCTCTGCAGACTATCGGCAGTATAAGTGGGTTGGTTGATATACCGAAATTGTCAGCTTTGATTGCTGACTTGAGAATGGGAGAGGACGTTGCCTAAGATGGATATAGAATAGAGTCAATTTTGGCCATTGTCGTATTCTTTAAAGCTGGAAAATTGGTTGTTTTTGTTGTTTCGTTACTTATTTTCTAGATTTCTGATAAAGAGCCAGATACTATCAAGCTTGGTTTAGTCGAATGGGGTCTCTATAACTCAAGAGATATACTACCATACTGTTCTTCACTTCAATAGGTCCACAATTTTGGAAGAGAATATTATTTCCCAATTTCCACACCGAAGTGCTGTGTAAACATAATACAATCAATACAATATTTTTACTAAATGACAACACATGCACCAATACATTAACAACATTTCGAATACGGTCCAATAAAGTTGATTATTTGTGAAAACTGAAAATTTTTATAAAGAAATCCAAAAATGTCTCGTTTCTTAAATAAGATAGACAACAATAAATTTATGTTGAAGTTGACTTTTGGGTATTATCAATCATAAATAACAATTGTTCCAATGTTTCCATTATCCAATAACATTATTAAGCTTCATTTTGATAATGATTGAATATTATTTTCTGCAGCTTTTAAATATCTTAGGAAGTTTATAGTGCTTCAATAATCGACAATTTTACTCTTTTCTTGTTTGGTGTGATTTAAGTGCGTAAATACCTACCAGTTTTGCAATAATACCGTTGGGCTAAAAACCAACATCAACATATTTATGAACAGTTATATAATAACATATTTTGAATAGTAATATTCTTCTTATTCATCAACATTAAGATTTAATTATTTAAACAAAATATAATTACAAAGTAGAATGTGAAGTTTGTAAGAACTAATCGTTTAGTGTGTGTATTCCTTTTTATTAAATTTATTCTCGCCAGAAATAGTTATTCCATTATTTTTTTCTATTCAAAGAAAAAGTATTTCAGTAAATATGAAAATAAAATGAAGTTAATGGAAATTAGAGATAGCGGTAAGAGAAGTTTACTTGTTATTTGAAAATATCAAAAGTGTTTGGCTACAGAATGAAAACGGTGGCTATAATTTTTGATGTGAATGAATCATTTTTTTTTATATAGAAAAGCTGCTGTCGAATGTTCAGATTCCAGATTGATAAAAAAGTATTTGTACCTGAAGAACTACAATTTTGTTGTATTATATTGTTTATTAGACTTGTTAATATAACATATAAACCTCTACTAATAACTAACTATTAATTAGTTCAATTAGAAATGCATATCTAATATTTAAAATAAGTTTTGATTGATTGCGCGGTTGGCTCTTGGTGAAACATAGTAACAAGGATAATAATTAAAACACTTGGTATTTGTTTCACAATATATTCAAGATATTCTCTAACATGTTTCGGCCTCGGCATGTTTCGGCAGTTTATACATAACTCTCTTTGAGAATGGTCGCGAGGCCGAAACATGTTAGAGAATATCTTGAATATATTGTGAAACAAATACCAAGTGTTTTAATTATTATCATTTAAAATAAGTGTAATATGGAAACTAATGTGATTATTTTCATGAATAAAGTGATGAAAATGATGCTACTTTTTGAAGAAGTAATAAATGACTGCAAATTAATCTAATTGTGTTAAATCGATTAGAGTGTGGAGCTACTAAACTTAATAGTAATAAAATCAAGCTAAATATGATGCATAAGACAACTAAGAGAGAAGTTACCTGTCCAATTAACATACGATGACTTTTATTGCATTTATTTGCGAAATGAATTATTTACCTAACAGCAAAAAATATCGCAAATATTTGTTATTATTTTTTTATAAATAGAACTCTTTAATTTACAATCTACCGCATCCTTCTTAGCTTACTAAAACAAATTGCCTCAGATTATTTATGTATTTGTGTCCAAGCCATCAAATATTTCAAATGGAATACACAATATAAAAAAAAATATAAAATCACCCAACAATAGCAGCAAGTATGTAAGTAAATACAAAGTCAGAGCACAAGTAAGAGATTACCTTAATGGAACAAACAATTATATAGAAACAAACAATGTGCACACACAACCAGTGATTGCATATAGGGCAGCTGGATGATGATATTTTAAAAGACTAGAATTCGGGTCGCTGGTGATGCACGGGTCTGGCAAGTCTGAGCACAGCAACATGGTCTGGGTCAGTTTGATATCACGAGGTCAGTTTGATATCACCATATTTGCAGGTTTTCCTTAAATTTACCAGTGCGGGTTCGGAGTCTATTAAGGGTTTTCCAGGTGTCTAAGCGTAAACAGCAACAAACTAACCCACTCCATCCGCTGTTTCACAAAACTGTTTCACAGCCAGAGAAAAGTCGCGAAGCAATTTCCTGACAACCGTGCGACATTTGGTTTCTTTTGTGATTGCTGCCAGACTTGAAATGCGGCATAAGTCATTGACAGAAGAAGATAAAGAATTGAAAATACCTCCAAGGGAGTGCATCCCAACGGCTCGGGCGACTGCTGGGCCACCTGGAAAACCCTTAGTTTTTAAAAATATCTTATATTACTAATTTTTCAAGCAACATTTTTCTCTGTATGTAATTTCCACCTAAAACACATAATACTAAAATATACCTTTTGCATCACAATAACTGAAATTTATACAGTAATTGCATTTTGGTATTGTTGATGTCAATCAAAAGCTTCAACACCTTCCAAGTTCTCAATTTTAAATTTTGTCTGGTTTATGTAGAGGACGATATACGCATTATTTCCTCAACTTTAATTGCAAAGCAAGCTTAAATTGAACGCGAACATATATTTTCAATTAAGAATTATTTGAGTTACCCGACGTTTACTCAAACGTTTTCTTATTTTAAATTCTAGGCTATATATATATATATATATATATATATATATATATATATATATATATATATATATATATATATATATATATATATATATATATACATATATATATATATATATATATATATATATATATATATATATATATATATATATATATATATATATATATATATATGCAATTTGGAAATAAGCGGTTTTCATGTATTTTCGTCGTCCCTCTTGTTTAAGCAGTTGGACGTTTTTCGATTTCAATTGCTTCACACGAATTATGTGCGGTTTGTAGGAATATATTGGTGCGATTACTTTGGCCTTGTCGAAATCTATTTTGAGCCGTTTGGATATGATGTACTGCTAAAGCCGATGAGAGATCAGAGAGAGATTTTCGGACGACGAAAGAATGCTCGTATAAGCAATTTTGGATACGTCTATTGGTTTGGCCGATATATGATTGGGAGCAGCCAGAACAAGAAATCTCATAGACACGATGTGACTCTGGTGGAATATTATCCTTCACTGGTCTTAGGAAACTGGATATATTTCTTTCTGTTGTAAATATCGTTTCGATATTACGGGATCTGAATACGTATCAAAATTTATCAGTAACTTCCTTGATGTATGGCAGAAGAATTTTAGGGTTTTAGGATAATTCTCAAGTGGATTAGTTGTTATGATCAGTTGCTTAAACTTTATTAATATGCTTTAGCGCTGGACAGTAACTGGCGAAAGCCGCCCAAAGCGACCAAAAACGCAAATGTCAGCTTGTAAGGTTTTGGCATTCGTATTTTAGGATGCGGTATTTTATTCATTGATATTTTATTCATATGTACTTTATTTATTGATTAACTTAACAAAGGTAGAACCATCAATAGCGAATATTATATGGTGTTATTGCTGCGTTTGAAGGAAGATATTACGAAAAAACGACCCCAAACGAAGAAGAAAAAAGTGCTCTTTTATCAGGATAATGCACCGTGTCATAAGTCCCTCGCAACAATGGCAAAATAGCATGAATTGCACTTTGAATTGCTTCTCCATCCACCGTATTCTCCGAATCTGGCTCATAGCGACTACTACTTCTTTACAGACCTAAAAAGAAAGTTCCAGGGAACAGATATAAAATACGGAACAATTCTGTATTAAAGATTATTTATCAACCACCAGCATATTACCTTATCATGTCAATTAATTTTTTGGTTTGATGAGGTTTTTAGAAGTAAATGCAAAATGTTTTGAGAAGTGAATCCTAAACGGACGAGAACTGTTTTAATTTGAAACGAAATGATATAAAGTATAAAATATAAAACCACCAAAATAATTTGTATTTTGGTATCGTAGATTTGGAAATGAGGTTGTATTCATTCCAGGGATTCACTAAATCAAGATTCGTATATTGTCTAGTTTGTGATTTAAAAAAAGCTACAAGATAAATCGAGTAGAAAATATTTTGAGGTACGGTTGCCTGGAGCTGGTGTAGTGAAAACAATAAATATAGTTTGTTTTAGCAACAATCAACAGGCCTAGCAATCAGACAATCAAACAATCAGAGACCTAGCAGTTATTTCCAAAACTATTTAATATATTTTTATGTTCCGCTGAACAGTATATTTTTGTTCTAATCATACTTTACAGTACTAATATTTCTCTCCAAATTCTTATGTCCCACATTCTTTTTTTAGCTTTTCTTCTGCTCTTATTCTTCTCATTCGCCTTATTTATCAGCCTAGTCGTCTTTAGTATTCTGATATATGATACTGCTGTTACATTACTAAGTATTTTTGATTTTGGCTATCTGTTATCTCTTTCACCATTTTAATTAAGTGTAGAGTATCTCCTCCTTTATTGTTCTTCCTAATTTTTTCCTAATTCTTCTATTCTGCTGTCCTACAATATAAATTTGAATTTTTTCTCATTCTGTTTATATAGGAGACTGTTTGTTTATATTAATTATTTCCTCTTTCAAATCATCTATTTCGTTTTTTTCCATTTTCTATTTCGTTAGTATATCTTCCATTATAACCCCCTCTATGACAGATTCTTCCTATTCTAATGGGTTAACAATCGGTAATAATCCAGATGTAAATCAGGAGCAAACGACAGAGTTGAAGGGAACTCGTCGAGTCGAAATGGACAGAGGAAACAGGCCAAGAAAATATTGGGAAGGAACATGGAGGGAACAAAACTGAAAAAAGGAACGGATGACGGAGTGAGGAGGAATCTGCTAGAGATGAAATATGTATGTAAAGAAAACGAAAGGGTTTGATACCTATGGAAATAAATTAATAGTTTTATTTTGTCAGCAAAGTGTTCACAGCGTAAATGCTTTTTCAGTCGTTGAAATAAAAATAATAGAAGGAGATCAAAGCTCAGCATAAGAAATATATTCGAAACCAGTGTTTTAAATGGCAGCTACTAATATAAAAAATGTTTTTAGCTCAATTCTCTTCGTCATTTCTCTTCTATTTTACTTCATGGACTTTAAAAGATTCGCATTATAAAACTTTGTGATAGTACGATATATAATTAACAAAATGAACCTATTTCAATTCAATTTCAAAACAAAAATTGTCGCTATATTGTCTGAAAAAATTACCCCATTTCCTTATGCTATTTCATGCATTGTGATGTTAACTCTGGATCAAAGTAACCGACCAAAATTTCATTCGCAGTTACAATTCTCCAAAAAATTTGTCCGGATCCGGGTGATTACCTATGCATGTTTGATCAGCCAATAAGATTTCAAGTTTTGAAAAGCAGATATTTTCATAGCCAATTGTTAATATCTGGTTCATAATTATTCATTTAGTTTATATCTAAGGATCTCTTTGAAATTTAAAAAACCAAAACCTGCTTTCACTCAATCGATGTGAAGCGGCACATAGATATACACAGATAATTATAGATATACATAGATATTCATAGATATACATAAATATAGATATGCATAGATATAGATATACATAAATATGCATAGATATAGATATACATAAATATGCATATATATACATAGATATTCATAGATATACATAGATGTACATAGATATACATATATAGACATAGATAGGCATATCTATATATAGATATGTGTCAATACAATAATATACATGAAAATAAACGGTGACACATAAGCATATATATAGATACATGAAATACATGGAGACTAAAACTATACAAAGGGATACATAAATACACATAGATATATAGAAAGATACCTAGAGACATAGAAATACATAGTCATGTGATACTAGGAGTTTTTCATTTCAAATTTTTCCAATAGAATAAAAATTAAAAGCCAATGCAGATTAGAATTAATTAATCTTAGATAAAATAAAACAAACAATTTTACAAAACAAAATATTTTTTATTTAAAAAGTAATTGATAGTCAAATATTACTATTTTAGAGAAAATAAATCCTGAACCATCCACTTCTATTCAAGATGGTACTAGTACTAACGATTCAAGATGAAATTTTCAAGATGATTTCATTAAATTATTATATTAGTTTTATTACAGTTTCCGTAATTTCGTCTTCAGTTTATTATAATTATTCTCAGAAACGGACCATTCAGGTGAAATTTCGTTTACATAACGTAGACTCCGCAAAAGGTTTATTAACTTTTTGTTAATAACAAAGAAACGCCGCCTCAACAAACATCCTTTTCGTCTTGGAAAACGAGTTCATCGAGCTCAAGGTCTATCAAGGACGCAATAGCCCACTCCGCGAAACGACGTCATTTTAGTTCAGAGTAGAATGTACAGGGTGTGGATATTTCATGTGGGCATTGCCATTTTGCAAGTTAGAGGTTGTTTGTTCGTTAACTAGGTAAATTATAATAGTTTTAGGAATTGGGTTAATTTTATATTGTATAGATGTTAAAAAGTCACCAATATCTACAACCATTATAATAAAGTAGTAATACAGTTCAACCGCTAAAAGATTCCCCGTGCGTCATCATTTTATTCATATAAATCAAATTAATAATTTTGAGTGGTGCCTCGAAAAAACGGACATTTATACTTAGATCTAAATCCACAATACATTTATTTGTATATATTTATAACGTGAAATTATTAAACGCCGTGTTACAATCCATATTGTAACGTAAAATTTCGAGTATGTGTCATGAAATAGTTTTACGTCATAGATCAAAATTGTTCGGAGAATTTTGTATTGTCAGGTTAAAATTAAACGGACCATTTCAAGTTATGTAATGTCTGAATGATTGTGGCATGTTCATATATTTTTACCTATTTTTGGGTTTTTATATGTTCTTATGTAGATATATAAGAACAAAAATATATGTTCTTATGTAGATAAAGAATCACTAGGTAAAAACAAAAAACCAAATGGAGACAACTTTCTCAGTGATTCTTTTTTGTAATAAATTTGCTTAACGAACCAAATTTTAAAAATATAAAAATGTTCTAAAAAATATCCAAACTTCAAGTATTTCGTAAAAAACGAATTTAAAAATAAATTATATTAATTTCTATAAATTCTGAAATGATAGGAAGTAAATATATTTTTTTTTTGTATGTCAATGATGGAAACATTGCATCGACGATCTTTTTACAAGATATAAATTCTCGAGAGTCTACAATTAAGTATATATATATATATATATATATATATATATATATATATATATATATATATATATATATATATATATATATATATATATATATATATATGTTTATATCATCATCATCATTCAGTTATTGTCGATCTACTGGATGTCTTATGTTTTCAACTCGCGCGGTCCTGAGCTTTCTGCTGCCATTCGGGTCCAGTATATTTGATGATGTCATCGATCCAACGGTGTTTTAGAACGCTTCTTCATAGACGCTTACTATCAAGCGGTATCCATCCCAGGATTGCTTTGCTCCATCTGTCATCACATCCCCTCGCTATATGGCCTGCACACCTCCATTTCAATTCCTTCACCTTTCCAATCATGTCACATACTTTCGTCTGTATATAGCTTTATAGTGATGAACATCTATTTTCTGGCCGTCTCATTTATAAGGGGAATATTTAAAAGTTAAAGTTGGCAGCTTACTTTTTTCTTTGACTTTATTCCTATTGATCATTGATATTGACATCGAAGCGAGCAGCCATACTCTACGACCAATAGTCTCTCATCATTCCGCCATCACATGTCATTATGAGCGCCCGCCGCAGAAAAGGTGGGTTTTAATCGTATTTTTCGTTAGTAACTTTGGTGTTTAATGAAAAAAATCTTATTTATATCTATTAGGTGTTAAAGTCTTCTGTGTCTGACAACATTATTTTTGGATTTCTTGTAAAAGGTGGAGTAGTTTAGATAATTCAAACATCGATGTCAATTATATTGGACATTAGGCTGAACCATTACTAAATGATGTATTTTAATTACAGCCATCACTGAGAAACAAATTAGCGAACTACCTCACAATTCCGACATCGAGGACTTCGATCCTTTAGATGACGATATTGGTGATCCGGTGATATTGGTGATCAATTTCATGAAATCGAATCCGAAACTGAATACTTGGAAGATAACCTACAAGAGTTAACTACTTACCCTACACGTGACCTTGGAGCCGCACAAGCCAGAGGTAGAGGAACGCGAGGTCGATAAGAGGATCGGAGATGCGACTGAAAACGAGGTCGTGGAATCGAAAGTCAAAACTCTGAAGAAGGAAATACCCATAAAGCCGATGAAACTCCAGCTAAGTCAGCTTGGTCTGGAAAAGAGTTTCTACTGGAGAATGACGACTTAAACGAATTTATTGCCAACAGCAACAGAATTGGAGCGGAAAGAGTTTAGATTTGACTGCTAGTGAGATCAAGATTTTTATATGTTCATCAATGATCATGGCTAGTATAAATTATCCCATTATTCGTATTTACTGGCAAAAGCGATGGCGCGTTACAGTTATCGCACACAACATTGCACGTAATCGTTTCATTCAAGTAATAAGCTCTCTGAAACTGATATATGCTATACCGATTGAAGAGAATAATAAAGATCGTCTTTGGAAAGTTTGTCCATTGATTGACATGGTTGAACATGGATGTCTCTTACAAGATAAATCGCAGTTCATGTCTCTGGATGAAATGGTTATCCCTTTCACTGTAACCTGCCCAATGAAGCAGTATTGTCCCAATAAACCCCATCCTACCGTGCTTAAAGCCTTTGTACTCGCCAATCCGAACAGACAGATTTGTGATTTTCACTTATATCTAGGGGACACTACGTATCGAGTATATAAAGAGACTGAATTTGGTCTGGATGATAAATCTGTATTAATATTTTTAATTTGGTAAAAACTTGGTATTTGGTACTTGGTAAGTACGTAAATGGAGGTACCTTTGAAGGTCAGCAAATTAATGGTAATTTAAGAGAGATCGTAGGAACTTCTTATGTTAACTCAGCTGGATAATCCTTACAATACTCAGGTCTTATACTGACTGAAATATCAATAAATTACGAAGGAAAATTTAAAATACTGAAAATAAATTGAACTAAGTCAAAAGTGCCATCAGTCATCCAATGTTGGTGTTTCTGAAGTCCTTGTATTTGTTACATCTGCGGACTCAATAAAAATGGTTCCTGTCCTATACCAAGACTCGGTAGATGTTATATCATTAGAGAGCCGAATGAGTTCCGGTTTTTCGCGAATCTTTTCTTGAAATTCATAAGGATGCTGAACCAACAACTTCTTGTGAATGAACTTTTTAGATAATTCTTTCAATGTTAAATTAAATCAAGAATAAAGTAGTAGGTAGTCACTTTCACATTCAGCTACAGGAAAGCTTTTAACATTATCTATTGACGATCGTCGTCTAGACCTTATCGAAATATAATCAATTTGATTTCTGTAGTTGCCGTCGGGGAATTGCAATGTGTACAGCAGACAAATATGGTATTGAAATAAAGTGTTTGCGAATACAAACTTTTGTTGATCATTCCAATACCTCATTATTTTCTAAATTGCAATAATTGCCAAAAAGAGCCAAATTTGAGACAAAACGGTGTGGTGTACAAAGTCTTGACATTTAGGCACATTTAGTAGAACATGAGTACTACTTTACTTAGTAGCTTCCGAAAACTTCATCTCAATATGATTAACCTTGCACATATTTTCAGTTTCATTTAAATAGCTATTCTTATTATTGACTTTAATTTTCCCCCAATAAAATAAATGTTTTACCAGAAGCTTATCTAACTCACCAAATATAATAGTCGGTAGAAATAATAAATACATTTTTCCTTAGTGAAGAATTGAAGTTTTTGCTGTATAGTATTTATAAAAAAAATCTTAATAAGGAACAATTCGATTGAATTTCAATAAAAATGCATTATATCATAATTGAGTTTAATAAGATAGCAGTCAGGCATAAAAAACATAATTATTTAAACTAAAAAAAAAACGCTTATTAATAGCTACAGTGATGACTAACTGTATGTGTCTTCTTTATACATATTGTGCAAAGCAAAGTTGTTCATAAATTATCTCAAAGGTATTCATCTAAACTGTATGTGGTTAGGAATTGGTTGTTTATTTTAAGAAAACATTTAATAAAACCACTACAAATCATGGTAAACATTTCAACGAGCTTATTAAGGTAACAATATATTAGAAACAATAGATACTATTTCTGGATATTACTGTATTATTTATTTTTAGAAATGTGGCGTGTGGTGAAAAATAAAATAAATAAGCACAATCATTCTGGTAATTCTCATTAAAAAAATCAAAGTGGAAATATATCCGGTAAACTAGCTGATAAACATAGAAAACATATCTATTAAAATTTAATTGTTTCATCATTTTTAACAAAAACTAACTGATATAAATACATTTATTACTAACACAAAATATTATTATTACTGGCATTGTTATTATTATTTATAAAAAGTGGCCAGAAAATAAAGGAGCACATACATGTAAATTGTATGTACCTAACCTAACTGCATTCAAAAAAACAGTAGAAGCATCATGCTGGGATGTTACATATATTTATTAAATCATTTTGAGGTTACTAAAATTAATTTAGAAAATCCAAAATTAATTATAGACTACATATTTTCTTCACCAGTATTTAACATGAGCAATAAAAAGAAAATGTATTTTATATATTTGTTTTATTATATAGAGTGTAACGGAAAGTACTTTAACTAACGATTCTTTAAATTTTTTGAACAAAAGTTTCCTTATAGCATGTATCCAAAATGCAACCATTTCCGCCGAAAACAGAAGGATTATTTTAATTTTCTTAGCAATGGCGGCGTCGTGTTTGTTTGGATCAAGCCATCTCATCGTCTTGTTTATTTTAATACATCGGAATTCAATTATAGTTGCATTGGCTTCTTTTTTTGAAAATAAAACAGTAGTTTTATAGCCGTTTATTCCATAAAATTTCGCATAAATTTGGTTTGTTGTGTTACAATAAAAAAAAATCTTACACATTACTGTGGTTTGATGTCAAAGCTGAAATTACTAGCAATAATTTTTCACACTATAGCACGTTTTAAATGATTCACGCCAATACATGAAAGATTGCATAATAAATAAATTAATGAAAAAATAATTTGGATTCCTTTGGTTTTAGCTACTAAATCATTCACAATATTTTCTCCAGTGTGAAAAATCAGTGGGTAAGAGTACTTGTACCCGTCTGTACATAATGAGGGTCAAGTAATTGTTCTATGTGCAGTACAATGGGAAAATTCAATTTATCGCGCAACAATTCGAAAACTTCTTGTAGCATCCTTCAGTACCGAATCCTCGCTACTGCCCGCGTTCTTGAAATTTTGGAACTATACTACCCATATACAAAACTTGGACAAATTTTTCCCAGGCTGGAAGCGACCTTTTGAGGTATCGTTTCTTGCAAATACGATTAACTCTTTGGGAATTTTAAAGAAGTCCTCACTAAACGCACTGAAATACTGAAATAATTTTTGTCGTAATTTTAAAATAACAATCTCTGTCGTGGCGATATTGCGACGTTGCCCCATCTTTTAGGGCTGATGTAGGACATTATTCTTAAATAAAAAAAAATGCTTTAACAATGTTTATTAGCTGATTTGTAGTTTCTTCGTTTAATAATAACAAATTATTATTTGTCAAATGTGCTTAAAATGATATATCTTATCATAGCTTTCCGATAGGTGATTACAATTTTTTTTTCAACTTTTTGACACTTGCTGTAAGACAAATTTTCCTTTAAAATGATATGAAGAATTTTTGGTAAAATTTACGATAGTATTTTTCCTTACACACTGAATTATATTATATATTAAACTTCTTTCTTATATGCTTGGAAAAAAGTGCTACACCTACCATACAAATTTGAATGAAATTAAAGATATTTAAAAATACTGTATAGTATTTATTAAAGACAAAAAAATTATAAACAGTTTGCTTACTGCAAAGTTACAATTTCAAATTTTAATTAGAAAAAGTAGTTGTTATTTGATATAATGAATAGTTTTTTAAAAAGCAAGTTTCCAAGCTCAGATACGTAATCTACTTTTATATTTATATTTGCAATTGAAAAAAGGTGACAAAATAAACCGTTTAAAAAATGTTTTTATCATGTTTGTGATAAATTGTGGATGATGCTTAGCTGGATAAGTAGCACTTCTGCATTTCTACTAAAAACTACTAAAATGGAACGAGTTGATGTCCTTTCAAACAATTATGCAAATTTATAAAGGGACAACCGATTAGTAAAAATGATCAATTGTCATCCTAAAATTAGAACATCGCCAAAGACATAGCCAATGAAGTAACGAACGATAGGCTTAGGGGGCATATTTCTCCAGTGCGTGATATATTTATTGCAACTGCAACCACCTATCCTATGACTATTTCCTGGATGTAGTCATAAACTGACTGTTCATTTTATCCACATAATGTAAGCTTATCCAATACTTACTAGGAGAGTATATTTTTCGAAAAATATGAAGAAATAATAATTTTCTTTAATAGCACTTTTGGCCTTTTTCATTTTCATTTTGAGTTCTCTTCAATTTTTTATTTTAGTATTTTTTTTAAAACCTTGTAGAATTATACTTATCATCCAATATTTCATTTGTTCCTATATTTATGTATTTTTTGTGCTTGAGTCAATATTCTTAAATTTCTTTAAATATTTATAATACCCATACCAGTGAAATCAGTAATATGATTAGCATCGAATTCGTGATTCGTTTGTAGGTTTTCCAAATTTTCAATTATTGTTTTCAATTATAGTTTATTTTCATTAATAGTTTTCTAATAATCTCTAGATTATACTTCTTCCAGTAGGTCCATAATATTGTTATATACAATTTCAAAAGTTTTTGAGAAGCTATATGTCAAGAGATTCAAAATATTAACGAAGAAAAAACGCGAAAACATCAGTTTGGTTTCCTCAAGCAGCACAAAACAATTGAACAGGTACCATGCTATTAAATCAAATAAACAAAGATTTGAATGCCAAAAGATTCTTCTTCTTAACATACTCAAGCTCTCACCTATCCCGCAGATATAGTTGGAATTATACCCATTTGTAGTTACGTCATCCAGGTGAGAAAAAACGTATGGCGTAGATATATTTGCCAATCAATATTAGGTTAGAAAATTTACTATCGTGTTCCGAAATTGATAGCTGCGATTGCTCATTATACCTATTATATATTTTTGTCGGCATTATTTAAAACTTTTCGATATAACTTTCGACAACAAGTTGACAAACCGATGTTCTTGATTGACAGTGACGGATAATAATAATAATGAATAATCATTGGACACCAATTTTTGTCAAAAGTTTGTTGTCATCGCTGTTTGGAATATACCAAATAAAGATAAACAAAAATGACATCATTACAAATGTGTATAATTCCGACGTTAGAAGCTTCTTAGCGTAATAAGTCAGCGAATACAATGATTCGAAACCTGTATATCAAAACGTACTTGAACTGCATACAAACTACACACAGTTGATCACAGTGGTGATATTTGCTGAGGATACGGCAATCTTACTGATTCAGCATCTCATACTGATCCTGTTTTTGCTTGTAAACACCTACAATGCAACCTCAACACAATCTAATGCTGACTAAAGAAATAGTATATAAAATTGAATGAACTACAAACCATGTAACATTTGCATTACGTAGATAAACTTTAATACTGGTGAATTTTACCAACTGTCAACTATCACAAGCCAATCTAAATAAATTGGCATGCATTTGATTGGGCGCCCTAATTGGAAAATATATATATTCACCAAGAGAAAGAAACTTGGTCTAAAATTAAGCCACATGTCAATCCTTTTATTGGAACCTTCGGTGTAAAACACTAAACTCGAACAGATTTACAACTAAACATCAAATAACTCTATTTAACTTCTTGACGCGCATTTCGCGGATCATGTTAGCATCGTCAGAATTTTTTTCATCAGGAGAACCTAGTGTCGAGAAGTTAAATAAAGTGATTTTATGTTTAGTGGAATATAAAATTTATATTCCACTAAACATAAAATATTTAACTACCCCAGCATTTCACAAAACTACAGTGGAATTATACTACTCAATAATATGCTGAAGGCTTTACAAAGTCTATACTAGATAAGATAGGCAAAACTATCCGTATAAGAGAGAAACAACAAGAACTTTGCAAAAAAATTGATCTACCATTGACACAATATTTATAATCAGATAAATTTCTCATGTTTAACAAACCTGCCTACCTTTGCTTTGTCGATATGACCAAAACGTTCTCTTAACAGATGCTATCAAGATTATGCAAGAAAAATGAGTCAATCAACCAGTAGTAGATATCAACTGAAGCTGTAAAACTAAGATTAGAGTACGACATCTGGTAACTGACGACATATTCGTAAGCAAAGGAAAAAGGCAAAAGCTCCTTCATTTACAACATGGTTTATGGACAAAATCCTAAAGAAATTACCCAGAACAGCTGGATATAAAATGAAAAATATCCTATCCCATATTGTATGCTGACTTAGAAGATATTCTACAACGACTTTACCTTTAGTGATGAAACAAAAATATGATAATGAACGCCGAAAAAAACCAAGTGCATGGTAACTTCTAAAGTCCTAAAAGGATGCAAATTAGAAACTGATTGAAGAGCAATGGAGCAACTCAATCAATTCACATACCTCGCAACTAAAATCTTCTGGAGACCTGCGGCGTGAAGTAAGAGCGCAAACAAAAAGAAAAGTGAAAGCAGTATCACCGGATGTTTACGAAACAGTACGCGAAAAAATAAGTAATAATTTGCAAAGCCTCGGTAAAACCTCTCGGTGTAACCTGTAAAACCAGCATAATTCCGCTGCAAATTATGCAGCGGAAGCAAATCAGACATTAGAAACGAGAACAATAGGAAGCATCTTTGGAAAGGCACTACACGACAGAATGAAGCTAAGAAGTGAGAGATTAAAGTGAAATACAAGATGTGGCGAAAGGCCACAGCCTTATCCACAAAATGTTGATAATCTAAAACAGAACACGTTGGAACGAAAATGTAGCAAAGAATGAAAACAACAAACTCGTCAAGAGCGCAAAACACAATAGACCAACCGAAAAGAGAACAAGAAGAAGACCTCCAAAACGATGAAAGGAGTGTTGGACGTCAACATCAGAAGAGAAGATCGGAAGGTAGCGTATCCCTACCCGAATGGAACATTCCACATTAGAAGAAGGCGAGTATATGTCAATTGTATTGGTTAATTGGTCGTAATTCAAACCTATTCCTGAATAATAAAGTATTACTATACACAACCTTTGTTAAGTCTGTTTTAAATTACGGAATCGAAAGGTTTCGGAACAAGATATTACGTGACATCGCCGACATGTCTTAGTACGTCCCTAACGAAGTATATTCAATATGACACTCCTCTTAAATCCCTCAAGCACGCTTTACACTGATTTAGTTCAAAGTACAATGAAAGAGTGTATACTGCAAGTTCTATTGTGTTGCTTACTAGAGTGATACCAAATACTAAACGTTTATTACCCATTGGACAGATTGCACTAAGAATTAAAAAAAAAAGATAATTGGTTTGTTTTCTAAAAGAAACGAGTCACTTCTATTAGCAATTTGGCTTCTTTTATTAAAATTATTAATTATAATTCATTATTAAACTAAATTAACTTATTATTGATTGATTTGTGCGTTACTTTGTGATAATTCATTTTTTAAAAAGGAATAAAACAATTTTTTACTTTGTTATCTATCACTTTTATTTTTAAACAAAATTTGTGACTATAGTTTCGTAAAACGACTTTACATTCTCAAACACTACTTTAAAACTAAGGTTTTACAGCTGCTTATCTATTCTATGTACCTAATTTTATACTTTTATTGGGGTTAATTTTTCACAATATTTTAAATAGTGGCGAATTTCGGAGATCCGTCTGATCGATGAATTAACTTAATTAAGTCTGCAATTTCTATAGCATTATTATCGATTATAACACTTGCTATTTGTTTCACAATATATTCGAGATATTCTCTAACATTTGTTGGCCTCGCCAACATTCTCAAAGTGTACTCATCATTATCATTGTTACTATGTTTCACCAAGAGCCAACCGCGCAACCAATCGACAATAAAGAATCTAACGTTTCCCCATTTTTATACTTGATTATATATACAAGAGTCCTCTTGACATATATGGTTGTTTGCTACACAGATCAAACAGCAGCTACTTTATCCAATGATATCCTTAATATTATATCTTTATAATATCTTACTCTTCACATATTTAATTGTTTTCTTTAAATTATCTAATTCATACATATATTACTTCTGTGTTATTCTCTTATAGCTTCATGACGATTTAAATAATTGATTCACAAAAAAATAAATAATACTTAATCCTTAAAAATCCTAAGAAAGACATATATAGAACATTTGTGGAATAACTTCGAGTGCTACAGGTGACACACAGGAATGTATACGTAAGTACGCAGCAATGTGGTATAACAGGAATTGTAATATTTACTGGTCAGATGCTACAATCCAATAAGTTAACAGTTCATTTGTTACATGCATGTATTATGCAGCTTTAAATTTGGAATTTAGAACTTGGAAATAATTTTTGATTCAACCGTATGTGGCGTACAAGGCTACCTCGTACTACTTATATGGTAAACCTTACTTATATGGTGAGTCGAATATAAATGTTACTTTTCTTTTTCTAGCATACTATGACATTCAATTTATGATTGTCCGGCAATCATGTTTATATCACTCTCCCCTATAAAATGTATCTAAAAAATTGTAAGCTATGCTAAACTTTAGTATCAACAAACAAGAAACATATTTACAAAAGAGATAATTTATTCGAAATCAGATTCCTCTGTAGCAATGCGTCCAGGACGAGTAATAAGTGAATCACCCCATCTGAGTAATTATAATATTGCTTTGGTGCCTCATTCAGTAACCTACGGTAAGAACAGATTTTTGAAAGTAGAGAAAATTAAATGAATAAGGTAGATGGTTTGATCTTTAATATAAAGGGTCTACCAATAAAAACGAAACTTTAAAATTAAATAAAATCTCTCAATTTGCTCAAAATCGGTTTATCGCTTGCTTTATTTAAGAGATTCAGGTAGTCATTTTATGATTTGAACAAGCTTTCAGCCAAATGACCCCCACGGCTCTTTTTACAGACACGAATCCGCTAACGTCAATTTTCGATGACCATGACGCACATTTCGGGCTGTACGCAACTATGACTTGACGAATATTAGTTTCCAAAACGCCAATAATCGTGGGTTTATTGGTATAAACCTGTGTTTTCACATGTCCCCAGAGAAAATAATCTAAAGGAGTCAAATTGCATGATTCTGGCAGCCAAGCGATGAGGCCATTTCGTAAAATTAACGAGTTGCCAAACTTGCATTCGGGAAATATGCGGTGGTGCGCCATTGTATTGAAAATGAAGGCCAACCGCATCGATTCTATCAAATTCCGGGAAAAAATCTTCCAGCATTGCTTTGTATACCTCGGTATTGATAGTAATGGTAGTTCCTTCCTAATTTTTAAAGAAATAAAGACCGATGACTCCTCCATGCCAAAATCCACACCAAACTGTGATCTTTGGGGGTGCAAAGGACTCTCTGTATGTATGTATCACGTGTAGATTAGATTCGCAGCAATACTAACAATTGTGTTTATTAACGAAGCCATTGAGCCAGAAAAAACGTCATCGGAGAGAATTTTGCGATGAAATTCGTTGTCGGCTTCCATCATTTCAAGGGTCCAATCGGAAATTCACGACCCATACGATGGTCGGTTAGTTTCAATCCTTGTATCAGTGCCATCTTACATAGATGCAAGCCTAAGTCCAACATGAAAGTTCGCCAGGTTATCATTGGCGAAAGCGCCAATGCTAACTCTCTGCCGTTAACTCTTGCGAGCGGCGAGCAACCGAGACATTGTCATTTTAAGCTACACTTGCTTGAACGGCGGCAATATTCCTAACACTTCTAACTTTTTTTGTTGTACAGGCACCATACTATCGAGAATAAACTCACTTTCAAATTTTCTAATAACACGATTAATCAAAATATTCTACTAAGGACTACCACGACAAATACCACGAGGAGCCTGATTTACTCGTTAAGTAGCACGAGGGCATCGTGAATTTGCGTAATAAAAATGGAAAATTTCCAAACGTTCTTCTAACGTGAAACGAACCATGATTTAATTGCAAACCTTTCGGAAAACAACCGACAAGAGATGCCAAAAATCAGTAATCTTTATATGCCATATATTCTCCATCCAAAAATTAACATCGGAATACTCGACTATACATATAAACGATTGTCGAATAAAACTGTTAGAACTTTAAAATGAAGCACTTCGACTGATTCAAAATGATAACTTCAAAATGATAACTTCAAGTGATAATCCGCTAATTTATTTCTTGAAGAAGAAATAATGTCCAATAAACCATATATGGCAAACAAACATATAGGGCAAACAACCATATATTTTGAAAATTATGTCGTTCAAATCTCCTCGACTTTGTCTAGCATTTTGGAGACCCAATTTATTTATTACTTTTTCATACATATCGCATAGTATATGCTTAATGGTAGCCTGAATGTTGCACTTAACATTAAAAATTGTTCGAGGTTTGTTTCTGTAAATGAGAAATTTAACATAACTCCGCAAAAAATATTCAAAGGCGTGTGATCATTGATCTTGGCCGGTTGACATTACCATTTCGAGAAATAACACGTTAATGAAACATTTCTTTCAATAAATCGATTGCTTGGTGAGATATGCTGGTGAGACATGGTTGGTGAGATATAAGTCTGAATGTAAAGGTGTTTGTCAATTCAGGTCAAAAATATTATATTAGCATATTCTTGTAGAGTTCACCAATACACCAATAATGGTAATTCGAGTTCCTCCACAATATTCAAAAAAATAACATCCTATATTCCTTCAGCCCAAAAACCACACCAAACAGCGACTTTATGGGAGGGAAAAGAATTACTTGAGGATTTTGATCGGCCCAAATCATGCATGACCCATTAAGTCAGAAGTGCGCTTCGTCGAAAAAGATAATTTTTTCTCAAAGTGGATATTGCCTTCTAATTGCCACATATTACAATTCGCAAACGTTGTAACGAAAAACATGATGCAAATTTGGACTCGTAGTCACCTGAAAATGTTGAGTTCCTGAGAATGACATGGAATAGATAAATTTAGATCTCCAATGATTAGGCGTCTGATGACTCGTAACTACTGACTCATCTCCAACTGAGTCAATTCGTTAAAAGTTTTCGACGAAACGATAAATACGAAGTATGGCTATTAATATCGAAACTGACGCTGCTACACAAAAAGTACGCATGCCCAAAACGCCAGCGACCAACAGTTGTTTAGCGTGAAGCCTTCTCTTTCGAATGCAGTACCTCTCGCTTTTGTAAACAAATCCGTATAACCGTAGTCTTCGTTAGCATTAGAGTTTTTTTTTTGTTTCACTGGAAAAATGTTAAGTGTTGTTATGAAATTTCACTTGAAACTTGGAAAAGCCGCTACTGAAAGTTATAATTTATTGAAAGAAGTGTATGACAATGAATGTTTATCGCGTGCACGTCTTTTTGAGTAGTTTAAACGTTTTCAAGATGGCCGAGAAGAGTTTGAAGATGATCCACTGATGAATTTTATGAATTTTAACATGTAAAAAGTTTGTGCCACAATGATGCCTTAAATTCTCACTTTGAACAACAACATTCACCGAGAGCCAAAAAAGCTCAAATAAGCAAACTAAAATTCAAAGTAATGACCATTGTTTTTTTTCGATATTTATTCCTATGAATATCGATACACAATCCCTTGTGTACCTTCACTAGAATCCTGAAGGATTGATTAATCAACATTACTACCTTAACGTTCTTGCTGAACTCCGTGAAAATATAAGAAAAATACGACCCGAATTATGAAAGGACAGGCCGATGGTTCTCCATTAAGACAATACGCCGGCTCATATCGCATTGTCTGTTAAGAGGTTCCTAGCCAAGTACAGCATCCCAGTTCTAGACCATCTACCTTATTCGCCGGATCTTGCGCCGTGCGACTTCTGTTTGTTTCCTAAGTTGAAATCTACATTAAAAGGAACAAAATTTGAGTCCGTTGAAGCTGTGAAAGAGAAAGCGGCACGCGTTCTGGAGGAGCTGACAGAAGAAGATTTCCAGCACTGTTTCGAACAATGAAAGATTCGTATGGAGTGTTGTAGGGATAGAGGAGGGATGTATATTGAAGGTGAAAATAAGTAAATATGTATTAAATAAAAATAAAATGTTTTACAGCGTCACTCTCTGTATTAATTGTCACACCTCGTAGACCTTTCGATTGGTCGATTATGTTAACCATAAATTTCAGGCTACGCTAGAAAAATCTGGCGTATTCAACACGCATTTTTGTTATAGATACGAATACTTTTAAGAGCTCTTGAATAGGGTATCTTTAGATGGTAAATTGACACAATATACTGAACACTATCAGTGATTTACATTTCAAACAGTGTTGCCGCTATTACATTTCAAAGCTCTGACACTCTTATTCGAAAACTCTGTATTGTTATTTTTTAAACAAAATGTTTCAATACTGAGTTTCTTTAATTTTGAGGAAACTTTATATTAGCGAGTTTTTTCTTGGTTATTTTCGGAGAGCAGTTATAAAATAACCTAAATTTTATGCCACAAAGTGATTGTTGCAATCTAATTTCTAATTAATATTACCATCAAAATACTCAATTCTATTCATAGATTTGAAAAAGTAGGTGTTACTAAGTTTATGCTAGAGAATATAAATAAAACTATCCATATAAAAGAGGAACAACAAAAATTTCGCAAAAATCGATCCACCATTGATGCAATCTTTATTATCAGACAAATACTTAAAACTCTCTCAAGTTTAATAAACCTGCCTACCTCTGATTTGTCGATCAAAACATCGAACAAAACGGAAACAAACGGTCGAACAAAAGCGTTCAACCGACTTCTCTTAATAGACGTTATCAAAATTATGCAAGAAAAAGGAGTCAACCATTAGTCGAATTTTCTTTTGATATCAACCGAAACCATAAAACTAACATTAGGACATCTGGTAACTGACAATATACAATATACAAATAAGCAGAGGAATAAGGCAATAGCAATAATCCTTTAGCGTCTTCATTTTCAACATGGTTATGAACAGAATCATTGGAAAACTACCCAGAACAGATAGATATCAAATGGGAAATGCCCTATCGCATGTTGTATGATAACTTAGGGGATAATCTACAACCTTTTCTAACCTTTAGTGAAGAAGCAAAAGATCCAATAAGATACAAATTAGAAACTGATGGAAAAGTAATCGAACAAGTTATTCAATTCTCATACCTCAGAACTGAAATAACATGCAGTGGAGACTTGCAACAATGTGAACAAAAAGGGCACATAATGCAGCACGAATATACACCAAATATTTATTATAGGGACATATTATAGGGAGAAATACATAAGAATATACGAATCCTCAGTAAAATCTGTCTTAAATTATGCAGCGGTGACTAATCAAACATTACTAAGACAATGCTGGTAATGAACAGTAGAAATGAGAACAATACGAAGCATCCGTAGAAATGCTCTACATAACAGAACACGTAGCTAAGAATTAAGAGATCAAAGTAAAATACAAGATGTGGTGAAATGGATAGGCTAAAAGAGAAAACGCTGGAACGAACGTGTAGAAAGAATTGAAAATAATAAACTCGCGAAGAGCGCAAAACACAATGGACCAACAGGAAAGAGAACAAGAGGAAGATCTCCAAATTGATGAAAGGAGTGTTGGACAATCTCAACATCAGAAGAGGCATAGTTTTTATTAACAGGCGTATGCCAACCTGAATGAACCATTTCAAATTAAAACAATACGAAGATGAAAAGAAGAGGTCTTTAGTACTAAATCTGCTCGAGTTTAAGTTAGTTGTATTGGTTAATTAGTCGTAATTTAAAACTATCCCTGGACAATAAAGTATTAATAGTATATAGACAAAGATATAGACAAAGCCTTTCTTAAGTCCATTTGGATACTACAAGTATATCCAATATCGCCATCCTGCTAAGGTTCCGGAACAAGTTATGACGTGACATCGTCGACACACCTTAGTACGTCCCTAACGAGGTTATTCAATATGACACCAGTCTGAAATCAATCAAGGACGTCTTACTCTGATTTAGTTAGTTTTTAAAAATTAGTTAAACTAACATTTTCTTATTTAAAGAAAATAAGTTCTATGTATATATTTGATCTATAATTAACAAAATAATGTTATACTTTTAAGATAGTTCTAACTGTATTTCTTTGAGGAAGCTGAATAGTTTCATACACGGATATTTTCCTATTTTTTATATCAAATCATATTATTTATAAACGCAATCTGCAAAGGATTATTTTTAGCATAGCCTTATGTTAGATTGATATACGGCCGTTCAAGTTCATGTATAATCATTCGTTTCTTAAGTCAATAAATCATCTCTACAATGTAAGTTACATAACGTTTCAAATGCGTGACTGAGATATTATTCTATACAACATTATCCATTCGAACTTATAATTTATTAACATAGGATCAATTTGTTGATAAATTATTATATTTGATTATCAAATACGAAAAATATTTCTTTTGCTTAATTATTTTACATCATTATTTTTTAATTATTGATATAATATGCCATATACACAGTATTTTACTTCCATCTGTTCAATGGTTTCCAAAACATTTTTTCTCTTCTATACCTTTCTTTTAGTTACCAGTGGAAATAGTTTGGTTTCCACTGATTCTAGTAACTTTTCCAATCGACAGGGTTATCAAATAAGAGCTAAATATTTTTATTTTGAAATAAAAACAAACAATGATTTCACGTAACCCCAGAGAAAAAACTCCACTGGAGGTATATCGCATGATCTTGGTGGCCAGGTAACATAGACATTTCTTAATATTACACGGTCATTCAACTTTTATCTGAATAAAATTCATTGCGTTATGAAATGTATGGCATGTTTCAGCATCTTGTTGAAACCATATGTCGTCCAGATCAAAATCATCCAATTAATGGCAAAAAAATCAGTAATCATGTTTCTGTAGCGTTTTCCATTGACAGTAATTGCATTTCCAATTTTGTTTTTAAATAAGTACGGCCCAATTACACCTACTGACCATAAACTACACCAAATTGTTCATTTTTGTGGTTGTAAAGGTCTTTCAAGAACGGCATGGGTGTTTACTTCACTTCAAATGCAACAATGGCGCTGATTTAAGAAGCCATTTAACCAAAAATGAGCTTCATCGCTGAAAATGATTTTTTCATGAAATATTGGATCTGTTTCAAGTTTCTCTAAAACCCAATCTGCAAAATTTCTATGCAACAAGTGATCATTTGGTTGGAGTTTTTGGGCTAACTGAATTTTGTACGCCTTGAAATGTAAATATTTATGTAGAATAGTCCATGTAGTGCTATAAGAAAGGTTCCCACAAACGGTTCACAGGTTTGTTATGGATTTTCATTTACGAAACTGCTCAAAATTTTGCCTGACGCCCAGCAACAAATCTTGTACATAATCATCACAGGAGATGAGAAATGGTACCTCTACGTGAATATGAAGTAAAGGAACAAATAAATGGCCACAAGAGACATGCTACTGCCGAGAGTTAAGCAAGATCTCAATTTCAAGAAGGCCGCGATCTGCGTTTGATGGGAGTGGAATGATCTCGTGTATTGTGTAAAAAGAAGAGGAATGACCAGGAATACAATCTCGCCCAGCTGCATCGTGTAAATGAGGTTATTCAACTGAAACAACCTGATCGACAAGGCCACTCATCTTGCTCCACAGCAATACAACACCTTACACAGCAAATATCGTCAAGGAGACCTTGAATGATCTCAAATGAGATCATTCAAGGTTTAAAATACCACATTATTCTATGCCACCATTTTTTTTTATTTGCGATCTATTTCATAGATAGATTTTAGTATGTCGGTTTTGTCAACATATCTCATATTTGATTATAGTCCTTGATCATGATTGGATATCCCACAGTGTGTAAACTCCCATATGTTTGTTTACGGGTGACGGTTGGTCCATTTGAAGGATCCATTTTATAAACGCAAGTCTATCTTTACTGAATGTCCAGTCAGATTGGCCTCTTGTATGTAATTCTTTGTCAGTTTTTTATATTGTTCGGAAGGTCTTTTCTATTGGCCCTTACAGTGCTACAGGTGAAAATAAATTCCTTATGAAGCGGTTTTTGTAACTGTACAGAATTGAAAAAAATATTAAAATATATGTGGTAGCCTTTCGCTACCAAATCTCTTGTCAAATCTAAAACTACCCTACATCCCAAATCTTTCTCGGGTTGATTATTGATATTGCCAACATATATTTGGAATTGGCAAAGGTATCCATATTTGTCAACGCGTATTCAAACTTTATACCCTCGCTAGACGTGTTGGAAAGATACTAAAGATGTGTAAGATACTAAAGACGTGTAAAGAAAGATATTGTGAGGGAAAAATACTGTTTTAAAAAGCTGCGACCTTTAAATCGGATCATACTGTCATCAATTGATTGGTATTTTGATGGCTTGTATAGTATGCGAAAATCCAATAATAATCGAACTTTATATAGCTTGTCATACCCTGGAGAGTTGCGAGTAAGCATTAATGAGTTGTCAGCTAGGTGTAAGTTTACCAAAACCCCAGCGAATCAAAATCTAGTCAATACTGAAATAATGTAATGTTCTCTAAATTATGATTTTGCTGACTAGTAGTCACAATAACTGGGTAATTTTTTTATCCCCATCAAAATGCTTATGCCAAACAATCAAATTTTAATTTCCTTAGCATTTGTTGGTAAAAATGAAGAGTGCATATAAATTTCTTTGGAATACGATTTTTTCAACCAAAGTTTTAAAGAAGATATGTAAAAAAACATCCACTGGTGTCTCAAGATTATCCGGAATCTGGGAACAAACTCCTTGGTATTAGTAAGGCAGTGATCTGTGGATTACGTCCAGATTATATTTTTAGCAAGTTCTCTGTTCCTAACCACAGACAGAGGAATATTGTTTTCCTCCTCCCAGGTGCCATCATCAGTCATTTTCACAATCAATTTCTCTTCTGTTATCTACAACCAACTGGATATCTTCAATAACTATAGACAAGTTAGTGAGATGCATTAAAGTATCTTCATCTACATCACACTCTTCTTCAGATGCACAATCTGATGGAAGTTCATCTAAGAATGTAAATAACTCATTGGAAGCTAGTTTCTCGAACTGGTTTCCGAACTCGAACTCGTTTCTTAGTAAAACCATTAGAGCGCAAAGGGTTAAATTATAATTAACATAATTAAATACTACATTGTGACAAAAGTATTTAAGTTTTTAAGGTACTTAGTTATTTACTGTTTAAAAAATTTATAACATTGCTATACCTCGCCAATATCTGTTAACAGTAGTACGAGATACTCCTAATTTCCCTGAAAGTCTACTAGTGCTGGTTTGAGGGTATATACCAATCGGCTCTTAAAACGTCGCTATCGAGAGACCGTGGACGACCTGATCTTCCCTTGCCTTCAAGACTAATGTTTTCCTCCCGGAACTTTATAAACCAGAGTTGAACAGTGTGAATTTTTACGACAGCTTTCCCCTCTATGTCGCAAATCTCATGAGCTACGTCAGTCGCTCTCAACTTTTTTTTTAAATAATGTCTAATTTGACAAATTACTTCATGCATTTTAAAATGTATGTTAGAACCCGTTACTGTTTGACTAGATATACGTGGTATTCTATTTCTTATTAGAGATGACTTGCTTTCCGAGTGTATTACACTCTATACCATAAAAGGAAAGTTAAATTTCGTCTTTGACCATGAAAATGTTTTTTTTTAACTCAAGCTGGACTACCTAAACAGAATCTAGACTCAGCACTAAAGTAAATATTTTCATTTCACAATAATTAAAATCTAGCTCAGCAACATTCAAAGCAAACGTGTTATGATGCTCTCTAAGAGCCAGTACCCAATAAAGACGATAAGCACGCATACCCTTCCTACATAAATATCAATTAACCGTCAACCTCGAATCAGTCTTGCAACAAAAGCATAAAAATACGTCTAAGGTACTGTCATCACGCCTTTGGATACTTCTGGATAAACCTAACCAGAATAAATATTCGTTTTACCTTCGAACTATAAACACGTGTATTTGTGCTCTCAAATTTCGAAAAGTGATAAACTATATCCAGTCTCGCGAGTGATGTTCGGCGATTGCGTCCGGCCACTATATTTAACACTGCCAGGCTATCGCGACAATAATTACAATAATTAAAGTTAATAATAAAAATAATTTTAAACAACAAATTATCATGGAATTTTATCAGAAAATCAGGCGCTCTTCAATAAAAATCAAATAAGAATCCAAAATGAACAAGCATTGTATAATGCATGGCTTTAAAAAAAACAAGTACGAGAAAAATTACAGAATACTGTACAGCAATTAAAAAGGCAAATGGAACTGATACAACATAAAGTAGAGAACAAAAATTCTACTGACAAAAAAGAAAAAGTGCAGAAAACGCAAGATGGATATTGTACACAAGAGGAAGAATTAAGTAGAGAAACTGAATGGGTCAGAGTAAGAATCTCAAAAAAGAGAAAAGCAAGTTCCTCACCCCGAGAAGCAATGCAACCCTCGAGCAGTGGCAAAATCAAGCTACAGCCGTACCAAAATACTCAAGTTAAAAGTAAACCTCCACCGGTAATAATCAATAAATTAGACCAATACGAAAATCTAATGGGTGAATTATATAAAAAAGGGATAGATTCCCAAGCAACCATGCTTGCTGGAGGAAACGTCAAATTAAACACTGATTATGAAAAAGCATACAGAAACTTAACGAGTGCTGTTAAAAATATGAAACTAGAATGGTACTTGTTTGAAGATAAACAGAGTAGAACAATTAAAGTAGTCGTCAAAAATCTGCACAATAAATGTAAACCAGAGTATATCAAAGCTGATTTAACAGATAAAAACTTCAAAATAATAAAAGTACATCAGATTATCAAAAGGAGGGATAAAATTCCGCTGCCCATATTTGTGTTAACCTTCGCCAAAGATAACGACATTAAAAAGATTTACGAAATTAAAGAAATAATTCGCATGCGGGAGAAAAGCGAGGCATTTAAAAAACCCAAACTCATACCGTAATTCAAGAACTGTCAAGAATATGGACATACACATAAGTATTGTGGAAGAGAAGTAAGAAGAAGTAGGAGGTAATGTGCTTCTGTCAAGATGTCAAATGTGCTGGAAAAACACCACCTTAAGGATTGCAAAAAACCTAAAAGCACTCCAGCTAAGTGTATCCATTGCGGAGATGTGCCCCCTACGAACTACAGACGATGCAGCATGGTAATAGCATTAAAATAATTGAGAAACAAAACTACAAACAAAAAACTGCCAGTAAGTTGAAACAAAGACTGCCAGAAACGTAGTATACAGACAAGTAGAAGACAATAACATCCGATCCAATAACATTAATGGTACAAAAAATGATGAAACAAATGAAATAGCAAGAAAAAAGACAAGAAGAGTTTAACAAATGTATCCTGGACAGACCAACCAATCTTGAAACATAGCAGAGCCGTCGCACTAATCTTAATGACTAGTGACTTAAGAATATTAGAATGGAATGCAAATGAACTCCTACAACATCAAGAGGAGCTACAAGTTACTCTAGAAACCCAAAATATATACCCAAACCCAAATGTTTGATATCGGAAACCCATTTCACAATTTTCACATTTACAATTTCACATAGAACAAAAAAGATGAATATTTAACCTTTATGAATATGCTTCAATGCTATGCACACGCACTGGGATTCACGCTTAATAGCAAAAAAAGGGTAAAGAACTCTATCAATCAATTGCCGAAATAAACTGTAAGTGGCACTCAACTGGAAAACCCACTTATTGGCAAACTGATATCAACAAGATTCTCTTGGATTTCTTTATTTCAAGAAAAATTTCATTTCATTTCAAAGAAAAAAAACCATTAATTATATGCAAATTGAAGAAGAAAAGGAATCATCATCAGATCACTCACCAATCCTGCTGACGCTTAGTAAAAACGTAATAGTGAAACAGCTAAATCCGGCACTAACAAATAGGGGCACTGATTGGGAAAGCTTTAAACTGCAACTCAGTGAGAGAATCAAGTTGAATGTACCTATCAAGACATTTGGCATTTGGAACATGAATCAAAGAAAATCATGATAGACATTCTACAAGTAGCATGGAACAACACCCCAGAAATAAAAAGAAAAACGACCGGAGCAAACTATTTGATTTGGTGAAAGACAAGAGAAAACCCAGAAAATAATGGCAAAGATCCAGAACAAGAGACAATAAAAATAGACTAAATAATCTGACTCAACAGCTTAAAAGGAAAATCTAGAAAATTAAAAATGAATCAATCATCAGCTACCTTAGAGAACTAAATGATGATTAGATCTCGGATTATTCGCTCTGGAAAGCTACAAAGAGGTTGAAGAGACCAATTAAATCAATCCCTCCCATACGTCAAGCAAACGCGACTTGGGCCATAAAAAACAAAAAAAAGGCGAACCTGTTTACTGCACACCTAGAAAATATCTTGAAACCCAACGAGGATCTTGAAGTAATTGATCAATTGATTCAGATATAATACAAGAAAACCAAGAAATAGACTTTAGTTACACCCAAAAAAGCCTCAGGATTTGATCTTATTTCAGGGGAAATACTAAAGCACCTGCCTAGGAAAGGCATTGTTAAAATTACCAATTTAATAGATACGGCATTTAGATTAAATTATATTCCAATCTTATGCAAAATAGCAGAAGTTATAACAATACCAAAACCAGAAAAACCTGTAAATGAAATTAAATTTTTACGTTACGTTTTGTTACGTTTTTAATACGATGTGTAGACATACCAGTGCTTTTTATATTATTTAAGATATCTTTCTTATGTTCTTATATAATATCGCTCGAAAAAAATTCTACAAAAAGAAATTATCAAGGTAATCAATTTACCGATAAACACGGAGGAAGTTTCGGGCCAAGTACAAGTGATAGTGCAAGTGTATTTGTGCGTATAGTGCAAGTATAGTTATTGGCACCTATGCCAAAGTTTTTGCCGAAACCAACGATGAGGCGCGAGTAACGAGACAACCGAAGGAGTCTATCCGAGACAAAAAAACAGCCCGTACAGCTCGAAAATAGCAGCAGGTTAAAAAACAGCTTTTTGAAGAGGCTGAAGGACTATTATATGCACCTGGGATCGCTGATCATCGGTCACCACCAAAACTAATCCTTTTATCGTGTTGAAACTGTAAATGCGACTATCTTGAAACTATATTTTCAAAAACTGTATTTTATTTTGTATGTAACTATATTTTCAGAACTTAACCTTTCTCAAATAATCACGGTGAACCTCCTTGTAAGGCTTATAAAGTTCAATCAGCTCAACAACTAAAGCCAGCTGATCCATCATCCGCCTCGAATATTCGTGAATTGAGCTTTTCAGCAGTTGGAAGATCCGCACTCTAGGAAAAAAATAATTATTTTCGACGGAGAATATTCCTGGCTTAATGGGTTTGTGAATAAACATAACTGCAGGATTTGGCCCGATAAAAATACTCACGTGATTCAGGACTTACCTATTCATCCTCAGAAAATCATCGTTTGGTACTGTTTTGGGGCTGAAGGAGTGAAATGACCTTATTATTGAAGGCAATGATGGAAATCATGATACTGTTAATGGTGAACGATAAAGGAATATGCTGAGAGAATACCTTTGGCCTCAGCTGATAAATGCGGATATAAACAATGTTTTATTGTTTGGTTTTAGACCAAGATCATGTGATTTCACGCCAATGGATTATTTTGTGAGGATATTTTAATTCTCTGATTTACAAAAATAAACCCCGAACAATTTTTGACCTTAAACGAAAGTTTCAGGCCAACAATAAAAATTCACCACGCAACATGTGTGAAAAACTAATCGAAAATTTGCTCTCCAAAATGTATTTCACCATACAAAGACGAGAGGAACATTTAAACGACATTATTTTCAAAACATAATGCCATTATTTTTCTTCAAGATTAAAACTACCAGATTATCACATTTAATTATCGTTGTGCCTCATTTTAAAATTCTGACACTTTTTATTAGGCAACGCTTTTCTACTATATATATTTTTTTTAAGATGAAAATATGTTCAATAATCATACGCCTTCTTATGTTTTTTTACAATTTACTAATAGTTCCACCTTGACACTTTTATATTAAGTGTGCTGTCTAGATTGTTTCATTATTTATTAACAAGATTCAAATTAATTTGGAAAAATTAACATTATTTTATACATTTTCATTGTACCCTAACCTTCAGAATGCTTCTAGGGCAATCATAAGTGCTTGTTTTCGTTCCTGTTATTTTCTAAAATATGGCATTGAGATTGGAGAAATTGGAATTTTTAAAAATATTACTGCATACTGACTCAACCTAGTTTTATACAGGATGTTACATCTACTAGTTCTAATTAATTTTTCTTTTTTATGAATTATGATGGTAATAAATCTTCAACGAAATTTAATTAATATTTAATATATTTTAAAAATCTAATTTGTTTGTTACTACAATAAGGCATTTTTCGCATTTAAGAATACTTTATGTGAAATTTAAATGTCGAAGTTGTTAGACCAAAAAAATTGTTGTACAGGAACAACAGAATTCTTGAGTAACTTCTAAAGTGACTTTAGATCGAAAACAAGAACTTTTTAATGCGGAATATATTAAACAACTACCGTAATTTATTCGTCCTAACACTTTCAATCATCTTGATTTACCAGATAAAGATTTCGAGGTAGTTGCCCTTTAAAAACGTATTAGTTTTGACATAGGTATTTAAAAAACAACATTGCTCCAACATTCAAAGCGGAGCCACGTCAGCCCTCTTATTTAAAAGTCCAATTTTTATTGAAATTAAATGCTGCTTCTCATAAATAAAATTCAATTTATTTATTTTTACAGTTACGCTGAAAATGCCGCGACTTCCAAAGAAAAAGCCTAACACCTTCCTTTATGAGAATTACGATGATAAATTATTGATGAAGTGTGTTACTGCTGTCAGATGTGACCAGATGTTTCAAAGAAGGGCCGAAGAAAAATATAGAAGCCTACGGAGAGCTATAATAAACACACTTGCGATCAAACACCAGAAAAACCTGACGTAACTGGCATGCTGAAGTTTAAAAAAATTTGCAGCAAATATAACAAGAAGCAGGGCAGGCATTACCATCGAAGAACTAAAAGATTTCATCATCAACCTCAAAATTCAGCTGAAATGAGTTCCGCTCCCCAATATTCTTAACTCTGATGAGACTTGATAAACTAAAAAAATTAAATCCTAAACATTTTTATACAGATGTTTTACTAAGATTTTCACAATGATGCAGTTTCCAAAATGAAGGTAAATTTAAAAAAATCATTACAATCTTTGTGTTAGACATATGACGCTGGTATTTACAGAAATGTTAGTAAAAGCTTAGTGAATACGTAAATATATTTTGAAAATATTTTTGGACATCACAAGCAAGGGAATGCACATAAGTCCAAAATAAGTCTAAAAATTGGAGCAAAGTTTCTCCATTTTACGACATACGTCATTTTGGTGCTGACAATTCAGGCTGTTTATATTTCAGATACAACAATATATATCATATTTAAAAACCCCCCTCGCGAGACCAGTTTCTGGCCTTAAGTCGTCATTAATCAGTTTCGAGCCTGGACGTTCGGTAAGCAGATTAAGAAATAATCAAGGGTACGATCATATACATCGACCGTGTCGGATATAGGGTGAAATAACATGCAGCTCACGCCATCCTGTAGTGAACATCCGCAACAATTATAACAATATGCCGCGAAATCGTGATCCGCCTAAGTCCAGTCTAGGTAACAGATATGCATCAAAAGTTGTATAGTGGGTTCATGGGGAATATTACAAATATTCAAAAAGCATGAAAAATTAATCCATGTTCCACGTAATAATTGTTTATTTTTTCAGCTGCCCCCCCAAATGTGGTAATTTTCAGTGATATTATTTGCAAACCGTAAATGAAAACTACCACTCTAATAACAAATTATAAATTAAATTTATAGATTCTAAAGCATTTCGTTAAACTCTAAATTAAAACATATTTTTGGATAATTAATTAAATTGGAAATAGATGTGGTATTGAAATATTTTATCATTTGTTTCAGAACTAGCACATTGACAATATGAATAAAGAGCATTTGAAACAGAATTAGAACCATTGTTGAACCACAGCAACACTTGACGACAAGTGACGACCGTTTAGTAACCTTATGACAATCTTTTGCTATATCCAGTATCCAACATAAGAAAATGCTTTGTATTTGGTAGGATCAACCAGAACCTCTCCATTATGACTTCCCGTCACCAGATCACTGCTAATTTTCACTGGAAGCAGTTGCTCACCACCATCTTCCGTCATACTGTCCTGATGTCCATGTTGGGATTGCCATTTGTTATTAACTACAAAATTTTTTGCATGAGAAAAAATTGGGGAAAACAAAGATGCACTGATGAGGTGAATGTGAAGGTGAAGAATAGTAAAAAAAAAAATTTACATCCGGTATCGAAAAGATTTCCATTAAACGGAAACAAGGTGTCGATAATAATGGGTAATATACCGTTGATTAAATCTTTTTGTAAAGTTGTACTAGTTTCAATATAATTCAATATTTTTTGCAACAATTCTTATATGCTTTCCAAAAATAAGACTTATCAAACGCTACAAAAAAAGAGACGAAAATTTCGACTACAATCTATTCATTAAATACGAATTTCTTTTCAGCCAAATATCTTTTCATAGTTGGAAAGAAAAATAAGTCGGAGGGATTCTACTCCGGATTAGAATCCCTCCTAGTAGGTGGTAAGGTTGTAATCAGTTCGAGACGCAAATTCGCAATGAAACGCAAATGATCTTTCCGGGCGAGGAAGCGCGTTCGACTTCTTCGAGGCAAGTTCCACCACTAAAACACACCGTTTTACTGTTCCCTTCGTTTTGCCATCTAATAATTAATCCAAGTTCTTCAACAGCCACATATCGTCGCAGAAACTGTTTTGTATTACACTTATACATTTCTGAATACCGTTGTAAACTGATCGCTCGATTCCATTTTTGGTTCACAGTAAGCAAACGCGGTACCCATCAGACACTAATAACTTTCTGATGCCCTAATGATAATGTAAGATGCCCCGTACGTATTCTTCCGATATGTTTATAATCTCAACAATCTCTCTAACTTGTTTCTTAAATGCCGTTTGATGTAGAATAAGTTGATGTCAATAAAATTATGAAAAATACAATACTTTTGTTTTCACAGCTTTTTTAAAAATGCGGGATTGACGGTCGCAACAGTTTACTAATATGTTAGAGTTCCAAAACAATGCTAAATACTATCAACTAAGTAATTTTAAAATCGTCCGAATTATTAGGTTACGTGGATTTGTACATTAAACTGGAGTTGTATTTCACGATACCACAAGGTAAATTTAAAAACATGTTTACAAATAAACTACATGTATTCCCTATTTAAGAAACTAGTGCTAAGAAGATAGACAATATTGCCAAAGATGCGCTGAATAACTAATAAGATCCAAATACCATTAATATATGAGACTCAGGTTCCCTGCCCTTAGGGATCGGCATGTACATCAAAATAGATAGGAAATGTTTAGAAAATATATATCACTGTGCTCCTTCTTTTGGGCCTTTTTCTATTGCCAACTGCTAATGCTGGCTCTCATCAATAGGCAGCACATAATTGGATTGAAATGATGTAATCAACAAATACGCTGGGATGAACTAGATAATAATCATCCCTATGTTGCAGCAATTACAATGGGTTGTTCAGCAAGAGCGTAAGAACTAAAATGTGGCATAATAATAAGTAAGTGCTACGTTAATTTTTATATTATCTTGAAGAACCAATAATGGATTTCGTAAAATATTTTAAAGAATTAATGTTTTGAAAGAAATATCGTTCAACTACCCCCATCCACTTCGTCTGGTGGAATGTATTCTGGAGACCAAATGTTCGATTACTCTTCCACGCATATTGCGTGGTGTACTTTCAATGGGCAATAGAAGAATTGTTCGGGGTTTATTTCTGTAAACCAGAAATATTACATAACCCAACAAAATTTTGCAAACTAAGCTTCCAATAAAATTTTCTTCGATGAATCGATTGTCTCACGAGATGTGCTACATGACGCTCCGTCGTCTTATTGATATAAAGCCTTACTTATATCCACATTTGTCACTTCACTTCAAATATATTCTGTTAACAGGTCTCTATAGCGTTCACCGTTAATAGCAACATATTTCCATTTTCGTCTTCAAAAAAATTAAGGACCTTTCACTACCTCGGGTTAAAAACCGTACCAAGCAGTTACTTTCCGAGAATAAAGAGGTAAATTCTGAATCACTTGAGGATTTTCATAGGCCCAAATCCTTCAGTTATGTTTGGTCACAAATCCATTAAGCCAGAAGACGCTAGAGCTTAATATTTAATTATTTTAATTATCATATGTCAAAAATGAATAAATATTTTCAAAGCAAAACATTCATTTATACAGATTATAGAGAGCTAAAAAAAGATAACCGAAAGCTTCAGAATTTGGATTTCGCGTCATTTTGCTAAAAATACCCTTTAACTTTCGAATAATTTAGAAGATCCATATAACTTTTCCGCAAAATAGTGATATAACTATTCGCAGCGTAATTAAAAGTTTCATAAAGACTAACTCCAAGTACTCAAAATGTCTAGAACAAATTTTACCTACAGCAATCATACTAAGCACCAGGGTTGTTTATACCCTGCGTTGTCGTTGTGAACACAATCCATCTCTAATCTCAACAGAACTTCAACTGCATGCAAATTTACCTGGAAATTTGAGAAGATGCCACCTTAAGAGTTTTTTTTTAAACATAAAAGAAAGTGTCTATGCTAATATTCTAACAATGGGTTATGAACACAGACATATTTTGTGGAATATGTTTTTATTAAAATACCCATTATCACATCTCCGTTTTTACTTAAAAGATTATTTTCTTCACATTCTTGATAAAGTTTGTTGTATAACCTAATATGCAATATACCATAGCCTAAGAAAACCTTCATCATATGATTAAGTTTAAAATCAGATTATTAATATATAATTATTGCCTTAAAAGGGTGATTTATTTGTTAATGTTTGTTAAAATTGTTCGATATAATCTAGTTAGTAGTTCACATTAATTGTAAACATACTATTGTTTAAGGGAAAAGGAACCAAACAAAAAAAAATTATATATCGAAATATCCTTCGCAAACTAGTATCCGTAGTATCAACCAATCTGCAATTTGCAATTTGAATAGTCATGCGCAGAATCTGTTTAGAAATGTCTGCCTTTGTTATGCTCGGTAACTCGATGGGGATTATATTACTGTAGCTTGGGGCGTAAAACTGCTATTCCGCCAAGAAAAATACATATTTCTCAACAATGAGAGGGCCGCTGAGACCAATCTGTGTTTAGCGTTGATGTTTTTTAATGATTATCATTAAATAAATCACAAATATCTAATCGATAAACACTTAACTGATAGATTGGAAATTTGTGTACTGAATCGTGGCCCATTAATTAGTTTGTCATATTGCTTTACTATAGCTCACAAAAAAATAAATTTCATTATACTACCAGTGTGTAGCAAAATGGTATGGAAACCAAAAATTTTAAAAATGTGTGTGTGTATGTGTGTGTTAAAATCTAAACACACACACACTTTAAATTCATGTAGAACAAAATGTACGGCAGGGTGATGCAATATCGCCTATTAGTTTATCGTCCTACCTCGAAGAATTATTCCGTAATCTGAATTAGAAACAGGATGGTGTAAAGATCAATGGTGAAAACCTAAACCATCTTAGATTTGCAGATGATGCCGTTTTCCTTTAACAAGACCCAGAGGAGCTGCAAAGATGCATACCAGAACTGCAAAGTGCTGGCGAACCATTTGGCTTAAAGATAAACCTGAAAAAGAGCCAGGTTATGTTCAATAAATTTGCTGAGTACAAAAGAATTTCAGTTTTAGGAAGAGATTTGGAAATTGTGGACCACTTTATATATCTTGGGCAGATTATTTATAGTGGAGGGGGATACGCCCGTGAGGTGGAACGGCGTTTTAAATGTGGCTGGCAGGCATTTGGTAGGCTCAATATAGTGTTTAAGAGCAAACTCTTATTTTGCTTGAAAAGAAAAGTCTTCAATCACTGCATTCTGCCCGTTATAACATACGGAAGTGCAACCTGGACACTTACATCGTAGTCAGTTCAAAAACTTCGGGTACCACAGAGAACAAGGATTGGGGAACAAACGAAAGTGTGTGACATCATTCGAAGAGTAAAGCAATTGAAATGTAGATGGGCAGGCCATATAGGGAGGTGATGGGACGACAGATGGATATCTGGATGGAACATTCTTGGTTAGTTGCTTGGCCGGGAGGAAGCCCCACTCATCCCTTACATTGCAGGGCATATGGTTTGTCTGTTGGTGGTTAGACTGATCAGGGTACCGACATATGCTCTTTCGTCAAGAATAAGGAGTCCCTCTCCACAATCAAACAACCATATGTGCGCCGACTTCTCGTCGGATGGTTTATACATTATATACTCTGATATTCTGTTATATACCCTGGGGGTGTAAACAGAATGTTCATTTTGGCGGAGACGCAGGTTGTTTGCGTTCCACATGAGATTGTGGAACCCAACCGTCGGGGGTGTATAACTCCTGACTACTGTTGTCTCATTGGACGCAATTCACAGAAATAAAAAAAGAATGTGTGTGTATATATAAATGTTTTCACATAAATAACATAATTATTCACTCTTTTAAAGATGTTCATTTATAAGATTAACATATAAACTGAAATTAGAAGGACGAGATTGGCTTTCGACGAGCGACCCTCTCATTATTGCGAAATATATATTTTTCTTGATGAAACAACAGTTTTACGCCCCAAGCAACAGTAACACAGTCCCCAACGAGTTATTGAGCGTGACATAGGCAGAGATTTCTCGACAGATTCAGCGCATGACTCTTCAAATTGCAATTTGGTATTACCGACCCAACTTATCATTATTGCAGATTTGCCAAGATTACGGATACCCGGTTACGAAGCATATTTTGATAAATTTCCTATTTTATTTGGATATTTTTTTATATATTAAACAGCAGGATGGCTAAAATTGAAAACAAATTATATTTTATTTAATTTATATATGAGCGATAAATATTATATACTTCACTTTAAGTTTTATTTAAGTGAAAGACTTCTGATATATGTTCTTATGAATTATAATTAGTGGTATTATCTTGTTTAGAAACAACAGCTTATTGATATAATTTAAGATACTATTGAATACAAATAGGTTAAATGGCTTAACTAGTACTAGAATGAAATACGAAAATGAAATATGGAATTTTAAAGAATATGCAGTTTAATAAACAATCGTTAGTCTGATTTTGATTTAGATGCACAATTAATGTTTGAGTTATGATGAACATGAAATGAAAATAATTCATTTAAGGTTAGGTTTGTGCCATACATTACCATCTTTATACCATAGAGCTTACTAGCCGGAGAAACAAATATCGATTTTCAATTAAGAGCAACAAGTATTAATTTCTCAGAAATATAGCTGCTTATTTTCTCTATTGATGCTTTCGTTCACATCTTTCTGGGTACTAATAAAGCATAAGCGGATTTCATATTGTGAAGTAGCTATGCTTTAGTATAAGCAAGTGGTAAAATAAACTTTTAAGTAGAATCATAAGATTGATTATGGATATTTCAATAAAAACGTAAGACCTTTCTTTTGAGAAAGAAAGACTATGAGTCAAGCCGGCTCAAGATTCGTCTTTAATTTATAACGAAATTTAGTTAGTTAAAAAGTTAGTTAATAGATAAATCATACAAATGGTTGTATTGGTTCTCTTTATATACCAGAGCTCTTTACTAAAAATTTTTGATCACCTTTCCATTGTATCGAGACTAATAACTAAAGTAGAGTGGGGCAAAAGTTCCATCTATGAATTTTATACAAGAACAATAAAATCTGGCTACGTGTACACTAATCTTTATTAGTTTTCCAAGTGTTTAAGTCTCTAAGAAAATTAAACGGTAGTGTGATAAGATATATGAAAAATATGAGATTGTATTTTGGATAAACATAATCTTATTTTCTCAATATTTAAAATATTTCATCAAATCAATAGTTCTAATTCTAAAACAAACTATAGACAACTTTTATGTTATGCTTTTAAGAATCTACAATACATATGGTAATGACTACCGTAAGGTTGCACGTGAGAACAGAAACTACTTTTTAATTTTTGCGACATGTGGAGCAAAAGTTCTATATTCGGGGTGAAGTAGTAGTCCGCAAGGGGACTTTTGTTCCATCGGAACCATTAGAAATTTTTCTTATAAGGTTTATTTGCTTTAAGTAATATAAAAGAAAAATAAATAGAAAAACATGTACGGAAGAAATATTACAAACAGCCGGATAAAGAATAAATCAAGGTATTTCCAAAAGAACCGTCGCAAAAAAGCTTAGAATAGATGAATCTACGAAAGAGATTAAAATCGGGGCATGGTGTTAATAGCTTGGAATTATATCGAAGTGTTTTCTCAGATGAAATGGAACGTGAACCTGTAGAACACTGCCAAAATCTGGATAACCCATTTTATGGTATCACGTTTAAAACTTTAAGAAAAATCGTGTATGGGTATGCAGTTTTAAACAATATAAAAAATCCATTTAATCCAAAATTAAAACTAGCTGGCGGAAATTGGGCAAATAGTTAATTTATTAGTATATTGATTTAATAGTTTATTAAAAATACAACCTGTCATTGCGGCCGGCTCCTCACGCCATTAGTTTAGCAAGAATGATGGGATTTAACGAATTTCAAGTTAATTTGTTTTTTTAAAATCTATCAGAATTGTTCAAAAAAATTAATTTTCCACCAAGTGTGGATGAGAATGGTATTTCAATCGTTCATAATAAAATACCGAAAATTATTAGCACGAAATGCAAGAAATTTGTGGGAAAAGTATATTCAGCTTAGCGTGAGAAATTAGTCACTATTGTTTGAGCTATGAGGGCGGCGGGTAATTTTGTTCCTCCCGCGATAATACTAGCTGATGGATGGGGCTCCATGAGAATTTATAGCAATGTGTTCGGACTCAGGATATATAAACAGCAACTTATTTATAGAGTGGCTTAAACATTTTCGCTCCAAGGTTAGACCAGATAAAGAACATCATTTTCTTCTCATACTCGACAACCACTCTTCCTCCTAAAAGTTTAGAAGCTGTAAATTATTGCAGAGACAACTATATTCATCTATTGACAATACTACCCCACAGCAGCAACCTATGGATCGCTATTATTTTAAAGCAAAGGCATTTTATGCAGACGAATGCGATAAATGATTGACTATCGGTAGAAATATTCTCACTTTCAGGTTGCCAAATTAGTAGGCAAAGCTTACGAACGATGCTCAACATTAGACAGGGGTGTAAAAGGTTTTGAAGTTTGTGGCATATATCCAATAAATAAGCATGTGTTCTCAGAAACGGATTTTCTCCCATCAAAGGTCACAGATAAGAATACAAATGAAGTCAATCCTCAATTAAATAACAGCGATTCTGTTTAGCTAGCGACAATATCAGAAGAAGCTGCTTTAACAAAAAAAAAACATCGCGGTCTAGCAAACACTTTTAACAACAGAGAAGTTGGAGCCTGCATTAGCTCAGCAACATGCAGAGAAAACACTAGTGTCACCTTAAGATATAATTGCACTTCCAAAATGAAAAGATGAACAAAAAAGATGAGAAGGAAATAAATCGCTAATACTTTCTAGCACTCCTAATAAATTAAAACTGGAAGGCATGGCTGAAGAGAAGTTGAGAAAGTCAACGCGTGCCAGAAAGAAAAATTACAAAATATGTTACGAGTGAATCAAAAAAGAAGGTTAAGGTAACAGAGAAACTAGCTGATGATGTGTCCAAGATGCCATGGACCCTATGAAGGCCGTCCCATTAAAGAATAGATTCAGTTTAAGGTGTGCAAAAAGTGGTGGCATGAAGAGAATACGTCGTATGAGAAACCTGGATATTTTCAATGCGTATGCTGATATTTGCGCCACATTAATCGGACTTTTGCCCCATATATGGGGCAAAAGTCATGTTTTGTATGTCATGATATTTTTATTTATTAATAGATAAGTTTTTCTTATTTGTCACGAAAATGTGCTATTTTGCGTAGTAGTTGGATGTAATGCTTGAGTTATTTTTACATTAAAATGTTTTTTTCGGGTTTGCGATTTTTATAACGATTTAACCCTTGAGCGCATCATTTTGCCCCACTCACTCTATTGGTAGCCTTTTCCTATTGTGTAATCCAAAGAAAGTGTACAGATGTTAAATTACAATTATTTTGATGGATTATTTACCTCCATTTTTATTTTGCTTTAAATTACTTTAGCTCGAGGAGCCACGTTTGCCGTGCTGTCTAATGCGACAGCCTGACGATACGGTAGGTCGCGTGGAGCGGGTTCGATTCCCATACAAGCTATGGGCTTTTTTAAATGTTTCTAAATAAAAGTGTAAAATCTGACAAGGAATCCCCTCAGTCACTCCAGTTTGAGGCTGGGTAAGGCCGGATGCATTTTGAGAGGTTTTCTATGTTGATCACTCGCCAATCGATAGAAACTTATCAAGCGACTTATGGTTAAGCTCGAGGTAGATAGCCCGAGGGGGGTGCTGACCGTGGTTTTCGATAGCCGATGGCCGTGGTTCGGAACCTACGTTCAGCTGTAGTTCCAGTGGCTAAAAAGCCTTCTCAGTTGCTGATGCGCCACTAACCTTTAAGCATTACTTTAAGTGGACGTTTTATTTTTCCTTGAAAGACTTTGTATTTAGAGTAGAATTAAAAGGCTGTTATCAAATTTAAAATCCATTAAAATGCAATATATTGTAATTGTCTTGATTAATTTTATATACATGGGCTGATAAATAAAAAATTATATTATTTTCAGTTCTCCTTTCCGCCATTCTTCAAATTGGCCTGGAACTATATTATTTGCATTCTAATTACATTTATTGCTGGTTCTAGTCTATAAAGAACCAATCATATATTTCTCAATTTAAAATTTGCCCATTTTCAAATTCGGTTTGTTCCTCCCAGTATTCTCCTTTTCATTTTGACTGCTATTCGCGTCTCATTGTGTTTAGTATCTTATAGTTTCGCATCCGTATAACGCTCTTGGTTTTCCCAAATAGACAAAATTCTTTAACTTCCTCAAATTAATTATTTCTTGATTTATATACATAGTGGTCACATGCACCTCTTTTCGTCACATTACACTGTTTTTGGTTCAGTTAAAATCCCATCTTGTTGACTTCTTCAAACATTCTGAACGTTACCTCATGATCCTATTATGTGTCTTTCTATACTAGCCACATCACTATCTGATGACTTTTATACAATATATCTCCTTCATAATTTAAATTGTAATTTTTTTTCAACACTGAGTTCCAGATATATTAATACTTTATTCGGTAGCCTGCTTTTTACTTTTACATTGCTATTTGGATTATTACACCGTACCATGCATTTACACTATATGACTTCCTCAGGGTCATATGGTGTAATATTTGTATACTATTGATAAGTTTATCACATTTCTTAGAATCATAAGCCCTTGAGAAATCGACAGAAAGCAGGATGTTATATGATCGCCTGTTTGTCTTCCCTGTCTGAACTTGCTTGATACATTTAAAGTTCGCTACTTCATGATAGATCGCTACTACATGATAGATTTCTACTATGGCATTTCTATCTATGGCAGTGGCGACTCGTGAGGGAGGGCATTGGGGCGCTGCCCCAAAGATGATTTTAAAGAAGACAAATCAATCTGGATGAAGAAATAAATAATTTGTGTTATACTAATAGGTGCTTCCGTTAATAATGTCAATTTTGCTATAGATGACGTTACTGATACATTTGTTGGTATAAACTATTGACGTCTATGGCATTTTGGATTGTAAACATACGCCATCAAACGCCAGTTCGATATCAATTGCCATTGTGCAACAAACACAGCTCTTCATAGCTTTCAATATGTCAAATTATGAACTAGAAAAAGGCGTGTTGCGGGGAATTTTAATAATCTTCTTTCATTTGAAGAAAACGGGTGCTGAAAGTTATCGATTGTTGGTTAAAGCCTATGGTAACGATGTTCAAACACAAAAAAATTGGAAACGATGATTTATACGCTTTAAAAGTGGTGATTTTGATATAAAAGACATGAAGTGCCCAGAACATCCAAAAAAGTTTCAAGGTGCAGATTTGTTTCAGAATCTGTGTGCAGAATCTAGTTCGATCTGACTGTCGCTTAAGTATTCGTGCGATTGCTGAAACTGTAGGAATTGATAAACAATGGGATTGAAAATGACTCTAGCTTATTGGAAATGATAATAACATGTGACAAATCGTGGTTTTTTTACTTATGATCCTGAAACGAAGCGCCAATCCATGCACTGAAAGAACCCAAATTCAACGAGAACCAAAAAAGCTCGAATAAGCAAATCAAAATTCAAAGCAATGATGATTGTTTTTTTCGATAATCATGGAATTGTGTACATTTACTGGGTTCCTGAAGGTCAAACTATTAATCACCTTTACTACCTTCACGTTCTTGTTGAACTCCGTGAAAGAATAAGGAAAAAACGACCCGAATTGTGGAAGAACAAGTAATGGGTTCTCCACCAAGACAATGCGCCTTCTGATTGCGCATTGTCTGTCAAGAGGTAGCCAAGTACAGCATCTCAGAGTTAGATCGTCTGTTTTATTCGTCGAATCTTCCGCCGTGCGAATTCTATAGGGTTTCCTAGGGTAAAATCTGCAATAAAAAGAACAAGATTTGAGTCTGTTGAAGGTGTGAAAGAGAAATCGGTACGCGTTCTAAAGGAGTTGACAGAACAAGACTTCCAGCACTGTTTCGAACAATGAAAGATTTGCATGGAGGGATAGAGGATGGGTGTATGTTGAACGTGATAATATTTAAATGTATGAAAGGAAAATAAATTTTTTTATAGCGTCAGTCTCGTTATTTAATAGTCACACCTCGTATGTTAGGCAAGAGCTACCAATATAAAACAACCTATATTTTTTTAGTTTTCAATGCCGGCACACAAGTTTGTTTATGTATTTAATGAGGTTTTACATTCTTTTTGAAAATGCTCCCAGAAGCTAAAAATAATTTTGTATATACTATATAATGCCAGTTTTGTAAATGACTATTAATTTTCTCAAATATCTACGTATATAAAAAAAATCGACTTTCACTCAGACTGTACAACATTAGCTGTTAAAAAAACTCCTTGCTATAAACTTTAAAATATAATTTCGAGAAAATTGATTTTTCTCGAAGTTATATTTTTCGAGAAATTGCATTTGAAATTTAATGCCTATAATAAAATTAAATAAGATAATTCGTATTCAATTCATATTCAGCCTCACAAAAAAAATGATTTTATGATAATTTTTGCTGAAAGTACTAATTTGAAAATTGAAGAATCACACCCTGAATAAGCCAAGAAATAATTATATTCCTTTGTTCAGTTGTATTGAGGTAGATTAAAGCTCTAAACTGCTTTTTCGTTAAGAAAAATCTAAATTTCGCAATAATACTAAGCAATAATATATAAGGTCGCTGATTCGAAGTCGCTTTCTAATTTTCAATTTCGGTGTGTACGTTGGTGTTTTAAAAAAAATCAATGACGGATTATTATTCAGTCGTAAAAGTTTGTGCTTACGGTTTGTTATTTCACATATTCTGACCTGATAATTGCTGATATTAAAAGTTATGACCGTTTAAGGCAACGTTGAAAAAACATAAATTTTAACCATCGTTGTGTCAACTGCGATGTATCGAATTTGAAAATCACTGCTTTTGAGTAGGCTCAATTGACTAATTTAAAGCTATCTACAAGACTAACGATCGCGTACATTCAAAGACTGTTAATAGTATTATATCAATAATTGATCTTATTTAACAAGAAGATAAATTCGATACTTCATTCTGTACAAGTGATTCCCGTTTTTTACAAAATTTTAGGCATAAACTATCGAAAATCCAAAAACACTTCTTTTGAAATAGGACCACAATAAATAAATGGTCTCAGAAAACATTTTATTTTCATAATATGGAATATAAATGTAAGAAATCAACTTTTTAGCTAACTTATTAAACTTTAGCTTTACTTAGCAATCACATTACTTTTTAAACTTCAGTTTTCTATTGAGAACGACACTATTGGAAGTTGCTGCTAGAATTGATAGGGCGCGGGATTGGGCTTTACCTACAAAGTTGTAATAAATCGTTTTTCTTCCGAATCGAAATATTAAGTCTTTTTTTTAGAAACCTCTTGCGGTTCTCTATTTTTTCGTTCTTTTTATTTTGTCTGAACAATTAAATAAATTCTTCCTCTTAGTAATGTAGTTTTAAAAATCTATACACAGTCTGAACTGAATTTATACACAGTTCGAACTGAATTTATACACTGTTTTTGTAGCAACCTACTGTTCTGTCATTTCCTGCAGTATTTAACTTGTTTCGTTTGTCAGATATTTTTAGCAAACTACGTTCATCACTTGTATGATGTCGCACGGATTGCGACTGACTGGAATTAAAATTAAGAAAACCATCATATCAGTTTCAATACGTTAAATGGCTGTGGATGAGCATGTGTTATTCTCTTAACTTGACTCTAAATTTCAGAAGTTTAGATTGGTTTATTTTTACTTGAATTTTGGAATGAACGGAATCTCATTCAAACTGTAAATGGCCCAACCATTCACATAAATACATAATCAATTAATGCTTAGTTTAAATGAACTTTGACTGCATAAAGGCTTAGAATTTTTTTTTGCGGAACCGACAGATATCATCTGACATCACCAATGTCAGGGTGTTGAAGTACATTATGTACTTCAAAAGACAACTGGAAACCTCTACTCTTCAACTCTTTTCTTCAGTCTTATCTCATGTATTACAATGAACATCTGCGTTACCCAAATTATGGATGTTAGATTATATACGGCAAGATTGTATACAACAAACATACAAGAATGATCCAGCTGCTCCTCTTGGAGTTGAGATACCCGATTTAAAGTCAGAATGAAATGCCAGTATTTTGCCCTAGAAGCCTTCTAATGACGGCTCCTTATCTTCATCTCTTCATTTTCTTGCTAATTCCTTATTTTGCAAATGTATTTTGAATTGTTCTACCTTTAAATTCGACAAGCATTTATTCGTAGTGGAACATACTTTGCAAAGATCCTTTTTAAGTTTATAGAACATTATTTTTGCGCATTTTTTGCTTATGAAAATTGGCGTTTTGTTTACTTTCATGCTGAAAATTATATTTACCTTCGTCATATTATACATTATGACTTCGAGAAAGGATGGAAAAGTATATGTTGGGGTTATTCTTCCTTGTCTCAATCTATTCGTTTGAGAAGTTTTTCATTCTTGACGTCTCCTCAAAATATTTATTTGACATATTCAAGTTTTTATTCTCTTCGTAGACGACTTCGAACTATGTTTTAGTTCGATGAATTGACATTCGGAAAAATAATTTTAGTATTTACCCATCTACTAAGATCCACTTTTTAACGAAAATTGATTTTTTATCACGTAATCTTCTTTCAGTTAGACGTACTTCAACGAACGATTTTCCAACTTTTTAATGCCTTCCAAAAATTGCTACTTGACAAATTCTGGAAAATAGTCTTCTATTTGAAGTCAAAAGGGCTAAGTTTGGAGATTAAGGCGAGTGTGGCATCAGTTCTTAGTGCAAATTGACCAACTTCGCTGCTACAAGCACGAATGAATAGGCGGGCGCTTTATCGAGGTGAAAGAACACTTTATCTTTGCCCAATGAGGGATTATTTTACCATTTCTGCTTGGGATTTAACTATTAATGCAATATAATACCCTCCTGCGATCGTCTTTTCCTTTTTACAAAACAGGGGGTAAAACCCCTGTTTTGACTATTTCTTTATTTCTGGTGTTTAGTAATGAACGCAAATTTCATCAACAGTCACATGTGACCCCAGAAACTCCTCCGGATTGCGTTTATACATGCATATACACCTCTCACTCAGTGGTCGTTCGATTCCGTTTTTGTTCCGCAGTGAGCAAACGCTATCTCAAATGTTCATATAGAGTGTTCCGTACGTGTTCTTCCAGGATAATTATTATCTAAATAATCTTACTTGAGATCGACCAACAAGATATCATGATTTTTGTTGGCCTATTTTCTCAATATGATCTTGACGAAGCGTTCTGAATGCAGAGCTGGTTCAGCGATATTGAAACTCAACAAACCACCTAGAATGAATAAACAAGGAGCAGAGTCCCCATAAAAAATTTTCAACATTTTTCCAGTTTGCGCGATGGTTTTTGTCACACAAAAGTAATACAATAAATACCAAATACCAGTTCAATATATAGCCGGCGTAGTTGTCCTAAATTCAGAGTGTTATTTGGAAATGTTCGACAATTTTTTAGTACCTGAACTGCAACACTTTGCTGGTTATGATCAAAGAACATGGTTTCATTTGGACGGAGTAACGTCACACACTTGTCTCACCAACTTGTCTCAACACACTTGTCTCACGTCACACCAACATGTCTCGAAAAATGCAGTTCGTAAAATTTTCCCGAACTAATTAATCTCCAGTAGAGGTGACCTAAATTGGTGTCCACGTAGTCCTGATTTAAGCTTGACCATTTTCCCAAACAAATTCCAGGAGAGGTAACATACATTAGCCTCCATGTAGTCCTGATTTGAGTCATATTCCTCTCTTTTCTTGTGGGGCTATCTAAAATCGAAAGTTTACGTCAATTAACCGGGTTCTTTTGTCCAGTTAAAACAAAATATCCGACAGGAAATATCAGCCATTATAGAGATTTTACCGAGCTGTTCTAAGAAATAATGCGGTTCGTTTAGATGAGTACCGTGAGCGGAAACTCACGGGAACCTTTTAAGTTTGAAGATTCAACTATGATTATACATACAAACGAGAATCAGCACTGTTTGATGTTTGCCGGCGTGATTCTCAGCAATATGATAATATTTACATATTATATATATATATATATATATATATATATATATATATATATATATATATATATATATATATATATATATATAAAATATATATAATATATATACTGTGGCGGCTGATGAAGGAGGGTCTGTCACTGTTTGATGTTTGCCGGCGTGATTCTCAGCAATATGATAATATTTACAGCATAATCGTTCATAAGAAATTATATATATATATATATATATATATATATATATATATATATATATATATATATATATATATATATATATATATATATATCATCATCATCATCATCAGCCCGTATCGATCCACTGCAGGATGAAGGCCTCTTCAGCATGCTTCCAACCTTCACGGTCCTGGGCTTTCCTCTGCCACTCGGGTCCAATATACTTAACGATGTCATCAGTCCATCGTGCTTTCGGTCTTCTTCGCGGACGTTTGCGATCAAGCGGTATCCACTCCAGGATTGCCTTGGTCCATCTGTCGTCCCATCGCCTCGCTATATGGCCTGCCCATCTCCATTTCAACTGTTTTACTCTTCCAATAATGTCACAGACTTTTGTTTGTTCCCTGATCCATGCGCAGGACTTTCTGTCTCGTCTTGTAATGCCCAGCATACATCTTTCCATTCCCCTCTGTGCCACCCGAAGTTTTTGAATTGATTGCGATGTGAGTGTCCAGGTTTCACTTCCGTATGTCATAACGGGTAGAACGCACTGATCGAATACTTTTCTTTTCAGGCAAAGTGGGAGTCTGCTCTTAAACACTATGTTGAGCCTACCAAATGCCTGCCAGCCACATTTAACACGCCGTTCCACCTCCCGGGCGGTATTCCCCTCCATGGAAATCCTCTGCCCAAGATATACAAAGCTGTCCACAATCTCTAAATCCCTTCCTAAAACTGAAATTCTTCTGTCCTGGGCGAAGTTATTGAACATAACCTGACTCTTTTTCAGGTTTATTTTCAAGCCAAATGGTTCGCCAGCCCTTTGCAGTTCTTGTATGCGTCTTTGCAGCTCCTCTGGGTCTTGTGAAATGAGAATAATATCATCTGCAAATCTAAGATGGTTTAAGTTTGCACCATTGATCTTTACCCCATCCTGTTCCCAATCCAGTTTACGGAATACTTCTTCAAGGCCAGCCGAGAAAAGAATAGGCGATATTGCGTCACCCTGCCGTACACCTCGTTCTATATTAATTCCCACTTCAAGATCATCAAGGTGAATTGTGGCTGTAGCTCCATCATATATTGATTCTAATAGGTTTACATAGGCTCTCTCTACACCTTGGCTAAGCAGTGCATCCATTATCGCATGCTTTGAGATGGAATCAAATGCTTTTTCGTAGTCGATAAAAGCCAAGCACAGTGGTATGGTGTATTCGTTGTGCCTTTCTATGACCTGCTGTACAACCTGGATGTGATCCATTGTACTGAATCCACTTCTGAATCCTGCTTGTTCTCTTGGTTGTGCGTCATTCAGTTTTTTTAATATTCTTTTAGAAATTATCTTAGTGAAAACTTTGTACATCACTGATAGGAGGCTTATTGGACGGTAGTTCTTTAAATCTTCCTGTGCTCCTTTTTTATGTAAAAGGATCACTTCTGCATTTTTTCATAAGTCAGGTACATTTTGTTCTTTGAGGCATTTTGAGTATAATTTTGCCAGTGTTTTATGTAACGTCCGACCACCAGCTTTTAGCATTTCGACAGTTACACTATCCTTTCCTGGAGCCTTGCCGTTCTTCATCAATTCTATAGCATTTGTTACTTCCTCCACTAGGATATCTGGTATTATATAATGTTCTTCCGTGGGTATTGCTGTCTCTGACTGGCTCTGATCTTCATATAACTGGGAATAAAACCTTCTGACAATCTCTAACATTTGGGTACGCATCCTGCACACTGTGCCATCCTCACGCTTTAAAGCATATATTTGCGTTCTTTTGTTTCTCAGCTTCTGTTTAGCTTTGTTAATTCCTTTGTTTTCTTCCAGGGTTTTTTGCACTAGCTGCATATTGAATCGGCGCGTGTCCTCTCTGATACGTTTTCTTATAGTTTTGCAGAGCTCAGTGTACTCGACCCTGCCAAAAGGACTACCTGCATTTCTCATTGCTCGCCGTTTCTTCATTAAATCAATGGTCTCACTAGAGATTTTTGTTTGTTTGAGACATTTTTCCTCTGGTGCTATTGAAGCAGCCGTTTGAAGTACATTGTTGGCGATTTCTTCATATTGAACTGATATTTCCACCTCCTCTGGATCTTGTAACGCAGCAAACCGGTTTGACAAAGCAATCTCAAAATCGCTTCCTCTCTCCAGCAGTTTTCCAGAATCCACCTTGCCCTTCTTTGATCTTACCATTTTTCGCGCGCTCTTTTCGACAGTCTACAATATATATATATATATATATATATATATATATATATATATATATATATATATATATATATATATATATATATATATATATATATATATATATATATATATATATATATATATATATACAGTCGACAATATACAGTCGACAATATATATATATATATATATATATATATATATATATATATATATATATATATATATATATATATATATATATATATATATATATATATCTTTATATATATATCTTTATATATCTGCATCTATCGAATTTGGTGTCTCGGTCTTCCACCCGTTTTCGAAATTTAAACAATGAGTGGAAAAGTATGTTTACAGTTTATTGCGTCATTATTTCTTTTAATTTTATTAGCGTAAAAAACTTCGTCAATAACCTTGATCATCTCCCGAATTATTATAACAATTGTGATAGTTTACAATAAAAAAGTACATTAAGAATAAATATCACTCTCTTTTTTTTTTTAACCCAATCAGGTTTTAACCCAGTCACCCTCCAACAAACGAACACGCGCTGCTAGAGCAATTGGTCAAGGTTAGCTATCATAAGATCGGAAATCGTGTGTTCTAAGCAGACGTAGCTACCCCAGTATGGCTAGAATTTTTCGCAATTGACCGAGCACAATATCTCTCATTCAACCGAGAATGCCTATTATCAACGCAACCATATGCACGGTGTACTCTGGATAGAGTTGCTTGAGTTCGTAAAAGAGATCCTGATGCTTGAGCCGTTTTTGTTCCTCTTTGATAATAATATCTGTTTCCTCTGGCGAGAAAAACTCAATAACAAACATCATTTTTGTTCTCCGGTTTGTTATATGTTATCAGGTTATCAGGTTTGTTATCTGTATTTGTATAATCGTCGGGAACGAGAAATTCTAGTAAATCCGACAACTTCCATTCTCAACAACAGACTCTATCCCTTCCGGGACAAAGTGCAGCACTGGTATCTGGTCTATCTTATACGAGTACCTTAGATGAAAGTACGATACTCGCAGAGCAGCATTATGACTATGAATATATGCGGAGGTGGCATAGACACTACACAGATAACAAGTACATGAGTGTATCTGGTGTTGATGCGACGGCAGGCCCTACAGTTTACATCAGGAACCTCCATTCCCATAACCTCTCTCGAATAGACTAATGTGTTTATTACACCATCCTGACAGGCCAGTATAAATCCTTCCGTCTCTGACTTAAGGCCGGCTAACTTGAGAAAAGCAAAGGTGAGCCTCTTCGACTATCCCTGATTTTCTACATTTTTGTAAAAAACCCATTCGGTGACGTACTAGTATGTTTCTGCAATAGTAAACTGGTCTCCGCGGCTTTTATTTAGGCTGTTCGGCGACTTGATTGCAAATCAGCAAAATAGTTGATTACATATCTGTTTTAGTGTCATAAGTCGATATGAAGACCAAGTTCATGGGCGGCTCTTTCTGCTGCTTTAAGCAAAACTGCGCCCACTCCCGCCCTTTCATGCTCAATTCAGAACAATCCGGTTATGCATAAACTGAGGACTCAAGATGGATGAGGTGGTGATGGACGGATGGTGAGAGGACTCACCTCCGTGACACCGTGGTAGATATATCCGAGGGACGCATGATTTTGGATGCAAACTGCGCTGCATATTTAACATCTTTACATTGACTCTTATTATTTTTTTTTTTATAAATATAGGTCAATATAATTACATCTAATAGGTTTTTTATTAAGTTTTCATTTCTGACTGATCACATATTAATAAACACCTACTAACTCATTTATCATCTTATATATGACGATTTATAAAAAAAAAATATAACTATGAACTTCCCACATCTTATTTAGAAACAAAGTAACTGAAGACTCATTAGATAGTAACAAACTCGTCACGAACCATTATTAATTAGCATAGAATAAGAGACACTTTCATATTTGAATTCACGTAGGCAGAGTGATGAAAGTGAAACACCGTTTCCACATAACCTAAAAAAGAATCAGTCGAAAAACAATTTACAAATACTTTGACAAAATCAGACAATATTTTCATAGCACACTTGCTTATATTTTTCAGTAACCGCCTCCGAAACACCTCTTAACACACACATCTCCGAAACCTTGGAGATTCTCAAATATATAAAACTGGTGCGTTTATCTAAGGAAAAGTGGTACTGTGTAGGAAACCAAACAACACCCGTAACTAAGGTTGTTATATTGAAATGTTTGGAAGAGATTAATAGAGGCTTTGTGATCTACGAAAAAAAAACGCCCATCAGATTATCATTGAAAAAGTGAAGAAATAATGTTTAATTTCCTGCTTTGGTCTAATTGCCGAGTCCATTTGGGTTCAGGAATGAATAGACATTTCGTAATTGTACAATAGATGACCTGTCAGAATTTCATTATTGCAGATGATTTTTTCTAGTGGGCGGAATCTTAACAACTAATGGTGCTTATAAGAAGTGTATGTTATAATTTAATATGTTGTTTTTTAATTAATTATTCAAATTAATTTTGTTTATCAATATCTATAAATAATTATGATATCTTCAGATCGGATGAATAAAATAAAGAAAATAAATAATATTGTTTATTTTGAATGTCGGTAGAAACAAATTTCATTTAGTAAAAATTTTATAAGTATGTACCAAGGCGCTGAATAACTGATAAAAGGTTCTAAAATATTTTATATATACTCATGTTAAAATCAAATAAAAACAGTTTGAGTTTCATAATCCATTTTGACGTACGATTGACCACAATATGTCCATGAATATGACCATTTAATTGTTCATCTCGGCTTCCTTTATATAAACGTACTGAACTCTTTCCCTGGTTGTTCTAATTTATATCATACAGTAGGCCTAATATTATTTTTGCAATAATTAATTCCAATTTATCAACTAATCGTAGTTTGTTGGTGTAGAGCAGTTATTGTAATAACAATAAGTTAAGCCACAATTGCTTGGAGGCTAACAAGTAGTTGAATTCTTTAATAGTATTAATTGATCAAATTTTCTATTTAATGCATTTCCTCATTCGATTCTACCACCGTAAAAGAAAGCACATTACACCGGGATGTTTAGTAAATATAAAAGCTTTTATCGCATAATCTCTTGATTGATTGACGAAAGAAAAATGATGACTTAAAGAAAAAAAAGAGCAGAGAACCATTTCAAAATTTGTCTGGTTTGATTGGGCTCTATAATTCATATCAGAAAGAAATATATATCCAGAAGATTGGGAAGATCGAAAACAGCGATCGTTGGGAACCGAAAGACAAAGAGCGCTTTAGGAAAAAAGAACATAAATACACAAAAAATATTTTGCAAGCAAAAGTCTGGTGCATAATTCCCAACGATTAACAACATAAAGCTTCATTTCTTGTTTGAAATAAATGTATTAATATTCTATTATACTGTCAGTTTTTACACCTATGAGACCTTGGAGCTTCCCAAATTATTGGTAGATCATTTATCTGAGACAAAGTGGTACTGTATGTGAAAGCAATCAAAGTCCGTGACTAAGATTACACTGATTGAAACCGTTTATATGAGGTTTATTAAAGAAGAAAGAAGTTATCATTATTGGGAAATCAATTTTGGTTTCCTACTTTAATCTAATTGGAATGGAATTCACTAATGAATGTATATTTTGTAATTGTACAGTAGAATACTTTCCAACAATTTATAATTTTTTTTTTCTGGTAGCTCGAATTTTACAATATAATACCAGTTCTAAGCAAATAAAATAAATAGTTCAGATAGAAAATACAAGTACTATCTAGAAAATTGTAGATGCAGAAATCTATTAATAGGGCTTTGAAAATGATGATAGTTTGAAAATGAACATGATCATTGCCATAAGGTCTTTTGATGCACCTCATACATTTACCAACTGTACTCATTAGCTGAAATTTTTGTTTAGGTTCAGAACATTGTAATAAATCAATCCTAGTACGGGCCACCAAACTGTCGCAATGATTTCCTTTTTGAAAAATATTGGCTTCGAAATAGTTGAAGAGCTTTATTTTGACACAATCAGTATATAGATCGTCAGTAACCATCATACGATAACTCAACTATAAAAAAATAACTGAAAAATGGGTCGTTTATGTGCGTTAAACTTATCCGGAACCACTACCGTAAGGACGCCGTAGCGAAAACAGCTCACTATTTACTGCCAAGTTCAACCTAATTGCAGAAAAGCTCACTGTGAAAGAATGAGACAAAAAATTATACAAGTATTAAGAAAAAAGCCCTAAACAATAATTGCACTAAACCTATAGAAGAAGTAGGGAACAGAGGTCATACTAGAAACTGGTAACGAAATACTACGTATAAAAAGCTACGCTAGAAAAGAATCGAATTAGGAGAAGCATTGGAAGAGACAAAGGACAATATACTAAAATACGAAAAATAGAAAAATTGGGGGCAAAAGAAGAACAACACGATTAAAGGAAATTATGGAGAGGCAATAAGTAATACAGACGAACAAATGGAAAGATGGGTCAAATATTTTTCAAACATATCGAATATCAAAATGGCGTGAATAGCCAAGATTGAAAGTTGCACCGAGGTTGGATATAAAGGTGGAACCACTGACAATGGAGGAAGTAATACAGGCCATTAGTAAGCTAAAAAAAAGACAAAACCCCAGGTATCGATGAGATCACAGGAGAATTGCTGAAGGTGGATGTTCGAAACATAGCTGGATTATTTCACCCATTGTTTATAAAAGTCTGACAAGGGGAGAAATTTCCTAAAGACTGAAAGAAGGTAATAATAATCGAGTTACAAAAGAAAGGAGACCTGAAAAATTGCAGTTATTGAAGGAGAATGACCCTACTCTGTACCGTAAGCAAAATGTTCTGACAGATATTAGTAAATAGAATAAAAAAGAGGTTGGACAAATGACTAAGGAGGAAACTAACAACTAAACTAACAATAAACTAACTTTAATTCATCACCAAATAGAGATTTCCCAAATAAGACAAGGCGCCTTTTTGAGTGGAAAACTTTTATAGTCGAAGTGTGGGACTCTCCTGTTAAGGTCTACCCACTAGAAAACCACTATGTTACACAACATATCCTGAAACCACTGTCAGCCTACCATTAGTCTTCAATGTCTATAATAAACTCCTAACCTATGTTTAAACATACCCTGTACCAAAATCCTAAAAACACTAAATAGTTTAACTGTTTTGTTTTCTTTAGAATAAAAAAATACCATTTTTATACTTTTTGTTTAGATAGTAGGTTTGCTGTTCGATTTTTCTTTTTTTTTGCATACTCCTTCAGATGTTTGTTTTGATTCCATGGAAAACTGCTTTACTAGTCCTTAATTTAACTAGTTGAGATTCATCCAACTGATGACAAACATTTCTGTACTTTTCGAGCATTTACAAATTAGATTATCCTGTAAACTTTCATAAGTATTTTCATAAGTAAGACTATTCATATTTTTCTTCTTATTTTCATATTTCCTTCTTATAAATTTGGCACGTTAATTTGCTTTCCCTACATGAATTATATAATATAAATAAAAGTTATAAAAACAAATGCTACAAACAAAAGGAACCCTAATCTAATTTCAATATTTCATTTTGAACTTACTTTTACTTCCATATCTTATGTAAAAATATATGAGCATAACGTCGAGAACAGTACCGAAAGCCTAAATAATAATTAAAAGTAAGTAAATTTTCAAACCGATAGCAAACTATCAAATGCAGTCCAATATTTAGGTTAAAACTATAGAACGATGACTAAGATTGATAAATTGTTTTATTTGCCCGAGATTCCGATTCTTTCAGATAGTCTTTTCAGATAGAGCGCGGAAGAATATAATATAATCGGTATAGCTTTCGAATTGTTCCGAGACGATTCGATATTTGCGATATTGGCCTTCGTTACCATTGAGGCCACATCGGTATGATCTATAATCTTTCCACTTATGAAAAAAATTGTACAAAATCACAATTGTCTTATATTCTAATCAAGGTCAATTTCCAATATTAACTTGTACTTTTTCTTTTAATAGCACCAAGGAACCCAGTTTATTGATGTAAACATTCGATTTTCGATAGCTTCCACAAGAAATGTAGCAATCGGGCTTAAATCAGGACTACGTGGAGGCCAATTTATATCACCTCTCCTAGAGATCAATTTGTTTGGAAAAATTTCACGAGCTCGTGGCAGAGACGTGTTGGAAATATGTGTCGTTGCTCCATCTTGCTGAAACCATATTCGTTGATTACAACCTGCAAGTTTTGCAGTTCAGGTACCAAAACATTTTCTGACATTCCCACATAATGCTCAAAATTACTGCGCGTTTCCTGCCGTCTTCAAACAAGTACTCTCCGATTATTCCTCGCGCTAACATTGCAGTTCATACAGTGACTTTAGGCGAATGCAGTTGTTTTTGATGCTTGATGCTCTACTTATTTACATGGCTATTGAGATTGTTGTTTGATTGTTGAGAAAATAACCATTGTTGTAAAATTCTCGCACACACAACGTACAGTCTGCTCCCTAAAAATGTTCCATACCGACTAAATTCCCAGACGTGGAGCTATAGATTAACCTGGCCCCCATGACCCTTACAGTTGTTGCGTTTATGCAGTAAGCTAATGAAATAAAAACTTTCTTTCCGAACACCTTGTATAAAAACACTAAAATAACACTTAATTATAGTTTTTTTTTAGTTTTTATGTTGTGAATAGATTTTGACACTGAGAGTACTATTAACCCATAAAACAGCCACTTATATACCACTTCGGTTTACAATATACCATGAAATACAAAAAATTGCATATATTTAAAATATAAAAGTTAGTAGTTGTTTAAAGAGTTTAGCTTCGATGGTGCTACGTCAAATGCTATGAAGAAAAATTTTTTTGTCAAAATCAAATTATCCATGAAATTGAATTTAACAAGATTATCCTCTTGTCCATTCAGCGAAACGTGCTCAAGATAGGTTGAAAATTAATAAAGCCAATTTCATACTGCGTACATTATGGCCACCTGCTTCTCCGAACTTTAATCTTTTACAACATATTGTATGAGAAGTTGAAAGATTTATTAAAGAGTAAGAAATGTTCCTATATAAGAAATTCCAACAAGAATATTTTAAATGGAGAAAAATATCGAGAAATATCGAAAAAGCGTATTGAATAATAATTACAACAGGTAAATAGTAATAACAACATCACAAACAATGTATTATGCAAACAGAGAAAAGAAAAAAAGTAGGGAATTTGTCAGTCAGATACTTTTAACTGAAATGTTTTATTTTTTGTACCTTCCAACAACATATTCTTGTCGAACTCTCCAGAATAGTCCGCTGGTTCGGCGATGACGTCTACATCTGATGTGAATTTCTTTCCAGCCAGCCTTTTTTTATGTTTGGAAAGAGAACTAAGTCGCAGGAGAGCAAGTCCGAAAAACAGGGTGAATGTGGTAGCAATTAATAATAAAACTTAACCATTTTCGCTGGCACAAACTGCCACAGAAACTCCTTCGGATTGTATTTATTCATATATAACCACAGCTCTGAAGTGTTTACTCGATTCCTTTTTAGAACGTAGTGAGCAAACGCGACATCCATCGAACTGATGATTTTCGCAAGCCCAAATGTTCGGTACGCATTCCTTCGAGATGTTTATCATCTCAACAATATCTCTAACCTTCATCCTGAGATCGGAAAACATGATTTAGTAATTGCTTATTGAAATTTGATATTTTCCATGGTAATAAAATTACCTAATTTATCTGCTTTCGGAAACAAAAGTAAATGGCTTGAAATTTACGAAGCGTTATTAGAAGAAAAGCTAATTTTTAATATTTTATTTTAATAAATGCAAAACTATCCGACTTTTCGCTTTATTATCATGCCAAAAGCTTTATAATGCACAACTTGAGAAATAGACACAATCCCAACTTAATATTTATTATCTTCTGTGTAAAAATTATAGATAAATATACTTAAACTTGCTAATTATAATATAAGAACAATTTTAATTATAATTTAAATTATATAAGCAATAGTAAATGATTGACAGGAAATAGGAAAATCAATTCGTACATTTAGTTGTTGCATCGGGTGGAATACTAAGTGAGTGAATATTTTAGTTAATAACAATAAAAATATTGAGTTCTTATATTTTTATTGTGGTTGATCATTTTTACTTAAATTTCTAGATAATGTAAACTCTTAGATGTAAATTTCCTACTAAAAGAATAGATTAGAATTAAAATGTTTAATTCTCACCTGAATCTAATTTGAGTGTGGAAGAATATTTTTATGCAAACTAGGCTGTATAATAGACCAAGTTGCTGAAATCTTCTTCAATCGACATTTCTGGCCCTTAGGCCACAATCCTTCTAACAATAGCATGTTTTTCATCTAAACATATTGAATAAATTTGCACAGGTATCAGATGATGCAGAACACTACTATAATCTTCAAAACGTTTGACCAACTTACAAATACAGCCTTCACTTAGGCAAGGATGTCTATCAATTCCGGACCATACATTTTGCAGTACGATAATCGGAATTTTGCCATTATAGAAGTGTCGGTAGATAAATAATCCATGGTATTACCTGGTAGACCTTCAAATAACAATATATGAAAAAGAATGCGGGAAATATTTGGTTTAGAAGAAGTCGAGTAACTGGTCAACGAGAGGGAGATTTTCATTTTCAAACAAATTGAATAATACGTAAAATGTAATTTCATAGTTCGCAAAATGGAAGAAAGATGGATACCAGACATCGAAGGTACACAAACATCAAGATCGACATCCATTAATAAAGATTAATAGCTAGCTACTAATGAGCAGTTAGAAGAACAATATTGTCAGACCTATCTCGTACTTTCAAGTCGTCTTCAATAATGAATTTCGATTTTGGATAGATAGATATGATAGCTGAAGAACTGTTAGATGACTACTTGAAGAAGGGCGTAAATTTCTATAGTGTTGTTTATGGAATTAGGTACCCCTATTCTTATTAGATGCAGTATGATGGTCCAACGTTATTTTCAAGAATTAGTGGAGAATATTCTGTTTTTCCCTGCAAGATAATGCATGCTAGGATGTTCTCGAGATGCATGGAGAGTTTCTTTAAATGTTTTTTTCAAGAAGCGTATGATATCCTGAGCTCAGATATCCTGACCTACCGCACATACATTATATTGAGGACACGATGGATAAGAGGTTAGAAAATTAATCTCAGCCTCCGCTTACTTTAGAGGGTTTAAGGCATGAAGTATGATTAGTTAGCGAAACTATATATCAAGATTAGATAGATTAATTCAATCGATACCAAAACGCGGGAGGGGGGGGGGTATACATAACTAGAGTACGGACACACATTATTAACAAAATGAATAAAAAACTTGAGAATTCTCTAGAATTATTTTGTGAAATTTAAATCGTTTACACCTTTTTCCTTTTTTATGCAGTGCATATATTTACACCAAAAAAAATATTACCATTGAAAACAAAATATATACAAGTAAAAAAGAAAGTAATACAAAACAAAAGAATACATACAAAACACTTTATCCGAAGAAGTTTGATAGTATAAATACATGGAATCTCTGTATAAAATATCGAAGCGATATAAGACAAACCACAGTTAAGACTTAAAAGAAAAATGTTTTCGCCAGTATAATAATAGATCTTTAGAAAATAATTTCAATAATATAACATTATTTAAATATTGCAATTAATCCCTTATGATGCATTACCCATGTACACATAAATAATGTAATTTTTTGATACTGTATAAAATTTATTTCATTTCCGAATTAGTTCTGTCTTAATCGACGATATAATCTTCATAAAGGGGTGTAAAGGTGACTCGCGTCCGTAGGAGAATGCTACACGTGCACACTGAGTAACGCTAAATAAGCTAGTGCGATCTTCAGCAGCCAGACAATATCTTTGGATCTTCTGGCTACTGCACATGGAATCACTTATTTCAAGATCTCCTAATCATGGTCCTTTTCAGGACAAAACGACAAAAAATCTCGGAAAAACAATCCGAGTATGCCATTTGAACACCGAATGACTTAGCAGAGCTAAGAGTGATTACATTTCTAAGCTCTTGCTAAACTAAGCTCTCAACTCTTGCTGAAAATATTGACATATCTATTATCCAGGAAACCCATATAGAAAGCGAATACCAATAAAGCTGCCGAGGCAAAATTCAAGGTTTCGACTTGCTTGGAGCTATCTAGCACCGTTCATATGGAGTTGCAACTTACGTTCACAAAGACATTGAAAACGCTGTATTGTTACATTCTACAGCAATCTCAAGTGTCCACCATATAGCTGACAGTACCGTCGTCAATATCTATAAGCCACCCCAAACATCCTGACCAGACAATGTGCTAGATGTCTACCCACACCATGCAATATACGATTAGTTCGTACCGCATGGATCGAAATAAATAGTAGTCCGAAGGGGCTAAGTCCGGTGAATCTGGTGGGTAGGGTAGGACGTCCCATTTAACGTTTTCCAAATAGTTTTTTATACATTTTACATCACAACGACTTTATCGCGTCTTCGGGCATATTCTGGATATTTTTTCTTCAATACTAGGTTCAAGTTTAACAATTGTTGTCGGTATCGATCACGAGGAATCGTTTCACTAGGTTTTAGTAGTTCGTATTACACAGCTCCCTTACTACCCCTCCAGATACACAGCAAAGCCTTTCCATGTATATTGCGCACTGGTTGTGATATTGAAGGTTGCTCTCGGTCTGTCCATGCTTTTTTGCGCTTTGAATTGCCAAAATACATCCACTTTTCATCACCAGTCTCAACTCGTTGCAAAAACCTTTTCTTTTCTGTCCAGCAAGCAAAATTTCACAAGTGGTTAGTCGCTTCTCAAGATCTCTTTTCTTCAATTTATATGAACCCCTTTTTCCTTCCTTCTGGATTTTTCCCAATGCTTGTAGACGTTCAGAAATGGTGGATTGGGTAACGTTCAATGCTTCTGCGAATTGTTTCAACGTATGACTTGAGTCTATACCTTCAATTTTCGGCTGTCGTGGACGCTTCTTATATTTTATATTAAAACCGCCACTTTTAATGCTTTTAAACCATCTTAGTTTGAGTTAGAGCATGTTCACCATAAGCCTCAACAAACAATCGATAATTTGAACTTATAATTTGACATATTCAAAGCTAGGAAAAATTATGTCTTTTGCATAATAACAATTAATAATGAACTAGCTTCTGATGGCGTATGTTTACCCTCCAAAACGCCATAGACATCATTGCCTATTCCAACAAATGTATTACTAATGGCACCTCTTAGCAAAATCGACATTATTAATCGAAACACCCATTAATTAATTAAAAAAGAGTTTTGCATGAATATCTCTGATAAAGGTAACATTTTCCGACTTGATTTGGCACACTGCGATTTTTCAAAAGAATGCATTTTTTAAACAATTTTATTTAAACAGTAAGCCGTAATAATTAAATAAAATACTAATGTGTGGTTATTCTGCTTGCAAAAAAAAATTAAAGTAGCAGTATGCATCTACATAAAAATAAAAAAACATAACATGAATGAACATCCATTTAGATCAGTGAGATATTCTTATTATAGTAAACCCATGTCATTCACAGTTTTCATTTGTGAGTATAATAAATTATATTTTATGATCTTTTAAACATGTTTATGAATGTGAAATTCATTCCAACAGTAATTTTTCGATTACATGTAACTAACATCGACTGAAAACCCAACATCTCAGATTCAAGATTATTTTTCTATAACACACAATTTCAGTATTTATAATTGCGTCATTATTTTTACCTTTAATTAGAACATCTTGAAATGTTTAATCCTAGATCTTAATAACATTTCGATATTATAATCTGATAAGGCTATATTATATAGAGAATTAGAGATAGGTACATAGATATTAATAGTTATTACAAGTAAGTGGAAAACCTTCATAAATAGAAACAATTTAAAATATATATAATTGCATATGCATAAATTCGACATATTTTATTTGTGTAAATCTATTCATCTTTCGTTGGTACAATATAGTAAGGGCAATCTGCAACTGACCAGTGTGATTATGAATAGCGAAATAATATATTCGGTAAGGCAAATATCAAGCTACCATTTTGTTTTGGAGCCATTGCTTTTTCGTGATATTAGTGACAGTTTGGATTTGGTTGTTTGTATTGTGCAGACTTTCAAGTTTTATTATGGATAAGTAGGAGAAATACATACAAATTGCTATATGGTTTTATTTTTGGATCATAACTCATTATTGGTAATACACAGCACAGTCATATTCTACACCAATCATATTTGGTTCTTTATTTATTGAAACTAACAAGCATTTATAGGATACAAATAAGAGAAAAAATATATTCTTACTTTAACCCTTAAGTACCATGGCGGGGTCAAATTTGACTCCATACAGTTGCAATGATAGACCTCGCTAGTGAAACTTAGAGGGCGGTGTATGCGCTACCGTTTAATCTTGGACCGGTCAATGATTTATCGATTCACGATTAATTTAATTTGAATTGTCGTAGAGGTAGGTGCATATAGGGTCAAATTTGACCCGCTCATGGTATAATTGTGATAAAATTTCATTTGGACGACTAATGGAAAATGGCGGCTTGTATTAACAATAGTAAGATATTGACACAAAATGAACTTGAAAAACAAGTACAAAATATTATGGATTGGATAGTGAGAGTAAATTTTCAGATCAAGATAGTGAACATAAAACAGAATCTGGCCAAGAAGAAGACGAAGAAAGCGAAAGAAGTATAGATAATATGCAAAAAGATAATGTAAGTAGCAGCGATACTTCTGACGATGAGGAATATACTACAAGTTATTGTACGGCAAAAAAGATACAAATGGACAAAAATTTGACCTGCCACTTTTACGAGTCGACAGCATAATATAATGTAAATTAAGTCACGGTAATTAAGTCACTTCTTAAGAAGAGATCTTAATACTCGGAGACATAAATGCCAGAACGGGAAAGAAAACACAGAATTTAGTGGTTGGACCTCATGGAGAAGAGACACTGAATGATAATGGGGTAAGATTGATTGAACTATGTCAGCATCAATCATTGACAATAACGAATGGCTTTTATGCACATAAAAATATCCACAAATATACTTGGATCCAAAGGACCAGAAACCTAAAGTCGATAATTGACTATCTAATTATCAAGCAAAAATCAAGTATTAAAATACATGACGTCCGGGTATGCAGAGGAGCTGAATGCGGAAGTGATCAGTATCTCCTAAAAGGAAAAATAATTTTACCAATATATAAGCAAACCAAAGGAAACAGCCATCGACAACCTAAAAATGAAAATCTGGAAAGCAATACAGATCCTCGATACAATCTATCAAGCTTGGAAAATGAAAGTACGAGAACCTTATATAAGAATAGACTAGATGGAAGATTAATAAAGGTTCCCGAGAATAGTTCAACTGAATCTCTACTTAAAAATGTAACAGAAGGAATACACCAAGCAGCCAAAGAATCCCTAGGAATTAAAGAAACATATCCCAAAGCTAGGAAGTACTGGTGGAACGATCAACTACAACAAATGAAGAACAAAAAACAAAAGCTCCATGAAAAATGGATGAGTTCAAAGAGGCAAGAAGACAGACAGAAATACAAAGAAGCTACATCGATATTCAAACAGGCTGTGGTTCAAGCAAAGAATCAAATTTGGGAAAACAAATGCCAAGAATTAGATGGATATATAGGTGGGCGTAAATCTAGTGAATCATGGAGATTTATAAAGAATCTAAGGTCACAAACGAGAAATGAAATAAATATAAACCCAATTACAGCCCAACCATGGGAGGAGCACTATAAATCACTTCTGACAGAGCAAAGAACAGAATATATGAACAAGTCTCCCAAGAAAATCCGAATTGTTGGAGAACCCATAGCTCTTGATCTGGACAGGACAAAGAAAGCCATATACTTATTAAAAAATGGTCGGGCCGCAGGCCCGGAAGGTATCCCTGCAGAACTAATAAAAAATGGAACGGAACAACTTTTTAAGATCCTGACAGAAATTTTCAACCGATGTTTAAATGGGGAACCAGTTCCACAATGCTGGAAAGAAGGCTGGTTTACATCTATACATAAAAAGGGCAACAAAAAGAACTGCAACAACTATCGAGGTATAACGGTGACGAGTACATTAAGTCGACTTTATGGAAAAATATTAAAGGATCTCATATGTGAAGAATATAATCCCTACGAATCTGAAGAACAAAACGGCATTAGGGCAGGTAGATCAACAATAGACAATATTTTCTGCCTAACACAAATTATTGAAAAGAAGACAATGCGGTCACAAGATGTACACCTACTTCTAGTAGATCTAACAAAAGCATACGATACGGTCCCTATTGTGAAACTATGGGAAGTCCTAGAGAAATCTAATATTAATGTGACTATTACAAATGCCATTAAGGAATTCTATAGAAACACAACATCTAGAATAAAAATGGGTAATAAACTTTCAAAAGGCTTCAACGTAACTAAAGGCTTACGCCAGGGATGTTCTTTGTCACCTACCCTATTTAATATATACATCGATGAAGCGCTGAGGTTATGGAAACGGAAGTGTAATGGCATGGGAATAACAATAGAGGATACAACTCTATATACATTACACTACGCTGATGATCAGGTGGTGATCGCCCAGGATAAGGAAGACCTGGAATATATGGCGCGGAAACTATTCGAAGAATACAGGAGATGGGGATTGCAAATTAACACAGAGAAGACACAATATTTGAACATTGGACAAGAACAACTACCAGGAGATCTGATTCTGGACAACGAATATATCAAGTGCTGCGAGGAATACGTATATCTGGGCTCAAGACTCAACAAGACTGGCCGAAACAACGAAACAATAAAAGACAGAATAACAAAATTATGGCAAAAAAATATTAGAGCACAGACAAAAAAGAAAATTTATAACTCTATATTACAACCCACACTGATTTATGGCTTGGAAGTATTGCAGCTGATAAACAAGCAAAAAAACAGCCTACTTGCAGTGGAAATGGATTTCTGGAGAAGATCGGCAGGTAAATCTAGACTTGAACATGTTAGAAATGAGGACGTCAGAAATTTAATGAGGGTAGAACACACAATAATTGATGACATCGAAAGGAAACAACTAGGCTGGTATGGACATGTGAGGCGAATGCCAAGGGAAAGACTACCTAAAAGGATTCTGGAATGGATGCCTACGGAAAGGAGGAAAAGAGGAAGACCGCCCATAACATGGTTGCATGGAATAACAAAAGCTATGTCGGCAAGGAATCTCTCGGAGGATGACTGGGAGGATAGAAATAACTGGCGATTAGGAACCCAAAGGCGGATAGCGCTATAAACGGGATATATATATATAATTAAGTCACTTACTATAATTTATTGGCGAGGTATGGACTATTAAGCCAAAAAACCCTATTCAGGCTTGGGAATGTCTCCTTACTGACGATATGTTTTAAGAAATACTCGAAAAAAGCTAAGGAAACATCACTACTATGACCGTTAAGTATAACAAGCATAACCTTGAGCCGTTTTTATTTCTTACTTTCCGCCATGTATTATAATGATAAAACTACAAGACCAGTTCGTATTGACAACGGAGACAAATTTGCTGTCATATCCAATATTTTTGATATCTTCATTACTAGTTGTCAATCCAAATACAGCTGCGGTGGATATCTTACTATAGATGAGATGCTTATAGCTTTTAGGGGCAGGTGCAAATTCAGAATGTAATAAACTGGACAAGAACGAAATCAAAAGGCAATGTTGGGTGGACACATTATCTCCTAAATGCCTGCGTATACACTGGCAAGGATACTCAAAAACGAAGAGAAGAAAACTATCAATTCCTGCATTGGACTTGTTGACTCTTATTCCTCCAATATCTGGAAATAATAGGAATATTACTGCAGACAATTGGCTCTCCTCCTAAGAAGTAGCAAAGGAACAGAAAAAAACCTAATATTACATACGTCGAAACAGTTAAAAAATGCAAAAGAGAAATATTCCCTCAACCTCATAAAGACAGACCTTCTAATTCTTCATTATGCGTTTATCAATAATGAGACTCTAGTATCTTTTATATCAAAAAAGAATCGTGCAGTTTTGTTGGTGTTGTTTATGCATCATACAGATACAATCAATAAGAAGTCAGACCTTATAAACTTCTATATTGAAATCAAAAGTGGCGTAGATTCGCTAGACCAAAAGTACGCATGCTATAAAACTGGCAAAAGAACCAGAAGAAGGCCTCAAGTGATACCGTTTCGGATTTTGAATATTGCTGGCGTAAACGCTAAAGTAATTTTTAATGATATACTGCACAATAAAGCGCTGGGAAGGAGGGTTTTCTTGACGACCCTAGGCCAAGAACCTATTGGATCACATCTACACCGCAGAACGCAAGAAAAAAGTTTTCAAAGAGAACTTCGGAGTATTATTTTCCCAATTACTGGTCTACGACAACCAGAACCTATGCCAGATTCACGGGAACAAGATAAGATGGGATGGTGCAAAAGTTGCCTCTATCAATATGCGTTTCTATTATTTCAGAGAGTAGCCATGAAACCTAAAATCTAATGAATAGAATTCAAAAAGCACTAGAGAAACTTATTTTTTTGTTAAATTTTTAAATATAAGAATTAATGACAATTTGTGACACATGTTATTTTCTTACCTTATTAAACACTTAAATGAGATATTTTTATAATATATTTTCTTTTAAACATATTACAGGAATGGCTCTAATGTAACCCATGTGCAATATATATATATATATATATATATATATATATATATATATATATATATATATATATATATATATATACATATATATATATATATATAAATATAAGGGGTAAAATATATATATATATATATATATATATATATATATATATATATATATATATATATATATATATACATATATATATATATATAAATATAAGGGGTAAAATTAAATAAAAATTAAAAAATAAAACACTGCCATGGTATGAACGTTATAATTCTTAGCCATGGTAATTAAGGGTTAACTGAGATCAGCCAAAATTAATTTTGTCCATATGCTATGAACAAAATGACATATTACATATGGACAATATAACATACACGTAAAAACTATACAATTATTAATAAAGTTCACAAATGAAACGCTTGGTTCTTTTAGGAACGCGAGCGCAAGAAATATGAGTCCAATGCGAACTATTTAAGCACTGTAGCCAGTCTTCTCCAGGCTTAGATAGTGAAAGAAGATCATTGCAATATATACATAAACAGTCATCTTCATTATCATGAGGGTAATTAGAATTTTTTTTTCTCCACTATCGTCTTCAAATAACTTTTCAGTGATTTATCTCCTCTTTGCTGGATGAGCTTTTGGCCCATTTTTCGATTTAATTTCCCCCATATTAGAAGTAGAAGTTAAAACTAAAGAGATCTGCAGAGTCTTTGGTACGTTTCCCTGGTCCACTAACAAAACGTTCTTTTGGGGCTAGAGAAATCTCCTCAATAGGGACACCAAGAATAGAGGACGATGGAGGTTCTTTATAAGCATCAGATGGATGATTTTGATTTGAAAGATTTAATACAACTTGTTGTTGAGATAAATAAGATTAATTGAACCTGGGATAAGTTGTGGTGTAGTCGCAGCAACCTGTAGAACGTTTGTTACACGAAGCAAAAATAAATCGTTTTATTGCTGAGCAGGTGGCCCAGTGATGGAAACATGACTAGAAGTCCTTTGCTGGTGAGGTCGCTCATTGGAGATGTCTTCCAACGGTGTGTTTGTAGTCTCCGCAGTTTCGTACATACAATCGGGAAATATTTCAGGATTTAGAGGCCAAGTACCAGTGCTTTTAAATTCATGATAACCATTTTGAACACCCTGACTGAGCGCTTATGGACAAAATGGCGTACCTATGTCATTGTGCCCGTTGTTTATGGATGTCGTTTTGTCTATACAACGTTTTAAAAAAGTAAAATTCAAAAATAAAAACAAAACTTGAAGAGATTTACCACTAAACACCAAAAAACTTTTTTGAACTGCTCGACGTACGTTTCGCTAACCATGTTAGCATCATCAGGAGATGATTTAATCTAATTCTAAAACTAAACTATATTCTATTTATATGAAAACCATACCTAACAAAGCGTGTAAAAATCATGAACCGTGAAGTGTACTAAGCCTTACATTAATAATTGAAAAAGTTGACTGAAAGGAATCGGTCCTTTATCTCGGTTCATGATTTTCTTACATTTTTCTATTTGAATGCTTTCATATGCATCCAAAGCCCTATTATTGTTAACACTTTTAATTAGTCTTAAATTACTATATCTATACTATAAATCCCCGACTTTTCATGCTGCTCTACTTTATCCTTTCGAGTACCCAGAACTTTATTACATTTATTATATGGTTTGTACACAACCTTAATTTCCACTTTTTTCAAAATTTTCTCTAGTCCTCTTGTCAACTGGGCATCAAATGGTATTACCATGGATTTCTTTGTGTTCTGATCCTTTTGAAAAGTCGAAGATTCTTTCAATAATTTTCTGAACTTATGTTTTCTAATTAGTTTATCTACAATGTTCTTATTATAACCATTCACTTCAGATACCTCCCTGATTAATTTTAATTCTTTGTTATAATTACCTTTATTTAAAGGAAAATTAATTAATCTATTTACCATAAAATTTAAACTAGCCATCTTATTTTGGCTATGATTTGAATCGTTAGGAATGTATCTCGAAGTTGTGGTGGTTTTTCTGAAAATATCAAAATCTAACCTATTTTTATTATTTCTACTGACTAACACATCCAGAAATGGTAAACTATCGTTGCTTTCGAGTTCATGCGTGAATATTATATTTTCGGATTTACTATTTAAGTTCTTAATAAAATCATCTTAATTTTCCTTTAAATAAAGATAATTATAACAAAGAATTAAAATTAATTAGGGAGGTATCTGAAGTGAATGGTTATAATAAGAACATTGTAGATAAACTAATTAAAAAACATAAGTTCAGAAAATTATTGAAAGAATCTTCGACTTTTCAAAAGGATCCGAACACAAAGAAATTCATGGTAATACCATTTGATGCCGAGTTGATAAGAGGACTAGACAAAATGTTTAAAAAAGTGGACATTAAGGTTATGTACAAACCATATAATAAATTAAGAGAAGTTCTGGGTACTCCAATAGATAAAGTAGAGCAGCATGAAAATTCGGGTATTTACGAAATTAGTTGCCAAGACTGGGATCGAAGGTATATTGGGCAAACAAAAAAGATCTATATTGACAAGATATAAAGAACATATTACCCACATTAGATATGGGAGAAATGAAAAATCTTGTGTTGCCCAACATGCAATCGAACATGACCACAGCATAGATATTAGTAATTTAAGACTAAATAAAAGTGTTAATAATAATAGGGCTTTGGATGCATATGAAAGCATTCAAATAGAAAAATGTAAGAAAATCATGAACCGAGATAAAGGACCGATTCCTTTCAGTCAACTTTTTCAATTATTGATGTAAGGCTTAGTACCCTTCACGGTTCATGATTTTTACACGCTTCGTTAGGTATGGTTTTCATATAAATAGAACATAGTTTAGTTTTAGAATTAGATTAAATCATCTCCTGATGATGCTAACATGGTTAGCTAAACGTGCGTCGAGCATTTCAAAAAAGTGTTTTGGTGTTTAGTGGTAAATCTCTTCAAGTTTAGTGTTTCACACCAAAGGTTCCAATAGAAAAATTGAATAAATACAAAGACGATTTTTTTGGAAGAAGTTATTTGAGAGCAACAACAAATCCTTGAGGGATGAAATAAATGTTAGACATATAGGTACAATAGCCAAAAACTTACCATTTATACAAATAACTTGTCGTAAAGGAAAACTAGTAACGTACAAATGCTTTTCGTCGACCATAACATCGGGACGGATGAGATCACGTTTTGACAGGTTAGTAAAAGCCATTCGGGTCACATCATGCGGTTGTCAGTTGCACGCTAGAGTCCGCCAAATTTGAATTATGCTACCTATGTCATTTTGTACATATATGTCATTCTGTACGTATTTTCCTTAAACACAAAAAGCACACAGTAAAATTGTTGTAATTTACATAAATAAAATTCAATTATTGCAGCTCAACGTATGCATGTTGCAGCTTTAGAAATGTTAACGCTGTTAAATCATTTGTCTTCGGTTTATTCTTATAATGAATACACTCTGTCTTTAAGATAACCCTACGTAATGAATTAAAAGACTCTAGTGGCTGGGCCACATAGAGAGAATGGAAGAAAATAAGGTAGCCAGGAAAATTGCATGGAGAAAACCATAAAGTGAAACAGCAAACAGCAGAAAGTAAACAGCAAGGAAGAGCAAGGAAATAATGGAGAGAGATCGTCATGGAATATCTGACTAAGAAGGGGATTAAGAACTCGAAGACAATGACTAGAAACAGGGAAGCATGGAAAATAATCGCCAAGCTGTGAGCCAAAAACTTGCAAGATGGTAACATTAACCCGTTGCGTCACACGGGGTCCAGTGGACTCCAGACAAACTTTGTGGCTATTTTAAATTCAGAAGGAGTTTTCGAAATTAGATTTATTGTACCATCTGTTGTTGTTTGAACCCTATACAACAAGTTTCGACACGTCACAAAGGTCTCAATGGCGTCAATTGACCTGCAGAGTCGGATTAATGCGGACGTGTTTTTTCGTAACTTTAGTGTGGCAAAATAATTAAAAAAAAAATTTTAGTTAATCGTTTAATGGTGTTAAACTGTCTTTATTAACGTAAGTATTAATGTACAAACTAAAATCTTTTTTTCCGGCAGTAAATAATGGTTATTATATATATATATATATATATATATATATATATATATATATATATATATATATATATATATATATATATATATATATGTGTGTGTTACATCTAATATTTTCACGGATGATAGATAATGTTTCTAAATCATTCCGGGTATTGATCCGTTCATCCTGTGATGAGCCACATATATATAAATATAGCAGAGGAAGAAAATGGTCAGCCTATCGATAGCGAAGGTTCAGAGATAGAAGACCATGTCACAGACCAATCCGTGTTTTGTGATACACAAAATAACTCAGATAACACAGACGCAGATGAAGAAATGACGCAGACCCAGATGAAAACGCGTCGTTAGATCAGCGTTTACTGGAATCCCCTGCTCGAAGTCGCCCCAAGACTAAGCTGAGGGGAAAGAAAGGCTTTGTTTGGGATACAAAACTCGGTAACCGTCGGTCAGGTATGTCACGCAGGTATAAATGTATATATTATAAGTAGTAAGTGAACTTAGGTAAACACACATACATATATACATTTTACGTTGTAACTGCTCTCGTAGTCTTACTTTTGCCTACATTTTTTTTTTACAGATCGATTAAGCGACGTTGATCCGGTGTTCATTCCAAAACCTTCTTGCCCAGCGACTAATTTACAAACTATCCAAGAATTTTGGATGGCACTTTTTTCTCTTAACATTATCAAAATTATCGTTGAGCATACTAATACTGAAATAGAAAATCATTGTGTATCATTGATAGACAAGAATCATAATCTTCAGACATACCACCATCACACAGATGAAGAGGAATTGCGAGCTTTTATCGGACTTATGTATTATAGTGGTGCTTGGAAGTCGGCAACTGTGGATGCTCATGACTTGTGGAGTAATCAGAATGGATTACATTTTTATCAATGTGTAATGCCAAGGGCACGATTCTTGTTTTTGAAAACGGGAGATATAGATAATAGATTCGCTTGTATTCGTAAAATATGGGATTTTGTGTTTTCAAATTATACACAGTTGATAACAGACTTGGCTGTTATCAACTGTGATTGCACAGTTGATAAAATATTGCTAGGATTCCGCGGGCGTAGCAAATTTTGTATGTACATCAAATCTAAACAATCTAAACCATCTAAACCAAGTCTGATTTGAAATGTTTTTCTTTGAATGATCCATCAGCGTGGTATTTGATATTCGTTATTCTTCCATACTTGGGCAAAATACCATTGACCGATCTGCTACCAGGCGAAAAAATATCAGAATATTATTACCGAACAGTTCCGATTCATGGCAGTAAACAGACCGTCACCTGCGATAACTGTTTCACATGTGTGCCTCTTTTGGAACGTATGAAAGAAGAACCTTGTCAGTTAAAAATTACTGGTACCATCAGAAAAAATAAGCAAGAAATTCCTGCAGAGATGAAATGTATCGTCGAAAAATCTTCCGGACATAAAATTTTGTCACATTGATAGTATGACGTTGGTATTATATATGCTAAAGAAAAATAACACACAACAGAAACAGCTAACGAAAGAAGAGTTGAGTTGCCAAGCAAAAAAAGTGCGTACTTTACCAACGATCAAAGGATAGAAAAACAAAAATACAGTGCCCTGCCTGTGAACGGCCCATGTGGGACGGACACCGTATGTACTTGTGCGTCGATTGTGGTGGTCGCGATTGATTTAACTAATTTTTTTTTTCTAATTTCTATTTTTATATTGTAATCGATGAGATATATAATTGTCCAAATAAAAATACCTCATTTTTACATTATTTTGCATGTGTAAAGGTACCAGTTCCATTGACCGAAATTCATAAATTCAGAAAATAAATATTCCTTTTTCAGAGTTCATTAAATCTCTATTTTTTCTTCAAAATATATTGTTTTCGGAGTAAAACGCCGTTGGATCTTTTCGATATTGCAAAAATTAAAATTTCTACGATTTTTTTTGTAAAAAAAGTTAGTTTTTTTCTTAACTATTTTTGACTATTTTAAAATCATAAAAAAGCAACTATTGGATTATTTAGAGGGAATGTTAGAGTTTGGCGTAATATTTATGTCAATACATAAAATAGAACACAAATAAGATCTGTTTTTCTGCGTGGGGTTCGTTGGACCTGTGTGACCGTTAAGTTACTATTTCGACGTGCAACAGGTTAAAAGATGGTGACATCAAATGAATAAAAATTGACAAAAAATAGAAATAGACGTATATTTGATGCAAAAGTTCATCCCATTTTTTTCAGAAAAATTTTCTTTATAAAAATTACAGTTGATCAATACAGCATATATACATACTATGTTCAAAGGGCTTTCGGCATCTCGGCGATAGCTGCATATCCCACCTTTATAGTAGTTATAAGATGTCTGGATATAGAACTGATCCAGGTGAAATATTCTAAATAATTCAAAATTTTATTACTACTTTCTATTTCAAAGTGATCTAAATAAGTAGTAGTCGAAGGGCGCAAGGTCGAGAAAGTACGGTGGATGGACCAACGCACCACAAGCATGTTGTAATAGTTTGTGTCGGGTAGCCATATATATGTGTGGTCTAGCATTATTTCGATAAATCCTTTCCAAACCAACGCCTTTTCTATTGGTTAATTTAGGCCGTTTAAGGTCGATTATTCACTTTAATTTACCTAGTTATAAACCATTCATAATAAACGATTTCCTTCCAGTCTCACCAAATGCATTACATAACCTTCTTAGGATATAAACTGATTTTTGCAGGCTTAGCATTATAATTTTTCAGGCTTAGTATTATAATACATAATCAATGTGTTACCATCACATAAAAGCACCCGCTTTAACAATGGATCAATTTTGTTGCGCTTCACTAGAGAATCGGAAGCAAAAATTCCTTTCATCAATTTTTTTTTCCGTTAACTCATGCGGCGCTCATACTTCGGCCTTGCTAATAATTTCAAGTTGACTTAATTACCTCAACACTGTTAACTGGTTGATTCCAATAATTCCTCCGATCTTGAGTTGTTATGTACTGCTCTCTTTGACATCATCTTCTGCCGGTCTTCCAGCACGTGGTGCATCGCTAGGATTAAAACTGCTTTCACGGACACTTGGAATCGTGAACGACAGCTTCACCCTACACAGCACATATCTTTTTTTGAGCCTGCGAATTGTTCTTGCCTTTTCGAAAATTAAAAATATAATTTATCGAAAATGCTTTTTCTTACCAGTTTGAAAGCGTAACAAAATTTAAACACATAACCAAGTAACACGGTTATTTTCTCGAGTATTCGCTGAAATTCCTTCTGTCATACAATATTAAAATAAAGTAGATAACACTTTGGTTTTGCGATGCTATCCCATCTAGCGACAAAAAACGAAACAAACGTTTACATCAACCAAATAACTATGTAGGTTTATTATAATAGATAACCAAATTATATTCTGATTGTAATTGATAAATCTATATATAGGATGCCTTAATAAGGAATGTAGTTTAGACAGTTAATTTTGTACATATATGATAGCTAACTGTTTAACCTAATTGATTTCATCGGACAAGCAGAACAACAGTTATAACTTGTTGAACAATAAAACAATCAAACTCGGTTTTCAATGAAAATTCTATTTAGAGATATGGCATATTTGCATTTGAAATAAAATTACGATATATAGGGCAAAGAAAAAAGCGATTATTAAACTATCGTTTTATCCTGAAAAATCACTATTTAACAAGGTTGATGGTTTGGAGCAATCATCAGTCCGTCAAGAGGATTACTGAAAGATTACTATATTTTTGAGGTCGAATGTGAGCTTAGGGACCTGAAACGTATACAGGGTGTCCCATAACTTATCCGACACAGAGCAACTGGTGATAGTAGAGTTCAAAATAAGACGATTTAGTCAATAAATGTGTTGACAAATGTTAATTATTAAAAAGATACTGTATGTTGAAAGTGAAACTAAATTTTCGAAAAATTGGGATAAATTAAAAACGGATGAAGATATCAGGTCCAAAATCAAGGTAGTTGGGTTTTCAAAGGTGACAAATCCGAATTTGGTACTAGTTTGAGCCTAGTTACTAGAGGGCTCTTGCTATCTGCTTTGTGGGGGATTAACTCGCTCAATTTGTTTTACTCTATAAAGCTGGGAATATTTTGACTTCAAAATAGAGAAGAACCATTATTCCTACGTAAAAAAAGTACCTTTGGTCGATATCGATATCTCACGCCGTTTGCGGGATATTCGTGTTCGAATATTCCATTGCACATCTTGTCGATGGCTGAAAAATATGCAATTCGCAAAGTGTGCCTTGAATATGAGAAAAAAAAACATTAAGATGTCAAAAATACAACGGACTATTTAAAATAACAGTTTTTTGAAATTTACTTCTATAGGCATTGAAAGTGTTCACCGTTTACCTCAATACACTGTTTGCAGGCTCTTTGGCTCTTTGGCTCATATTTCATCATATTTAAGAGGATATTTTCTTTATTTCTAATAACAATAACCGATTGTTGATTTTTTTGTAAAAGTTCGTCTCGTATATTGATTTCATCATGGTAAACTAAAGATTTCTACTAAACTAAAGATCCTACAAATAAAAGTCTAACAGTTTAATGTCTGGTGTCTTGGTAACAAGGTGGCCAAGGAAACTCACCACGACTCCCAATCCAACGATGTGGAAAACGTTGATTCAAATGAATTCGCACTCCAACAGTAAAATACGGTGGCGCCCTATCTTGCATAAACAACATATCTTGTCTTAAGTTTTTAGTGTCTTAGTTAAGTCTAATAAATAATTTTATACAAACTGCACATATTGATCTCTATTCAGTCTTTGGACACACACAATTTAAGTTTTTTAATTTAAAAAATTCATTGTTGTCAATGTAAGTATCGTTGACATACAAAAAAATATATTTACTTTCACTCGTTACTTTATATATTACAAATTAATATAATTTATTTTTTAGTTCAGTTTTGAAAACGGGGGGAGATTATCCTCCGAAACGTTAACGTTAAAAGTTTGTAAATTTTTTATAACATTTTTATATCTATTTTGTTCGTTAGGCAAATTTATTACAAAAAAGAATCACTGAGAAATTTGTCTCCGTTTGGTTTTTTGTTTTTACCCAGTGATTCTTTCTTTAAATAAGAACAGGTATTTTTGATATTTTTTGAGTTTTAGACAGTGGCGAAAAACCCAAATAAAGGAGAAAAAAAAAACCCTCCATACACAGAATCTACAGGGTGTAAGGAAAATAACTTTCGTGAATTTAAGCAATGATTCTGCAGTTCTTTTAAAGAAAAAATTCCCTACAACAAACGTCAAAAATCTAAGGGTTATGGCGAAAAGCTGCAATAATTATTAAATCACCAATCGAAAATCTATAGAAAGAATTAACAAGCGAATATGTGTAAAATCATATTTGGCAAATATGATTTCGTTATTACTTAATTAATTAATGTGTTATTAATGAATAAACTACAAATAAACTAATAAACATTGTTAAAACATTTTTTTTAATTAAGAATCGTACCATACATCAGCCAACATTAATGTGTCAACATCACCTGAATTGACTAATTGAGATCATCGTCACGACAAAGAAAGTTATTTAAAAATGGCGATAAAAAATTATTGCATTATATGTCAGTGCGTGTATTTAAGTTCAATTCAAAACCAAATATCAAAAAATCGGGTTTAGAAATCTTAAATAAGCGATGAAAATGATTTGCGGTATTTTTAGAAATATACATTTTATTTGTATTAAGAATAATTAAAAGTTCAAAATATACTGACGACCATCATATTAAAAATATGCCAGCACTTTTTCAGCGTACTCGGAAAAACTGGTTAAAATAGTATCAGGGCTGTTTCACCGTGTTCGGGAAACTGCTTAAAATGGTGCCAGGCATCCATAGGCTTAAATGCTGAACATTTTGAATATTTAATTTAATAAACAGTTAATCATGTGTTCTTTAATGTATCGTTTAAACATATTATGATGTGAGAAATTAGTGCTAGTAATTTCAACTTTGATTATTAACGACAATAATGTGCAAATGTCCTTTCTTTATAACAAAACAAATCCAATTTATGCTGAAGCGTATGGAATAAATGGCTATAAAAATATTACATTTTATTTTCGAATAATGCCTTAAGAAGGCAAATAAACAAGACGATGAAACGTTGCCAATTGTTATAAAAGTTAAAAAAATATTCAGAACTGTTTTCGCGAAAATAGTAAATATGTAAAGAAATATTGGTCATTTACAAAAGTTATTTCCTTGGTACCCTGAATATTATACATTATAATGACAAAATTTATATTATATTTATCACCATCCAACCTAAGACGTATTTTCACCTTATAAACTATTTTTTATATAAACTACTTTTATATAAACTACTTTTATATAAACTATTTTATATATAGTCGTTACACATGAGTTCTACACTTGTTCATTTAAAGTGTCATCTTAATATATCACATTAATTAGGTTTGCGCTAATAGAATACTATTTAGCAGAGACGGCTCGTGGGTTTTTAAAGTGGCAGGGCGTAGAAGAAAATAGTGCTGATGAAGAATTTTGTTTTGCTTCCCCCTTCCTTTTTACTTTTTATGCTCTTGAAATCCTATCCAGGAGATGAACCAGGAAAACATAAAAATTTTGTATTGTTACTACTTATAAGGACATTGGAGGATGGTTTGTTGCTTGTTGCGCAGATAAAGGAATGCATAAGTAGGTACTTGCCGTTTCGCGAAAAGTAAACCATTCAAACAGTTTATTGTAACTGCAAATCAATAGAGAAATTTCGAAAAAGTTCATGAGAAGTTCAAAAAGTTTTATGACAAAAAAAGCATTATTGTACACATTTTTGTCACTGAATAGCACCTCCCCTTTCCTAGTTTTTAAAGTGAAATTCCATTCACCTGTATTGGTCCAAAATATATTTTTCAATAACTTTTTCCTTAAAGTAGGAATTAGTTCGTCCATAGCACTCTCAATATTTAACATACCTAAAGCATTTAGTCTATATTCCCCTACTGAACTTTTTAAACATGTTTTAATCAAGTTCGAAGTCGAGAAGCACCTTTTGACTTCGGCTGTGGCCATCTGTATAGTCACTAGTATTCTCAATGCCTTGATGATTTTTTTAAGAGCTGTATCCAATCCCATATTCAAAATAAAATTTAATATCTTTAAACAACCTTGAATGTCTTCATTTTGACAAATCTTGGGCATTGAATAAAAAATATCAAATTTGGTCTGCAAATCTTCTTTTTCTATCGTCGGAAAACTTGCATATAGAGTTTAGTGTCAAATTTTCGCGTAAAATTTGCCCTATTTTTACATACTTTTTGAACTTGCCTCAAATTCAACACAGACCGTTAGTTTTTAATTAACTTAAACTTAACTCTCAACTTAAACTAGTTATTATTAACTGTTTTAAATCAATCAGACACCTTCAGGTTTCAAATAAAAATTGACTATTTTTATTTAAAAAGTACTACTCAGTGTGTACACACATAACAAATCCCAAATTAAAACTATTCGCGAGGCGAACGAAATACGCGACGCGAGACATATCAAACGCTCCGCACCTGTCAAATCAGCGTTTAAAACTAATTACCGAAATGCTCGATCGCAGGGAATCTGCGTCCAAATCGCAGGTTTTAGAAAGCAGTTGAACCCCCAAATTCTGACAACCAACAAAACATATAACGCCAACAACGAGATAAGATGACGTGGCTTACGATCGCTAGAAGAAACCTCCGACCAAAGATGGAAAAATTGTAGCGAGAGGATGGATTTTTTATCCGCATTATTTGGTGTGATGGGTTGACAGATGTTCTTCTACATTTGGAGATTTTAATTTTTAATAATATCTTAAAATGAGTTAAAGAAAATAAACTGAACAGAAATAAAATATGGTGTTTTGCTCTAAAACATTGTTTACTGTGATAAATGCTGGAGCACTTACGCCCTCCGTCATGAGCCAACACTGTTAATTAGGTCATATTCTTCTGAGACCGGAACATCTCTTGGAATCTGTCGACTCAGGGAGTCCAAATACAGCGTCACTATATTAAGTTTAATAGTTGGAAGGGATATGTAGTGCATTTTAATAGACAAGGGTGTAAATTCCGATAAAGAATGCCTCAATCATGTCAGTTTGGAACAGTATAAAGCCAGATGTCCCCAGAAAGGAATTCAACGTTCATCACCGCCAGTCGGCAGATGTTTCGACAAACTAAACTTGCAGCACGAACCAAAGGTTAATAATTCGAAAGAAGTGCTGACCGGAGTTAATTGACAGTTAATACCCCTAGTGCGGAGTCCACGTTAAACTGTAGATCCAGTCGCTAAAGAAACTCAAATTCTCATGGGTCTCTAATCCAAAGGATTTACGTAATTTTTTTTTTTAATTTTTATTCAGTTTTTTTAAATTTTAATTCTAATAAATTTCAACCAAATTACAGTTCTTGGAACAAGATAAAAATATTGCCACCATAATAGTTAATCGTATCGTACCAAATACGTATTCGTTAAACGTTTATTTAGTTGTGAAATTAATAAAAATACTATTTCTAATTTTCTAATTTTAATATTTTACGTATTTGTTAGAGAATATATCTTCACTGTTTTATAAAACATACACAATTGATTATAATTCAATCGATTGTTTTTCAAAATGAATTAGCATCACTATGGCATTTTTTATTTTATGTTTTTAGTAACAATAGTGAATGAAATATTACTTGATGTATAAGATTATTTCTATATAATAGGCCTTGTAAAAAATTAAATAAAAAAATAATCAATATGTATATTTGCAAATGAACATATCGGCAGAGTATAAATTTACTAATCGGAATTATCTAGAATCAAAGTCTTGTTCCAACAAAGAAAAAGCTTATTTATCGCGTAGGCAATAATTGTAGTCTTCTCTGAGACATTTTTAATATCTACTTCATTTTTGAGGCATCTTACAAATAATCGTTTAAATATGCCTAAGCATATATTGTCGTTTTAAACAAAAACGGAAAATCGATTATGGTGCGTCAAGTTGAGTTAATCTACTAGGTTTATATCAAATGAACAATAAAGAAGATTTTTAGGTTTATTTGGGCTTCAAATCGGTAATAAAATGGAATCATTTTACGTGCCAATATTTACACTGTGATAAAATTCTGAGAAATGCCGACAGCCTAACCAAGACGTACCAACAAATTCTACCTCCACGTGTCCATCGTGTTTCCCCAACAATGCAAAACGTACACTAAGGGGTGTGGAATACAGTTAATGGAGGAGAGTTGGCCAATAAATTGGCCAATAATTGGCCAATAAATTGGAATTTATTGGCCAAGGAATAGCAACCCCTACAAAAGTGTCCCTGATTCTCCTATTTGGTTAGGCTCAACTCTTTTTGTAGAAAAATTTACAGTAAGTCATAGAAAAGAGAGTCGGGCAGAATTTACGTAGAGAGCGATTTACTTACGACAAATAAAAAAGCGTAATATTTCGCCTTCAAACACTCATCGTAGTGCAGAACAGGAATAGAGTTACTGCCTGAAAGTTAAGTTTATCGAAAATGCCGGCCTCTATTTCGAAGAATATCAAAAGTATATATTTTTTGAAACAGCAAATAAAATATAGCAAACACATAAATACTTTTGTTACACTCTAGTATTTGTACAATGAAATAAAATCACCCCAGGTATCTCAGTTAAACCAAAGCAAATACTTCAAATTTAATAATGCAATAATAAAATATTTAAATACATTTTTTCGGAATAATTGTTAAAGCTTTCCATGAATTTATAATATTTTGTAATTTGCTTGATAGAAGTTTCAATGTTTTCAACTACACTTTCATGAATTGTTACCATGCTTGCAATGGGGATTTGAATATAGCATAATAATACCTTGGTTTATCTGTAGCATTATTAGTGTGCCCGATTTAGTATTTGATGTTGATGAATCTTGTTAGTAAAGTTATCACAATGGATGTATTTTGAACAAATATTTTAATAACTAAACTGAGAGATGTGCTACTAAATACTGAAACATTTGATTCTATATCCTCGATATCCATTTCACTAACTATGTTAGCATCATCAGAAAATGGTTCAAATTTATTCAAAAAATTGACTGTATGGAATAAGTTCTTTATCCCGATTCATGCTTTCCTTACACACACAGATACCACAGCATTTCTCATTTCTGCCATTATAAATGTTGCCAATATGTTCTTTATATCTAGTAATTATAGATTGTTTAGTTTGCCCAACATACCTTCGATCCTAATCGTTATAACTAATTTTATAAATCTCCGATTTTTCATGTTGGTCTACTTTACTCTTTGGATTACGCAGGACTTCAAAATTTTGTCTAGTTCTTATCAAAGTAATGTCTGAATGATTGTGGCGTGTTCATAGAAACGTTAACATTAAAAGTTTGTAAAAATTTTTATAACATTTTTATATCTTTAAAATTTTGTTCGTTAGGCAAATTTATTACAAAAAAGAATTACTAAGAAAGTTGTCTCCGTTTGGTTTTTTGTTTTTACCCAGTGATTCTTTCTTTAAATAAGAACAGATATTTTTGATATTTTTTGAATTTTAGATAGTGGCGAAAAACCCAAATAAAGGAAAAAAAAATAGTTCTTATCAAGTCAAGTGTTAATCGGTATTACCACGGATTTGTTTTACCTCTGTTCCCTTTAGAATTCGAAGATTTCTTCAATAACTTCCTAAACGACTTGCTAGAAGTGTGAACTATTAAAACAAGTGTGAATGCATGCAGATAGCAAAATGTAAGAACACCTTGAACCGAGATAAGTGATCTTTTCCATACAGTCAACTTTTTGAATTATTAATGTAATGCTTGGTTAACTTCAAAGTTAACTTAATTTCTGATTAGGCATCCATATCATATAAATATAATATGGATTAATTTTAAAATTAAATTGAATTAACTCCTGATGATGCTAACGTGGTAAAAGCAACCAAAAAAAGGTGTTTAGTGGTAAATCACTTTGAGTATAGTGTTTAGAACAAAATATTCCAATGGAAGAATTTAATTATTTTAATACCTAATATATATTGTGGTTGAACCATATTCCACTCCAGGGTTATATGACATAAATGTCAATTTTAAAAAACAAGTGCATAAAAGATTATCTGCAATTTGTCAATATATTTAAGCAATCAAATTAATTGCTTCAAAATTATTTTAAATAACTCAAACAGGGAGCTATAGTTGATATTTAATCAGCTAAACATTTGCAAAATTAAATATCTTGCCTCCCGTTAATTTCAGAATTTGTAATACCATAACAGCCAAATAGCTTTTACAGTGTATGAAAAATTAGTTATATTAATGAATCTGAATCATTTTTTTCGGCTCACAATTATTTTTTAATCCACCAATTTAATTTATAACTGTTAATATGTGTGTATATCTCACCATATCATACTGCAGATTGACCTTAAACATATATCAATTATATATGTGATATTCTGATTACTACTCTTGAAGGATTTCGATTAAAATGATTTATAGCTCATCAAATATCAGCCAGTGGCTACGAGTAAAATATATTAGATTTCTGATTATTCCTTTTTTAATCCAACCAAATTGCTAATTATGTTTTATACATTAATTTTAACAATGAAATTCTTTTGAAATACATAGCTTAGTACAATCCGAGTTCTTCAATCTTTTTACATCCGGAATAGGCGTGGGAATTTCTGTGACTGAAGATTCTTATTCTAGATGAGATAAGGCAATCACATTCTGGACATTCGAACTGACCAGGAAGTTGGATGTGTCTGTTTCTAGGTCTCGGTCCTTGATACTGATGAATTAGTTGTCTTCACTGAGTTCTGTTTGAAGCTGTCACCTTCCGTTGGTGACTAGCATTAACGCTATTTTCATGGAGTGCTTCCGTATAACGAAGTTTCTAACCTGCTTGCCTACGGTCGAATGGGGTCAGTTTACCATATAACATACCCTTTTCTCAGCGGTGGTCGCTAGCTTAGCCAAATGCCCCACCCAACGTAGACCCGCTCTCACCCCCAACAACCTATATCGACAAATAGTTTACCCCACTGAGAACTTCCTTGATTTTTTATGGTACCATCTGATCCCCATTATCTGCCTCAGGTTACGTTAGTGTATGCTCTCAAGAACCCTCCGGTGTTTCCTATAGAGCACTCATGATTCACAATCCGAAATAAGCAAATGCACGATCACAGCTCGGTGCACGGTCATCTTTACTTTCAAGGACCGATCATAATTTCCCAAAACTCTAAGGTGGACATTTAAATTTTGTCGGTATATTACCACGAACAGCCATTATTTTATTTTTATTTTTTTGAAATATGCAATTGGCAATTATTGTTTTATCTCAACATATTTTGATTTGTACGGATGAACTAACCGTATCCTAAAACACACAGGTCAGTGAATAACGACTAATAACCCTGAAAAATACCGTAATAAATATTGTTTAAAAGTATTGCTAAAAACGAAAAAAAAGCAAGATAAAAAAGTCTAAATTCCCACTATATAAGAAAATAGTATGATAAGTGCTTCGAAACACAATACCTTTATCAAAAACGAAAGAACAAGATTATCAGATACTTTATCAGATACGAAAGTACACTGTGCACCGTGCACAGTGAATGTCCATCATGTACCGGCTACATCAAAGAAATAATTTAGAAAGGAATGAAATTTTCTTAATTATTTCTTTGTTGTTGTTTTCAAAACTCTCAAATCCAGTTTTGGGCTAAATTGAATTATATACGCTATCTGGGCGAAAAATCTGTTTTCTATGAAACTATTCAATAGTTGAAAGAAAGAAAAAAGAAAAAGAATCTCGAAATCAGGAAGGTTGGAAAGTGTTAGTAAAGTAAATAGGTATTTACATTTTAACATTATTACAACTTATACAGACTATATATATATATATATATATATATATATATATATATATATATATATATATATATATATATATATATATATATATATATATATATATATATATATATATACATATATATATATATATATATATATATATATATATATATATATATATATATATATATATATATACATATCATAATCATTCAGCCTCCTTCAGCATGCTTCAAACTCGCGCAGTCCTGAGCTTTCCTCTGCCATTCGGGTCTAATATACTTGACTTGATTTCAAGCCTAGCAAGAAAAACAATCTCGAAATCAGGAAGGTTGGAAAGTGTTAGTAAAGTAAATAGGTATTTCCATTTTAACATTATTACAACTTATATATACTATATATATATATATATATATATATATATATATATATATATATATATATATATATATATATATATATATATATATATACATATATATATATATATATATATATATATATATATATATATATATATATATATATATATATATATATATGTGTATGTATATATATATATATATATATATATATATATATATATATATATATATATATATATATATATATATATATATATCATAATCATTCAACCTCCCAGCATGCTTCAAACTCGCGCAGTCCTGAGCTTTCCTCTGCCATTCGGGTCTAATATACTTGATGATTTCATCGATCCATCGTATTTTAGGTCTTCTTCGTGGACGCTATCGTCACATCGCCTCGCTATATGGCCTGCCATCCTCCATTTCAATTCCTTCACTTTTATAATGGAGTCACATACTTTCGTCTGTTCTCTGATCCATGTGCAGGTATTTCTGTCCCGCTTTGTAATGTCAAGCCACACCTTTGCCTATGTGCTACCCAAAGATTTTGAATTGATTGTGATGTGAGTGTCCATGTTTCACTTCCATATGTCAGAACATGCAGCACACACTTAAACACTATGTTGAGCCTGCCAAATACCTGCCAGCCACACTTAACACGCTGTTCCACTTCCTGGGCGATATCACCCTCCATTGAAATCCTTTGCCCAATATATATATATATATATATATATATATATATATATATATATATATATATATATATATATATATATATATACAGTAGCCAACCCCCTCTAAGTCTCTTCCTAAAATAGCTATTCTTCTGTTTTTAGCAAATTTGTGGAACATAACCTGACTCTTCTTCAGGTTTATTTTCAAACCAAATGGTGTTCCCGCTATTTGCAGCTCTTGTATGTGTTTTTGTAATTCATCTGGGTCTTGTGAGAGGAGAACGATATCAGTTGCAAATCTAAGGTGACTAAAACATGCACCATTTATTTTTATTCCATCCTGTTTCCAATCCAGATTACGGAATGCCTCTTCAAGGCAGGCTGAGAAAAGAACAGACGATATTGAGTCACCCAGCTGTACACCCCATTCTATATTGAATTTTACTTCCAGACTATCGTTATTGGTTAAACAATGCATCCATTATGGCTAGCATTGATATTGAGTCAAATGCCTTTTCATAGTCAATAAAAACCAGGCATAGTGGCATGGTGTATTCATTGTGGCCGGTCGCGTTGGTGCGGACGGTAAGAGCAGCGGCCTGCCGCTGCTGTATCGAAATCGCACTGGAGCGGTAGTTGGTTCGATTCCAGCGCTCGGATGGTTGTTTTTCTTTCTTTCTTCTGTCTGTTTACTTTCTAAATGTTTGTGATTGTTTCTAGGCAAGAGTGTAAAATCCGACTACGAATTACCCGTCAGTCACGCCAGTGAAAGGCTGGGTAAGGCCGGATGCCTTCTGAGAAGTGTTCTACGTTGGTCAGTCAGTCGGTCAGTCGCCAGTCGGTAGGTTCCTGATAGACTTATGGGTAGACACATAACCAAGGGTTTATAGCCCCAGGGGGGTGCTGGCCTGGGTTTGTCGGAAGCTGATGACCGTGGTTCGGAACCCACGTTAAGCTATAGGTCCAGTCGCTAAATAGTCTAGTTAACACTTACACTTTACGTTTTTATCCATTGTGCCTTTCTATGGCCTGTTGGACAACCTGGATATGATCCATTGTACCGAATCCACTTTTGAATCCTGCTTGTTCTCTTGGTAGTGCGTAATTTAGTATTCTTAATATTCCTCTAGATATATCTAGCATATGTTTTGATGTTTTGAGGTTTCATAAGGCGTTCTATTCCCAAAGTAACAAGATTCGGCAGGATAATTTCAAAATAAACCACCAATATACAAAAGCCAAAACGTGCAAGGTGGTCCACCTCGAAACCTTTCAACTACATATTGGGTCCAAATAAAGCGGAATAAGCGGTTAGTTCCTATGTGTAAGAAAACGTTTGTCGGATTTTTTTGTACTGATGGAGGCAGAACAAAAGAATTATTAAATCAGCACTTTCAAAGTTCAGAAATAGCCACTGAAAGAAGAGGTGGAGATACAAAAACAAATAAATTTGTCGAAATGAAGAGAATTCAATTCAGAATAGAGAAATATTCAATTCATTAAGAAGTTTAAGCCATTGCAGTCTCATTAGAGTAGAGCGAAAATTGCTTGTTGCTGCTATCTGACCAGTGATCTAAATAGCAGAAAAATGTGTAAGATATTTCAACGAGAAGACACTTGCGGTGAAAATGTAAAAGAGAGTTACCTTCGTTTTGTTTTCAATACATGCTTCAATATCTGCTTTGGATTTCCTCGCACCAATGTTTGCGCTACGTTTCTCGAACTTAGGGAAAAAATCAAGAATGAAAAATCTACTAAACCAACGCTTACAAGTGAGTATCGTATAAATAAGCTCAGAGCTAAAACATTTTTCCAAAAACTAGAAGAGAAACGAGACGGCCTTCTGAGAATTTATTTTGATTGTTAGAAAAATTTAGCACTACCTACCTTAAAATAACCGATCAAAGCATCTATTACAACAGACAACTATATATTTACAACTTTACTACTGTGCCGGACACTCACATGATCCCCTCTCAAAAGATAAAATGAAAATTTTTACATGGAAGGAAGATGAACATGCTAGGGTGCCAAAGTAATCGCGGGCTGCGTGTTTTTCACGTTAAATAACAGCCACTTAGAGGGAATAGATACAATGTGGTTGGTCGCCGATGGATGCGACGGCCAAAAAAAAACACTATTTTGTTGTCGATGTGCTTGAAATGGTTAAGTAGTCAAACCAGCCCTCATAAAACAATAGAGTTAGTATTTCCTGCAGTTGGACAGGAAGAAGAAAGAAAGAAGAAATCGTAAAGCCAGAAGAATACATAGACATTTTTAAAGAACATGGTATGATTAAAAAATTTGGCAAAGATGTCCCCGATCACAATGACAATTGAAATTGAACCAATGCAAAAGGTTCATTATACGACGTAGTAACAATAACGCCATCACCATACGAGGTGAGTTATCTTACCGTTCAGACACAGGAGTATTCAAAGAAATCTTTAAAAAAACCCAGACTGCTTTCAATATTCAGGCAAAAGGAATTCCTACCGGAGTAAAACTGAGAGATCTGAAGATAAGTGGCGTAAACAACTTATTAAACAAGCACTATGGAAAGGAGTTGAGAAAACTGGAAAGTCTGAAAAATTATAAACATGTGATGAAGAAATTTGACGATAATAATATTCAGAGTCATTGCCAAGAAACCAATATAGACGAAGATCATTGTTTTTGCGAACAAACCGAAGATATATCCGAATTGAGAGTTTACGACATTGTTAATTCTCATTTCTAAGAACAGAACTATTTTTTTAATAAAGTTTCTTTTTTTGTTCAATGAAATTTGATTCACTTCTGTTACTTTCATCTTCAAATCACGCCAAATCCATTTTGTTTGGTTTCAAATTGTATTCAGTCCACAGCAGTGACTCGTGGGTTTTTCGTGGGAGGGCGTATCTGCTGAAGATTTTTTCTCCTTCCTTCCTTTTTACTTCGTGCTATTGAAACCCTATATAAGAGGTAAACCAGGAAAATCAGTTAAAGGAAAGAAACTGAACGGAAATAAATTTCGGTGTTTTACTCTGAAAAATTGTTTACTGTGATAAATGCTGGAAGGGCGGTGTCCCAACGCCCTCCTTCATCAGCCGCCACAGTATATATATTATTTATATTTTATATGTTATTTTATATGTATTTGAATTGTTGAATATATATATATATATATATATATATATATATATATATATATATATATATATATATATATGTATATTATATATATTATATATATGTATATATATATATATTGAATATTTATATGTATATATATATATATATATATATATATATATATATATATATATATATATATATATATATATATATATATATATATATATATTTATATGTATATATATATATATATATATATATATATATATATATATATATATATATATATATATATATATATATGTATATATATATATATATATATATATATATATATATATATATATATATATATATGAAATACAGAAATTTTTCATCCGTACTTCCACGTACCTCTGCTCGTCTCAAATCAGTCACCGTCACCATGCCGAGACAAGTATCTCCCAGGACCGGTTTCTAGCCTCACAGCCGTCATCAGCTGGGCTCGAGCTCAACGCAGGGAGACAGCTGTAACGAAACGAACAGAGCAAGACCAAGTCAACTGGTCATATCGATGGCGGGTCGCAATCTCAATGAAACTCGCGCCATCCTACGGTGAATGTTCGCGGCAGTCAAAAACTACGCGACACATTCTTCCCACAACCTTGGATGTAGGAATAAGGTTTGCTCCAAAGATAGCGTAGTGGGGCCGTGAAGCGAGATATTTGAAAAACAGAAATTTTACATCCGTACTTCCACGTACTTCTGCTCGTCTCAAATCAGTCGCCATCACCATGCCGAGACAAGTACCTCCCAGGACCGGTTTCTAGCCTCACAGCCGTCATCAGCTGGTCTCGAGCTCAACGCAGTGAGACAGCTGAAACGAAACGAACAGAGCAAGACCAAGTCAACTGGTCATATCGATGGCGGGTCGCAATCTCAATGAAACTCGCGCCATCCTACGGTGAATGTTCGCGGCAGTCAAAAACTACGCGACACATTCTTCCCACAACCTTGGAAGTAGGTATAAGGTTTGTTCAAAAGATAGCGTAATGGGGCCGTGGAGAGAGATATTTGAAAAACAGAAATTTTTCATTCGTACATCCACGTACCTCTGCTCGTCTCAAATCAGTCGCCGTCACCATACCGAGACAAGTACCTCCCAGGACCGGTTTCTAGCCTCACAGCCGTCATCAATTGGGCTTGAGCTCAACGCAGTGAGACAGCTGAAACGAAACGAACAGAGCAAGACCAAGTCAACTGCCCATATCGATGGCGGGTCGCAATCTCAATTAAACTCGCGCCATCCTACGGTGAATATTCGCGGCAGTCAAAAACTACGCGACACATTCTTCCCACAACCTTGGATGTAGGTATAAGGTTTGCTCAAAAGATAGCGTAGTGGGGCCGTGGAGAGAGATATTTGAAAAACAGAAATTTTTCATCCGTACTTCCACGTACCTCTGCTCGTCTCAAATCAGTCGCCGTCACCATACCGAGACAAGTACCTCCCAGGACCGGTTTCTAGCCTCACAGCCGTCATCAGCTGGGCTCGAGCTCAACGCAGGGAGACAGCTGTAACGAAACGAACAGAGCAAGACCAAGTCAACTGGTCATATCGATGGCGGGTCGCAATCTCAATGAAACTCGCGCCATCCTACGGTGAATGTTCGCGGCAATCAAAAACTACGCGACACATTCTTCCCACAACCTTGGATGTAGGTATAAGGTTTGCTCAAAAGATAGCGTAGTGGGGCCGTAGAGAGAGATATTTGAAAAACAGAAATTTTTCATCCGTACTTACGTACCTCTGCTCAAATCAGTCGCCGTCACCATGCCGAGACAAGTACCTCCCAGGACCGGTTTCTAGCCTCACAGCCGTCATCAGCTGGGCTCGAGCTCAACGCAGTGAGACAGCTGAAACGAAACGAACAGAGCAAGACCAAGTCAACTGGTCATATCATATGTCATATATATATATATATATATATATATATATATATATATATATATATATATATATATATATATATATATATATATATATATATAATCAAAACATTATTTATAAAATTCATCAGTTTATATAGCTGTCCTGCTAACATTTTGATACTTTACATCGTGTGTAAAATCTGGATTTTTCATCAATGTAATTAAAGAGGTATTATTTTTTAAAGATAAATAAAATATTCAAAAAATAATTGACTTAAGATTTGAAATATTTTAGCTTTTTTGACTAGATTAATATTGATAACATGAACGTAAGCTATTTTATTTTGTTTGTACAGTAAATATACTGTAATTAGCTTGCAATTAATAAAACAGGTCAATAAATTTAAAGATTTTTGAGGTAACAATGACGAAAATACGTGTATATGAGATATTTCTTTTTTAAAACCACCAGTAGTCACCCAACATAGAAGGATTACTTGAATAAAAAATATATTACATGAGATATCATTCAGCGACAAAAACTTTTACTTTTTTCTGTTGTGTTTTGTTGCATCATATGTTTTTAAAAACCAGCAGTAGTCGCCCAACTTAGATGGGTTCCGGCATCCCTGGTATCTTGTTTTCTTCGTCCAGATATCGTGGTAAAACCTCCCTGCTTGTTCATTGCTTACTGCACCCAAATATTTCGAAAAAAATCCAAATTGGAGCGTAAAAAATGTATATTTAAGGCCATGGGACCCCAGTATTTCATAGATTTTTAAGAGTTCATATACGACGTTTTTTTAGTTTTTGTCTATCTTGTTGCCCAGAAATACTTTCAATATACTTACAAAACATTTCCAAGCTGTCAATTCCTTTTCTTGAAAACGAAAATCAGCTAAAAGCTTCCTTATTTAAGATCCAATAAATATATCTTCCTTTTAATTTCGCATCGCTTAATTAAGGAAATATTTCTTTTAGATACTTGAAACCATTACTTTCTTTCTCCACGGCTTTGACAAAGTGTTTCATTAGTCCAAGTTTAATATGGAGAGACGGAAAAAGCACCTTTTTGGTTTAACAAGGGAAATATATTTAATGTTTGAACTACCAGGTTCAAAAGAAGTTCGATGAGGCCAATCTTTCTTACTATAACGTTCTTTTATTTCCTTACTATCCCATAGATACAAAAAATCCTCTACATATATAACAAAACTTATCCGCCGGATTTTTGCAAAATCGACGACTAGAACTTGTCATTTTAGATAAAATTGATTTAAGCACTTGATTGTAAACGAGACAGAAACAAACTAAACTACAGAAAACATTAAAACTGTCCTTAAAGGTTCGTAGAATATACTGGAAATATCCTCTCCACGATCTTATGGTAATTTCTACATTGTCCAGTGCAAAGTCGATAGATAATTTCAATTAGCCCATGATATAAAGGAGAAGCATGTACTTGTAAATGGAACGTGCTAGGCCATTTCTGTAAAAAAGTGTTTTAATAACTACCTAAATCAAACGCAAAAAGAGCATTATCATTAATGTTGCAAAATCATGTGGACATGTGTAAATAAAATGGGGACTTTAGCGGTATATTTGACAAAGGCATCGGGTTGTCGGGAAAAATCGTAATAATTATCTAAGAGAAAGAAAATCGCAAATGGTTTATGTATATATTTATTTGGTCTATTATGTAATTAAATTTATTATTAACAACTCTTTGCCAACGTAGTCGTGGGTCCATAATGTATTTTTGCCAAAAATTAGCATCTTTATTTTCAAAAAATATCAACAGGTTGTTTTTCATTTAAAGAATTTTGGAGGTAGCGCAATAGATGGTAGTCGGAGGGTATGATGTCCGATGAATAACGTAGATGGGGTAAATCTAACTTTTGGCTGATCTAACCTGATCTAACTCTTTTGGCCGATCTAACTGTAAACAGTAGAGGTCGGTGTTAATAATTTCGTTACATGGAATAAGCTAAAAGTGTCCCTTCCAATATTAATTTTCAAAGCATATTTTTTTCCAGCGAAGGCTGTTGCTCGTTGGCTGTGAACGTTGTTGTTCACAATCAATTTTTTATCACCATCCATTTTCAATCCATCCTCTTCAGAATTTCTTTTTAACAAAACATCTCTCGAAGAGATTCGGTCTAGCAGATTTCGTGCACGAAATTAATGACCTACACATGCATCGTATCAGCGGACGTACTAATTTTTTAACGGTCGGTTTGCTAATACATACTAGCTCATTCGGCTATTATGGCCTTTATTTCCTTGATATCAGTGCTTGAAGGACCGCTAAACCGATGCCCGTCTTCAAAGTCAAAATTTCCGCCCCAAAGTCGACCAAACAACCTATGCACCGTAATCTCCCCCCACGGAAACCTTTTCGTTAACTACAGAAATCTTGTTTTTTGTTTGGATAACGTTCGTGCCCTTTTGGAAATAAAAAATGATAATGTGGCATAAAGACTCATTATCCCTTATAATTCAGATTCATCCAGATATAACTCCCAACTATCAGCACTGCATAACGTTTATGTTTCATGTGGTTTTAACATATATCACTTAATTTTAGTATAAGGTAGTATAGTTCAACCATAGGCCAGTATATATTAGAGTAACACATTTACATTATTCAAATGTATTATGAAAATGGGTATTCTTTGAAAAACACCCACCAAATGTTCTAGTGTATTGGTCATGGTCAACCAACTAAGATTAATTTAAAAGTTGTTTGATTCAATTTATATTAGATTGCTTGACAAACATGGTAACTTAGTTCAGAACTAGTGCAAACGGATGGTTCTAGACATACATCTGAGGAAAATCGCCCAGCTTATCTAATTCAAAACAATTTAACTTAAGTTTATATTATGTTAAGTTACATTCAATATTCAAAACCCTTCATAGGCGCAGAATTTTGGAAAATGAACAAATTAATGATATAAGATAAACTCATGAAATTGATGAGGAAGAATTAAACCACTATGTACACTCAATCAAATATTTTTCGCGATAAAAATAAGTACAGTATTAAGAAAATAAACATAAATAAATATAAATAAATAAACATAAATAATAAACATAAATCAACATAAGTACAGTATTAAGAAAATGCTAATAGAACTTGATTTCCAAGTTCCGAAAAATCAATCAATACGAGAAGAAATTCGAAAAGAAATTTCGAGAAGAAATACGAGAAGTAATTCGCCTTAGAAAAGGATGAATAACGCAAAGAGGAAAAAAGTTTCAGAAATGCGGATTTTAGGAATTAAGAGAACTTCTCAAAAAAAGAAAATCTTATCTAAGCATAAAGCTGTGGATGGTTAGATAATATTTTTAAGTTAGAGACGTATCAACATACTAATCGTTATTTTGCAATTGAACCTACAACTTAACGCGGGCCTCGAGCCACGGTTATCAGGTGCCAATTAATCCTAGTCAGTTCACCACTCAGACTATCAACAAAGGTTGATAGTCTGAGTGGTTCTATTGTTAGTCTAGTGAGTGAGTCTATTGTTAAGCACAAACCAAAGGGCTTGTGCTTAACAATAAATCTCTCGAGGAACCTACCGACTGGAGGGTGAGCAACGTAAAATATATCTCAAGAGACATCTAATCTTGATCTGCTATAACTTGAGAGCGATTCCTTTTCGAATTGTATCATCTTGCTGCACTAAAATGCAGTACGCAAGCCTGTTCTTTCCTAGGATTGTCACCCATCTAACTATAAACCACAATAAGGAACGCTGAATTTTCGCAGGATTACCGAAAAATTCCAAAGTGTTTGTTTATTTTTTGAGATTGTTCACTATTGTCATTCTCGGTAGAAGCTAAGAGATACAGCTGAATGATATATGTTATTAAAGCGGTAATTTGCTTATTTAATTGTTGCTAAAGTAAACAAGTTAAAAAATGTTTTTATTAAAAGTTTACTATATAAAATATAGTTGACATAGGTATGAAAGAAGCAAGTTTAAATTTTGATAAAATGGCCAGAAGAATATTGCTATTTCTATCGATATAGGGATATGAATACAATGGTTGGAGATCAAAGTGAGAGATGATTACAGCTACAGTTAGGTCTATTGCAAGCTAGGAATCATGGCTGAAGGGGATGGTCAGGCAATAATGTAACCGATATATTTCAGCCTGCCAGTAGGCCGTATCGACAAGATCATCCAACTGAAACGCAGCAATTGTCCCGGTTGTCACCAAAAAAAAGCTTGACAGATCTACAAAGTGCCTGGACAGGCTTGCGTTATGGCCACCAGATCTATTCTTTTGAATAGATCTGGTTTTATACGCAGATGATATAGTGTTGGTGGTGAGCGACAAAGACACGATGATTTTGGAAGATAAAACAACCTACGCAGTACAGCGGACAATCACAAAAGTTCAGCAAATTGGTATGATAGTCGCGAACAGCAAGACAGAAGTGCTGATTCTGGCATGAAGAAGAACTATCAAGACTTTTGACCCCATCATGAATTTTTCACCACAAGCAGTATAAAATACATGGGCATATTTATCGACAAAGACTGCCGCATTACCACGCGTGCCAAAAAAAAGTGTGAAAGTGTCCACGCCCTAATAAACAACCTGCAAGCATCGAAGGCCCAAGAAGTGGTAGGAGAGTGATATAGCTTAAACATCCATGTCGATCGTCCTGTATAGGGTATTAACTTGGTCGACAGCCCTGAGGGTCAAATGCTATATAAATCTCCTAGAGAGAATCAACCGCAGGCTATGCCTAATCATCGCGGCTCGTACAGGACTACCTACACGGCGGTACTGCAGGCGCTGGCAAGGATGCCATCCATTTTGAACCATCCTGGTTCTTAAGGAACAGGAAGCAGTCATGGTAGATGGAAAGGACCACTGAATAGATGCTCGGAAAAGGCACACACAGATGGAGTAGCAGGTCAGATGGGCATTGTATGAAGGTTAGGCAAAAACCTTCATAAAATACCTTAGATGTGGCACTAGAGGACAGGACATGGAGTTTTCTACCTGATAAGAATCCGTAAAAGAAATGATGCCGGTTGTTGGTTCTGTAACGAAAGGGGGAATAATCCTGAGCATACCTTGTTTCTATGCGTAGAGTTCGCTTAGCTCAGGAGTGAGGCTCAAGAAGGGATCGGTAGACCAATAAACAAGGAAAATGTCGCAGAAATAATATTGGAAAGCGGGGAATCATGAAGTGCCGTGGGGGAAATGCTGATCGGAATTATGAGGCATAAGGGAGAGATCGAAAAAAATCAGGGAAGCTGCCGATAACAGCCTTTGATATTGAATTTTTACTGTAGTGAAGTCATTTGATGATTATGACCTAATGCGGTGCAGTTCTCGATATATTTCTCCGTGGTCTACTAGAAGTAATGCTGGAAGGCATCCATGAAGGGGGTGGTTTTTTAGTCGGTAAGCAGCATCAAGATGAGTTAAATCTCATACCACTTGGTCGCCCAAGTTCAGACCGGTGGTATTTTCGAGTATTTTTTCTAACTCCAAATAAAAAAAACCTTGCTATAAGAACACCTAGATCATTGGGCATTCAGTGTTACAGTTAGCAACCATGCAGGAACTATTTTTTGTATCAAATGTATTTGGATCAAATAAATTTCTCTTCATATTTATCATTTGACATTCATTATTGCAACATTAATTCGATAAAATAAATTGTTCATGGAGTAACATTCATACTTTTCTCCACTATATAAGCTGCTATAAACTAAAATTATTTTTAAAATATGCCAAAAGCAAGAAGAAAAGAAACGACGTTGCATCAGTAAATTTCGATTATATGCAAATATTAGGTTTCTGATTGCGCTACAAGAGGAATTTTAATTGCATCAGTTGATTTATACCGTTTTTAATATTAGAGAGGCAATTAGAGGAATAAGCCCAAATTAACAAATTTAATTTGTTTATTATTTATATTAATAAACACATTGCGACAAATGTTTTAGGTCTTTTAAGTTTTCACTAGCTCTGTCCACGCAGAGGATATGTATCGTATGAAACGAGTAACAAAACAAATCAAGAAACGTTATCGAGTCATATTTACCAAAAGAAAAAATGAAGAAAATATTTAAGTCCAGTGGTCAAAATATTTCTTGCGTGTATGTAGTAAAATAATTTTACTCTAACTGTATTACAACGCCGAAATATCAAGTTTCTTGGCTAAAAATGAAAAACCAATAGGTGTATATATGAGCACTGTCGATATGATGGTAAAATTAATATCACACAATGGAACCGAATCTTCGGTTTTAAACATAAAAATTAAAGCCCAAGCCATAGTACGGAAAAGTGATTTTTATGATAGGTCCAGAATAATATAAAAAAGGCAAAATAAAGAACGAAATATTTAGAGAACAACTATAAATAACCCCAACAGAAGCAGTCAACATGCAACAGTGCTAACTAAGATGGTTAGTAGAAATTATCGGAATGCAAAAAGGAAGACTAGTGAAAAGGGTGTTCGAGCCTAGGAATATTAATAAGGAAAAATAAGGGGAGACAAAAAATAGGACGACGAGATGAGGCAGATACTAGACACAAGAGGAATTAAGTCATCAAAAGTTAAGTCAACTACTGCGGATAGGAAGTGTTGGGGAAAAACATGGAAAGACTAAGCCAAAACTCAACTTCCACAATAGGTTTACACCGAAAGTAAGACAGCAATTATTATTCTTTATCAGTGTAAGTTAGTTTTCTATAAAATCTTCTGAAAATTGCTGAAATTCAATCATGCCATAAGTAATTTTAAAATTTGTTCAGACCTGTTATATTATGCTTTTTATTATTGGAACGTTTTTATATGGTGAGTCTGTAAGAAAAGGTAAAATGGGCTCATCGCTCACTTTTTGTGCTTTCATGATTAAAACATATTCTTTCTTCTTCTTCTTATCCTCAGATTCTTATCCTCTTCCCTGAAAATCGGCAGATAGAACATTCTTTTTATAACATTAGGTTATTCCATAAGTTTCCGCTGTTTCTATATTTAAAAGTTTTATTAAAAAAACAACAGTTATAATAACAAATTAGTCAATGATGAATTCTTCGTCATTGTTTATAACCTGCTCTCTTCTTTCAACCAATTTAGTGATGCCAGAAATCGTCAAACCTGGACTCGAAGAAATTGACGCAAGAGGTGAATAATACTCTCCAGATCATGAGACAAACGATTATCGCCTCTTTTTCTCGCTGCCCAACCAAATAAGAGGTATAACCTTCATCAACGATGAGGACCCCAAAAACTGGACCAACAAGATTTTCTTCTTCGAACTCACACCCGGCGATTTCTGGCAAAACAGAATAATTCGATCAATAAATTGATTGAAAAAAGGGAGCAGGTCATCAACAATGAGGAACAATATATCACTGATTAATTTGTTCTTTTTTTCAATAAAATTTTTTAATTATAAACAAGGCGGGAATTAATGGAAATTATTAACGGCGGGAATTGTTCTTCACAGTGAATATATTCTTTATTTTGTTTAGTCACAATGAATATATATTTTTAGTTAGTTAGCAGTTCTGTATTTATCATATTTTTTTCATTTTGATACACTTTAGACTGGTTGGTTCCAAGAATTTCTTCGATCTCTCAAGTCATTCGATGACGATCACTTTTAAGCAACGCTAATATTTTATTGTCATTAGTCTCAACTGCACTTATAGCAGCACTTATGGCGCATGTAATTTTCATTTACCTCCTAACCGTACATAGCATATATCTTCTTTTGCGACTGCGCACACAACAAGCATTTTCCGAGATTAGTTTCTGACTTTCACCCGTCATCAGTCGTGATCGAGGTAAACTTTCGAATGAAACTGAAGGATTGACCAGGGTCCTCACCATATAAATCGGCCAAATCGGGTTTATGGATGACGGGATAACATGAGCTGCATTTTAATGTTGCTTACATCGAATTTGGCCGATTTATATAGCCAGGACCCTGGTCGATTCTTCAGTTGCTCTCGAACGTTCAACTTCCAAAGGCCAAAAGGCCAAAACCGGTCTCAGGAGAGTATTAGCGTTTGATAGCGGCTAGACGATTGGGAATTTTTCGTGCAGAACAAGAAAATAAATTCCTTGTTTTTTTATATATTTCTAATATTCTTCACCAACCCACTGTTATCATTTTTTATTATTGGATTGGTGGCTTTTTCTATAACGATGAAACAAGTATAACTGTGCTTACTTTTATATATCAATGGATCGTTTACTGGTTTACTTGATCATAAAAAATCTGGTTTTGTGCTAATAAAGAATAATTTGTGTTTTAGATATTGTTTTAAGAATGCTTTCAACTAATAACGATTAATTTGGCCAATGCTAATATGAAGTTACTCAGATCTTGTCACTCATTTGAGTATTCCATATTTCAATACAGCTTTTAGGCAATTTTTCAATACTACAGACATTCGAGATTAATCCCTTTTCGCCAGCTTTCGAGTGCATCTCTGTATAGTTTACTGCAGATTGGCAATAATGAGAGCTATGATGTCTTTTCGTATGACATCATCGCATCCGGGATTGAAACATTTTCTTAACATAATAAACCCACTAATACCACTGATGTTTTTTTAGCATTAGATTTACTAGAGGAAATTAAAATTCGATCATCGCGTTATTTTAGATACTGATACAAGAAAAATAAAAAGAAGATCGCAATCATCAAGATTCACCAGCAATTATACCCGCAATTACCAAGCTTTTAAAAATACACCATTATTTCAATTTGAATTAATTAATACTCCAAGCTTTTAACGTTATTAAAATATAATAGATGAGAAAATAACCAAGTGCTAAAAAATGTTTCATTTTATTGGAATGACTATTCAAAACTAAAATCAAACGTTCAGTAAAAAAATATACAGTAATATATTGCTACTCTACATTTTAGCGCTAATGCTAAACCAAATAATAAAATATGTATATAAAAACAAATATATTAATGTTTATATATAGGGATACAAAAAAGTGCAACTTTTAGTTGACATATTTGATTTAAACTGAAAATAAACTCAATAAATAGCATACCTTGGACACAAAAACTGATACACATTTTGCTTGTCTGTTTTATTTTTCTGAATGCGATTGTAAGGAATGGGGCGAAGAATCGATTAAATAAATTAATTTCATCTTATTGTAAGATATTCTTCGTATTCTACTAAGATAAGCAATAATCTAGAGCTTCTGCGAAAGGTGTTAGAATATCATGAGTTCATACATCACGTCATTACGCCAAGAAACGGAGGAACTAATGATAAAGGAAGCAGATTTAAGTTTCTGTAAAATAACGAGCTACTTGTACCGTTATGAAATTATGGATAGGAGAGTTTGAGGATCAAAGGTTCTAATCATCCTATATGGTATTAAAGGACCAGTGACAAATCTTAGAATTCTTACCGTACGAAATCGACATCAAAACTCAAAAATATCAGGCAAGTTCATGATGGTTTTGTTGCAGCTACAGGTAGAATGGATGGATGGATGGATGGAAGATGGATAATTCTTTTTTCAGCATCTCACAAGACGTGTCACTTAAAACGGACCCGAAGAATTGAATGAGGCCAGAAAGTGAACTATATATGCTTTAACGATGAGTTTAGGTTTTCTTAATTGGTTATAATAAATGACGCACTGGCTATAATTACGCTAATCAGATATTTTCGGGACGGAAAGCAAAATGTAATTTCCGCATTAGAACGGTCATCAGCCCAAATTCCAATTTCAGTTTCATCACTCAAGAAATTGAAATGGGGATTTATATGCTTGGAAAACAGGTCGCCTCTAGTAACCCTCACAGAAAGTCTAAATGCAGCCCGTTAGGTAGGTATTTGCAAGGCCCTATTTGCAAGCTAGCCTTAATCTCATTATTCAGCAAGGTAACACTAGATTGCATATACCTAAGCAGTGCAGTTTTTAAGAGTCTATAATAGAGGCATTCTATGATTTATCACTGATGTATAGTTTAGCACTGTTTGAACTCTGAAGCGATGACCTAGGCCCCAGTCTCGCTGTACGCACTAATGCGCAAGCATGCATACATCTCGCTTAGGTTTCCACTTTACAAGCCACAATATTATTTGATTAAGTTCATGCCTAAAAGAGTCACAGAATGTTATAATAACCGTGGTGGACCCATTCAAAAATTGTTTATAGCAAATAAAGTTTCTTATTTATTATATTATGTATATTATTTATGTATTCGCGGAATAAGACATTTTTGTTCTAAAAAATGGTTTACTGTGATAAATGCTGGAAGGGCAGCACCCCAACGCCCTCCCCTCCGAGCCGCCACTGTCCTACATGGAAAGAAGTCGTGTTGCCGCTTAAGGTATAAATAGAAATGCTTTATCGTTTACGTCTTGATGTTTTCATCCATATGACGTTTTTTGAATGGCAATGAATCAACTGTATGACCTATCAAGAAATCAGAAGCCAAATTAGGAATTCTACCCCTTCAACCTCACTATCATCAAAAATTGTTCGTAAAACACCAATTGAAAAAATACAGCTGCATTAACATTATTAATTGAAGACTGTAGCCAGAAGAGAGTGTCTCTAAGTGATGCTACGATCCGTGAGAAAGCTAACCGTCTTTTACGCACATTTTAAGGAACCTGATGATGAACATACGGATGAAGATTTCAAGCATCGGAAGTTTGGTTTAATAAGCTTAAGGTGTAATCTCTGTATAAGATCAAATTTGTTGGAGAAATTGCATCTGCATACACTTCAGCTACAGAAAATATCCAGAAAAATGTTCAAAGTTAATTGCTAATAGTGGATACAACCTGAACAATTGTTTAATGCGGATGAAACCGCCCTGTTTTGGAAAATAATGTCAATCAAAACTTTTATATCCAAAAGTTAAAAGTCCGCCTCTGGTTTTAAGGCAGGAGCATATAGAGTTACACTACTGCTCTGTTCTAGATTGTTTAAGTCTGAGATTATTTAGTTTGAGTAATTTATTAAGTTGAGTATTACTTAGTAAATTATTAAGTTGAGATTATCTAGATTATTTAAGTATGTGCGATTATTTAATTAGGCAACTTATGCTTTACAGATCGCTAAAGACTTGTTCTTTGAAATATCAAAACAAGGACAACCTACCAGTGTTTTGCGTTCAAATAAGAGAGTGTGGGTTACAAATATCATTTTCTTTGACTGGTTTCGGTATTGTTTTGTTCCTGAAGTTGAAATTTATTTAAAGAAAAATAATTTAGATATTAAGGCAGTTCCAGTTTTGGACAATGCTCCAAATCACCCCCGTGAGCTTGAAATTATGCATCCAAATATAAAGGTAATATTTTTTTCTCCTAACACAACGGCTTTACTCTAACCTATGGACCAATAATAGAATAATCTAGCCTTTTAAGCTCGATTATGTTAGAGAAGCCTTTAAAATAATAATGGATACCATGGAATATGATCCTGGATATTATTGGATATATATGATTCTGTATTAATATTTCGATAAATAGCGTGTAAAGCGCATGATGATAATTTTGAGCTACTCAGTTTATAATGACGTTGATACAGTATTGCGCATTGAGTAAAACTTTATCATGGTATACCGTACACGGCACTACAACTTTGTGATTGTTCAATTTCTTCATGTTTCAGACGACATCTGTTGAATAGTTAATATTTTAATTCTTATATGCTCTCCCATAATGGCACGTTGCAGAAAATAAGGATAATTTTCAATCTATCCCAAAAAGCCAAGACTTAGTTTCGGTGCCATTTTCGTGCAGATTTTCTTTATCGGCAATTATTGGTCAACATCTGTGGAACGCTTGTGTGAGTCAAATTCAATTCTTCCCCGATCATTGTGACCATCGTCCAACAGTCAGAATGATGGAATCATCATGGACCGAATATCCCAGATTCTATGGGCATTTTCATCACTTATTGCATTTGAAGGCATTTCAAGGCGAGGTTCATCTTCAACGAGTCTCGGCGATCTGAGAATACCTAAACCATTTGAAAACCTAGGCGCTTGACAAAACAGCATTTTCATAAGACTGTTGACGTTTTGCAAAAGTATTCGTCGCACTTTTCACCAAGTCTAAAAGAAAACTTTATAACGTATCGTTGCTCGAAATTGTCACACATTATCAGAAAGCCTAGAATAATCCGATTTATGAAAAGAATTGCTAAGCTCATATTGAATTGTTTAAGCTCTTATTGAATACGCATTAGATGTTTTCTTGACTCCCCTCCAAAAGGAAAGCTAACAGTATTGCCAGATCGAACGCTACGACATCAGTCTCATTATTTCATTTACACACCTCGTATAACCAAGACTTATTTCTATCGATGAATTATATTGATTATATGGTTTAACGTTACACAAACGTTCTTAAACTGTTTAACACTCAAACAGTTTAAAAATATACGTACTCTAACAAATAGCCAAATTGCAGCTCCTGGGCAGAAATATATCAACAATGAGCTATAAGCAGTCAATAAACTAACAACTATCAACCTATAGGACGGTTAATTAGTTCTCGTCTATGTTAATTAAAATATTAGAAGTCAAAGACCTGGATATCTGTAAATTGGTAAGATATTTGAATATGCACTAATTGAAGTTGCAAAGATCATTAAAAACATAATTCATAAAAATTAATTTTTATATTTAATTTTATGACATGATCACAATAATATCATATCGTTTTCAATTACCCATACAATTAACTTCTACTTCAGTAGTAGATATATTCAATAACATAACATATTTAATTTCACTATATTTTAATGAAATAACATGGCAATTCGCCAAATATGTTCGTATTGATTAGTGAACACAGCACGTTGATCGTTTGATCCCTTGGGCTCTTTTCTGATCAAGTTTACGAGTCACGTTTCGGGTACTTCTTCATAATCCAACCTGTTTTTTTCGCTATTATTTGGAATTTTTTATACCACGAATAACTACATCATAACAATACTAATCTGTAATTTTTGTTTTAATAATAATGAAGTATGGTGCATGAAAAAAAGCGGGAATTCGCCAAACATGTTCTTATTAATTAGATACGTACAAAATAGTTACCGAAAAAAACTTATCTAGTTAAAGTACCTCCCAATTTTAACTGAAAAAAAAACGAATAAAAATGTAGGGTTTAAAACGTGAGTTAATTAGAAGTTGAATAAAACATGGTTGGCCTTCTTACAGATTACAGTTTGTTTATTATTATATTCTAAATTGTTATATTATCATTAATAATCATGTCAATGCGACATTACTAATTCTGATAACACAGGTCGACAAGATTTTTGAAACATTAATGAGAACGCATTTGGGTAGTTATTAAAACACTTTTCACCGAAGTAGCCTAGCATTTCCCATTTTCAAGAACCTGCTTCTCCTTTATATTATGGGGTTATTGAAATTATATTTCAATAACCCCATAATAACCCCCTGACTTTGGAATGGACAATGTAGGACTTACCACAAGACCGTAGTATTTCCACAAAACTCTATATTATGTCTGTATTATGTATTTACTCTGTATTCTGCAAAACTTTAGGGCAGTTTTATTATTTCTATAGTTTAATTTGTTTCTATTTCATTTGCAGTACAGTCAAGTGTTTAAATCGATTTTATATAGAATGGCAAGTTCTAATCGTCTATTTTGCAAAAATTCAGCGGATAAGTTTATATGCGGACGATTTATTATAGTCACAAGCCTGATCTATATCCGAGGAAATCAAAAAAGCCTAGCTTTTATATCTTAAGTGACAAATTAAAGATAAAGATAAAAGTTGGGCTCCTCATGTTTGTCACATAGATTTAATGCAGCGGATGCATGGCAAGAAAAATTCTTGGAGAGAACTTCTTGGAGAAATTAATGGAGAGCACCCACCGACCATATAAGAGATTACTACTTTTGTACTAATCACTAAAACAGAAGGGATTTCAAAAAAAACAAAGGAACAAAATTCAGTATCCAAATTTGCCTTCTGCACTTAGGCTAATTCCTCATATCCTGCCTATGAGGAATGACCACTATGAGGAATGACCATGAGGAAACACCAGTACCGATTGCGGCTACCTGAAGACACCAATAGTGACCCAACATTTTTAACAACTACCAGTGAACCTCACTTAGTAATTCAGAATGAATTAAATGATTTGGTACGTGACCTGGGATTGTCAAACAGAAATCGGAACTTCTTGGTTCCACACTTATGGAACCTGTTATATAAAAATGCGTTTCACTTTATCGAAAACGAAATGTAACATTTTCAAGTTTTTATAAACCGGAAGGATCGCTATGTGTCTGATATTGACCTTCCAAGTGACTTGACTGAAAAGCAATTTTGCTTCATAATGGAAATAAAAGCCTATCTATACCTTTAGCTCATTCAGTGACAATGAAAGAAACCTAGGGACAACTTAGCAACCACACTAAATCGGGTTAAAAATTAATAGTATGAGTGGGATATTTGTGAAGATGTAAAACTGATAGGTATATTGCTAGGACTTCAAGGGGGTTTTACAAAGTATTGCTGTTTTTGAAGAAATATTGGCCTCAGAAAATTCCTTTTGAACCAGATACTTCAAACATAAAATATACCCCCCTTATTACCCCAAAAAAGGTATTTTTTTCCACCTCTCCATATTAAGCTTGGACTAACGAAAAACTCTGTCAAAGCCATGGATAAAGAAGGTAATGGTTTCAAGTACCTGAAAGAAATATTTCCTCAATTAAGTGATGTAAAACTAAATGAAGGCATATTTATTGGATCTCAAATAAGGAAGCTTCAAGGTGATTTCCGTTTTCAAGAAAAATTAAATAAAAAGGAATTGGCAACCTGGAAGTGTTTTGTAAAAAACAATTTGTTTGTTCGTGCTATTATTGTATGCTTCTTGAAGTGGATCGATATTCATAACGAGATTAATGATAATGTAAAGGTATAGTCTGCTTAATGTTCCAGTAAGATTAAGTTTAGAGGTACCAAAGTGATGCATCCCATAGTAAAAGTCCAATGGTTAAGAAATGAGGTTTATGATATGAGTCAAAAGTCAATGTTTGATCCAACGTTGCCAGTACTTTCACAAGTAGAACTCCACACATTGGCTATTCACTTGCCTTATTATAGGTTCACAAGAAACTGAGCTAATGTCAACATCACTAAAGTAAAAACCTACTGGACGCTTTGAAAAGATAGTACACAGTATGGCCAATGTGTGAATGATGACTTGGCATATGTACCAGCATGCGTTAATTCCTTTCATGAGGGATACAAAACCAACAATTCATCAGCAAGTGGCCAACGCAAACAAACAATCTCCGCCAGAATCTTCATACGCGCCAATTTTACTATCCACACATTAGCCAAGTGACGCCAGCTTAATCTCAGTATATAATCCACCAGACGTATATCTCAACGTCAAAGTCACCCTTTGCCACTAGGTCAAGTGGTGCCACTTCATGGCAAGTCTGAATATGAAGGGGAGCAGCAGACGAACATAGAAAATACTTAAAAACCTTAGCGAATATACTACAAAGCTTCGTCCCCAATACACTCAAATGGCTACTGCATCTGACGAACGACTGCGTCCGGATAATGCAGATTTCAAAAATGCGGAGAAAAGCGAGGGTCGTTGCGCTACTGAAGCTCGGGAAGGGTGCAAACTGCTCCAAACACTTTCGCCCGCTGTCATTGTTGTGCCAGACCCGGTGTCATTGTTGTCAACAGCCGCTTTTGACATCGTGAACCATAGAAGACTACTCAAGAAAACATGACCAACTAATAACGACCAACTAACGTCAATCATCGGAACCCTACTCCACAGCAGAAGATTTTACGCCAGCCTTCAAGACGGAAACAGCAGATAGAAGAACTCCTCTATAACATTTACACAAACGACCAGTCGGCATCCAATCTTACAAAAAAATTCATTTACGCCGCTGATTTGCCAATGGCGTGCAGGGACGCAATTTTGGAGAGGTCGAGGGAAAGCTAACGCAAGCTTTGGACAAATTATCCCGTTACTATAACGCCAACCCATTAAAACTTAAACCGAGTAAAACCCAAGTCAGCGCTTTTTTCCTCAACATTAAATACGCCAAGAGGGAGTTGGAGATCTAATGGAGAGGTGAACCAATCCAGCATTACCCAACACGAAGATACCTGAAAGTAACGCTAGATCGCACTCTGCCCTTCAAGCATCACTGCATGAACACCAAGGCCAAGGTGAGCGCCCATAATAACATATTCAGAAAACTAACAAACAAATCCTGGGGTGCAAACCCTCACGCATTGATCTCTGCCATGGCTCCATGAATGTTCGCCACAGAATATGAGCACTAATCTGCTGCGGGACAACACATGCAAAGCAGGTGGACAGCGCACTGAACGAGATTACACTATTATAACGGGATGTCTGAGACTTACCCCAATAGAAAACCTATATCCGTTAACCTGCACAGCGCTGTTCAATATACACAGGGGGGGGGGGGGGGGTCACTGCAGACGAAAAGAGAGTGACAGATTCCAGACATCTGCTGCATGATCAAAATCCAGAATGAGCTTTATGAGGACACGAGCCCTTGGAAAGACACCGTCTGTACGACGTATTGTAAGATGGAAAAATCAGCTAAACCATCGAAACCACCGGGTCAAAGAGGACCTGCCATCAGACAGCCAACAACCTTATACAGTGTGGAGAACAGTTAACCGATTGAGAGTGGGCGTTCCACTATGTAAAACCAATTAGCAAAAATGGGAACTATGACCGGATAGAGCGGAGATCCTGTGTGATTGTGGCGCTGTCCTGGACAACCAACATCTTCTGATTTGTGCGAATCTGGACCAACCCTGTACAATGGATGACATTAGGTTAGCGAATGACAGAGCTGTATCGACTGCTGTTCACTGGAAGAGTGATGTTTGACCGGACATAAGTAAAGTAAGTAAGACTTGTGACGCTTACTGCTGCAAATATGTTCAAAATTATCCTAAATATTCACAATCCCTAGAAACTTTTTAACTCATATTTATTGAATGTTCCTAAGATTGTTTATATGAAAATATATAATAGCAAATCATTTAAAATTTAATATAGTTCCTAAATTGTTTACAACAAAAGATTGATTTATTTTTTCATTTAATATTTGTTTTATTTTTTCCTAGTTAAGTTTAAACTATTTATATTTTTGCGTCTACCTAACTACTTATATTATTGTGCTTTTTGTATTTTTAATTCTACAATTAATATCAAAAATCTAGTTTTCAGAATAATAATTACGTCAACAATTTATTTCCAAAATTCGACAAACAACAGTGGTATTTGATGGTATACAGTGAAACCCATAACATTTATAAATAAAGGCACTTGATCAGTCTTTATGGTCCTGCCGTTTTACCTATTATTCAAAGCGACCTTTTGATCCTGCCTAGTGATTTTTGACCCTATTTCATTGTCAGTGTAAATTGATTAATCTTCTGTTTATAAAACATATATTTAGTATTTAAATAATGGATGAATTGGTTCATTCCATATTCTATATTAAGATTATAGCAACATTCTATATTAAGATTATAACAACAATGTCTCCATTAAAATTTATCAATATACTACCTTATGTCTTTTTAAATATTCCTGTCATATCTTTCATTTTTTAATGGACATTAAATAAAACTTTAAGTCGTATTCCTCTAAGTTGTTTTATTATTTATTTCCGTTTCCCGCCTATTCACTTTTCGTTTACTTATATTTGGTGGATTTTATGATCTAGTTTAGATTTAGAATGTGTTTTTTTTCGATTACTTTTTTAATTTTAATTATAAATAGTCTGTTCTTTATATTTTATGGAATTTATGAGTCTCTTTACATTATTTTTTTAATTTCATTAAGAACGTCTCGTAGAATATTATTTTAGAATACTTCAATCCTTGGATATCTATTCTACTAATGATACCAGGACAAATTATATGTACTTTGCAATGCTGTAGTAATTCCCACGTATCTAACCTTCGGTGTGGTTTGCTGAAAGACTGCCGTTACAATAACGTATAGTACGTATTATTGCACAAGTTGTAACAGGCGACTGCTTGTTTTCAATATATGTCCACTAATTAAATAATCCAAGTAATACGTAGAGAAAAATATTCAAACAATTTCAACTACCTCCCATACAACACATGTATCATATATTCCTAGAGCTAATATAATATAATGTTATTGATTGCATATGCTAATAGAGTCTAATCAACTAGAGCATTGATTTTAATAAAATCAACTTGCACTGAGGAGGTTTTGCACTATTTAAATAGAACTTTCATAAGGTATTTCCGAGTTTTTCTTTTAAAAATTTTAATACCCATTTATCTTTATCACTTTTTCATGCTATAGTTCATTTTAAGAAATACTGTAATAGTTTTAAGCGATCCTACTATACATTAGCACATGTTTAGACAAACTTTTTTTGAATATTAAATTATTTACAATTACTCCTTAAATCATCGATATATGCATATAGTTTTAAAAAATAACTATAAAAGATTATACTAAGAAATTAGGTCAACATGTCGTATGTATAAATAATAAGTTTTGTATAATTTATTGCCATTGTTTTTCTACACAAGAAATTATTTTTATAGCAGAATACCATATTTCATGAATCCTGAAATTAATTAATAAATGCATCATGATATAATGCTTATTTCTGTAATTATATAAGGAAATATTTCACACAATATTAGATATCTTAATGCATATCAGTTACAGTGTTTAATTATGTCCATTAAAAAATTATGAAATAAAAAAAAAAATTACTAATTTATTTACTTACTAAACTGGGTGTATAATACATACAAGATTCACTTTTTAATCAAACTTTTAACATTAATTGTATATTTAACTTGGAAAGGTTTACAGTTAACACCAAATTATTTTATTTAGCTTCTCGACTCGCATTTCGCTAACCACGTTAGCCTCATCAGAACATCTTTTTGAATCACCTTATTCTATTGATATTAGTTAAGAATTTCTTTAGACCAATAACGTATATATTACATTCGTATTATAATAAAATATTTCGTACGTATAATCTAGAATTAACGAATCTTGAGTCTAATTCTCAAGTAATATCAATAAATTAAATCATCTTCTGATGATGCTAAAGTGGTTAGCGGAACGTACGTCAAGAGGTTAAATACAGTGATTTGGTGTTTATAATATTGGTGAGGGTCAAAATAAAATTTCATTGTATTCGTAAGTACGTTAATATATATGGAACTTATTTATATTGAAAATCTCTGTTTATACAATATAAAATTATATATATATATATATATATATATATATATATATATATATATATATATATATATATATATATATATATATATATACATATATATATATATATATATATATATATATATATATATATATACATATATATATATATATATATATATATATATATATATATATATATATATCATCATCATCATCAGCCCGTATCGATCCACTGCAGGATGAAGGTCTCTTCAGCATGCTTCCAACCTTCACGGTCCTGGGCTTTCCTCTGCCACTCGGGTCCAATATACTTAACGATGTCATCAGTCCATCGTGCTTTCGGTCTTCTTCGCGGACGTTTGCGATCAAGCGGTATCCACTCCAGGATTGCCTTGGTCCATCTGTCGTCCCATCGCCTCGCTATATGGCCTGCCCATCTCCATTTCAACTGTTTTACTCTTCCAATGATGTGACAGACTTTTGTTTGTTCCCTGATCCATGCGCAGGACTTTCTGTCTCGTCTTGTAATGCCAAGCATACATCTTTCCATTCCCCTCTGTGCCACCCGAAGTTTTTGAATTGATTGCGATGTGAGTGTCCAGGTTTCACTTCCGTATGACATAACGGGTAGAACGCACTGATCGAATACTTTTCTTTTCAGGCAAAGTGGGAGTCTGCTCTTAAACACTATGTTGAGCCTACCAAATGCCTGCCAGCCACATTTAACACGCCGTTCCACCTCCCGGGCGGTATTCCCCTCCATGGAAATCCTCTGCCCAAGATATACAAAGCTGTCCACAATCTCTAAATCCCTTCCTAAAACTGAAATTCTTCTGTCCTGACCGAAGTTATTGAACATAACCTGACTCTTTTTCAGGTTTATTTTCAAGCCAAATGGTTCGCCAGCCCTTTGCAGTTCTTGTATGCGTCTTTGCAGCTCCTCTGGGTCTTGTGAAATGAGAATAATATCATCTGCAAATCTAAGATGGTTGAAGTTTGCACCATTGATCTTTACCCCATCTTGTTCCCAATCCAGTTTACGGAATACTTCTTCAAGGCCAGCCGAGAAAAGAATAGGCGATATTGCGTCACCCTGCCGTACACCTCGTTCTATATTAATTCCCACTTCAAGATCATCAAGGTGAATTGTGGCTGTAGCTCCATCATATATCGATTCTAATAGGTTTACATAGGCTCTCTCTACACCTTGGCTAAGCAGTGCATCCATTATCGCATGCTTTGAGATGCAATCAAATGCTTTTTCGTAGTCGATAAAAGCCAAGCACAGTGGCATGGTGTATTCGTTGTGCCTTTCTATGACCTGCTGTACAACCTGGATGTGATCCATTGTACTGAATCCACTTCTGAATCCTGCTTGTTCTCTTGGTTGTGCGTCATTCAGTTTTTTTAAATATTCTTTTAGAAATTATCTTAGTGAAAACTTTGTACATCACTGATAGGAGACTTATTGGACGGTAGTTCTTGCATTTTTCCATAAGGCAGGTACTTTTTGTTCTTTGAGGCATTTTGAGTATAATTTTGCCAGTGTTTTATGTAACGTCCGACCACCAGCTTTTAGCATTTCGACAGTTACACTATCCTTTCCTGGAGCCTTGCCGTTCTTCATCAATTCTATAGCATTTGTTACTTCCTCCACTAGGATATCTGGCATTATATATTGTTCTTCCGTGGGTATTGCTGTCCCTGACTGGCTCTGATCTTCATATAACTGGGAATAAAACCTTCTGACATTCTCTAACATTTGGGTACGCGCCCTGCACACTGTGCCATCCTCACGCTTTAAAGCATATATTTGCGTTCTTTTGTTTCTCAGCTTCTGTTTAGCTTTGTTAATTCCTTTGTTTTCTTCTAGGGTTTTTTGCACTAGCTGCATATTGAATCGGCGCGTGTCCTCTCTGATACGTTTTCTTATAGTTTTGCAGAGCTCAGTGTACTCGATCCTGCCAAAAGGACTACCTGCATTTCTCATTGCTCGCCGTTTCTTCATTAAATCAATGGTCTCACTGGAGATTTTTGTTTGTTTGAGACATTTTTCCTCTGGTGCTATTGAAGCAGCCGTTTGAAGTACATTGTTGGCGATTTCTTCATATTGAACTGATATTTCCACCTCCTCTGGATCTTGTAACGCAGCAAACCGGTTTGACAAAGCAATCTCAAAATCGCTTCCTCTCTCCAGCAGTTTTCCAGAATCCACCTTGCCCTTCTTTGATCTTACCATTTTTTCGCGCTCTTTTCGACAGTCAATCCGAACCCTTGCTCGTACAATTCGGTGGTCACGTCCAACATTAAAATTGTTAAGGACAGTACAATTGGTAAATATTGTTTTATCGTTGGTCATGATGTAGTCAATTTCGCTTGTGAGCCCAGATGGACTTTTCCATGTCCATTTTCTGCTGATATTTTTCTTATAGAATGAATTCATAATATATAGTTCTTGTCCTTCAGCAAAATCAACTAATCTGTCACCTCTATTGTCTCGCTCACCAGTTCCATATAGGCCAGTTGCATTTTCGTCTGTCCTTGTTGTTCCAATTCTGGCATTAAAATCACCCATCAGGATTTTGTACCTACATTTCTCCTTGTATAAAAGCTGGGCCACATCATCATAAAATTCCTCAATTTCCTCATCTTTATGGCTTATAGTTGGTGCATAAGCTTGGACGATTTGAAGCCTAAACTTTTTATTCAGCTGAATGACGCATTGGGCTAATCGGTCGGATGTACTTTCAAATTTTACCACACTGTCCTTCAGCTTTCGATTGATGAGGAATCCTATTCCGCCACATCGGCCATTTTCCGTACCTCGAGTGTAGAGTACGTGTCCAGTTGGTTCCAGTTTGATTAACTCTTCACCCTTCATTCGTGTTTCACAGAGCCCAATAATATCCCAATGTATGTTGTCAAGTTCGATTAACAGTTCTTGCAATCGGGCCTCTGTTTTCATAGTCCGTATATTTAACGTTGCAATGTCAAAAGTCCAATGGCAGCCTGATCTAACCCGGTGATTCTTAGCACCCTCTGCCTTGGGGCAGGTCTTCCCGCTGCCGTAGGTAGTTGCCCCTTGGCCTCCGGGGAATGAGGGCCGTGTTTGAGGTTGTACTGTCATATTTCAATACACTGAAATACCATGTTGAAGGTATGGACCGTAATCTGCCACGCTGGTCCAATGCGGGTTGGCAGATTTTGGATCATGTTAGTCTGAGGCCTCCGCTTTGACCTGTCCGCCAGGGGTGACCCTCCCAGGAGCATAGACTCCAGACGGCATAGCTCAAAGCTTCATTGCCCTACTCAAACCCCTTTACCACGTCAAGGTCTGATCCACAAAGGGGATATATATATATATATATATATATATATATATATATATATATATATATATATATATATATATATATATATATATATATATATATATTTATATATATAAAAGTGACACAAAAAAGGGAACTTTTTAACAATCCAATAAAACCAAGAGTGATGGAAGAGAAAACATTTTATTTGTGGTATCTGAAAGCTTAAAATTTGCCATTTTAGAAACACTAATGAAATTTATCATTTTTTTTTAAATTACGTCCTTTAGATGCCGTCCTCCTGTACGAATGCATTCGTGAAATCTGCTATTGAGATTCCTCATTGACCGCTGCAACATCTCAGCTGGGATACTGTGCATTTCATCCTGAATTATCTATTTTAACTCATCCAGAGTTCTTCATCTAGTCGAGTACAGTTTACTCTTGAGATAGCCCCACAAGAAAAAATTACAAATGGACAAATATGGCGATCTAAGAAGCCGGTAACGTTACCGAATCTTGAGATCACACGGTTACCGAACAATTCTCGCACAGCTTCCATTGATTGCCGTGCAGTGTGTGATGATTCCATGTAATGAAACAGCCCATCATATTGTCACCTTACTGTGGCGTGTAAAGGGCGCTCATGAACTTTATTAGGATTTGTGTCTGTCCAGTAACGGTAGTTCTGCTTATTCGCGTAACCTGCGAGATGAAAATGAGCCTCATTTGACATCCACAACTTGCTTAAAAATTCATTGTCATTGTTTGTTTGTTATCATTTGTTGGCAAAATTCTAATCGCAACTGGTAATCGTTTTCCTTCAGTTGTTGCACTATCTGCAGCTTGTATGGATGGAATTTCAAATTTAAATGAAAAATTCTGCGAACACTCTCCCAAGACATTTCAGCCGCAGTTATTACGAATTACGAATTGAACGCCTTAGGCTCCGTAAGACAGATTCGAGTACAACATCAATGTTCTGTGGAGTACGAGCACTTCCTGGTGGTCCTATTGGTTTCTTCTTTACAGCAGTTCCAGTCTCTTTAAAGTTAATAATCCAACTTTTTATCGTGTGTTTTGATAGGACGGCACCATGACGTTCTAAGTTGTAAAAACGTCGGAACTCCCTCTACGCACCTTCCAAACTATCACTGCTTTAAAAAAATATTTTTATTGCTATCGCACGCTGTTGCCCGTTCCACCATGGTTACTAAAATGGCAAAGTGTTTACTTGCTCAAGGTCACAAGCTATATATATATATATATATATATATATATATATATATATATATATATATATATATATATGTATGTATGTATATATATCGTCAATTCGATGGGACACCGCATTGTCTAGGAATAACAGAATTATTCTACTTTCAATATTCATTGACCGGTCGAAACTCTACAGCTATATGGTATTTGAAGGATAGGTAGATTTGAAATATCATTACAAAATTTATTATTTGATTTCCAACTGAATAAATATTTTAAAAAATTCTTAGCTTAGCTGCCTTATCAATGACCAGAAGCTTTTCTTTATCTTGAACTCTGTGTATATACTATAAAATTGTCATTCTGCTCTTGAACAGTTTTTGATCAGCGTATTTAGAGTATAGCCAACATTATAAACAAAAAGACCTTAGCTATGTCCTAAAGAAAAAGACGGCTCTAAATTTATTAAACCAACCAAATTATATTCATATAAATTTGCAACGTATTAGGAGACCTGAAAAAAACACCGATTATATCATTAAATAGAAACAACAAACGTATAAAACTAAGTGAGCAATTTGCCGATATATCAAAATTTTTCTTCCATAGAATCAAATTTACTTACAGTCTCTATCAGTGAACAGCAATCTGCAGTTCTGCTGTATTTTCATATACGAAAACAAAGCGATGAACGTATAATGTCAATGAATTTATGTAAAAGAAATAAGTTACTTGACCGCTTTACTGAAAGCTTCTATAAACCATTCATTTTTTATTAACATTGACAAGAGAAGACAATAATTTGAATAATACATATATTAAATTGATTCAATTTTGTTTTCTGATGGCATTTTAAAAAAGATTTATTAAATAAAATACGGATTATATCCATGGAAGGCATATATATTATCAAAAAAAAAAATAGACAATAAAATCGAAGTAGTTCTGAATCACAGTTTCGATGTTTCAGGAATTCTAGACCGCTAAATTAGGCGATTCTTTTATCGATTGAGGGCGGAGATTTTCCGGAAAGAATCAGGCGACTGTCTTAAATTATGCACTCCCTTATGTGAAATTATGCACTCCTATTTAAGTATCTATTCAGGGATATATATTATAAAGGAGAGTTTATGCACTGCTGCTCTTACATAAAAACTTTTCCAATAAGAGTGTCAGTACTCTGAAACGTAATAGCGACAACACTATGGAGTCAATTCACCATGGAGAGATATTTAATAGGGCGTAAAAATTGAAAACACCAAAAGCGACCCCCATTTTGGGGAAAAAATAATCTTTCCCGGCGAATCGTACTTCTGACTTAATTGGTTTATGAACAGACATAACTGCAGAATTTGGACCGATAAAAATCCTTATCTGGTTCAGGAGTTACCATCCTCAGAAACTTACTGAACGAGGTAACCGGGGATAGAAGTAGATACACTACTAGTAATGACAATATTAAAAGGTTAATAGAATTTGCGTTCGCGAACAATATGAAAATTGTTAGCACTGGTTTTGATTACAAAAACATTCATAAGGAAACATGGATAGCTCCAAATGGAGAGACTAAGATTCAAATTTACCATGTTCTACAGAAAAAGAAAACACGCAAAGCGCGTTACTGGTGTAAGAGATTTCAGGGAAGCTGATAGTGATAACGATCACATATTAGTTATAAGGGAAATGAAACATCAAAGACAACTTAGAAGAAAAGACGCAAAGGGAAGAAGACTGAAGATATATGACGTAGCAAAACTAAAGGATGGAACAACAGTAATGCGATTCGAGCAGAAAATGAAAGGAACACTAGGAAATAATTCCAAGAAAGAAAAGTTAGAGGAAGAATGGACACAGATTGAGACAGCTATGAAGGAGGTAGCAGAAAAATACTGGGAAAATCGAAAAAAATGAAACAAATGGGGGATTCGGAGCAACAAACAAACAAATTTTGGAGCAAAGAAACAGACCACATCTGAGATTACTGGAAGAAAAAGAGTGAAAACAAGAAAGAAATATATGATCGCATACGAAGGGAATCCAAGGCCGTATGTAATAAGAAAAAGAAAGAGCTTTTCGAACGTGAATTAAAAGAAATAGAAGAATCATATGCTAATAAAGAGATAAGAAATTTCTATCAGGAAGTTAAAAAAAGTAGAGGCAGTAGCGCCAGGAGACCCCATTATTTGAAATGAATGAAATGACTATCGAAAGAACCAAAGCCGTAGGAATGTTTTCAGAGATTTAAATGGGCAAAGAATATAACAAGGGCAGCAAAACTAAGAATGTACCAAAGAATACTAAGGCCCACGGTTACCTATGCGTGCGAGATATGGATAATGACGAAGAAAGAAGAAAGTAAGCTGGAAGTCTGAGAATGTAAAATATTAAGGAGCATCTTTGGAGGAATTAAAGTTCAGGACGAATTTAGGAGAAGAACAAACAGAGAAATAGAAGAACTTAAAATCAACAAAATCTACAAAAAAATCAACAAAAAAACAGATTGTTCAGAAGGTGAGAGCGCAGAGAGCTAGATGGCTGGGGCACATTGCGATAATGCACGGAGAGAGATGGGTTAAAGGCATACCGATGAGAGGTGAAGGAGGAAAGAGAAGAATAGGGCGACTGAGAAAGAAATGGCTAGATGAGGTAATGAATGATTTGAGGAAAGTAGGAGTGAAGGATTAAAAGAAAGTTCCAATGCTTTGGACCGAAAAAGGTGGAAAAGAGAAGTGAAAGAACGCGAAGCCGAGGCCACTAGCTGAACCTGTAACTAGCCTGAAGAGCTTATTATTAAGAATTATATTATTATTATTCATACCCGTATAGTATAACTACTCATTTTAATTAATTTAAAAATTTCATTTTCGCAGAATTATTTTTGTTTTTCTAGTACAATACTGCAACATTTTACTTTAGAAGAATTAAAATGTTTGATGTTGTAAAAGCATATAGTTTTATGCTGGCCTACAAGTTATCTAATGAATTAATCACAAACACTTTATTATATTGTTAAATCAATAAAATTAACAACTGAACATTATTGACGTACGATCGACTTTAAAGATAACCGAACTAATTCCAAGCAAAAAGCTATGCAACATAAATTACTATTCATTAACAACGCTCGGCGTATCCCGTACAAAATTAATATGATTAAACAGTAAATGAATCGTCTTTTTTTCCACTTGTTTTTCTTGCAAGCTGCTTTAAAAACAAAAGCGAAAAACATTGTATCATCGTCTATTTCGGTAGTGGGTGTCGAAGAAAACGACCGTGGCGTCATTTCTTGGATTTCATGGTCGTTACGTTTGTTGGGTCTTCTTGACGGGAAATTGTCAAGGATTTGTGATTGAAGAGCCGTGTTTTGGTGATGAGTTTTCGGACTGTTGCGATAGGTTAATGAGTTGGATTTTTATAAATTGATGCGTTATGTTTCAAGATCGTTTTGCCTTAATGAAGGTTAGGACAGTTTTTTTCTTTTGATTTTTAATTGGGTATATGGATCAGAGAGCTAAAACAATAGGAAGTCTACCGTTGAACTTTTTGCTTTTTTTAAACTATTAACAACATTTATAAGTACTAAACTTGAAGATATTTATTACTAAACACCAAAACACTTTTTTGAACTGCTCGACGCACGTTTCGCTAACCATGTTAGCATCATCAGGAGATGATTTAATCTAGAGATTTTTATGATTTAATCTAGAGATTAAATCATTTCCTGATGATGCTAACATGGTTAGCGAAACGTGCGTCGAGCAGTTCAAAAAAGTGTTTTGGTGTTTAGTGGTAAATCTCTTCAAGTTTAGTGTTTCACACCAAAGGTTCCAATAGAAGAATTTAATATTTATAAGGTTTAAGATACGTATTGCCAATTTTCGAATTGATTAAACACTTACTTATTATTTTTCGGCTACTTCTAAAAGGGTGCCAGATACGATGAATCAATAAACCATCCAAGGCATGCACATATAAAGAGCTATCCAATAAGAGTGTCAAATTTATAAAATGAGATATAATGATGACTATAAGTAATAATAGGGTAATTTTTATTGTATCTTAAAGAACAAATAATAGAATTAAGTTTTCAAAATAAAGCCGTTCAGATTCTTCGACTGGTTGAATTCATTCTGAAGACCTAATATTCGATTACTCTTTTACACATATGGTATGGTTGTTTTCAACGGTGGAGTGAATGTTTCATTAAAGGTATTAAACAAGAATTATTCCGGGTTTATTTAGATTGTAAATTAGAGATTTGATATAACCCTACAAAAATAATCCATGATTTTGTGAATTTGATGTCCAGTTGACATCACTATTTTCCGAAATAAGGCGTCTAGGATACTTTTCTGTAACTTATATATATATATATATATATATATATATATATATATATATATATATATATATATATATAATATGTATATATCTTATATATACATATATAAATATGTATTTAACGAACAAAACAAAAAAAATACGCATATCCATCGTTCGAATCGTGAGTTATGGTTTTGAGTTCATACATACAAAAATCCTAAAGAAAAAAGCATTTATGGTTTTTCCAAAATTTTCCAATTTCCCAAAAACTTTTCCAATTTTTCTTTCCCTAAAAACCTTATTCAGACTATTACGACCATTAAAAAAAAATAGCCAAATAGGTCCATCCGTTTTCAAGTGATGCGCTTACCAATGAACATTTAATTTTTATTTATATAGATAGTTATCTCTTCATCCTTAGGAAGACACTCTTTGGTACGATTTTTGGGCTAAAGGAGTGAAAGGGCCATATTCTTTGAAGGCTATTGTGGCAATCGTTTTACTGCTAATGGTGAAGGATATCTTTGGACTGAACTAATAAATATGGATAAGTTTTCTTTAAACAAGATGGTTTCACTTGTCACAAATGTGGCTAACCAATCAATGTATTGCAAGAAAAGTTTCCTAGACGCTTTGTTTCGGAAAATAGTAATGTCAACTAGTCATCAAATTCATGCAATCATGGATTATTTTCAAGCCCTAGAATTCTTTTTTGTGGGATTATGTTAAATTTCTAGTTTACAAAAATAAACCCCGAACAATTCTTGACCATAGGGTCAACCTTATTATATTAATAAGGCTTAGCAGCCTTATCAAAAATCAGAAGCTTATACAATATAAAATTGTATTCTCGAACGGTTTTCGATCAGGATATCTTTAAATTTTTAGAGAATAGCGAAGAACATAGTCAAAAAGAGCTTGAAAAAGAAAATACAAAAATCATCGTATATGCAGACATTTCTTGGTGAGTAGCTTTTTATTAAAAAAAAGCTGTTTAGGCATGAACGATTGGTAATACCGTGTCTTTAAGAGATTACAGCTATAATATTCTACTAGTACGAAACAGAGCGACTCAAACTCGTTTATTAACAAGAGAGTTTATCTGGCATCCAAGTTCTAATGAAATTTTTAATTCTTACAGTACCCATGTGTAAAAGTAGAAAGTAAAAAAATCTTGGAATGCGCGACATTATCAAACTGGTCTGAAAAAAACGTGCCTTGGGTTGATAATAGCGTGCGTTATAAATAATAGCCGATATGGGAGCCAATCAACATTTTCTCGGAATAAACATATTATAGTTATTATTAATTTTAACAGTAGTCGCAAATGAAATTTTCAGCAGTGTCTTAAACACTGCATTCTTTATGGATCCAGCTGGAACAACTGTAACAACGAAACCATACTTCCTTGTCCCGGCCGAGTTCTCCACATATAGTACAAAGGTTCATTAACAGCATCAGTATTATAATTTTATTTGTCTGTGTCCATGTTATCATAATTGTCGTCATTGAATAATTGTGCTAGAACTTCGTTATCCTTGTTGGAAATAAACACTCTTCTCGTGATTCTTTTTCTATTTAGTAAAGCTTTTTCTTTTTTATTATTATTGTGTTTATTCTCTATTAAACTCCTATTCATCTCCTTTTCTTTTATCTCTGCCTTTAAGGGAGTGGCAGTCAATATTTGTGAGTATTGTTTCTTGGAACATCTTTTAATTTTCTGAATTTTTTGAGGCACTGGGCATAAGATTGGAAAATTCTACGTGAAGAACTAGGAATAGCTTTGGTTTGATTTGTAACATGTGTGATAGATAGTAAATGCTGCATTTGTTATGTCATTATTCATTGAAGTTTGATTTCGAGATGTCTTCCAAAATAGAAACTGATATAGAGTCACCGGATACGTTGGAATTTATGGGATAAATGCCAGTTACTTCGAAACCTTTTACTACTATGTCCATCGAAACTACACTTAAATATGCTTTATTGGAAATTGAAGCCAAAAGATCATGAGTGATTTTTTCATATGGATGGTTTTTTATGTGTAAATCACACTCTATGTGATAAGCGGCCTTCAGTGGACCATAAAATGTAACGTCCAGTGGTTGCATACTGTGGAGGTAATAATAGCATGTGAATCCCATTTTCACGATAATATTGATAAGCTTTCAGTGACAAGTAACTAGCATGATTGTCAAGAATTAGAAAGTTGGGGTTTTGAGCAGTTGCATTAATATGTTTGGTAAGATGAAGCCGTTTTTCAAAAAGATTTTCGTCATTTCACCCCGATTTTGAGCATCCATATTCAGCTCCAATGTTCCAAACACCTTCAGTACGTACACAAGAAGAAAGAGAAAATACAAATGAAGATGATATGCATCAAGTGAGTTATCATAGGTCAGTAGAAAATAATGGCGCGAAAATGAATTTTAACAAACGTGACATTGACAACAATAGATTTTTGTTGTCAATGTAAGTATCGTTAACATACACAAAAAAAAATATTTACTTTCACTCGTTACTTTATATATTAGAAATTAATATAATTTATTTTTTAGTTTCGTTTTGAAAACAGGGGGGAGTACCCTCCGAAACGTTAACGTTAAAAGTATTTAAAATTTTTTTATATCTTTAAATTTTGTTCGGTAGGCAAATTTATTACCAAAAAGAATCACTGAGAAATTTGTCTGCGTTTGGTTTTTTGTTTTTACCCAGTGATTCTTTCTTCACATAAGAACAGGTATTTTTGATATCTTTTGAGTTTTAGATAGTGGTGAAAACCCAAATAAAGGAAAAAAAATACATGCTAGTATTACCTCCGCATACTTTCCATAGTATGCAGCCACTGGACGTCACTTTTTATGGTCCACTGAAGGCCGCTTATTACATAGAGTCTGATTTACTTTTGGCTTCAATTTCCAATAAAGCATATTTAAATGTAGTTTCGATGGATATAGCAGTAAATGGATTCGAAGCAACTGGCATTTATCCCATAAATTCCAACGTATCCGGTGACGATGACTCTATATCAGTTTCTATTATTGAAGACATCTCGAAATCAAACTTCAATGAACATAACAAAAGCAACATATACTATCTATCACACATGTTACAAATGAAACCAAAGCTATTCTAGTTCTTTACGTAGAATTTTGCAAATCTTATGTCCAGTGCCTCAAAAAAAATCAGAAAATTAAAACATGTTCCAAGAAACAATACTCACAAATATTGGCTGCCACTCCCTTAAAGGCCGAGATAAAAGAAAAGGAAAGGAATAGAAGTTTAAAAGAGACTAAACACAACAATAATAAAAAAGAAAAAGCTTTAGTAAATAGAACAAGTATCACGAGAAGAGTGTTCATTTCCAACAACGATAACGAAGTTCTAGCACAATTATGCAATGACGACAATTATGATAACATGGACACAGACAAAGAAAATGATAATACTGATGCCGTTGATAACCTTTGCACTATATGTGGGGAATTCGGCCGGGACAAGGAAGTATGGTTTCGTTGTTGCAGTTGTTCCAGCTGGATCCATAAAGAATGCAGTGTTAAAGGCACTGCTGAAAATTTCATTTGTGACTACTATTAAAATTATTAATAATAATAATATTTTTATATATTGAGATAAATGTCGATTGACCCATATATCGGCTATTATTTATAACACACGGTATTATCAAACCAAGGCACGTTTTTCTCAGACCAGTTTGATAATGCCGCGCTATCCAAGATTTTTTTTACTTTCTACTTTTTCACATGGGTACTGTAAGAATTAAAAATTGCATTAGAACTTGGATGCCAGATAAACTGTTTTATTAATAATCGAGTTTGAGTCGTTCTGTTTCGTACCAGTAGAATATTATAGTTGTAATCTCTTAAAGGCACGATATTATCCAACCCTCCCCAACCAATAATGTATCGTTCATGGCCAAACAGCTTTTTTTAATAAAAGGCTACTTACCAAGAAATGTCTGCATATACGGTGAAATTTGTATTTTCTTTTTCAAGCTCTTTTTGACTATGTTCTTCGCTATTCTCTAAAAATTTAAAGATATCCTGATCGAAAACTGTTCGAGAAAAGAACAACAATTTTATCTTGTATAATCAGACCTCAACATAAAGAAATGCTTCTGATTTTTGATAAAGCTGCTAAGCCTTATTAATATAATAAGGTTGATCCTATGGTCAAAAATTGTTCGGGGTTTATTTTTGTAAACCAGAAATTTAACATAATCCCACAAAAAATAATTCAAGGGCTTGAAAAATAATCCATGATTGCATGAATTTGATGGCTAGTTGACATTACTATTTTTCAAAATAAAGCGTCTAGGAAACTTTTTTTGCAATACATTGATTGGCTAGCCACATTTGTGACAAATGAAACCGTCTTGTTTAAAGAAAACATTATATCCATATTTATTAGTTCAGGCCAAAGATATCCTTTACCATTAGCAGTAAAACAATTGCCACAATAGTCAAAAACACAATAGTAAAACAATTGTCAAAAATCGTACTAAAGAGTGACTTCCTAAGCATGAAGAGATAATTGGTATTTTCGTTAATCTTTGAAATCTATTAAAAAAAAATTATCACTCAATATTCGCGACTCTGATACTGGCGGTCTCCTTTCGAAGTGCGACTTCTTTAGAAGAGCAACATTACAAATATTAGTATTTATACGATTATGGACTACAACTTGTAATCAGATTTTTTTTTAATAAAACTTATCTCAATGAATGAATACAAATATCCATAAAAGTATCAAATTCATTTTAATCTTAGCTTACAGAGATTTTCTTGAATATGTTGTTAACAATATAATTGTTTCTTTAGAATTAATAAAAATTAGTCAATTAAAATGCACTTGAATAACATATTAAAACGTTTCTGAACATTTCTATCACGTTTCTATCAAATGCAAACAAAGATTTTATTGTTACTATGATCATCTTTCATACAATCAGTCAACAATAAAAAATTAATTATCAATTCGAATAACAGTTGAATTTAATATGATAGCCAACTAAGCGGACGGACTATGTCAAGAACAAATCCACTTTCTATGGCTGTATAATTCAAAATTTTAATTGATTTGATGAGCTTATCAACTACCTATCAACGTTATAAAAAAATTTTTTTATTAAAAAGCAAGTAATTTAACCATCCGATTTACAAATATGTATTTATTCATTTTTGGAGTGTACATGACATTGACTTATTCTGTATACTTTTCACAACCTTCCTCTATGTACACACGCACCGGATGATATCAGCCATCTAAATTTTTCAATTTTTTTTTCAATGGCTTTATTATATCTTTCGGTTAATAGCGTATTAATGATAGGTCATAAAATTAATTAACCAAATACTAAGTCATATTAAACTATCAAGCGCCAAGGCTATTGACAGAAATTTATGGCAGAAAAAATTATTGTATGCATTAGACAGCATCTTAAAAGCACTTTATCACTAATAAATAACTTTTACTTCCTTTTGACAAACGCTTTCGTGCTGCCATTTTTATTTTTCAAGGAGAAACGACATCATAATCGTAAATATTGAAATATATGCGAATGCACAATTAAATACTATCTGGACATCTAGAATTTGAAAAGATGACTATAAATATCAACTATATTGCTTTTATCAGATCCTCTATACCATCCAATAATAAAAATTTTAAATTATTAAACTCCAGAAACTTTAGGAATTTTAGAAAACGCGAAATGAATTGAACACTTAATCAAACTAGAAAGCCGTCTCCACCGTTTTTATAATTCGTTTGTTTTTTCTTTGTAATTAGTTTCTTTCTTCAAGCGTATATAGAGTTTTTCAATAAGGGTGGGTCGATGTTGAAATTGAATAAAACAAGTTGTGTGCGAGATAGCGATTTTTTTTAATTTAAAAGGCCCATGCATGCCATTACGTGTGGTACTGGCCACATGACCCAGCGATGGCTTGGATTATGTTGACTTTAAGGGCATCAGTCGATTGCGGATTATTGGTATAGTCTTGCGACTTCAGAAAACCCCACAAGAAAAAGTCTACCGGGGTCAAATCGCACGATTTTGGTGGCCAATTCACTTCACCTCTCCGAGAGATAACCATACCATCAAATCGTTCATGCAGAATGTCCATCGTGGCGTCTGCTGTGTAACGGTACGTAGCGCCGTCCTGCTGAAATCACATGTCGTCCGGGTCCATATCGTTCAATGTGGTCCAAAAGAAATCGGTTATGATCGTTCTGTAGTGCTCGCCGTTGAGGGTGATGGCGTCGATTTCGAAAAAATACGGACCAATGCCGCCGTCGGCCCAAAATCCGCACCAAACAGTAACTTTTTAGGATACATTGATACCTGGTAAACCTAGTGTGGGTTGGCGTCGTCCCATATATAGCAATTATGCTTGTTGACATAGCCATTCATCCAAAAATACGCCTCGTTGCTAAAGAGGATTTTTCATCAGCCCAGTCAGCAGGACATAAACGGCGTTGTCTATGGTCATTAACTTTGAGTTCCTAGGTCAGTTGGATCTTGTACGAGTACAGGCCCAAGTCCCGACGCAAAATTCGCCAAGTTGAAGTCTGCGAAAGTCCGAGTTCTTGTGTACGGCGAGAAATTGACTGCCTCGGGTTCTCCTGCACACGTTCACGGACAGCGGCGATGTTCTCAGCCGATCTGGGGTTCCTTTGACGTACAGGTGTTGGCTGATTGTTTACCGAACCGGTCGTCTTGAATTTGGTCACCAAACATTGGAGAGTCGACTTTGAAGGGCCAACGCGTCTGCCGCGAAATGGGCGCAACGTTTGTTCTAACGAACACTCATTTTTGATTATAAAGTTTTATCCTTTGGACGTGCGGCTCAACCGTGTAACTTGTCATGGTCATTTAACATCAGTGACCGAATAATAAACAACAGGTTATAAGTCCTTATGATTTTTCTAAAAAAGTTTTTTTTAATTAACTTTCAGGCTTTTAAAATGGATTATTTGCGACAAAAAACTTCATTTACAACGTGGTCGCCTTTCGTCGTAGTCAAGAAGTAGCGTCGTATTTGCGCCGTATATTCGATCGGACTACTCGAGATTGATTTGCCAAGTTCAAAAACCGTACTAGTCGCCCTTTCGACTTCGACTTCGACGAGAACCATCTTAAAGTGCTTTTGAGGGAAGGCATACCGAGAATTCGCTAAGATAGACTGCGACCTTGCGACAATATCCTGACATCTGCACTGTAGGGGATTTATTCAAAAACTTGGAGTTTGGGTGCCACACGAACTAATCGACGGCCACAAGGAAAATCGACGCAATAAAACTGCTTAAATCTCCCCCGATACCAAGCAATATGTGCCCACAAGCAAAGACTCGCCACGGGAGATGAGAAATGGTGTCTCTACGTCCGTATATAATGTAAAGAAGGGAGTGGGTGGCTGCAGAACACACGCTAAAGCCGAGAGTTGCAAGATATGAATCCCAAAAAAATCAAGATCTGCATTTGGTGAGTCTCGTAATCTGACAAATGCTGAAGAAGAAAAGACGGCCGACAAGGAATGCTACCTCGCCCAGCTGCACCGCGTATATGATGACATTAAACTGAAACCACCCGATCGACAAGGCGATCTGCTCAAACACAGATATCTTGCTCAAAGACAATGTGTGTCTCACACAACCAACATCAAAAAGAAGGTCCTGAATTATGTCAAATGGGAGGTATTTTCACTTAGGTCGTATTCTTCGGATCGCTTTTCAATGAAATAACAGGCGTGACCTTCGCCAACGATGACGACCTCAGAAACTGGATTAACAACTTCTCGACAATTTTTCGACAATTTTTGGCAATACGAAATCAATTAATTGGTCAAGAGGTTGGAACAGATCGTGAACAGGAGAAAAAATTATTGATTTATTCGTTTTTTTTAATTGTTGCTTTTTTCAATATTTTTTAAACAACCGAATATATTCGGAAATGTAGGAATATCCTTAACCTATATACGTTCTACAAGCAGGTCACTGAAACGTTCTTCAGGCAAGTAACTGTTAGAGTTTTTACAATAAAGCTATCCTTATGGTTTATATAATTGATTAATGTTCCCAAAAATGTGTTATAATATTTGTCAATTGTATGGTAAAGAATATTGACAGACTAGTTTCGTTTTAAGAAAACTAATTTTATAAAGATATTGAATAATGGCATGAATATTTTTGTTTCATGATTTTTTATGGTGTTGTATGTGATCTAACTCAACAACAATACATGAAACATTTTTAATCGGCTTTTGGTAATGAAATAATTACGAGTTAATTAATAAAAGTGTTTATAGCGATTTGTAGATTTTCAATGCGGATGCACAAATCTCAGTCAGTAATTTCGTATAGGTCAGCCAAACGTCGACGATATACGACAAGCGATAGAAATCCATCCGCATGTGATATATAGAAATATTAAAGCATTTGCAGGTATTAAGATGAGACTAGAACGAAGGATGATATAAACTGTCCATTAACATATAAATGAAATTTAATGATTATCCGTCGTCTGTTTCTATAGTGAACTAATGTTCTTATCGTTTCTTCTATTGGAACCTTCGGTGTGAAATACTAAACCCAAAGAGATTTCCCACTAAACACCAAATCACTTTTTAAACTTCTCGACGCAAGTGTGCGAAAAGCCAATTTTGTGAAAATATTGAATTATGACATGAATATTTTTGTTTCATGATTTTTTATGGTGTTGTATGTGACCTAACTCAACAACAATACATGAAACATTTTTAATGGGCATTTGGTAATAAAATAATTATTCGTTAATTAATAAAAAATGTTTACAGCGATTTGTAATTTTTCAATGCGGATGCGTAAATTTCAATAATTAATTTTGTATAGGTCAGCCAAACATCGATTGATATAAGACAAATTATAGAAATCCATCCACATGTGATATATAGAGAGATTAAAATATTGTAGGTATTAAGATGAGACTGGAATAAAGGATGATATAATCTAAGCTATAGTATAATCTAAGTAATTTAATGAATTATCCGTCGTCTGTTTCTATTGTGAACTAAGGATTTAATCAATTATTCTATTAGAAGCTTCGGTGTGAAACACTAAACTCAAAGAGATTTACCACTAAATACCAAATCACTTTTTTTAACTTCTCGACGTACGTTTCGTAACCATGTTAGCATCATCAGGGGTGATTTAATTTAATTCTAAAACTAAACTATGTTCTGTTTAATAATAACCCGACCTAATGAAGCGTGTAAAAATCATTAACCGTTAAGTTTACTGAGCATTACATTAATAATTGAAAAAGTTGACTGAACGAAATAGGTCCTTTATCCCTGTTCATGATTTTCTTACATTTTTCTACTTGAATAATCAATTGCATTCAAAGCCGTATTGTTATTTACACTTTTAACCAATCTTAAATTACTAATATTTATATTTCGGTCATGTCCGCTTGCATGTTGGCCAACACAAGATTTTTCATTTCTCCCATATCTAATGTGGGTAATGTATTCTTTATATATCGTTAATATGGATCTTTTTGTTTGATACTTTCGATCACAATCTTGATAATTAATTTCATAAATCCCCGACTTTTCATGTTAATCTACTTTATCCTTTGGGTTACCCAGGACTTCTCTTAATTTATTTTATAGTTTGCACACAACTTTAATGTCCACTTTTTTCAAAATGTTGTTTAGCTCTCTTGTTAGTTGGGAATCAAACGGTATTGCCATGAATTTATTTATGTTCTGATCCTTTTGAAAATGATCATCACAACAACATAATCATCACAAATTATTAAAAAAAAGAAAATTTTAATATTATATATGTTAATAAGAATCGTACATCAATGCTAAATGATAACAAAGAAAGAACAACATTTTCTGACAAATCGGGAGTATACCAAATAAAATGTATTATGTGTGACGTTATATATACTTGTATATAGGCAAACAAGCAGATCTCTCTCTTTAGCCTATCATTGAGCTAGGCTAAAGAGAGAGATCTAAAAAAACAGAAATACCCAATTTTATATAACCAAAGAAAGATTTTATAGACCAGAACAATTTGTTTAACATCAATAACGCCAAATTAATACATAGTTTTAATAAAAGCAGGCTGATAAATTACTTGGAAATTTCCAAAATTAAAAAACACGGTAATTTGGTTTTTACCGTACAAATACTCAGCTAGACTTCGGAAATACCCCAATCATTGAAAGTGCCATAAATTTAAGGAAAGAGTCTAAGAAAAAAAAAACCAAGCCTCATTAGACAGAACTTTGAAACTTTAGGCCCAGCTTTTTCGGGAGGCCGAAATATGTCGAATATATTGTGAAATAAGTACTAAGTCTTTTAATCATTATCATTGTCACTATTTGGACGTTCCAAAATGAACTAAAACGTACAAAAGTTACTTCCCCACAAAGATATTTTTTGCATTTTTATTCTCTGTTTTTCTGTTGTTTTGTTCTCTGGTTTTCTGGTTACGCAGATAATATGGTTTTATAGAAATGAACGACTCTGAATGCTGATTGATATAAAGTAATTTATTTTCCGGAAGGCATTAATACATTTCGTACAATTCTATTTTATCTCGAATACCAAAAATAAAAAATACTTATGTGGGTGAAGTATCTGTAAACGAAGTTTTTAAGATATCCACTCCTGAGTGATATATACGTTTCGAGAATTTGTTCAATTGAAAGCAAAAGTAAATAGTTTTCAGCTACGAGTGTCAGAACTTTGAAACCTAATGGCGGTAATACTGTTTAAAATGTAAATCTCACTAATAGACTACTGCTGTACTCAGTAGATTGTTTCAAATCATTATGAAAAGATACACGATTCAACAGTGCGTAGAAATTATTCGTATCTATCATAAAAATGCGTATTCAGTTCGATAGACTTCTTGAGCATTGCGTGAAATTTGTGGGCAAAATAATCAATCAACAGAATGATCTATTTATCGTTTCGTTGAAAAATTTGTCTCTTTATCTATTCCACGTCATTCTCTCGTACGCAACCTTTCTCAGACGACTACGTGGAGAATATCATGATCTTCGTTGTAAGGCTTATAAACTTCAGTTAACTTAACAACTAAAGCCAACTGATTATCATCCTATCAACGTTGAAGAATTCGATTCTAGAGCAATTGAAAGTCGGGGAAAAATTCCCCAAATGAAAAAAGAATTTTCACTTGAATGAAAAATATTTTTTTCCTAGAGAGGAACTTATAGCTCAATGGCTTTTTAAACATATATTACTGCATGATTTGGGCCGACGAAAAATCCTCAAGTGATTTAGGAGTTACCTCTTCATCTTCAGATCTATTCCTCATGCTATTGTTGCGGTTTTCATAATTCAACCCCAAACAAAACCAAACAATTTTAGGCCTTATTCGAAACATTCACCATTAAACATTATACTATATGATATAGTAAGAGTAATCGAAAGTTGAATCTCCAGAACATATTCCGCCAAACAAAGTAGAGGAAGATATTTGAACTGCATTATTTTCAGAACATAATACCAATTTTTGTTCTTCAAAATAAAATATAAATGACCAGATTTTCGCTTCCTTGATTTTTTTTTGTGGTTATGTTTAATCTTAAGTCTATGCCGACAAACCAGACTATTGACGCCTTGAAAGCCAACATAACTCGGACAATAAGACCGCAACTGCTTGAAAAAGTGGTCGTAAATTCGACTGATAGAATGTGCTTTGTCAGATGTAGCCGCGGCGGACATTTATCCGAAATTGTTTTCAATCATTAATGCCGTTGTTGAATGTTATTTCACATAAAATAAATAGTTTCAAGGCATCTAATTAGGTTGTTTTATTTGAATTTAAAGTTTGGACACATTTAAAAAATCACCCTATTTTTTTCGAACATTTTCAAAACAACAATAACAAACAAAAACTTACAGAGTGACCTATGTATCAAGGAATAACACAATAGTCTAACATAAGATATTGATACAAGGTGTCCAATATTGTTGTTCATTTTTGTAAATATAATTGATTGAAGTCCATTTAAGGTATACTAATTTTATTATTATAACATTATAGTACAGTGTTTGAAATTTTATTCAGCAAAAATAATTTTGTCACAGTTGTTAAATTTTTCCATTCCATTGGCAAATGTAAAGCGCATAATAAAATCAGTTTATTTCATTTCTTGCACAATTTGAATTTTATAGGGATGAAGGCGAAAATATTTCTTTAATGACACACAATAAAGATTTCTTAATGTGTACCTCGCTACTTCGCTTCGTAAGGATTGGGATAGATTGTCTCTAAACGACTCACGCACAAGTTCAATATTGCTTGCACCTCTGCTTGACCTTGGACGATCCGTAGACGGTAAATTTAGAGTTGATCCTGTAGTTTCAAACTTTTTTATCCATTTTTTTATTAAATTAACACTTAGTATCTCGTTTATGTCGTGTAAATTATACTCGGCCCTATAAAGACGATAATAAACGAATTGTTGTTTTGATAATACGCGTGAACACAGAAGTTGCGTTGTTGTCTTGTGAAATGCTCCATGGTAACTAATTTTCCCTGAACCAAGCTTCGGTGTAAAGTTAGCACAACGAGCGCGACATACAGTTTCAATAAAGTGTTTAAAAGAAAAAAGTCTAAACGCACAAAGTAATCCAGTAATCTGAAAGGTTGTAGATTTCAGTTCAAAGCAATTTGAAATAAAACACTTAATAAAATAATTATAGAAACATACTTTAATTAATTAATTAATTAAACTATTGAAAAATTAATTATGCACTATTTGAAGATAAGAATGATACCGACGAATAACTTTCTAGTAAATCTCGTTTTGGCCCTTCAAAAAAGCATTTTGAGTAGAGTAAAAAACAACTAATTTTTTTTTTAATTTTATCATAAACAAGTAACTCAGAAGCTTTTTTAACAAAGTTTTTTGTAATTTGAAATAAAATACTTAATAAAATAATTATAGAAAAATAATTTAATTAATTAATTAATTAAACTATTAAAAAATAAATTTGCACTATTTAAAGATAAGAATGATACAGACAAATAACTTTCTAGTAAATCTCATTTTAGCTTTTCAAAAAAGCATTTTGAGTAGTTAGGTATTTTTTACCTAACTTTATTTTTTAATTATAACACGAACAAGTAACTAACAAGCTTTTTTAACAAAGTTTTTTCAATTTGAAATAAAATACTTAATAAAATAATTATAGAGAAATAATTTAATTAATTAATTAAACTATTCACAAATAAATTATGAACTATTTGAAGATAAGAATGATACAGATGAATAACTTTTTAGTAAACCTTATTTTAGCTTTTCAAAAAAGCATTTTGATTGGAGTAAAAAACATCAAACACTTTTTTAGTTTTAACAGAAACAAGTAACTAAAAAGCGTTCTTAATAAAGTTTTTTTTGTCGAATTCAGTTTTATTTCTCAATGTAGTCCTTGTATTTCAATACACTTTTTCCAGCGATGCTCCTATATATTTATTCCTTCTAAATAGTACTTTAGATATTTTTCTGCAATATAGTCTTTTACGAATGTGATGGCTTCCTCATTCAGTCGAATATTTGCCCATCGAGCGTAACTTTGAACCTAAGAAAGAGAAAAAAGTCACTGGGGAACCAGTCTGGAAAATACATTGGATGGTCAATCAATTCGCATCCCAATACGTAAATTTTTGGCATGGCGATCACTGAAATGTGAGACAGTGCTGTGTCTTGGTGGAATAAAACTTTTTTTTCTACAAATATGACCGTTTTCCCGCAATTTTTACCTTCAGCTTAACAAGTAATGGTGGGTAGCATGCGTATGTTTTCCCTTTTCAAAATAATAGATTAACACAACTCCATGACTAGCCTAAAAAATAGTCGCCATCACTTTTCTGGCTGATAGAACAGTCTTCGTTTTTTTTTTTTTGGAGTCAATTCACCCTTTACAATCCACTGTTTCGGCAGTGCCTTGGTTTCAAGAGTGTAGTGGTGTATCCAAGTTTCATCTACAGTTATTAATCAATGTCAAAACTCCGGCTTATTTCGCTTAAACTGCTTCAACAGGTATTTGAAAATGTTCGTTCAAATGCGTTTTTGGCGCTGAGTAAGCAATCGCGGCATCCAATGCGAGTTAGCTTTTTCATCCCGAAATCTTCAGGCAATATATTATAAACACGTTCTCCCGAGATGCCCAGATATACATCGACTGACATGCATGACTGTTAAACAACAACTGAGCCTCTACTGTTTTGCTTTTTACTATTTTGTTCTCTAGCTCAAAACATTTCAGTTATCATGGAACGAAACAACAACAAGCGTTCCCCGTGAAGGCATTTTATCAAACCTGTTCGAATACAGCCGCTCAGCGTCATTATCGTACGCATTTCGGTATTTATCATAATCGCGCAGTTTCCTCAATCAATTCGATTAATTTGTGGGTTGAAAACTTTGAGAACACTCTAGAAACCATACTCAGGGCAGGTGGTAGTGTGAGAAGAGTACGAACTCCCGCGAATATTGATCGTGTAGGACAGCTATGAGAAGAAATCATCGAAGATCGGCAGGTCGACAAAGCGTTGCGCTCGGAATTTCAGGCAAAACAGTCCGACGGATTTTAAGGTTTGATCTTCACCATCACCCCTATAAAATCCAAGTGGTTCAGACCATCAATGAAAACGATGTTGCCTTACGGCTTTTTTTGTGAAAGATATTTGGAAATGGCTGAAAAAAATGCGGATATCGTCTACAACCTTTGGATGAGTGTCCGGTTATGTAAACAGACAAAATTTCAGGTACTGGAGTAGCGACAGCCCTCACCAACTTCATCAAAAACCTCTTCATTCGGCCAAGGTAACGGTTTGGTGAGCGATTTCCTCATCAGGAATCATAGGCCTTTTTTTAAAAGTGTGCGTGGACGCAGAAACTCTTAATTTTGTCCGGTATTCTGAAATGTTGCGCACGTGTTTCATTTCTCAGTTTCAGCATTATGAGGTCAACGACCAAACGTTATTGGAACAAGATGGGGCCACAAATCACTCCGCTAAGGCCATCTTGGTCTCGGGATCATCGGACCTTACAATTTGTGATTATTTCTTGTAGGGTTTCTTCAAGAATAAAGTGTACGAACATCGACCTCGTTCACATCAACAAATCAAAACAACAATTCGGCAAGAAATTGAGAGTATTCCTCAACAAATGTTGCGTAACGTAATGGAGAAATTCAGGAGGAGCTTGCAAAAACGCATCAACCGCGATGGACACCATCTAACTGATCTTATTTTTAAACGTGAACTTGTTTCTTAAATGTTATTTGATGTGGAATAAGTTGATGTCAATAAAATTATCAAAAATGCAATACTTTTTTTCACAGCTTTTTCAAAAATGCAGGGTTGACGGCCGCATCCTGTATTACCAGAATATTTTTGACGAGTTTCGCCATATTCATGCTGAGACTGGAAACTTTTCAGGTTACCCTCTTATTCATTAATTTCATCAGTAAGAAACAAAAATTAAAAAAAGGTTAGGCCAATCAAAATACTACTGTTTTTGAAAAGCCAAAATGAGATTTACTAGAAAGTTATTCGTCTATATCATTCCTATTTTCAAATAGTTCATTATTTATCGGTAAAATTACTTTTTCTATAATCCCATCAAATATGCGAAGAAGTTGTAGCTGGAGATTGAATTACAATATTTTATTCCATTAATTTAAACATTTTCGAAATTCGCTTTTCTTCCTCACTGCTCTCTTATTCTAACGAATTTCCTTCACTATATCATCAATATATTTATCATACAGTCCTTGTAGATGTTTTAGTTCTTCCTCATAGCTGATTTTTTTTATAAGAAATTATTTTCAATATTTTTATACCTATCCGACAAACACATCAAACACTAAGTCCAATGTATATTCACAACAAATCAGCACTAACAATAACTGACATCAATGGACAGCTTTTTTTAATGTTGTAACCATTATACTAACAAAAAATAAGATAAACATATTTTAATTGTAGGCTCGTGAAGTCAAAAGAGTAATGGGAATTGCTTCTACTAATTACTTTACTATTTGCATTACCAGCTCTTATTAAAAGGAAGACAAATGACCATTCATACTAAAAAAGCACATTATTCAATTATGTTTCCCCATAAGGGAAAATCACTGGTCAATAACCAACATGCTAACCTGGTCAATGATCTTTAATTTAGCACATCTTATGACGTATAGTACTGAAGAATGTACTTAAATATTTATTCATATAATATTTATATATCTCCAAAACGGAAATAATAAAAGTGGCAGTGTTTACATAGAATTAAAAAAAAAATGGAAATGATACCTTACTTTACTATAAACCAATAATATATAAATAACATACATGGAAACTAATTAATATTATAATACTCTTTTTTATTAATGACAATAACGATCTTTAAAACAAAGAAAATTGGCGAATTACTAGCCAACATTTCAACCCGATATACCAAATTTCATATTTACCTGATTTTTGTATAAATATTTCTCCTATTATCTAAAATCAGACATAAAAGCTACCGCAATGAAAGTATATTTACATCCATGGGAATATTGCATGCAATTACAAAATTTGTATATATTACATTTGTATATATTATCAAGGGAACACCTAAGGGCTAGTTTTAAAAAATATATTTTAAGAGAGTGTCAGAAAATAGCAGAACAACGAATTTAATTAATGCAAGGCAAACTTAATTTAAAGGTAATCTAAGACCACAAAAATTGCAATTAAAATAAAAATTTAAAAAAAATCAAAAATTATAAAGGTTTGTCCAATAAGCATGTCAGAACTTTAAAATTAGGTACCTAGGTACCTTAGGTATTAGGTAGAATTAGGTAATGATAACTACAAAAAATAATCCGGTAATATTTATTCCATCTTATCTATATTCCATCTTATATATAACTTATTCAAAAGCGCCTGCTAATACCAAAGTTTGACCCAACGAAAATAAAACCAGCCCTAACAGAAGAACTTGATAAACAACCAGCACAGAACTGGCAAGAATTGAAACAAAAAATTATTAAAACAGCCTTAAAGTTGGTTCCTTTACAAAAACGTAGAAAACATCCGTGGTGGGATGAAGTTTGCGAGCAAGCAGTATTAAGCCGAAGTGAAGCATTCAAAGATTGGAACAGTCAAAAAACATCAATAAACTATAACATATTTTTGGAAGTAAGAAAAGAAACATCGAAGCTAATTAGACAAACTAAAAGAAAATATGAAAACAATCAACTTAATGAAATAGAAAAAGATTTCCAAAAACATAACACTCGAAACTTTTACAAAACATTTAAAACTGAAGTAACAGGCTATCAACCGCAAAGTCTTTGCTTCCAAAAGGAAAACGGACAATTGGCTCTAAATAACCAAGATAATTGCAAAGAACTTGCGAAATATTTTGAAAAAATACTAAACTGTCCTGAGCCCTTAAACAAATTAGCAACACTAAAGCCTAAACAAACAAACCCAGATTCATTACCACCGAATGAAGATGAAATAATTAGGCAAATCAAGCGGCTTAAAAATAACAAAGCTTCTGGTGAAGATGGAATCACTGCGGAACTTTTGAAATCCGCTGGTCCAGGTACAATCAGGGAAATAACCAAAATTCTACAAGAAGTTTGGCGAACCGAACGGATTCCGGAAGATTGGAAAGATGCTCTAATTCATCCACTACATAAGAAAGGAGATAGAACGGATGTAAACAACTATAGAGGGATATCTCTTCTCCCAGTTTGTTACAAGATTCTATATCAATGTCTACTAGACAGAGCACAGGGACAGTTAGAACCTAACATTGGTGAATATCAAGCAGGTTTTCGACCGGGCAGATCCTGCCCTGAACAGATCCTGAATCTGAAGTTGATTCTAAGACATCAAAAACTGTACAATAAAAATCTCGTCTGTACATTTGTGGATTTCAAAAAAGCATATGATTCTATTGACTGCGAATCTTTATTCCGAATCTTGAAAGAACAAGGACTAGATCTGAAAACGCTGGCAATTATTAAAGCAACGTTAACTAACACAAGGTCAAAAGTTAAATTCATAGGTGAGATCTCGGAGCCCTTCGAAATTATAACTGGAGTGAGACAAGGGGATGGACTCTCGCCACTTTCTATTTAACTGTGTTGTAGAAAAAGTAATACAGGAGTGGCGTGAAAAAAAGTCGGCCCTGAATATTGACCAGCCCATTAAATTGGGGAGAACCAACATCAAAATTGATTGTCGGGCATTTGCTGATGATCTAGCAAGTTTAGCTCAAGATGTATTAACGGCACAGAAACAGATTGAAATCCTAAAAGAAACAGCAGAAAATGTAGGACTCCAAATTTCCTTTGAAAAGACACAATACATGACCTGCAACAGACTAAGAACGCCATTTCTAAAAACAAAATATGGTAACATCAGACGAGTCTCTCAATTCAAATATTTGGGTGAAATAATCATGGAAAATGGGTTGGAAAAAGCGGCCAATAAGGGTAGATGTCAAAAAATGGAAACGGCATTGAGACTTACACAAAACATTTACAACAAAAAATGCCTATCTAAAAACACAAAACTTAGACATTACAACACAGTTATTAAGCCAGAATGTCTATATGCTGCGGAAACGCTCCTTTTGAATAGAAAGAGGGACATCAAGGACATTGAAAAGAAGGAAACAAAAATCATAAGAAAAATCCTAGGGCCCAAACAAATAAATAGCACAACATACCGACTTCGAGAAAACCAAGAAATCAAACAATACACAGATATACATAGCGATATGAGAAAAAGAAGACTTAAGTTTTACGGACACATAAAACGGATGAATCCGAGTAGGTTAACTAGACAAATAGTCGAATTTTATGAAAATAGGAGTAAAGCTAAAGTAGAAATAATTAAATGGATTGCTGCAATTAAAGAGGATATAAGATCAGCAAATATTACACAAGGTGAAATTCAGGATAGAGGCTGTTTCAGACACAAGGTTAACGTTTGGAAGGTTGGCCAGGGAGAAAAATGTAGGAAGACTGGAACAACTTGGTCTGACGAAAGGAAGCAAGCTCACAGCGAAAGAATGAAATCAGTATGGGCACAAAGGAAGGCTAACAACAACAAAGGCCTCTATATATATGTATATATATATATATATATATATATATATATATATATATATATATATATATATATATATATATATATATATATATATAGCATTCATTATTAACTGTAACATGATTCACATAATTGGGTTTGTGAATAAAAAATAATTATCGATTTTTTTACTTTATTTTAAAACTTTATCATAAATAATATTGATAATCGATGCGAAAAACTTCTTAAAAACTTCTTACAATTAATTATAAATGAATTAAAATGTAATTTTTTTTTAAATACCACGTGCCTACGAACGCGCCACGATTGGCTGCTATGTTTGTGACGTCAGAATACTAAAGTGTTTTCACGTCAGTTCTATCAACGGCTTCTATTTGTATATATACTGTCAACATTATTGTTGGTTAAGTGCAAAATAAAATATTGTTGATTACTAATTTAATTGAGTAATGTGTGACAAAGGATTCATTCAGGCTAATTCTGATAATATACCTGCTGTGAATATTTTTATGGTCACAAATTTGAAAAATGATATTCGGTTCAATTCAACTGAAGTTCGAGGTGCTAAAGCATCCATGTCAGTTTTTTTTTTATATTAATAATGTAAATGTAAATAAGAAACAAAATATTTCTATTAAATATAATTAAACAATTTGTAGGGTGTCACGGAAAAGTTACCGTGACCAGGCTGTAGGCTTTGTTCAACATAACCGCAAAAATGGTATTTGCACTGTAAAAGGACGTGTATGTCCAGAATATAAAGTTCGGAGTAAAGCTTAGACACTTACCTTGATTATTAATGAAAAATTAAGAAAAGTTCAAGACACTCATTGTCACGATTGTAGAACTTCAGCAAATAATAAATACTCATTTGTAATATTGTAATATTGATTTTCAAAAATAATAGAAAATGTTAAATATTGAATAAGCAAAAGATATTTTCTAGTTTTATAATTATTTTTCGAGCGAAAAAACAACATAAATTATAATTAGAAAAACAAAACACATACATACTGTTTAAATCGCTAATTTTTATTTCAATAAAAAATACACTGTTAAATATATATAATAAAACTTCACCCAACTAGGATAATATATTGCAGTAATATGACTATAATATGTAAACTACATTAACAATCAATTCAGAATAAAAACAATCACTGCCCAAAACTATATACGTATTTGTTTGATTGCTTTCATTGAAGTTTGCAATACTTTTAAAACCACACCTATTCTTCAAGCCACTACACTTAACTATATTAACAATATTTTCAAAATCCACCCATACTACGTTATTTTAATTATGGTTTTCAGTATTTATAAAACGAAGGTGATTTTTCGCCTTACAGGTTTTACAAACCGCCACATTTGGCTCTTAATAATATTTGCAAATATAAATAAATCTGGCTGCCAACTAACTCTAATATATGACCAGCCAGAGATTTCCCAAATATGAAAAGACACCTTTTTGAGTGGAAAATTTTTATAGTCGAAGTGTGGGACACTTCTGTTAAGGTCTATCCACTAAAAAACCATTATGTACCACAACATATCCTGGAACAACTGTCAGCTTACCATCAGTCTTCAATGCCTATAATAAATGTCTAATCTATGTTTAAACATACATCAATTAATAGATGAAATGTACCAAAATCCTGAAAAAGACTAAATATTTTAACTGTTTTATTTTATTTAGAATAGAAATATACCATTTTCTTTACTTTTTGTTTGGATAGTGTGTTTGCTTTTCTATTTTTCCTTTTTTTGCATACTCTTTCAGATGTTTGTTTTGATTCCATGGAAAACTGTTTGCCAGTCCTTAATTTAACTTTTGATGTTCATCCAGATTCTTTGCGGACAAGCAGGAATATTCCTTCTTATAAATTTGGCACGTTAATTTGTTTTCCGCACATGAATTAAATAATATTAATAAAAATTATAAAAACGAATGCAAAAAACAAAAGGAACCCTAATCTGATTTCATCCCGGACTTACCTTTGAGCTTCCATATATTGTGTAAAGATATATGAGTATATATCATATATATTATCATAGTATATTTTCCAATCGATAGCAAACCAACAAATGCAGTCAAAGATATAGGTTAAACCTATAGAACAATGACTAAGATCAATAAATTGTTTTGTTTACTCGTGACTCCGATTCTTTCCAAACGTCTTTTCAGAAAGAGCGCAAAAGAAAATTTGGTTATAACTTCCGAATTGCTCCGAGCCGAACCGATGTTGGCGATATTGGCCTTCGGAACAATTGTGAGGTCACAATGGTTCCGGTTTTTTCGGGAATTGTCGGCGTGTCATCGGTACTAGGTTTAAAAATGTATTTTCAATTTGATATAACTTTTTAATTATAAGGAAAAAAATTAAAAAAATTTTTGGTATAAAACTAAATATATGATCTTTCCATTTTTGACAAAAACATGTGTTCAAAAGCCCAATTATTTAAAAAACAATAAGGTCATATCAATCCTTCGGTCTGAAAACCGTACCAAATAATGATTTTCCGAGGATGAAAAGCTATCTCCTGAATCACTTGAGGATTTTCATTGACCCCGCACATATGTTTGTTCACTAATCCATTCAGCCAGATGTACCCTTCGCGGGGAAATATTGTTTTTCCCAAAGTAGCCTTCGTCTTCCAATTTCTACGCACTGAATCGTGTCTTTTCATCGTGAATTGACCAAATGTACTGAATACAGCAGTCTATGAGTGACATTTACCATTAAAACACTATTGCTGCTACTACATTTCAAAGTTCTGAAAATCTTATTGGAAAACTCTTTGAAAACATATAAAACAACTTTAGAACCTTGAAAAGACAAAAGGTGAAAAGGATGGTTTGGGAAGAAAATTAAAGACATTTGTCAGAACCAGGGAAGAAAATATAGAATTACAATAGAAACCATATCCCCTCTGGAGGTCGCGGCCCCTAGAGGTGTCGCATTCAGAGTTAGGAAGGGCCGCAAAATATAAGACTCATATACGAAACATCCTTTTATTAAAGAATTTTTAATTTAAAAACAAGTGTTAGAAAATTAAATATTGCCATGCAATAACAACATAACAAAATAACCACATAATAATAAAATAAAATATATACAAGTATGTATAAAATACATAGTAAAACAACATAATAATAATTTAATGGAAAGATTGATTTTGTTTTTCATTTAAAAGTTTTTCTATACGTGGATCATCATTGCAAACACATTAAGCAAATATATGTGTTTGCAATGATGCTTTTTTCAATGATATTTTCCAATGATAATATACAATTTATATATTTTGGTTTTAAAACCACCATAGACAAGAAGAAGCTTTTTTCGCATAAGTTAGAAGTAAAGAAGGGGTTCAATGTTTTCCAAGTTTCGGTTACTAGGATTCCCTATTCATATCGCCGTGCAAGTCAATACTTATCCAAACCTTGACTTAAAAATTCTAGTTGTAGAGTTTTGTCGGCTGATATTTCAATAAGTTAATTCACCAAAAGGATTGAGAACCCATGTCTTCGACAAATCATCGTTGCTGTCTGAAAAATATTCCAGTAACTGAATTTTGAATTCAGGTGAATGCGTTCATGTTCTCCAATACGCGATCAGTAGCAGAATTTTCTAAATCCATATTTTTGGTAATATAATCCGAAGTTAAAATGAATGCATCATAATTGAGTTTTTCAAAGCGTACAATCCAAATACGAAGCTTGATGTAATCATTAACTTTGACAATGTATTCAATGTGAAAATATATCACTCAAGTAAGCCAATACTAATAAAGTTTCTCCATTTTGTAAAAACTCTGCAAAAAAGCTATTTTTATCTGTACAAAAAAATTCAATTGATTTCGCAATTCAAAAAACCTTGTTAAAACTTTTCCTCGCGACAACCACCTGACAACCACCTGACATCCTGCTGACTTCAGGATGGAAAAACCTATTTCTTCTCACAAAGTGGAAAGCAATCTGTCCGCAATGGTGGGCTTTTAATAATATCTTTTAATTTTACTAGCACACCACTGTTCTTCCCGGTTATCGCTTTCGCACCACCAGTACATACTGCAATAAATTTATTAAAGTCCAAGTTTTCGTTTTGTGCTATATCAATAAAAACTTTAGAGTCCTTCGCCAGTAGCACGACCAGTGATTGTTTTGCAAAATAGAGTATTTTCTTTAATTGGCTCCTTGCATTCGTATCGGACATAGTTTCGACAAGTCTAAAAAAAAATCACTTAATTTATCCCTTTCAATTATTTCATCGTACACATCATTGGCCATTTTATTAATACATCTCTATATTGTGTCATTTGAAAGTGATATAGTTTTCTACTTTTTTGCTTCTTCCGGACTTATTTTACCCGGCACTCGGCTCATTTTACACGGCAGCGGGTTAAATTAGCTTTTCCTCAATCGTGTGAGGCTTAGACTCCCTGGCCACTCTTAATGTTGCTGAATAGCTGCGGTCTCATTACAGCTTGATTTGTTGATAGTAATTTGTTGATTTTTCAAGATGAGTGATTTACGCTCGCAAAATTCTAATGGTTTTTTTTATAAAGAAGGGTGTTTTGTTTCCAGATGCCGGACTAATTTTGAAGGCTTCATGCTTTCCGCGAACAAAGCTTGATAACAAACACATTGCGGTATGTTATCCAAGGCAATGAATCCATATTTTAAATATGTTTTATTAAACAATCTGGTCTGTTTCTTTACTGTTTCACCAGATGTAGACGGTGCATTTCGTTTTGTCACAAAGTTGTCCATTTTATTTAATATTATTAATTTATTATATTACCACACTGTTATTAATTTATTTAACACTGAGTGAGAGAAGAAATCGTAGTACACTGGATGAGAGAAGTTATTTTTCTTACCAAAGCGCAAAGCTTGTACGAACTTGCTTAAGCGCGCTCGGTGCGAATGATCCGTCACGCAGGCGAGGGCGGATGGCGTGAGCTGCACGGGAAGGTCCGTTTACAAGTGCGGGCAAGTGCAGGGTACAGGTTCAAACTGGTACAAGTAATATAAGAACAAGAGGTTACACAAGTCATATAGTTGGGTATATGTGGCTGTATGTGGTATTTAGGTATAAGTCTAACGACCAATTTACACAAACACCCGTTATTGACGATTCGATACATACCAACATTTAAACTAAAGAAGAATAAAAAGAGGGAATAATTACAGATAAAAATAAATTTTTGGAAACTTGGAAGACAAATGAAATATAAAATACGTAAGAGAAACCGAATAAATATTGATAATCAAATTGAAGAAGATTATGTAATATAACTAGCAAAAAAAATCAAAATAAAAATATGATAGCAGGCCAAAGGCTACTAAAGGACCAGGTTGTAGTAACAGAATATAAAGCCTAATACTACGAAAATAATTGTGCGAAAAAAAATATTGAAAATTGAATTTTGCCCAGCGAAAATTGTGCAGAATAAATAGAAAATATTCCCAATATATGTAACCGAAAAATTATTAGAAAACGTAGGAGAAATCAAAGGTAAAATTGTAATATAGTGAAATATATATTCACACAAATTCTGGACGAAGAAGGACCATGAGTTCTGAAAAAAAGGTATATGAAAGAGTACAAATTGAAACATTGAAGGGTAAATGAAACTTTAATGACACTAAATGTAGATGATATGTAGGTCACTAAAAAGTTTCTACAAATATTAAAAACAAACAAATTAATGGGTACAAATGGCTTTATTATTATTTTAAAAATATTTTCCATTTGCATTCAGCGGAACCATTTTTGAATCATTTATTCCGCTTGTAAGTGACAATTTCAGAAATATCTTTTATGTAAATTGCAATGGTTTAGTAAGTTATGAAAAATCGACGATCACGCAATTTACTTTTAATATTCAGTTACAAAAAGAAATTACAAGGTTGCATAGCCACAAGGCACAAGGTAGAATAGCTGGCATTGTGACAATATAAAATGATGTCAAAATGTACATTATTTTATAAAATTTACTGATGACTTCCAGCAGACTAATTATTTCGCACAAAGCCGCAATAGCTACATAAGCAGAACCTAATTTATTCACCTACGATGATGTACACAAAGTTTCAGCTTTAATTTACACCACTCCTATTTTTAATTTACACTACTGCCACCATACCATTTTTTTGAATTTCGAATATATTGTACGGAATCCATCAACAATCAGCTTCTTTTCCGCCAAATAGTCATGGGTATTATCGCCCACTGTATGTCATATACTGATCGACTTCTATCATTAATTTTTATATCTCGATATTTATTGCAATAGCAGATATTGGACGATCTTCAAGAAACTCCTCACTGAAACTTTAATAAAAAAAATTATTGTGGGAGGTGCTAAATATAAAGGAATTTGTTATCATTTAAAGGGTTGGATTCTGGAAAAGAATCCAGATCCCTTTAGGAAATTTGAGTTTTTCGACATTTGATACAGTCAATAAGTCTTCTAAGGAGCTAGGAAGGGCGAATCTATAGCGGAGAGGAGTCATAACTGGGCAAGAGGTTAGGATGTAAGAAACACATATTGAGGAACCGCAAAGCGTCCAGAAGGGAGGAGGGCTCCCGTCCATGAGGTGATGATGAGAAAAGCAGCAGTGACCTATCATTAGTCTATTGATTTTCGTTTGGGATTGCCTAGAGAAAGGCAAGATGGAGTGAGAGGAGAAGTCTTTTTTTATCTGCCATAGTTTATTGTTTTCGTCAATAAGATCCCATTCAAGTTCAAGGAATGGAAGGAATTCAGGAATTTGAAAGAAATGATATGACTTGGGGAAGGAGATAATATGCCATTTTTTCTAAATTAAATACGTACAAGGATTTCTTCCTCGCTGCAAACGAGAAGCTCTCTCGAGGAAACCAATCCTTTGCAGAGATTTAATGATTTATGAGGTGTAGTGGAAATCTGAAAATCTCCTAAGACATTTAGTGAGGAGCATTTGATCGATATTTTTACTGAATCAGTTGAGATTAGAAAGGAACCATTGCTTAGTTTTCTAACTTCTTTAAATAAACCTACTGTATTTGACAGGTGCTTATGAAGTACAAATGGAAAGACAGATTTGAAAGAGGATTCTTCGCCTAGATGAGTGGTAACAAAAAATCGATCGAATGTTATTTGGGGCTTGACGGAAGAGACACAATCATGGGTTTTTTGGACCCTGTAGAGGGAAAAGGGTTTGAGTTTGTAATAGACATGAAAGTCTCACGAGTAAGGAAGAAAGAATTGTCCAGAGTGCTCCATACTCCGGTAACTCTAATCACTCCGGAAGGCCAGGATGTATTCCAAAGGCTCCGTTAAAGACACCTGTAAGCCACAGGTGCCATTCAGCCATCGCCACGAAACGCATAACAACTTGGCTTGGCTGAACTGGGGAACCCCGGGGTCGTCAAGCCCTAAATCTGACTTCCAGGTGCCCTGGGGGGAACTTTTGTTGGGTTTGGTATATTTTGAAAGAACCATATAGTCGACTGCAGTTTACTTTTAGAGCTCATATGCATAGGATCCAAGATTCATCACCTGTGTAGAAGTTATACGCAGCTTTTGAAGCGTCACAATTGAAATTTTTTAGCTTTTTTTTTGCACCAATTGACACGAGCCTTTTTTTGAGCGATTATCAAATTTTGCGAAATCCAACGCGCACAAATCTTTTTCACGGCTGAATGTTCATGTAAAATCCTCTGAAGGCTTGGCAGACTATTGCCCAGGAATGACCAAATTTCACGGTATGTCACTTAACGATCTTGCTTTATTAGTGCGCTTACTGTATCGGTGTTTTCTAACACAATAACCGATTTTGGATGACCTTCACTAAATTCGTCCGTGAACGAATGACGGCCATGTCTGAATTCACTCAACCAGTGATATAAACTGCTTTTAGATGGTGCTTTTTCGCTAAAAGTTGAGGTGAGTTAGTCGATGCACTGTCGTTGAGATAATTCGATAATCGAAAGTCGTAATAATTCATAGTAGGAAAATTCTCACGAGTTAATTCCACTTTTTGACTGAGATCAAATTTTTAAGTCACTAAACAACACAAATAGCATCCATATATTTTATACGTTCTGAGTATGTATAAAGTCAACTATGTCAAATTTTACGATGTATATGTCAGATGGCGCCTAGAACCTCCTTTGTTGCCAATTCCGGATACATAAATAGCAACCTTCGTAAAACACATTACGACTGAAAAATAATACTAACAGGGCTACACCCAAGAAGATAGAATGACACTACCAGTATGGAAATTAAAAATTAATTCCATACTTACGTTTCATTGGGCTATCAAACTGATCCCAACAAATTTCATTCATATAGCGCTTAAAAAAACTATTAAAAAAAAACAATTGAATTATCCCTTGAACATGTTTGTGGCAACATTTTTATAATTTTATATGTGGTCCAATTTAACAATAATTTGTAGATAATTTTCGGAATTTAAACGTTGACGTAGCGACAAATTTTCAGAAAGCTGCATTAACATCTAGTGTTGCACAGAACTTTTTAAACGCTTTAAAATAAATTATAGTAATCGATCGGCATATGACATAGAGTAAGATTAAGGCCTTCATCTCTATGCATTGAAATGACAGCAGTACATTCGATATTACATGTAATGGGTTATTCAATAAGTCCGCGACGTTTTTATAACCAACTAACTAACTACCAACAGACCAGAGAGTTTAACCATCAACAGACGAAACATGTGCCCTCCAATGTAAATCATGGGTGGGGCTTCCTCCCGGTCAAGCAACAAACATTGCTCATTATGGCGGAGACGCAGGTTGTTGTGCATTCCACATGAGATTGTGGAACCCAACGGTCGGGGGTGTATAACTCCTGATTACTGTTGTCTCATTGGAAGCAGTCCAAAGAAGTCAAAAAACTCCATAAAAACTATCCGACAAGGGGTCGGCGAAAATATGGGTTCTTTGATTATGGAGAGGGACTCCCTATTCTTGGCGAGAGAGCATATGTCGGTACCCTGATGAATCTAACCACCAACAGACGAAATATGTGCCCTCCAATGTAAGGGATGGGTGGGGCTCCCGGTCAAGCCACTAACCATTGCTTATATATATATATATATATATATATATATATATATATATATATATATATATATATATATATATATATATGCATTAGAAGGCCCTTTTCTTGCTCTATAAAAGTATTGCCATCATTTTTCTAAAAAACTTAGTTTTAATTAATTTTAACTTGAAAGCTTTTGAAATTGAAATTTCAGGCGGCAAAAAACTTCATTTTCTATACCTGCATTACTTCACCTTTGGTCCAGTCAAAAAAGCTACAGATGCACTTCGAAATATTTGTGCCGTATATGGAGAGGACGCGAGAGCCAATCGGGCTGCTCGAGATTGGTTTGCCAAGTTGAAAAAATGACAACTTCGACCTGGACACGGCCCGCTCTGATCGACCTTCCGACTTAGACGAGGACCATCTTAAACCGCTTTTGAAGGATAACGGCAGGTCAAACATGCCGGAAATTCGCTGAGAAGATGAACAGCGACCTTGTGACAATCTCCCGACACCTTCAATCTATGAGATTTAGTCAAAAACTCGAAGCTAAAGTGCCACACAAACTAACCAACGACAACAAGAAAAATCACAGCAACAAAACTCTGCTCGCAAACTCGACCGACACCGAGCAACATGCACCGATTCATATACAGACTCGTCACAGGAGATGAGAAATTGTGTCTTTATGTCAATATGAAGCAAAGCATGGAGTGAGTAGCTGCAGGAGGCACGCCAAAGATGAGAGTTAAGGAAAATATTAATCCCTAGAAAACCATGATTATTCTGCTATTGGTGGAATTGGGAATTGAGTCTCGTGTACTGAGAAATGCTGGAGAAGAACAAGACGGTCCACAAGGAATACTACCTCACTCAGCTGCACCGTGTAAATAAGGCTCTCCAACTGAAACAACCCGATCTACATGGCCAAGTCATCTTCCTCCATGACAATTACAAAGCAAACACAGTCAGGGAGGCCCTAAATGATATCGAATGGAAGGTTCTTCCCCATACCACCGTACTCTCTAGATCTTAAACCAACCGGTTATCACCTCTTCCGCTCGCTGTCCAACCAAATGGGCGTTCGCCAACGATAAAGAACTCAAAAACTCATAAAGAGGTGGAAGCAGGTCAAAAACAATGACAGAGAACACTTTTTTCGTTAAAACGACAGAAACTTATGGAACAACCCAATATAGTTGGTTGTAAAAAAACTTTATTTTGATGGATTTCACTTAGTTTAATCGAAGCTCAAAATTAGATTATTCAGAATGGATTTACCGAGCACTTAAAAGGCATACATGGTATTAGTCTGAATATAAACAATTATTCATTAGCATATGTTGATGAGAAAAATAAGAATCAAATGGCAATCAAAAAAGCTGAAAATTGTAATTCTCTAAAACTGTTTAGTCAATATAATTACCGAAGCTTAGTACTGTGTAGACGTTACCTTTATTCTTATCTACTGATTGACATCTTCTTGACATGAAGTCGATTAGAGGTTGGCATGCTTCTACAGGTATTGAAACCAAGCTGTCTTAATTTCTCGCCACGATGTCTTCTTGTTTGCTATTTTTTACCCACAAGACGTAATTTTAGGTCTACAAAAAATTATTGGAGATTTAAACTGTGGACTGTGAAGGCCACTCTAACATATTACCATTAACATATTACCCTCCAACCACTGCTTCACAATATGAGCCGTATGTTTGGGATCCATGTCTTGTAGGTAGATCCACTGTAAAGACATATTAACTTCAGCATAAAGTAGCATAATTTTTTATTCAAAATATTAGACCTACTGAATGATATGAAAAGCACCCCCATACTTTTATATTATCGCCACCATGTACTCAAAGTATTACTTGGATTGAATTCCTAATTAATTCGTTTTCTCACATACAATTTGCCTATAATTGCTTTATTTTGCATCGCCAAAAAGAACGCGTTTTCAGTTACGTTAGAAATCTTCACAACAGTTTCTTTTTGCAAATTTTAACAGCTGCTTAATATTATGTGTATATAAAAACGACTCTTTTGGGCGTATGATAATAAGTTAAATTTAGTAGGACATTTTGCCCATAGATGCCTCAGATGGGTACTAGAATGGTGAACAAGACAGAAAACTTTTCGAAAGAGAGACCATCTACCGACAAAATCAACGAAAAATCTAAAACACTACCACGGAAACTGGATACAAGCAGCACGGGACCGGGACATATGGAGACGAATGAGAGAGGTACGTACAGCCTTAAATACATGAATGATGATAATGTTATGCCACAAAAATTATAAAATGTTTACGTGATGTCCTAATAATCTACATAAGCAAAAGGGTTTTCAACCGAAATTAAAACGATATTTGAAGTCATTTTAAGAGACCAATTCACAGGTCGACATGATTTTTATAATGTTGATGAAAATTCCCTTCTTGAGTTTCACTTAGGTAGTTATTCAAACACCTTTTTACAGAAATGGCGTAGCACGGTCCATTTTCAAGTACCTGCTTCTCATTTATATCACGGAGTAATTGAAATTATTTGTACTTGACTTGGGAGAACAAAGGTAAGAGGTACTCTGTTGTTTTATTTTGTATTTATGGGACAGTATGGCAACAAAAGAACGTTAGAGTAAAAAAGATTCGCCTCACAGAACTTCTTTTGAACCTGGTACTTCAAGCATAAAATTTGCTCCCCATATTAACCCAAAAAGGTGCTTCTTCGGCCTCTCCATCTTAAGCTTGGACTAGTGAAAAACTTTGTCAAAACCATGGAGAAAGAAAGAAATTCAAGTGCCGTACCTAAGGTTTCAACTACCTAAAACAAATATTTCCTCAATTAAGTGATGCAAAACTAAAAGAAGGCATATTTATTGGACCTCAAATAAGGAAGCTTCTAGGTGATTTCCGTTTTCCAGAAAAATTATATGAAAATAAATTGGCAGCTTTGAAGTGTTGGTAAGTGTAATGAAAGGATTTCTGGGCAGCAAGAAATACGAAAACTTTAAAAACCTCATAAATGAACTCTTGAAAGCATATAAAATAAGACGGTGTCGCATATCTTTAAAATGCATTTTTATACTGCCATTTGGTTTTTTTTCCTTAAAATTTGGATACAGTAAGCGACGAACAAAGAAAAGATGTTTTCACGAGGATATCAGGACGATGGAAGCAAGACACCAGTGACGCTGGAACCCAACTATGTTGGGTGACTACTGCTGGTTTTTAAAAAGAGATGATGCTACAGAACAAGTGAAAGTTTTTGTCACTCTATGACATCTCATTTAACATATTTTTTATTCACAAAATCGTCAGTAATGTCTTATGCGTAGATTTAACATGTTTAATATGACTATATTAAAAAAATATTAGATTTTAGAAATATAGTCTCCTTTTTTTTCCACCACCGACAATACTACTACAAAATACTTCATGTACACCTATTTTCATCAACGTTATCTACGTAAGTATTAACGTTTTTCAATTTTTTTCATAAATAAAGGATTATACTTCACACCTCAGAGTGCATTAGTTGTTATGTTTTAAAGTAATTCTACTGCTTAATATTCAATTTAATAAAAACGTTATAATTAGTGAAATAAATAGCGAAATTGAAAGATTTTAAGGTTATTTTAAAAAGGCTTCGAAACAGCTGATAGCGGTCATGAGACTTGCGAAATAGAGGAGGAAGGGAGCCATAAGTATTGACTATAGGGAAAGATCGGGTTGTCTACAATCTCTCGATATCGATGTTTTAAGAGCAGGCTATGACTGCAGATCTTACTTAGAACAAGTACTAGGAAACTATCTGAGAAATTCGGAGAGTGTCCCACACTTCCATCGATAGGCATTTGCGAGGAATAGGAATGTTGTCAAAGAGTGAATAACTATAAAGACTGGATATCTAAGAACCTCAAAAATTGAAATATTTTGTTCTTCTTCGTAGTCTTCTTTACAGAAGAATCGTGACCTATGGAAACTCATTCCGTTCACGTACTATCCGGACTACTTCTCGCCAGAGTTTTCTATTTCTGTTTTTATCCATTTCATCAACTCCAGCTTTTGTGGAATTATAACATGCTATAATTTCTGGTTTACCAGTGCGTTGATCATTTATTCATTGCAATGCATCAATGCAAATTTTCTATTTCTGGCTTCTTTGGTTGCATTTTCGTCTTTAACCTTTAGCTATTGACATACATTTTTAATAACACATTTAGTGACATGCGGCCTCACAGGCCGCTGTGTTTAGATATGAACTGTGATGAAAAATTACGAGAAATGTTGAGTAGTAACATTATCAAATGTTAGAGCTGGGTCTATAATGAATTAAAAAAACAAATAAATATAGGAAATGTCAATATTTATTAGTGTTTTACTATCGATGTAAATCAGACTATTTTTATTTGGGGGATTTATTGTAAGAGATCGTTATTTCGACCAAAACATATAAACAATCATACAAATACACGAAAATAACATTTTAAAAATTAGATACAATCTGGGCACACATGTTTTTTATAAGATTAACACCTGTATGTTGACTTGCGATTAAGTTCTGGAGGGCAAAAATGGCATGTCTTTCTTATTTTCTCATTATCAGGTTGTGATGCTTGACAAACTCATTCTTAATTCTCGCGTCAATCGCATATTATGCATTCATCTCTGCATGTGCTCTAACAGTAATGCATGTGCTATTTCTTTTACAAACGATCCCCTATCTTTGCTGTTAGGGTAGGTATCCCAGCTAGAACGTGATGATAGTATGCATTGACACTACTAATATGGAATATGTGGTAAAATATAGCCATTGGCCAACTTCTTGTTCGGCAGCGACTAGTGTAAGGTGCACAGTTTTTATACATTTCATCAACTCCAGCTTTTTTGGAATTATAACATGCTATAATTTCTGGTTTACCAGTGCGTTGATCAATTTATTCATTGCAATGCAGAAACGATACCAAAATGACGGTCTTAGATTTCTTGGGAACATGAGAAACCAGTGTTATTTTGACTCATTAAACTATATAATGTTGCACCTTCTCCGATTTTGAAGGAAGAAATTGATTAAGCATATCTTTTTTATTTTTTCGGACTGTACCAATACAAGTCAAGCCCCTCTTCTTCAAACAATCAATTAATTCTATAGACGTGAACCAGTTGTCACAGGTCGCGCGTCTATTGCTGTCATGTAAGAGCTTTTCAAACATATCACACACTGAGTAGGAACCTTAAGTTTATTTTCCTCTTCCACTAAAGTTTCGCCGTCTGACCCTCCTGAATAAATTTAACCATTATAGAAATAATCATTTGATGCATCTCACAAACACATTATTTTGAGTCCATACTTAGATGGCTTACTTGGCATGTAAATAACCAAGTATGACCGGCCTCTCAATGCGACAAGTATTTCATCTACAATAGCACTCTCTGATACATTATAAACAACTTGACTATTGCACACAAATTCGTTGAATATGTACGACACAGTACTGCTAATAATATTACAGTACTAGCTGCGAATTTACACTATCTTAGAGTTATTACACCGTCTTGCCCCGTTGTTATTGTCCTGTCTTCTTATTGCCTTGTCACTAGGGTTATCAAATCGCAGGCAATGAATAATGCACAGGGATCTAATCTTCGACATTACACACCTAAAAATATCTCATTCTGTACCATCTGTTTCAAAAAGATAATCAGCATTTTCATGATTGGACTTAAAACTGCACTACAGTGAGAAGTCCGAGAAAAGCTCGCAGTTCTATTATATCGACATCTTATACTGCGACATTTTTACGTGAGTCCACTTCAATATCTCGTCCAAAATATCACTGCCAAAAAATGCTTTCATATGGAAGTACCCATACCCGTACCAGTACCCATCGTTGTCATCTTTTTCTGTCAATTTTGAGGTAGACTGCCGCGTAGTTATATTATTTTGGGAAATTCGCACAGGTCTGTTTGGTGGATGCTTCGCCCATTTGTATTAATTCTTCCCTTAATACAACAGAAAATTAGACAAAGGAACCGTGTCTCCGCTTAATGACAACTGCCTTTGTTCCTACTCACCTTCAGATTCGGAGACTCCTTCATCAGTGTCGATATAATGGTTACTCCGTTCGGGTACATAGTTATCTCTAATATCAACGGCTTCAGAATCACTAGAACTTTCAGATCCCAGCCAGGACATGATGGTAACTTCAAAATGACTTTTCTGCAAATGCAATTCTGTAAATGAAACAACAAATAACTGTACACAGTTAATAAAACAATAATAACGTAAACACTTACGATAATAACGTAAACACAATCGATTGTGCGTGCCGAATTCGATTCCGCCAACATTAATATCCCTCTCAATTACGTGAGCGCATCTAAACTCGAAGGTACTTAGAAGCCCAACACACCCCGTGTGGGAAAAGAGGAAATTTCTATGAATTGCGAATAACGCTCGACCTCACAGACCGCACGTCAAAGCTTAATCTGATCTGTCCATCTTTTTGGAGGTATGCTGCGTGATCTAGAACTCTCCATCCGTTCCTGCACTACCAGTCTTTCCAGGTTATTGCAATCCCTGAGTTCATTATGGCCAAAGAATCTTAATATCCTTAATCTTAATATATGAAATATTTTGTTACACCCTAGTAAAAAAGGTCCCTTTAATTAGATAAATTCCAACATGCACTCATCGATATTCTCATTGGGATATTTTTAGCTCAAGTGATATTTTCCAATAATGCAAGACTTTTTGTTTAACCTTAAAGCTTAATTTTAATTGTGCGTAACTGTGTAAATACCAGTCTATGTCATAGCGCCTTGAGAAAGGATGACAACAAATTAATTAATAAAAAGTTAATAAGAAGAGAGCTTTTTCTACTAGACCACTGTAAACAATTTACTTATCAATTATATGTTTTGCTGTATGGCTGGAGTAGTTTATTGTTTTATTATTTAATTATATGGCGCATAAATAAAATAGTGAATGTTAAGGTAATATTCACTTAATAAAACACCGTAACCTTAGATGACATCAACTAATATGTGAATAATTACTAAAACGTTCCTAACTGACTAAAATATCTCAGTGATTTTTTTTAATTGTCAGTTAATTAAGGAAAACAACTGTTTTTCTGCGAAACCGTTGTAAGACTCAAGTCTAGAAATAATAAAACTATATAATAATTATTAATATATTTGTGATCTTTCATAAAATTCTTATTGTTTAAATGGTTGTGGCTTTTTTTATTTTTTTCTTTTGTTAGGTTTTTCGTTACGATCTAAAACTCCCCAAATATCAAGAATATCTGTTGTTATGTAAATAAAAGAATATCTGGGTAAAAACAAAACGGAGACTAATTTCTTAATGATTCTTTTTTTGTAATAAATTTGCCTAGCGAACAAAATTAAAAAAAGAATCTAAAATGAATGCAAACTTTTGGACGTTAACGCTTCGGGAGGTCTTCTCTTTCCGTTTACAAAACGAATCAAAAATAATTTATATTAATTTCTATATAATACTCTAAAAGATAGTAAGTAAATATATTTTGTATATGTCAATGATATTTAAATTGACAATAATATTTTCACTAACAGTGACATACTACCAAAAAAATATATATAGGAGAGGTTTGTTGTATGATAATTGTGTATTGAAATAATTGACGTATTTTATTTTTTTAATTTTTGTTAAGCAAATTTATTACAGAAACAAAGATCACTGAGGAATCCGTTTGGTTTCTTATCGTTACAGTGACTTTTTTATTTACATAAGAATAGATATTCTTGATATTTTTTGAGTTTTTGGTCGTGACAAAAACCGAAAAAAAGAAAAAAATATAAAATATCTATGCTTAACTACAAGTATATTGTAATATTATAGTAATATATTATTTAATAACATTATGTATAGTAATTTAGTATAAATTCGAGTTACTTAAGTAATGTAGGTTGATTTTTTTTATGGTAAAAACAATCCAATTGATAAATGGTTTATTTCAGAAATAAATAATGTAAATGTTTTGTTTTAATAAAGCATATATTTCATATATATTTGTATGAAATTAATGCCTTAATCCCACCTGTAACACCAGATGTTGATTGAGATCCATAGCGGATATTATTTTAATTTTTTATACCCGCTTTTAACACGTCTATTGAATAGTGATTAATCTTCAACAAATGAATAAAAACAGTTCAAATGATATCTGTAAGGCACAAACGAAATTACTTCAGCATATGTATGATGTATCAATGCAACTTCATCAGAAATAACACCTGATTAACGGACGGCAATCAACGAAACCCTTAAATCAATCAGCCCAATCAATAGCCCAAAACTCTTAGTTAAGCATCAAGTAATTTTGAAGGCATTATTCACAGAATATAATGTCCATCAAATTTTGGAACCTTTGGTGTAAAACATCAAACTCAAATATATTTACCACTAAACACCAAATCACTTTTTTAAGCTTCTCTACGCGCGTTTCGCTAACCATTTAAGTGTTACATTAATAATTAAAAGTATTGATTGAATGGAATAGGTCCTTTATCCCAGTTCATAGTTTTCTTACATTTTTTCTATTTGAATACTTTCATACGCATCCAAGGTTCTATTATTATTTACACTTATAATTACTAAGTCTTAAATTATTAATATCTATACTATAGTCATGCTCGAGTGCATTTTGGGCAACACAAGATTTTTTATTTCTCCCATATCTAATGTGGGCAATGTGTTCTTTATATCTGGTTAATATGGGTCTTTTAATTTGCCCAATATAAAAACTTCGATCACAATCTTGACAACAAATTTCATAAATCCTCGAGTTTTCAAGTTGACCTACTTTATCTTTTAGATTACCTTGGGTTTCTCTTAATTTATTATATGACTATTATATGACTAATTTTGTCTAGCCCTCGTTTCCAAAATTTAATCCAAAAATGAATACAAAATAAACTGCAACATTTCAAAATGTGCAGGTCAACTGAAAATTTAAATCCAAATTAAGGGATGACATTAGATATGATACTAAACTTGAAGAGATTTACCACTAAACACCAAAACACTTTTTTAAACTGCTCGACCCACGTTTCGCTAATCATGTTAGCATCATCAGGAGATAAATAATTCTAAAACTAAACTATGTTCTATTTATATGAAAACCGTACCTAACGAAGCGTGTAAAAATCATGAAACGTGAAGTGTACTAAGCCTTACATCAATAATTGAAAAAGTTGACTGAAAGGAATCGGTCCTTTATCTCGGTTCATGATTTTCTTACATTTTTTTTATTTTAATGCTTTCATATGCATCCAAAGCCCTATTATTATTAACACTTTTAATTAGTCTTAAATTACTAATATCTATACTGTGGTCATGTTCGATTGCATGTTGGGCAACACAAGATTTTTCATTTCTCCCATATCTAATGTGGGCAATATGTTCTTTATGTCTTGTCAATATGGATCTTTTTGTTTGCCCAATATACCTTCGATCGCAGTCTTGACAACTAATTTCGTAAATCCTCGACTTTTCATGTTGCTCTACTTTATCCTTTGGATTACCCAGAACTACTCTTAATTTATTATATGGTTTGTACACAACCTTAATGTCCACTTTTTTCAAAATTTTGTTTAGTCCTCTTGTCAATTGGGGATCAAATGGTATTACCATGAATTTCTCGGTGTACTGATCCTTTTGAAAAGTCGAAGATTCTTTCAATAATTTTCTGAACTTATGTTTTCTAATTAGTTTATCTACAATGTTCTTATTATAACCATTCATTTCAGATACCTCCCTATTAATTTTAATTCTTTGTTATAATTATCTATATTTAAAGGAAAATTAATTAATCTATTTACCATAAAATTTAAACTAGCCATCTTATTTTGGAAGCTATGATTTGAATCATTAGGAATGTATTTCGAAGTGGTGGTGTTTTTTCTGAAAATATTAAAATCTAACCTATTTTTATTATTTCTACTGACTAACACATCCAGAAAGTAAACTATCGTTGTTTTCGAGTTCATGCGTGAATTTATATTTTGGGATTTACTATTTAAGTTCTCAATAAAATCATCTAAATTTTCATTTTTCGAATCGAAAATGGCAAAAATGTCATCCACATATCTTAACCATACCTTCGGAAAGTAACTTTTGCCTCGGTTTCAAATTTACTCATAAATAAGTTGGCTAAGAACTGTGAAAGAGGATTGCCCATTGCCGTTCCTTCTTGTTGTTCATAAAACCTGTTATTAAGCTGAAAACAATTTTGCTTCATACATAATCTTATTAAGGAGAGGTACTCAGAAACAATCTTGTTATTAAAACGGTTTAACTCGAGTAACTCCCTCAGGTATTTCAAGGTATGTGGAATCGGGACACTCGGAAACAACGATGAAACGTCAAAGGAAACCAAAACATCACCTTCCTGTAGATGTGTATTTTTTATTTTTTCTGTGAATTTGGTTGAATTTATCACAGAACAGGAAGGTAGTTGGTTTGGTAGATTTTCAAATTCCTTTGTTAACCACTTTGCCAAGTTGTATGTTGGAGAATTAATGGCTGATTGATTTTCCTGGTTTTTGAATTTTTTGGTGTTTTTGAAAAAAAAAGTGTTTTGGTGTTTAGTGTTAAATCTCTTCAAGTTTAGTATTTCACACCAAAGGTTCCAATAGAAGAATTGATTAGATATGATGTTTAGATATGCCATTTGACAGTTCGTCAGTTTTAAATTTGGTAATTATTATAGTTAAAATAATGGATCATTATTTTAACGAAGACAAATTTGATATGATTTGCTGTTACATCGAACGGCATCAACTCAATCGATCCATTTTTCAAAGATTAGTTACAAATTTAAGGAAACATGGTGCGTTTAACAAACCAGTGTTACATCGCAAAAAAAATTACCATGGACAGGCAATGACCATTTTGCTTGCTGTAGAAAAAGATGGTACTGTAAGACTTCGTAGTATTGAAAAGGAACATGCTGTTTATAAATTAGTCGTACAAAAAGCACTTAGTCAAGAAGGATATCGTCCTTTTATTTCGTCCGGATATTTCGAATGTATCATACTTTGCTTCCTGGTGATAACGAGCGCATAATGAGTTATTGCGAATGGTTTACTAGGCAATGCTGTGAAATTCGTTATTTTCCTAATAACGTTCTCTGGACGGACGAAAGTTATTTTGTTCATGTTCGAGCATCGAGGCATTAACACCATTTTGGATTTAATATATGGTGCGGTGTTTTGGGAACCCGAATTATTTGACCCATAATTTATGAAGGAACTCTAAATTCTGAACGATACGTACGCTTTTTTAAGAAAAGATCTGTATAAGAATATCGATGATATTCTAGACAATCATCCTTTAGCGGTAACCAATAATATGTGATTTCAACAAAATGGGGCTCCTTTTCATAATTCCAGAAATAGTATGCAATATTTGGGAGATGGCTTTCAAAATAATTTAATTGCTTCTCATGGTCTCATAGAGTGGCCTTCACAATCCCTAGACCTTATACCGATGGACTTTTACCTTTGGGGATTCCATAATGATGAAGTTTACTGAAAGACTTTTAAAAATAATGATAAGTTGGAAGCTAAGGTTCGAACTGCAATAAGCGAAATAACTCTAGCAATGTTAAATAGTGTTATGGAAAAAATTCTTTACCGATATTATTTATATTTGGAGAATGAGGGTGGAATATTTAAAAATCAAAAATAATATTGTATTATAAAGATAAATTTTTGTTTTAAATAAAATTAACTATTACTTGTTGAATTTTTAGAGAACTTTCTCTGATTTTAGAATTGTTTATACATTCATAATATTTTGTTGTTGGTTTCTATTTCTGTAATAAATTTAATATTATTGTCAATAATGTAAAGTAAAGAAAATATTTTGAAAACCAACGAATTTTCAAATACAACAATATTTTTTTTTAAATAAGCTTACTTGGATTGATGAATTTCTTTGGAAACGTATAACATATATTAGGTAGAATTTACTAAACGTAAAATACAATTTTTCGACTATTAAAAAAAAACAAAGTTGATGATGGTCGAGAAAAGCCGAAATGTTGGATCAAAAATCTAATTACACCACCTTGTAGAGGAGAAAAAGTGGCCATAAAAATGTCAAATTTATTTTCAGAAGAATCAGAAACTGGGTTTTGGGTTTTTTCCACATGTCTTCGGAAATATTTGGATTTTTTTTAACATGAAAACGTGACGTTGCAGATTTCAGTGAGATGTAATTTTTTTCTAATGTAATCATCTTTTTATCTCTTATGGTTCTCATTGATTGAAGGCTTTCGAATAATATATTAAAAATCAAAAATTATATCTACAACAGTTATATTAGTGGTATTTCAAATTTAAATTTGATATATAACTTAGATATCTCCAAGCATATGATCTGACATTTAATCTGAGAATTCCGAAGTAAACGCTTTCTACAAAAACATTACCAAAGTCTTACAACACAAACCAGCACGTTACTCACTTCTATTGGGCGATTTCAATGCTGCCGAGTTGGGAAAAATAGGAAGCTATGGTTTGGCGAACGAAACCAGGGAGGTGTTTGACCACCACGTGAACGCCAGATCTTGAACAACTCCTCCTCCTGCAGTGAACTTCTTTTTTGATAAGACTCCAATAAAAGTGAACGTGCATGAATGAAAACGAGTAAACCGTGGAAATTGACTTTGTAATTTCAAACATAAAATATATGAATGCGATGTCACAATTCTCAATAATGTTTCAATTGGAAGCGACCACATAATACTTGTAGTATGTGCAAAAAGAAAAGTAAATATGAAAAATGAAGAAATGTTGCTAAAGCAGGGCGTAAAAGTTGTATTATTCTTGCGAACATACAATTATACCAATAAGAGATAAAGAAGACCAAAGAAACATTTCTACATATTCCAACAAAGTTAGGCTGACGTTGATATACTACTGATTTATTAACAGAAAATAGCCTCTTCAATACCCAAAGTTATGAATTTACAACATTCACTGAAAATCTCAAAAACACACATCTACATTGTATGTACATTGTATCTACATTGTATCTTCATTGTTTCTTCATCGTTTTCATCTTTTTCTGTCAATTTTGAGGTAGACTGCCGCGTAGTTATATTATTTTGGGAAATTCGCACAGGTCTGTTTGGTGGATGCTTCGCCCATTTGTATTCATTCTTTCCTTAATACAACAGAAAATTAGGCAAAGGAACCGTGTCTCCGCTTAATGACAACTGCCTTTGTTCCTACTCACCTTCAGATTCGGAGACTCCTTCATCAGTGTTGATATAATGGTTACTCCGTTCGGGTACATAGTTATCTCTAATATCAACGACTTCAGAATCACTAGAACTTTCAGATCCCAGCCAGGACGTGATGGTAACTTCAAAATGACTTTTCTGCAAATGTAATTCTGTAAATGAAACAACAAATAACTGTACACAATTAATAAAACAATAATAACGTAAACACTTACGTGCACAGGCCGCTCTGAAATTTCAAATCGATTGTGCGTGCCGAATTCGATTCCGCCAACACTAATATCCCTCTCAATTACGTGAGCGCATCTAAACTCGAAGGTACTTAGAAGCCCAACACACCCCGTGCGGGAAAAGAGGAAATTTCTATGAATTGCGAATAACGCTCGACCTCACAGACCGCACGTCAAAGCTTAATCTGATCTGTCCATCTTTTTGGAGGTATGCTGCGTGATCTAGAACTCTCCATCCGTTCCTGCATTACCAGTCTTTCCAGGTTATTGCAATCCCTGAGTTCATTATGGCCAAAGAATCTTAATATCCTTAATCTTAATATATGAAATATTTTGTTACACCCTAGTAAAAAAAGTTCCTTTAATTAGATAAATTCCAACATGCACTCATCGATATTCTCATTGGGATATTTTTAGCTCAAGTGATATTTTCCAATAATGCAAGACTTTTTGTTTAACCTTAAAGCTTAATTTTAATTGTGCGTAACTGTGTAAATACCAGTCTATGTCATAGCGCCTTGAGAAAGGATGACAACAAATTAATTAATAAAAAGTTAATAAGAAGAGAGCTTTTTCTACTAGACCACTGTAAACAATTTACTTATCAATTATATGTTTTGCTGTATGGCTGGAGTAGTTTATTGTTTTATTATTTAATTATTCGGCGCATAAACAAAATAGTGAATGTTAAGGTAATATTCACTTAATAAAACACCGTAACCTTAGATGACATCAACTAATATGTGAATAATTACTAAAAAGTTCCTAACTGACTAAAATATCTAAGTAATTTTTTTTTAATTGTCAGTTAATTAAGGAAAACAACTGTTTTTCTGCGAAACCGTTGTAAGACTCAAGTCTAGAAATAATTAAACTATATAATAATTATTAATATATTTGTGATCTTTCATAAAATACTTATTGTTTAAATGGTTGTGGCTTTTTTTTATTTTTTTCTTTTTTTAGGTTTTTCGTTCTCTAAAACTCCCCAAATATCAAGAATATCTGTTGTTATGTAAATAAAAGAATATCTGGGTAAAAACAAAACGGAGACTAATTTCTTAGTGATTCTTTTTCTGTAATAAATTTGCCTAGCGAACAAAATTTTAAAAAAATCTAAAATTAATGTAAACTTTTGGACGTTAACATTTCGGGAGGTCTTCTCTTTCCGTTTACAAAACGAATCAAAAATAATTTATATTAATTTCTATATAATACTCTAAAAGATAGTAAGTAAATATATTTTGTATATGTCAATGATATTTAAATTGACAATAATATTTTCACTAACAGTGACATACTACCAAAAAAAAATATATAGGAGAGGTTTGTTGTATGATTATTGTGTATTGAAATAATTGACGTATTTTATTTTTTTAATTTTTGTTAAGCAAATTTATTACAGAAACAAAGATCACTGAGAAATCCGTTTGGTTTCTTATCGTTACAGTGACTTTTTTATTTACATAAGAATAGATATTCTTGATATTTTTTGAGTTTTTGGTCGTGACAAAAACCGAAAAAAAGAAAAAATTATAAAATATCTATGCTTAACTACAAGTATATTGTAATATTATAGTAATATATTATTTAATAACATTATGTATAGTAATTTAGTATAAATTCGAGTTACTTAAGTAATGTGGGTTGATTTGTAATTTCAAACATAAAATATATGAATGCGATGTCACAATTCTCAATAATGTTTCAATTGGAAGCGACCACATAATACTTGTAGTATGTGCAAAAAGAAAAGTAAATATGAAAAATGAAGAAATGTTGCTAAAGCAGGGCGTAAAAGTTGTATTATTCTTGCGAACATACAATTATACCAATAAGAGATAAAGAAGACCAAAGAAACATTTCTGCATATTCCAACAAAGTTAGGCTGACGTTGATATACTACTGATTTATTAACAGAAAATAGCCTCTTCAATACCCAAAGTTATGAATTTACAACATTCACTGAAAATCTCAAAAACACACATCTACATTGTATGTACATTGTATCTACATTGTATCTTCATTGTTTCCAAGTGTACCGATTTCGCATACCTAGCAATACCCGAGTGAGTTACTGTAGTTAAACGGTTTCAATAACTAGATTGTTTCTGAGTAGATCTTCTTAACGAGATTATCTATGAAGTAAAATTCTTTTAAGCTTAATAATAAGTCTCACGAACAAAAATAAAAAATGGTGATGGGCAATAATCTGTCACAGTTCTTACTCAACTTATTTATAAGCCAATTTGAAACCGAAGCGAAGATTGAATTCAGTTACTTTTTGAAGGGGTGCATAAGATTGGGTTTTATAATTTGTGATTCAAAAAATAAAAATTTTGTTGTAAAATAAAAGTTTTTGTTAAGATCTTAAATAGCAAATCCAAAACAACAGCAGTTAGTCACGAACTCGAAAATAATCATAGATTACCATTTTTGAATGCTTTAGTCAGTAGAAACGATAAAAATAGGTTAGATTTTGATATTTCTAGAAAAAAAACACCACCACTTCAAGATGCATTCCTAACGATTCGAATCACAGCTTCAAAAATAAAATGGTTAATTTAACTTTTATGGTAAATAGATCAACTAAGTTTCCTTTAAACAGATAAAGATAATTATAACAAAGAATTAAAATTAATTAAGCAGGTATTTGAAGCGAATGGTTATGATAAGAATATTGTAGATTAATTAATTAGAAAACTTAAGTTTAAAGAAATATTAAAAGAATCTTCGATACCAATTAATACGAGGGCTAGACAAGATTTTGAATAAGAGTACATTAAGGTAGTCATATAATAAATCATATAATAAATTAAGAAAAATCCTAGGTAATCTAAAGGATAAAGCAGGTCAACTTGAAAAGTCGAGGGTTTACGAAATTTGTTGTCAAGATTATGATCGAAGTTTATATATTGGGCAAATTAAAAGATCCATATTAACCAGATATAAAAACACATTGCCCACATTAGATATAGGAGAAATAAAAAATCTTGCACCCGAGCATGACTATAGTATAGATATTAATAATTTAAGACTTAGTAATTATAAGTGTAAATAATAATAGGACCTTGGATGCGTATGAAAGTATTGAAATAGAAAAAATGTATGAAAACTATGAACTGGGATAAAGGACCTATTCCATTCAATCAACACTTTTAATTGTTAATGTAACACTTAAATTAACTTCACGGTTCATCATATTTACACGCATCAGAAGGAACGGTTGTCATATAAATAGAACATAGTTTAGATTTACAATTATATAAAATCATATTCTGATGATGCTAACATGGTTAGTGAAACGCGCGTAGAGAAGCTTAAAAAAGTGATTTGGTGTTTAGTGGTAAATATATTCAAGTTTAGTATTCTACACCAAAGGTTTCAAAATTTGATGGATATTATATTCTGTGAATAATGCCTTCAAAATTACTTGATGCTTAACTAAGAGTTTTTGTAATTGGGCTATTGATTGGGCTGATTGATTTAAGGGTTTCGTTGATTGCCGTCCGTTAATCAGGTGTTAGTTTTGACGAAGTTGTATTAATACATCAAACATATGCTGAAGTAATTTCGTTTGTGCCTTACAGATATCATTTGAACCGTTTTTATTCATTTGTTGAAGATTCATCACTATTCAATAGACGTGTTAAAAGCGGGTATACAAAATTAAAATAATATCCGCTATGGGTCTCAATCAACATCTGGTATTACAGGTGGGATTAAGGCATTAATTTCATACAAATATATATGAAATATATGCTTTATTAAAACAAAACATTTACAATATTTATTTCTGAAATAAACCATTTATTAATTGGATTGTTTTTACCATAAAAAAATCAACGTACATTACTTAAATAACTCGAATGTATACTAAATTAATATACATTATATTAATAAATAAAATATTACTATATTATTAAATATATATATATATATATATATATATATATATATATATATATATATATATATATATATATATATATATATATATATATATATATATATATTCTTACTTATTCTTCCTGGATGGTAAGTTGACCCGACCCGAAGGCCCTGACTTTTTTGCCTCTGGTTTTTTCCGGATGTCGCGACAATGTCGTTTATCCAGAGGCTTTATTTGCCGTTCTTTAGGCAAGATTGTGATAACCGACGTGAGTGGTCACTCTGGGGCAACGGCCGGCAATGAAGCTGCCGTGGCTCTGATTAGCGGATTATCCGAAAGGGACACCCTCGCTAGGAATTTGTCCGGTAGTCTGGACAGGATCGTCTGAAGCTCTGGAATATCTGTCTCCCGGTGGATTTGCGCGTTCCTAACAAACCAGGGAGCGTTTACTATTGTGCGAAACGCACGTGATTGAAAAGACTGAAGTCTTTTAATCGATGAAGTTGGGAGGAACGGATACCAGACCGGATGTCCGTAAATAAGGACTGATCTGACCATGGACTTATACAGGATTAGTTGGTTGTCAAAAGTTAGCTTACTATTCCGATTGATTAAGGGGTACAGCATACGGAGCATCCCGTATGCTTTCCCGGTGGCTTTCTTGAGGTGTGAAGACCACGTAAGAGCCTTGTCGAACTCAAGTCCCAGATAGTGAGCCGTTTTGGCCCACTTGATCGGGACTTCATGAATAAGAATATTCTGGCGGATTATCGGCCGTCTTCGAGTGAAAAAGACAGCCTGGGTTTTGCTGCGATTGATTGCTAATCGCCATTCGACTAGCCATCTCGAGGCTTTCAACGTCTGCTTTTGCAACCTGGATGTAATCACCCAGGGCGCGTGGGCCGACGTAAAGAAAGCCGTATCATCAGCATAAAATGCAGTCTGCATGTGCGAAATCTTTGGAAAGTCCGCCATGTAGACATTGAAGATTACGGGGGCAAGAGGGGAACCTTGCGGTACTCCCGCTTCGATTCGCTGGACTGATGAAAGTGCACCATCGACGAGCACTTGGAAAGTGCATCCAGTCAGAAATGATGCCAACAGCTTGACTAGGTCGGTTGGTATGCCGAGTCTGAGCATCTTGACTATGAGTTCGAGATGCCAGAATCGGGCGAATGCTTGCGAGAGGTCTAGAAAGACGGCTTCCGTATGACGCCTTCTGTCGAAATCCTGCCTGATCTCCGTCGAAAGACGCCTGATGGACGGCTGCGTGCCCCCTCCGGAAACCAAACTGCTGATCCGGCAGAATGTTCTTGTCGATAAGAACACCGTTCAGAGCATGTAAAATAGCTCTTTCGGCGATCTTGCCAAGTGCGCTAAGCAAGCTGATCGACCTGTAGCTACTTGGCTCATGTGGGCTTTTTCCTTTTTTAAGGATTACGATGATTTGGTCATGTTTTCATAGAGATGGAAAGTGCTGGAGTCTGAAAATTGCGTTGACTATGTTAGTCAACTGCGCAATTTGCTTGTTGGGTAATCTTTTCAGCTGCATTGGAGAGATGCGGTCGCGACCAGGAACTTTTCTGACATTCAAACCTCGGATAATATCGTGTATTATCTTCGGCGAAACAATTTGGCTGATCAAGTAGCCGGGGTTGGGAGTTCCTTGGTAAAGAAGGATTTCCTGCTTGAACTTGTCAACTTTATTCCTCTTCTCAACTGAGGGTGGAGGAGAGGTCATTTGCTTTTGGTAAGTTACGGCAAAGAGCTCCTTCCTCCGCCCCGGTGACGGCGTGAGAATCACCCGTCCTTAGGGGGGGGGGGGGGGGGTTTGAGCGGCGCTCTCACCTTACCCACCATGAATTTGGTTGTTTTCCATAACGATCGATCAGCCGTGTCGATTGACGCCAGGAAATCATCCCACCTGTCATCTCTAAGAGCCCGTTAGGCCTCTCTCGTGGCTTCGTTTGCACGAAGCCGGAGTTCAGGGTCGCCAATCAGGTGATAGCGTCTGTAAAGCCGGTTTTTTATTCGAATTTTCTCTTTTACCTCGAACGGGATGTCCAGGGTAGTCCGAGTTGATTAAGGAGAGGTTTTAGTAACCGCTTGCGTGGCTTCTATTGTGTCATGGGTTAATTTTTGACCGCATCCTCAAGCTGCTGAACGTTACCAATACGCGGGTTTGGCCGCTGTCCTGCAAATGCTGCTGAAACAGATGCTCCTCCAACAGATATTAGTCTTCTTTCTCGGCGAGAAGGTATCCACGTTAGTGCCGATTGTTAGCACTACCGGGTAGTGATCCGAGGTAAGCTCATGGACAACCTGGACTTCGCATAGATTCGTTAGATTCTTTATGATAAAGAAATCTAAGAAGCTGTCGAAGCGGGATGATTCGTCTGGAGCAAGGAGGTTCAGCCCGTATCTTTCCGTCAAAGAGAGCAGGTCAGTTCCTCTCCTGTTCGTCAGATCCGAACCCCACGATCGATTATGGGCGTTGTAATCTCCTCCAATGATGAATAGAGCGTTGTTATTCAGGAGCCTGCTAACTTCACCTGAATCTAAGTCGTGACAAGCTCTCTGCTACCATGAGGATAGGTTGACAAGATTAGCTTCCAGAGCCACCTGCACAGACATGATTTCCGAGGAAGCAAGACCCGTCGGAGGCAGCAGGTTATGTCTGATTCCTCTCTTGACGAGAATCATCAAACCACCCCCCGCTCCGCCTAGCCGGTCCTCCCTGCAACAGAAGAAGTTCCTCACACCGAACCGTTCGCTCGGTTTAAGGAAAGTCTCCTGAATCAGAGCCACGTCTATGCTGTGACCTTCCAGAAACGCTGTGAGTTCCAATTTTTTCCCGTTCAGAGAATCCGTGTTCAGAGTTCCATGTTACAACCCGCAACGAATTTTTATTAATCATTGCTGGTTTGGAACATGGTTAGTGCAGCATTTAGCTGCTCTTGGACCATCGCAGCCATCTGCTGCATCATTTGTTCCATCATTACCGTGAAGTTCGGTAACTGAATTCTTGGAGCCTCCATCCTAGGAGTGCGCTTGGGGAGCAGCAGCGGGCGCGGAAGCCGGCGCTTTATTTTTATTTTGAGTCCCCCAAACGAAAGTTAGGGGTGGAATTTATGGCGGGGGTTTGGATGGGGTAGTCGATTGATTTTTCTTTCCCTTCCTTGTTCGGGGGTCTTTGGGGACAGGCCTTTGAGTTGGCCTTGTGCGGACCTGCACAGTTGGTACATTTAGTCGGAGCTTTCTTCGGCTTTTTGCAGTCCCTTTAAGCGTGGTTGGCCGCACACTTCATGCACTTGGGTGGCACGTGGCATTTCTTTGCCGTGTACCCGAAGACCTGGCAGTTGTAACACTGCGAGGTCTCCCCATTGGACTTGATGTTTTCCACCCTTATATTTTGGTGAACCAGGTATTTGATGTTGTGAATCCCCTTTTGCTCTTTGGGGAGTATCACATATACTAGTGCAAGCGGTCGACGAGTTCTTCACGGATTTCTTGTTCCGAAACCGTTTCCACGATATTCCGGATTAATACGTGCAATCGCTTCTCACTCTTCGTACAGAAGGTGTGATAAGCAATTATTTCCTTTTCTAGGAACGCCGTCAGCTTGCGGTAGTCGCCAGCTGTTGGCTGAATCTTCACCCCTTCTGGGCGATTCATCGCCTTGTCCGTGCCTATTTTCTCATTGGCTATGAAGGTCATTACCTTCATATAATGGTTCTTAGACTGAAGTACCACCGGAGGTACTTTTTTCGTCTTTGCGACCATCTCTTTTGTTTCCGTAGCCAACTTGGCCGCAGGCACCGCTGTTGGGGCACGCTGGGACCTACCTCTCCGGAGGTCTTTTTCCTTGGCGTCTGCTCTGGGTTCCTTTCCTCTTCGAAGGAGCGTCTGGATCGTTTTATGCGACGCCTTTTCTTGGCCGCGCATTTCTCGAAGTCTGAATTGGACGATTCTCTACGATGGAGAGAATTTCGCCTTTGCTGACGTGATTCAGTTTGGGGGTAACGGTATCCGTTTTAACCGAGGAAGGAGATCCTTTTGAGGCTTTGAGAGGCGGGAAGTCGCTGTCGATCAACATACCCGTGTCTAAATCGATATTGATTTCGACCGGCACGTTGGTGCAGGCGGTCTCCTGTTCGTTCCTGTCGAATTTAGTCGATAAATCGGTTATTTGTCTTTTCAGGTCTTTGATTAGCTCCTTGAGCCCAAAAATCGTTTTATTGAGACCGTGATTGTCGCGGAGCGACTGTTCGAGCTCTTCCTGTAATTATCTCGTCGGACCCGGAGTCCGAAGCCGATAACCGTGAAGCCATGATGGTGTGCCAATATCACCTGCACTCTTCCGAACACCTTGAATTTCTAAATAGACACCCAAAAGTGTTTAAATAGCGACCCAAAGGTCCGAAAAGTATGCCTTTTTGTGCCCCGAGACTATTCCTGCTGTAGGATTGCCGCGAAATCTTCAAAAATAGTTCGCGAAATGCGAAAAAATTATTAAAAACCGTGTAATATTAATTGTTTTAATAAAAACAATCAGTATCACTGTGAAAAACCGTTGGTGACGTCACAATCACGCCACCAAGCAGCCTGGTGTAGTTCGGTTTAGATAACCAATGGGAGCTCTTGAAAAACACATCTGTACTGTACGAGTGCTCTGATTGGGAGGAAGCCCCACCCATCCCTCACATTGGAGGGAACTTGTTTCGTCTATTGATGGTTAGACACATCATATATATATATATATATATATATATATATATATATATATATATATATATATATATATATATATATATATATATATATATATATATATATGTGTGTGTGTATATATACGATAAATTTAGAAATTGACTCATTGAAATTCGGATTGAAAAAACCTCGACCCAAACGCAAAAATAAGAATTTTTGTTTTGATAAAGTTCATACCATCTATTTACAACTGTCAATTTAATTAAAAGTATTAAACAAGCCTGTCAAGTAAAAAATGTCATTTTTAGACTCAATCACTTTTTCTCTTCATACAATCCCATGAAAATCCAATTCAAAAGAAAGCCAACCAGATATTCAAAAAATTAAGAAATAATCTTAACAAACCCATTTTCTACTGCTTTTTCAGCAGTCAAATCTTTAGGAGTCATAAGTATACAGGATGGTTGACTTTTCTGGGTTTTTCGATTACACAGGAACATATGAAGTATTTTGTAGTCCTAAATCCACCAATCATTAACCAATACGTACCGTTTTTTTATTACAGAAGGTAGGTGGTGGGAAAAAAAAAGACGACTTATTTTTACAACTTAATATTGTAAATATAAAATATATTACATGAAATGTCATAGAGCAGCAAAAACGTTCACTATTTCCTGTTGTGTTCTGTAACATCATCTCGTTCAGCAGTAGTACATAGATGTACAACATAGTACAACATAGATGGATTTCAGCGTCCCTGGTGTCTTGCTTCAATAGTCTTGATGTCCTGGTGAAACCTCTCTTATTGTTGGTCGCTTCCTGTACCTAAATTTTACGGACAAAAAATCCAAATAGATACACTAGTATTTCACAGGCTTTCAAGAGTTCATCAATGAGATTTTTATAGTTTTCATCTTTCTTGTTGCCCAGAAATCCTTTCACTACACTTACAAAATACTTCCAAGCTGCCAATTTCTTTTCATTTATTTTTTCTTGAAAACGGAAATCACCTAGAAGCTTATTTAAGGTCCAATAAATATGCCTAGTTTTAGTTTTACATCACTTAATATTGGAAACAAGGGGGGGGGGGGGGGATATTTCTTTTAGGTACTTGAAAGCATCATCTTCTTTGTCCATGGTTTGACAAAGTTTTTCATTAGTCCAAGCTTTATATGGAGAGGCGGAAGAAGCACCTTTTTTGAGTTAAAAGGGGGGAGCGATATTTTATGTTTGAAGTACCAGGTTCAAAAGAATTCTATGAGGCCAATCTTTCCTACTGTAATATTTTTTTCGTGCCCTCTCACAGACACAAAACAAACAGCAGCACTTTGCAGAAGACAAATTTGGATACTGAATTTTGTCCCTTTGCTTTTTTGAAATCCCGCTCTGGAAAAATCTGCCATTATAAGTAAAATTTTAAGCGTTCGTAATCTACCACAATCCGCTATTCCATACTTTCTGGCAGATATTGTGAAACATGTCTATCCCTATTTCACCCATTGCTTAATTACCGCTTTTAAAAAATTAGATTCACGTATCTCCAAATTAGAATGCTGGAATTATACCCATTTTAGAAAATTTTACTGTAATGGTGTTTCTATTCGGTTAAGACGCCATCATTATCTGTTATATTTTCGCCTTGTTCATTCTATTCACAAGTACGTAGTGTATACACCATTTTTCTTAGTGTATGTCCTTTTTCATTTAAGTCAAGAGTGGCACTAGCCATCCAGTGTTGTTGTTTCTGAAGCCTTTGTGTTTGTGTTGTGTTTGTTTCATCTACAGACTCAATAATAATTCATGTCCTAGGCTAGACTCGGAAGATATCATTTCATTAGACAATAGAATTAAATCCATCTTTCCTTGAAATTCATATGGATGCTGAACTAGTAGCTTCTTAGGAATTGAGTTTTTGGATGGTACATTCAATTTTAAATGAAATCTAGTGAGGATCTCCATCGACAACTTATCAAAATATAATCAATTTGATTTCGCCATTGCGAGACTGCTACAAACGACGAATATAGTGTTGAAATACAATTTTGGTAATTAGAAATTATTGTTCTATGCAGAAATTTATCGTTCGTCTCCAACATTTTTCCTTTCTATTCCGTATTTGCCATCGATGTTCAAGTATAATTACAATTTCTCGGCTTCAAATTTTACTTATGGTTTGTTCAAGATTTCCATAAATTCGTCCTACTTCGTTTTTAGTTGATTGACTTTTTGGAGCATGGACCTGTATGAGATTCAAGATGAATGGCTTGCAATTTATATTTATTGTTATAATTCTACCATTGGGAGTATCATAAGCAGTTACACATTTGCTAGCATATACCGTTTATACCAATTTAACTCAAATTGTCATTGACTATTTTATGTTGTAAAGTGACCAGAGTGACTCTAGTGAATCTCCGATGAACTACTAATCGTCATCTCATATCGCTCGTATCGCTTAATCGTCACATGTTTTGACTCTATCGAGCACATCTCTGATTTTCGAAGCTTTCACCGCATCTTTTCAATGTAATAACCTCCCTCCCTGGAGATTCGATTGAGAGATTTATTTGTCGTCAGGAATTTTTAACTCTAAGAGAATCCATCAGTGTGCATGCGATAATACTGAGGTATTACGTTTCTGTAAAACTTTGATGGAATGTTATAAAACGTTAAAAAACACCGAGACTGATGTTGAAAAATGTATGCTGAGATGCGACAATTTTAAAGAAGCTTTTAATTCTTATAACAAAATTCAAGATAAAATTGGATCTTTGGAAGATTTTCAGACCTTTGTCACTGAGCAACCGGAAAATGTAAATGTAATATTTTATGATGGATGTAGTTTGTTGAAAAATTGTATTAAGAAATTAGATACATCTCACTCTGTACAGGCAAATCAAATTAATACTACAAGAAGGGAGTCAAATGTATTACATGTAAAGTTACCCGATATACAGATCGCAAATTTTGATGGGCGGATTTCAAGCTGGAAATCTTATTTTGAACTTTTTACTGCTCTTATTATAAATAATCAAAATTTAACAGATGTCCAACGTTTTTATTATTTAAAATCCTCCTTAAAAGGGGCAGCTCCTCAACTTATTGATTCTTTAGAAGTAATAAACAGCAATTTCCAAATAGCTGTAAAAATTTTACAAAAGAGATATAAAAATTTAACTTGTCTTGTCAATAGTCATTTAAATAAGATTTTAGAGATAGCTCCCATCACAAAATGTACATCGGCGATTTTGCTAGAATTTGCTGCACCACTCAGGAAGCATTTAGAATCACTGAGAAAATTAGACATATCGGATCGAAATATTTTTGAATATATGTTGGTATATACTTTGAAATAAAATTAGATTTTGGCTCTAAGAAAATATTTCAGCAAGAACGCGATTTAGATGAGTTAAGCAAGTTAAGCAAGCCTGATTTGCAAGAATTTTTTTAAGTTTTTAGAGAAACGCTGTATTATTTTAGAAAATGTATCAAGTACTGAATCACAGAAGAGGCACACTAGAGTTGCTTTACACACTCAGAATCAAAGTGCAAATTCCCGCCCTTATGGCCCTCAAAACCAAAGTAGAACGTGTCTGTATTGTAATATCTTTTGACATCGGATCTATTCTTGTCCAAGATTTGTAGTGTTACCCTACTTCGAAAAAAATAAATTTGTAGAAAATAAAAGAATATGCTTTAATTGTTTAGGAAGAGAGCATAATGTGAGAACTTGTACCTCGAACTGCAATTGCTCTCTATGTAATAAAAAACATAATACGGTGATCCACATGTCGAGAAATCAAAATAATAATAATGCTCCTCATAATACCAGAAGTAGCAATTACTCGCAGAATGATAAATCTCAAAATCTTCAGAATAGGAATAATCGAAATAGTGCTACGAATGTAAGTACGCTATCGAACTCCAGTTTTACATCTCATAACAATTTAACAATACAAAATACTAGAAATAATATTTCAAGCCAAATACAAAGGACTCACGAAGTTCAAAGCCCAAACAGTGAAACTGGGACCAGTGGAGGTGACATACAAGATGCCTGTGGATCGACAACATTATCAGCTCTGTCAATAGCTTTTTCCAACCTTCTAATATAGATATGCTTGTTGGAGCAGATCTTTTTTACAAACTGATCTGCTCGGGAATCCATAGCTTAGGTAATGGATTTCCTGCACTCTTAAACACACATTTAGGTTGGATTATAGCTGGAAACATTCCTCCTCAGTATATGTCACAATTCGATACCCAATCTCGCTCTTTAAATACACATAGCTCCCAGGTACAGAATAATATGTCTTTTTTGCACAAATATCGGAGTTAAGCGATATACCTAATCATGACATTTATGTATATCGGAGATATGTGAAGAAGTTTAAATATTCTGGTAGAGCTCGAAAATTACGTAGTATTTCCTTTTAACGGTAGTTTTTTTTTAAATTTTGAAACTGCATGTTTCTACGCAGGGCAGTATGTTGTGAAAACATTCACAACTGAAAAAATTTTCACCCTGTAGATGTATCCAAAATTAATAAAAATCTAAACCCATACTCAAGCTGAAAAACTATGCCATCAGAGAAAAATAAACACCCGCACTTTTCTGGAGGATCATAAAAAAGGGGCTCTAAAATATAAATATAACTAAAATATAAAATTTACAAGTATCCTAAAGTGGATATTGATCGTAATGGCACTTGGCACCAGAAGAACAAACATCCTTTCAGAGGAGCGTGATAGTGAAAGGCTCTGTAGGGAGTAAAGGGGCGAAGTGAGGCACTTGAATAAAACCCAAGAAATGACAGGAACAGATGGTTTTTATAATATTATCACGTGGACAGGGCTACGTAAAAATTCGAGGTAGAAGTTCCAACAGAGTACGAATCGAGAGTTTGAACTGAAAGGTTAAAAAAGAGAGCTCAGGTTAAGCCATTGAACCTAAAAAGTTCGATATAAATCACGAGAAAAGAGTGAGAGTTGAAAGCACACGTTTAAGAATTGCACGCAAAGATTAAGAGTAGAAAGCACCATTTCAAAATTGCACGTTAGAGTTGTTGAATCCGAAGTCCTGCTATTTTGTTACGTCAAATCTCGCAAAACTTAAGACAATAAGTGAAAAATTTCCCATCAAAAATGTAGTGAAGTAGTTGTAAATTTTAGTAAATAAATGTGTATATAAGTGTATCTTCTGCTTATCAATTCAATAACCAAGATCCATTTCGCGAACCAACGACCCTGTGGAAATATTATTATATCTCTCAATGTGCGGACGAGGTTTCTAACAGAGGACTTCCCGCATATCTGCAATGCTTGCTTCCCTATAAGAGCTCGCATTTTCGTTAAAAGTATTAATTATGTCAAATTATTAAATATATATATATATATATATATATATATATATATATATATATATATATATATATATATTAGAATTACTAGGTACTCGGGTAGAACCGCATTTTAGATTTGTAAAATCTCGGCGTTTCCACTTTGAACTCATTTTCAAGAAAATCTAGTTGATTTACTCCGAGGCCCCAATCTGCCTACTCCCCAGAGTTCACAACTAGAAAAGAACGTGAACGGCACGACCTCTGCATTAATAGGTGAGATTGTGGAGGGGCAGTGGGTTGAGGAGGGAGGTGAGACGGGTGGTGGACGTTTGACTGTAAAGGTTTCGGATAGGCAATTTGGAAATAAGCGGTTTCCATGTATTTGGAACTCTAAGACCGTCGTCCCTCTTGTTTAAGCAGTCTGGATGTTTTTCGATTTCAATTGCTTCACGAATTAGAATCACCCGTGAACTACGGTGGTGCATTGCCATTCCTTCATCAGTCACCCAAAGCGCTAGCAAGTGTCTCCCAAGATCGATTTCTGGCCTTAAGTTGTCAGTTGGGCTCAAACCGAACGCCTGGAGAGCAGATGAAGGAACGACTAAAGCCTTGACCATATAAATCGGGATGTCGAATGGTGACTGCAATCACATGCAGGTATGCCATCCTGTGGTAAACGATGTCAACAGTCAGAATGTGCAAAACCGTATATTCGGAAAATAATGAAATGTGCTCGTGAAAGAAAGTATTAAAAAAAAGTTCATCCGAGCTCCACGATGGTGTCATCATCATCATCATCAGCCCATGTTCATTCACTGTAAGATAAAGGCATCTTCAGCGTATTTCCAACTTATGCGATCCCGAGCTTTCCTCGGTCATTCGAGTCCAACATATCATGATTCTATCTTGCTTTCGATCTTCATCGCGGACGTTTGTGATCAAGCGATATCCACTCCCCGACATCTTTGATCCACCTGTCACCACATCGCTTCGTTATATGGCATGCCCATGTCCATTTCAATTATTTTACTCTTACAAAAATGTCACACACTTTAATTTGCTCTCTGATCCATGTGCAGGTTTTCTGTCCCGCTTTGTAATGTCAAGCATATACCCGAATATTTTGATTGTGATGTGAGTGTCCAGGTTTCACTTCCGTTTGACATAACGGGCTGAAAGCACTAATCAAATATTTTTCTCTTCGGGTGAAGTGCGAGTTTATTCTTAGACATCATGTTGAACCTACCAAATGCCTGCTACCCCCATTGAACACGCTCTTACACCTCTGGGCTGTATCCTCCTCCACTGAAATCGTCTTCCTAAAATATATGTGGTTATCCAAATCCCCTCTTAAAATATTTTTTTTGTACTAAACCAGGCTTTTTTTCCATTTCACTGCAGCCTTTTGCAGCTCTTGTATGTGTTTTTCTGGCCCCTCAGGGTCTTAAGAAAGGAGTACGCTATCAGCTGCGAATCTAAGATGGCGCCATTGATTTTTATTTCATTCTGTAGTTTTTTAGATCTTTCTGTACTCCATTTTTTATGTAAAATAATTATGTTTACGACAATTATGTTAAATACTTTATGTTATTTGAAGCATTTTTAGTAGAATTTTGCCCGTGTTTTACGTAAAGCTTGTCCGCCAGCTTTTAGTATTTCAACAGTAATATGGTCCGTTCCTGCAGCCCTGCCATTTTTCGTCGTTTCTATAGTTTTCGTCACTTCATCTACTAGGATATCTAGCATTAGCTCTAGGACTAGGGCTGCTGTTTTTTATTAATTCTAATGTTCTTATATCTTTAAATAAAATCTTCTGAAAACCTCTAACATTTCTGTACGTTCAGTCATATATAAGAAAATAAATTGCGTCCTTTTATTTCTTAGCATATGTTTAGATTTGTTTATTCCGCTGTTTTCTTCAATTGTTATTTGAACTAACTGTATGTTAAACCGGTACATTTCCTCTCAAATAAGTTTTTTATAGTCTTGCAAAGCTCAACATACTCCGACATGCCCAAAACACCCCAGCGTTTTTCATTGTCCTCTATTTTTTCATTAAACCAATGGTCTTGTTAGACATTTTGAAGTGTTTAAAAGATATTTCTGCTTGTGCCATTAAAGTAGCACAAGATATTTTGATGATTTCTTTATACCGATCAGTTATTTATATTCTGGATTAGTTATTTTGAAGCTCATGGGCTCAAAATTATTTGCAACTTAACCCAGAATTTATTCCCAAATTTTGTTCAATGAGTTCGGCAAGCTCACGGCTAAACGGTTACATTAATAAACAAAATTGTCACATTAGGAGTGAAAATAACCCGCATATGATCCAAAAATTACCGTTATATCCACAAAAATGCACCGCTGCGGACCTTTATCCGAAATTGTTTTCAAACATTACCATTACCATAACCAAATACCACTGGATGATATTTCTCATAAAGTACATAGTTTCAAGGCATCTCACGGTATATATATATATATATATATATATATATATATATATATATATATATATATATATATATAAACATTTTGAAAAATTAATGGTTCCTGTCAACCGGTAGCTCAAATATTACTATATCCTTGCAATGTCTGAATTACTGCAAAAAAATATATTCAATTAATATTATTATTAAAAAAAATTAATAAAAAATATTATTATCATAATTAAAGGATTCCCAAAATAAAAGTAATAATACTATTATCAGCTGTTTATCTAACTCCGTTTAAAAATCATTTTAATTAAAGCTCGTTGACCGTAAACTCTGAAAATTGAATAGAATTCGTAAAAGCATCCTGTCCCTCCGGGGCTTTTCGGTGATTAATTAGGGAATAAGTATTCGTCGCACTGCAAATTACTGTTTGTTTCTCATAACGAGTATGTTTTCATTGCGGTACTTGAGCAATTATTCCGCACTAGCATATTCAAATTCATTAACGCGCTGATTTAAAGCCAAAATGATAACCTTATAAATCATCCTAACCTCACTAGTTTAGATATTTATAAAGCAAATTCCATTTTGTTTCATCAACTTTATGGACTATGTTATTGTTTCTTTAACAGAGATGAGCTCTTTGCATTGAATATATTTTTAACGATGTATTATTGAAAGAAAAATTATCAGGAGCTGTGTATAATATAGCGTGATATTTTTATACCTCCGAACTTCAATTTTAATTAAATAACAACCAAATTAGATGCCTTGAAACTATAAATAGTTATGTGAAATATCATTGAATGGCATTACTATTTGAAAACAACTTTGTACAAATGTCCGCCGTGGCCACTTCTGACAAATAGCATTCTGTGAATCCAATTTCCGACCGCATTTTCAAGCAATTAGGGTCTTATTCCCGCAATTGTCCTGGTTATGTTGGCTTCCAAAGCATCAATAAATACTGGTTTCTCGACATAGACTAAATATTTAACATAACCCCAAAGAAAATAATCTAAAGGCGTTAAATCACATGTCCTTGGTGGTCAATTAACAGGACCTTGAAATAATTTTCTTACCGAATTCTTCCCTCAATAAATCAATTGCTGTGTTGGCTGAATGGCATGTGCAACTGTCCTGCTGAAACCACATCTCCTCCAGATCAATATAATTCAAATTCAGAATTAAATAATCATTGATCATCGCTCAGTAACAATTCCCATTAACGAATTGATATATTTGGATCGTCAATAACACTGCCAGCAACAGTGCGATATTTTTTTCGGAATGCACAGTTTTTTGTCTTGTTTTTATTTTAATATCAAGTAGTGCAAAATGCGGAATTTGTTAATAACTCAGTGAATACATCGCTCGGTTGGGCCACTACGTTCGCCATAAAAGACGCACCAAGAAAGATATAAATTTAGCGCACAAGTTTCGACAATTTGATGATTTGCCAGACATTTGATCTGCCATTATGATTACTATAATGATATTTGCCATAATGGTTTTACAGCGACCTCTATCGGTAGTTCGGACACACAAAACATAAACCATGGACAAAAAATAATCACCCGTTAAATACTGACCTACGAGATACAACAGTTCGAATACTGACAGATATAAGTAATATTGTATTAAGTAATATCATAACAATATAGTAAGTAAGTAGTAAATAATGTTGTCCAAATGTGCCCCTCGACTTGGTCGAGTGGAAAACATTTTGGATACCCAATTTTCCATTACTCTTTTATTAACACTTATCGTATGATATAGTTTCAATTATATGGATAACGTAATGTGGTGTAGTTACTACTAACTGATCTGCAACCGAGCCAGTTCGCAAATATTTTTCGATGAGACGATAAATAGACCATTCGGTTGATCGATTCTTTTAACTATACGCCATAACTATACGCCATTTAACTCACGCCATGCTCGAAAGGTACGATAAACTAAACGCATTTTGATGGTAGATACAATAATTTCTATCCGCTCTTAAATCGTGTATCTTCCCATGATGAATTTACACAATATTCTGAACAATGCAATGATAAATCGATGCAATATACTAAACAAAGCAGTTTATGAGTGACTTCAAACTGACTTCTGACATTCTTATCGGAAAACTCTTTATGAACGTTTCAATGAAAATAGAATTTGTCTATTGGTCTAAAAGATCTTCTAAATTCACATATCACACTGATGGATAAATGACATAATTATCAAATCTATTCATAACTTTGCGAACAACCGGGTTATAATCGTTGAAGATTATTTCAATTTAGAATTTATAATCAAGAGTTTAAAAACAAAAATGAGCAGTGGATTCTTGAAATCAGCCTATAAATGTATAGATACCTGTCAAACAACATTGAAATAAAGAAGGTAAATGTTTTATACTACATAGGCGATTTCATAAATATCAAGGATATAGGTGAAATAGAAATTTGACAAAAGATACAAAGCAGCTGGAATATTATAGGATATCTAAACTCACGTTAAAGGAATTGAAATACTTCATTAACTGCAAGAAGAGAATAATACCAAATATTTGGCTGCTTTGTTAAGAAACCAAAGTGTCAACTTTAAATAAAGATTATAAGCAAAACAAAATAAACTCATAGAAAAGAATGGATTATGATATCAAATAAAAAGCACCATGATCTAAATTGAATAAAATAAACAATTGAAGATTCTACATATCAGATAAATGCGGAAGTGATCTTGTTCAATCGTGCTAAAGAAAAGAGCTTGAATTGTGTGCAGAATGCTTGTTGTCGCCTTGTTTTTAAACTTCAAAAATGGGATCATATCTCTCAAAGGATTAATGAGCTTAAGTGGCTTACTATGACTAAACTTGAAGAGATTTACCACTAAATACCAAAACACTTTTTTGAACTACTCGACGCACGTTTCGCTAACCATGTTAGCATCATCAGGAGATGATTTAATCTGAAAAAAAATCAATTTGGTTGCCAGTGGTAAGTCTCAAGTCCAGTGTTTCACACCAAAGGTTCCAATAGAAGAATTGATTAAATGGATATATTAGATTAAATCATCTCCTGATGATGCTAATATGGTTAGCGAAACGTGCGTCGAGCAGTTCAAAAAAGTGTTTTGGTGTTTAGTGGTAAATCTCTTCAAGTTTAGTGTTTCACACCAAAGGTTTCAATAGAAGAATTGGCTTACTATGAGTCACAGATAGCAGATTCAGATGGCTAATTTTACTTATTAGGTTATCAATGCTGACAATAATTCTGAAGCACTTAAAAGTATGTTCGTAGCTCGTTGTTCAGCCAGTCATGCTGTGAAAATAAAATATAGAAGCAAATTTACAATACCACATTACAAAACATCGATGTTCACAAGATTATATATATATATATATATATATATATATATATATATATATATATATATATATATATATATATATATATATATATATATATATATATATATAAGAGATAGTTAGTTGCTTGGCTGGGAGGAAGCCCCACAAATCGGGGATGTATAACTCCTGACTACTGTTGTCTCGTTGGAAAAATGTCAAAAATTCCATTTATATGCCATCTGACGAGAAGTCGGCGAAAATATGGGGAGGGACTCCCTATTCTTGGCGAGAGAGCATATGTTGGTACCCTGAAGAGCCTAACCACCAACAGACGAAACATGTGCCCTCCAATGTAAAGGATGGGTGGGGCTTCCTCCCGGTCAAGCAACTAACCATTGCTCATTATGGCAGAGACGCAGGTTATTGTGCGTTCCACATGAAATTGTGGAACCCAACAGTCGGGGGTGTATAACTCCTGACTACTGTTGTCTCGTTGGACGCAGTTCAAAGAAGTCAAAAGACTCCATCTATAAGCCATCAGACGAAAAGTCGCCGAAAATATGGGTTGTTTGATTGTGGAGAGGGACTCCCTATTCTTGGCGAGAGAGCATATGTTGGTACCCTGAAGAGTCTAACCACCAACAGACAAAACATGTGCCCTCCAATGTAAAGGATGGGTGGGGCTTCCTCCCGGTCAAGCAACTAACCAATGTTCATTATGGCGGAGACACAGGTTGTTGTGCGTTTCACAAGAGATTGCGGAATCCAACGGTGGGGGGTGTATAACTAATGACTACTGTTGTCTCGTTGGACGCAGTCCAAAGAAGTCAAAAAACTCCATTGATAATCCATTCGACGAGAAGTCGGCGAAAATATGGGTTGTTTGATTGTGGAGAGGGACTCACTATTCTTGGCGAGAGAGCATATGTTGGTACCCTGAAGGGTCTCACCACCAACAGACGAAACATGTGCTCTCCAATGTAAAGGATGGGTGGGGCTTCCTCCCGGTCAAGCAACTAACCAATGCTCATTATGGCGGAGACACAGGTTTTTGTGCGTTTCACAAGAGATTGCGGAACCCAACGGTGGGGGGTGTATAACTAATGACTACTGTTGTCTCGTTGGACGCAGTCCATAAAAGTCAAAAAACTCCATTGATAATCCATTCGACGAGAAGTCGGCGAAAATATGGGTTGTTTGATTGTGGAGAGGGACTCACTATTCTTGGCGAGAGAGCATATGTTGGTACCCTGAAGGGTCTCACCACCAACAGACGAAAAATGTGCCCTCCAATGTAAAGGATGGGTGGGGCTTCCTCCCGGTCAAGCAACTAACCAATGCTCATTATGGCGGAGACAGAGGTTGTTGTGCGTTTCACAAGAGATTGCGGAACCCAACGGTGGGGGGTGTATAACTAATGACTACTGTTGTCTCGTTGGACGCAGTCCAAAGAAGTCAAAAAATTCCATTGATAATCCATTCGACGAGCAGCCGGCGAAAATATGGGTTGTTTGATTGTGGAGAGGGACTCACTATTCTTGGCGAGAGAGCATATGTTGGTACCCTGAAGGGTCTCACCACCAACAGGCGAAACATGTGCCCTCCAATGTAAAGTATGGGTGGGGCTTCCTCCCGGTCAAGCAACTAACCATTGCTCATTATGGCGGAGACGCAGGTTATTGTGCGTTCCACATGAAATTGTGGAACCCAACAGTCGGGGGTGTATAACTCCTGACTACTGTTGTCTCGTTGGACGCAGTTCAAAGAAGTCAAAAGACTCCATCTATAAGCCATCAGACGAAAAGTCGGCGAAAATATAAGGATGGGTGGGGCTTCCTCCCGGTCAAGCAACTAACCATTGCTCATTATGTCAATATAACATTTTTTTTTATTGAGGGGATTAGGAAATCTTCTAAAGACATCCATGTGTTCGATGTTCAGTCACATGGGAATGTCGGATTCATGCCCTTGCTGGACTCATGCCTACCGACTAAAACCCTTCCCCTTCAAGGATATTTTTTTTCTCCTGCTCGTGGCCTGGAAACCGCCATTAGGCATTACTTCAGAGCGCACAACAGATTGTCAGTCTAAATTTGCCTTACATCTTCTCTCGTCCTCTATTTTTGTCCCCATTATTTTCTCCACCATGCCCATTAGTCTTGCCTACTGTATTTTTCCTTCTAGAAGCAAAACGCCGATGTTGTGTTCCGTTACTTCTACATTGCATTCGGCAGCAGTGGCCATCCGAAGCGGTTCCCATCTCGGGCAGTGGAAGATTGTGTGGTCCCTTGTATCCACTATCCCACAATAGCGACAATCCTTGTCCTCTGACTTTCCCATTCTGTATATATAGTATCTGAAGGATCCATGGCCCGTTATTGCTCGTGTTGTGTAGACATTTATCTCCCCTAATTTTCTGTCGTGCCACTCTCTCACGTCTCGGATAAATGTGTTTACCTTTCCCTCATAGTCGTTCCATTCTTTGTGCCAGACTTCCAGTAATTTCTGTCTTCCTTGGGTTTTTGATTCCTTTCCCCTTTCGAATATTGATATGCTTTCCATGATTCGGAGTCTTATTTGTGGTAGACTAGTAACGGCTAGGATGGCTATTGTGGGCACGGTTCCATATGCACTTGTAATGCGTATTGCCATTTTTCTTTTTACTGTTGTTACTGTCGAGCATTGCCTCGTAGTGCGTGTACCTTAAAACCTTTGACCAAATAGGCGCCCCATACAAAATGGTTGATATAGTGGCCTCCACCAATATACGCCTCTTCCAGGCCCTTGGTCCTCCTGTTTTTGTGGTTATTTTATTTAGTATCATCAATGTTTTATTTGCTTTTTCGCATGTCAGTTTGACGTGAGTGGTCATTTTAGCATCTTTGTCTATGAGAATCCCCATATATTTAGTTGCTCTTGTACTGTTTATTGTGGCACCCTGAATATTGATTTGGAGGTTTGTGAGTTTTCTTTTCCCCGCCAATATTACCATTTCAGTTTTTTTGCTGATATTTTAATGCCCATTTGATCCATCTCCAAGGCTATTTTGTTAACAATATGCTGTGCCATTTCTTCCAGAGCAGACCTGGTCCTTGCTCTTACCACCACCGCCAAGTCATCAGCGTACGCTACCATGGTAACTTCTTTCTTTGTGCTGATTCTCAGGATTTGATCATAGAAAATATTCCATAGTAAAAGTCCGATGATCGATCCTTGCGGTACTCCGCAGGTATTGATATTTTGTCCCCCCACTGGGTTAATATATATCTGTCTGAGAGATATGATTGGATCGTTTTAATTAGGTACGGACTGATTTTTGCCCGATGTAAGGCATTCACTATGTTTTCCCAGGTGGCTGAGTTAAAGGCATTTTATATGTCTAACGTGACCATTGCGCAGAATTCTCGGTTATTGTAGGCCTTTGTTTTTATTTCTTCAGGAGTTTCCATAATCTTAGATAGCGCATTTTAAGTTGATTTCCCTTTCCTAAATCCAAATTGGTTGTCGTGTAAGATTTTACGGTCTGTTATTTCTTTCTCCAGTCTGCTTTTGATCAACGCCTCTAGAAGTTTTCCGGCAGCATCCAGTAGGCATATGGGTCTATATGATATAGGATTTAGCAGTTCCTTTTCAGGCTTCTCAATTAGTACCAACTTTGCTTCCTACCATATATCTGGAAAATGGCCTTTGGCTAAGCACGTGTTCATAACACTGGCAATATTATCTGGATTATGCAGGGAACGACCTTCACGATCTCTAGAGGAATGTGATCTGGTCCTGCGGCTTTGCCTGTCTTTATTTTGTTTGCTGCATTTATAATTTCATCTGATGTGAAAAGCGTAATGGCTCTCTCCAGGAGGTCAATGTCTGGCCATTTAGTTACTGGGCGTTTGGAAACAGTTTGTCCACTTGTTCTTGTGTTTCGCGTTTATCTATTGTCCTATGTCTTTTCAATTTAAATTTTTTTGTTACAATCTGATATCCTTTGCCCCAGATGTCATTTTGCAGCTCTTCGCTTAAGTCTTTCAACATTTTACTTTTCTGTATTTTTATTGCTTTTTTCAGATCATTCTTTGCTATTTTATATGCCTGCTCTTTTGTGTAATCGTTGTTGTCTCTTAGTTTTCTAGAACGTACAAGTGATCTTCTTTGAGCTATGCAGCGTCTCCTCTTTTCAGCAATTTTTGATGTCCATCAGTAAACTGAGGAATAACCGTACTTCGGTTGTCTCTTTCTTGGGAGATACTTGTTACAGAGATGTTTTATTTGTTTAATGAGGTCATGTGGCTCGCTAACCAGTATCCCCTTATTTTGACTTGTCGCTAAGTTGTTCTTAAATGTTTCTAGAATATCTGGGGATATTCGCCATCCTCGATAGGATTCGCTTGTATGTTCTCTTTCATTGTTCAATTCTCCCTGTGTGAGTTTAAAACATATATTACGGTGGTTGGACATGTTTTATGACTCTACTTCTACTCGCCAATTAGTAATACTATTGCTTAATCCACTTGACGCCATGGTAAGGTCGATGAGAAAACTGCCAGTTGCAGCGCAGAAAGTAGGACTATCTCCTTCATTCACCGTAATTAGATCGTTCGCCTCTAACCATTCCTCCAGAATATACCCTCTTTAGTTTGTTGTTTTTGACCTGAAAATGGTTGTTTTTGCGTTTAGATCACCTCCTATAATTATATTTATTTGAGTTCCGCGTAAATGTCTTTCGAGATTATATAATAATTCCTCAAATTTATTTATATGTCTGTTTGGCGAAAAGTAGCACGGGTAGATAGCCAGGCCTTGGGCTTCTACGCTTGTGAAGCCATTTCCCTTAAGGTGATGGGTCACCGATAGTTGGCGGTTCACGCGGATAAAACAATTACCATCAAGGTCGCAAAAATCAGTTGTCACCTTGTTTATGTTGGGTTCCTGACCGATAACTATATCGATTTGTTTTTCATAAATCATTTGGTTTAAGAGATCATGGGCTGCATAACACCGTTTAAGGTTTATCTGCAGGAATTTAATCTCTTTTGGAATGGTGTGTTTTTTTTTAGTCCTGTTTTCTGGCTAGCGATAGTGCGCGTCTGAAGGCTTTACACTGCATTGTACCGTACTTGTGACCTACTGCATGGCATAGTGGGCAGAATTTCTCGTCTTTGCATTGTGTTTTTTTATGGCCAACATTTCTGGCAACTACTAACCTGGACTCTTTTGAGGATGGAGCAATTTACCAAATCTACCCGTGTTTTGTTATCCTTTGCTAATAAATCAGCGGTGGTTCTGTCGGTTGTTAGAGTGACTGCCAGTGTTTCTCGTGCGGTTAGTCTAAGATCGCCGAGTTTGTATGAATGTTTTTCTTTAACGAGCCCAATTTTGTTTTCAATTGCATATATGAGGTCTTCTTTTGTTGTGGTAGCGTCCATGCCTCGAATGTGCAGTACGACTAGTTTATGTTTTATGTCATCCCTTCGTGTTGGCCGGTCGCGTTGGTGCGGACGGTAAAAACAGCGGCCTGCCGCTGCTGTGCTTAAACCGCACTGGAACGGTAGTTGATTCGGTTCCAGCGCTCGGATGGGTTGTTTTTCTTTCTTTCTTCTATCTGTTTTCGTCCTAAATGTTTGTGATTGTTTCTAGGCAAGAGTGTAAAATCCCACTACGAATTACCCCTCAGTCATGCCAGTTAAAGGCCGGGTAAGGCCGGATGCCTTCTGAGAAGTGTTCTACGTTGGTCACTCGCCAGTCGGTAGGTCTCCTGATAGACTTATGGGTAGGCACATAGCCAAGGCTTTATAGGCCCCGAGGCCCCGAGGGGGCTGCTGGCCTGAGTTTGTCGGAAGCTGATGACCGTGGTTCGGAACCCACGTTAAGCTGTAGGTCCAGTCGCTAAATAGCCTAGTTGTTAATGCGCCTCTAACCCTAACACTTTATCTTTTACTTCGTGTTGTTTTTAAATTTGTATTTACTTTTAGAATCTTATCTAGCTCTGTCAATGCTCCTTGGTCTTTTTCAGTGGTAATAAGTAGTTTGCCGTCCTTGGTTTTTCTTAGACCTCGAATGGCGTTTCCAACTATGTTATTATTTTTTAACATCTCCTTGCAATTGTTTAGCACTTCTTTATAATCTTTTCCTGGCTGTTCTACTATCATTGCGTAGGTGTTTCATTGCTTGGTTTTTGGTCTATCCAGGTCGTTTGTGGCTATAGCCTGCTTGGTAGTGAATATTTTGACCTTAGTGTTAGAGCCATGAATAATACATTCTGTCATTTTCCTTAATCTCTCTGGTGTCATACAATTTATGTGGTGCATTGCAACCCACGTATCGCCTGTATATGTAACTATATATATGTAACTATATATATATATATATATATATATATATATATATATATATATATATATATATATATATATATATATATATATATATATATATATATATATATATATATATATATATATATATATATATATATATATATATATATATATATATATATATATATATATATATATATAATAATTTTTTAAGATTATTGTTTCATGGGCATTTGAGGTTCTGGCGGTGACTGGATGGTTGTATATTAGTATTGTTTTTTAGATTATGTGAGTGACATGAGAGAAAATGTTTGTGATTTTATAGGTGAATTTTTTTCTATCTAGGGATTAACATCGGTAGGTTGGTTGAGTGAAATAGCAAATTATGTTAGACTTCGCCAATTTGTTGATCAACAAATTGAGAATTCTCGTTTATTTTCTTTGTATATTTTGTGTATTTCTTTTCTTTGCCTTTTCATAATATGATGTAATAAAGGTCATTTATTATTATTATTATTTCTTTATTTTCATCTTTTTTCCTAGCCATTCATTCTTCTAAAAATTTTCGGCCGATGCGAGTGGTATTAAGGATTACCGCCCTCTGCATTATTTCAAACAGATTTTGTTCTAGTCCCAAAAATTTGATGTTATTTTTCAGATTCTTTGGTATAATGCCAGTTGTTGAAATTATCAATGGCACAATATGGACCTGGTTCCACTTACATATCCGTTTTATTTCGAACTTGGGGTCTGTATATTTTTGTACTTTTTCTTCAGCCGTCTTTTGAATGTTGTGTGTGTTTGGAACAGCTATGTCCATTAGGAATGCTGTTTTCTTCTTTTTGTCCGGCAATATAATATCTGGCATATTACAGTCAACGGTTTTGTCGGTTATTATTATTTGGTGATAATATAACCAGAAATCGGCTGAATTTAGTACCGCCTCCGGGGTATATTTGTAATAAGGAACTCGCTCTGTTTTAAAGTTATTACGGCTTGTAAGCTCCTGGTGGACTATATTGGCCACCTGATTATGACGGTGAAGATAGTCCTTCTGGGAGAGTCTACCAGATGCTCCTAAAATATGATGGATAGTCACAGACTTTTCGTGGCATCTCCTATACGTGTCATTTGATACACGTGCATCCTTAATGATATATTTTTGATAGTTCTTAGTGTGCACGACCTGATCCTGAATTGCACACATAAAGCCTTCAGTCTCCGGAAAAAGATCTCCCCATGTCAACCAGGCGTTCGACGCACTCTTATCGACTTCATGACGGTCAAGATCATGGCGGTATCTACCATGTAGGGACATATTTTTCCACTCTTGTATAGTTGTTCCAGTTGTCTGAATGCTCTCATTTTGTCGTTCCATTTGTTTAAGATCCAGAGGTGTATACTTATCTTCAGCTAAACACACGCTGGCATATAGCGGGCATTCGATCATTCTTTGATAAAAATATGTTCTTAAACTGGATATTTGTTTTTCGTGTAGGTTATATAAATTTATAATTATTCTCCCTCCTTCAATTCTTGTTAAAGTAAGTTTTTTACTACTGTGCGGGTGGTGTTTTCTATATTTCGTTAGGGTAGTTCTAATTATTCGTTGTAGTCTTTCGATATCTGTATTTGACCAAGATATAATTTCAAACGAATATGTTAAGGCTGGTATAGCAAAAGTGTTTATAGCTTTTGCTATATTTCTACTGTCTAGGTCAGACCTGCATATGATTTCAAGTCTGGACGTGAATTCTTTAGTTAATGTTTCCTTAATGTGTTTATGCACAACTCTCTTGGACTGTTGTATTCCCAGAAATTTATATACTTTGCCCTCCTGCATTGGCTCTATATATTCTGGTTGTGCAATGACAAACCCTGTCATCTGTACCTTAGATCATCTCTTTATGTTAATGGTTCTGCATTTATCTAATCCATAGTGTATGTTAATATCAGTTATAAATTTCTCCACAACCTGAATGAGTTGTTGCAATTTCGGTGGTGGTGATGCATACAATTTTAAATTGTCAATGTACAGTAGAAGTGATATACAGTAGTGAACATTTTGGTTTTGGAATTTGTATCCGATTTGCGTCCTTTTAATTAGATTAGAGAGTGAATTTAGTGCGAGTCCCCCTGAAATATGCCGGTTGTCACTGTGATGTTCTCAGTCTTGGTCGTACTTCCATTTTGCGATAAATGAATAGTGGTGCACCACTCTTTTATCAGTTTCTGAAGTGTGTTTATCAAAGCTGGATGAACCCTGTATGGTGTTAGTATCTTAATTAGCCAAGAGTGCGGAATCGAGTCGAAGGCCTTCTGATAATCCATATAACAGCATGATAAATTTCGATTCTTCTTCCGAGCGTGTGTCAATATAACTGAATCTATAATAAGTTCTTCTTCCATATTATTATTACTACTATTATTATTATTATATTTTCTTCCTCCATCAAATGATTCATTTATATCTCCAACCAAAATATAATTTTTTTACCGAAAAAAATTTGTTAATCTCAATTGGGATACCAAACTTAAAGAGACCCACAACCAAACACCAACTCACGTTTCTTGAACTTCTCAACGCACGTTTCATTAATCATGTTAGCCTCATCAGGAAATTATTTAATCTGAAAAAAAACCAATTTGGTTGCCAGTGGTAAATCTCAAGTCCAGTGTTTCCACCAAAGGTTCCAATAGAAGAATTGATCAAATGGAATAGATAAAATTAATTTAAAGTTAATATAATATTAAAATTTTAATCATTACTATTTATATTATGATTATTAATGGTCTTGGCTTCCCGTCGTATGCGATCAAATCTTTCGTTTTTGTTTTCACTCCTTTCTTCTAATAATCTCAGACGTACTCTGTTTCTTTGCTCCCATTTTTTTACATTCTTTATCGAATCAGCTATTAATTTGATTTCTTTTGGGTTCTACCTCCTTCATAATTGTCTCAATCTGTGACCATTCTTCCTCTAACTGTTCTTTATTGGATTTATTTCCTAGTTTTTCTTTTAGTTCCTGCTCGAAACACATTTCTCTAGCCCGATCCTTTAGTTTTGCTACGTCATATCGCCCCCGTCTTATCACCCCCCGTCTTATCTTATTTGTATCTTTTCTTATGGGTGGTATTTCCTATTTCATTTCTGTTATAACTAATATGTAATCGCTATCACTATCAGCTCCTCCGAAATTTCTCACATCAGCAACGTTCTTTACATGTTTTCTGTCTGTGAGGACATGGTCAATTTGATTCTTTGTCTCCCTATTTGCAGCTAGTCATGTTTATTTATGTATCTTTTTGTGATCAAGAATAGTGCTAACAATTTTCATATTGTTCTCGAATGTAAATTGTCATTACTAATGGCTACATTACTACTTTGATATCTATCTCACCTATCACATATTTTATATCAAACTTCGGAACCCTTTTCATGATTCTATCCAAATCTTCGTCAAATTGTATTTTAATGTCCGGGTCTTTTTTTTCGTATGGTGCATGTGCCTTTATTATATGCATCTTTCTGAACTAGCCTCTGATTCCTATACTGTATATTCTATCTGAAACCCCTTCAAGCTCGATAACTTCATTTTTAAACCTGCCATTAACTATGAAGCCTTCTCCCAATATCCCCCGATCAGTTCCACTATTAAAAAATATGTTGTCTTCCACTTCTGTAATCGTTATATTCTTTTGTCCTGTGGTGCCAGAATCTAATACCATCTACTCTGTACTTTCTCATCTCCCCGATAAGTTGGTTCAGGGCTCCTTCCGTAACTATACCTCTAACTATATAGAACTAACTATATATTTACATAAGATATGAAGGCTCATGGGTAAGTTTAGAATGAAATATTGAAATTTGTTTAGAGTTCCTCGTTTTTTGCATTCGTTTTTCTAACTTTTATTTATATTATTTAATTCATGTAGAAAAAACAAATTAGCCAAATTTATAAGAAGAAATATTCCTGCATGTCCGCAAAGGATCTACATGTAACAACACCACCGAGGGTAATAACAATGAGAAAGCCCTAGATGATCTTCTATTTTGTAGGATACGAATAATAATATTCAAGAAAGCACGAAGCCACAAGAACAAAATTCGACTACCAATTTGGAAGGTATATGAAAAGTATTATACTTATGAAAGTTATACAGAATATTCCAATTTGTAGATGGTACAGAAATGTGTGTGATCACTTGGATGAACACCAACTAGTTAAATTAAGGACTGGCAAAGCAGTTTTCCATGGAAACAAAATAAACATCTAAAGGAGTATGATAAAAAAGAGAAATAGAAAAGTAAACCTACTATCCAAATAAAAAGTAAAAAAAGATGGTACATTTCTATTCTATATATAACAAAACAGTTAAAATATTTAGTGTTTTTCAAGATTTTGGTATATTTCATCTATTGATTAAACATATTCATTTGATAGGGTATGTTTAAACATAATTGAGAAATTTATTATAGGCATTGAAGACTGATTGTTAAGCTGAGAGTGGTTCTAGGATATGGTGTGGTACATAGTGATTTTCTAGTGGGTAGACCTTAACAGGAGATTCCTACACTTCGAGTATAAAAGTTTTTCACTAAAAAAAAAATTTGTATAGATGCCTTCTCTTATTTGGGAAATCTATGGCTGATCATTCATTAGAGTTAGTTAGCAGCCAGATTTATTTATATTTACAAATATTATTAAATCAAGAGTCTAATGTGGTGGTTTGTAAAACATGTAAGGCAAAAAATCGCCATCGTTTTAAAAATACTGAAAACCTTAATTAAAGCAATAATGTAGTATGGATGGATTTTTTTTTAACTATTGTTAATAGAGTTTAGCGTGGTAGTTTGAAGGATCGGTGTTTTTTTTAAAGTATTGCAAACTTCAATGAAAGCAATCAAACTATTAAGGAATCAAACAAATATGAATATAATTTTGAGTAGTGATTGTTTTTATTCTGAATTAATTAATTATGTAGTTTACATATTATAATCTATTGTAATATATTATCCATATTATTCTAGTTGGGGAAAGTTTTATTATGTATATTTAACAGTATATATATATATATATATATATATATATATATATATATATATATATATATATATATATATATACGAGGGTCGATCCAAAAGTAAGTTTCCCTTCATTTTTTCAAATAGACAACTATGTTTATTTTCATTAAAATTTACATCGTCGGAAAGATGAAACTTTCCTCTATTTTTCGACATAATCGCCATTTCGATCAACACATTTTTGTAGACGGTGCTCCAACTTTTGTATGCCCATGTCGTACACCTCCGCCGCCAAACCCTTAAGAAAGCGCTGCACCTCTTGTTTCACTTCCTCGTCGTTCCGGAAGCGTTTGCCACTCAGGTGTTCTTTTAACTTGGGGAACAAGTGATAGTCGCTGGGCGCGAGGTCCGGACTGTAAGGTGGGTGGGGCATGACAGTCCATCCAAACTGCTCCAAAAGTTCCTGGGTTTTGCGGGAAGTGTGAGGTCGGGCGTTATCGTGAAGCAGCGTTACACCTGTTGTCAGGCGTCCTCTCCTGCGGTTCTGGATAGCACGCCTGAGTTTAGTGAGTGTCTCACAATACCTGTCCGAGTTTATTGTTGTCCCGGGTGTCAGGAACTCGATCAGCAGTATCCCCTTGCGATCCCAAAAGACAGTGGCCATGATTTTGCCAGCAGAAGGAGTTTGCTTGAACTTCTTTGTGACTGGTGACCCTGAGTGACGCCACTGTTTAGACTTTTCTTTGGTTTCGGGGGTGAAATGAAAAACCCACGTTTCGTCACCGGTCACGATGGAGTCCAAAAATTCTTCCTTATCGTCTTGACACTTTTGAAGAAACTGTCGAGCACAATCGAGGCGTTTCTCCTTGTGTTCTGCTGTCAGCATGCGCGGTACCCATCGAGCGCAACACTTGTGATACCCCAACTTTTCAGTCAAAATTCTTTCCACTGTACCGTAAGAACTCCCAGGAATCCTATCAACGAGTTCACGGATGGTGATTCTCCGGTTTTGAAGCATTTCGCGTTCGATCTTCTCGACAATCGACTCCGAAACTGCAGGTCTTCCACTCCGCTCTTCGTCGTGAACCTCCTTCCGTCCGTCACTAAATTCCCTGCACCAATGTCGGACCATTTGAACGGACATACACTTGTCGCCGTAAACTTGTGTCAACTTTCGATGAATTTCCACAGGTGGAATTCCTGTCGCATGCAAAAACCGAATAACCGATCGAATTTCGCACCTGGCGGGATCAACAATAAGAGGCTCCATCGCGAACGGCTGCTGAGCCAAGACTGAGCGGCGTAGCGCAGCGCTCGCGGGCGGAAAAGGGAGTGGGGGATCTGCCGTGCACAGCGGTGTTGTCGAATTTCGCCTAGCAGCTTCCAACGCTGCTGCAGCTCTTTGGGAAACTTACTTTTGGATCAACCCTCGTATATATATATATATATGCATTATATGTATATTATAAGGTTTACTCCCAACTTTATGTTCTAAACATACACGTCCTTTTACCATGCAAATACCATTTTTGAGGTTAAGCTGAACAAAACCTATAACCTTGTCACCTTAACTTTCTCGTGACACCCTACAAATAGTTTAATTATATTTAATAAAAATATTTTGTTTCTTATTTACATTATTATTATTATTAAAAACCCACATTAATGCATTAACGCCTCGAACTTCAGCTGAATTGAACCCAATGTCATTTTTTAGAAAATCTGAGACCATAAAAATATCCACAGCAGGTATATTATGAGAATTAGCCTTTATGAATCGTTTGTCACACATTACTGAACTAAATTAGTAACAAACAATATTTTATTTTGCACTTAATCAACAATAATTTTGACAGTATATATACAAGTAAAAACCGTTGACAGTACTGTCGTGAAAACACATTACTATTATGACATCACAAACATGGCAGCCAATCGCGACGCGTTTGTATTCAGATATTTATTTAATTTTATAAGTTTTAATTCATTCATAATTAATTGTAACAATTTTTAAAAACTTTTTCGCATCGATTATCAATATTATTTATGATAGTTTTAAAATAAAGTAAAAATATCGATAATATTTTTTTATTTTAAAACCCAATTAGCAAACAAAAGGGCGTCGTGTTTTATCACGACAACGGATGACCACACGTGTCGATCAGGACCCAGCAAAAATTATTGGGCTTTGCTTGGCCCTATCTGCCTTACTAATAATATCGCACCCTCGGACCATCATATGTTGCTCTCCATTTAAATTTGTTTAACAGGAAACTCTTAAAATGGTTTAGAAGAGGCGAAAAACAATCTGTTGGCATTTTTGGGTAATAAATATGCTAATTCTTGGCAAAAAGGCATTATAGTCCTACCAATACGTTGACAAAATGTTATAAATAACAGTGGAAATTATATAGCAGGCTTAATAAATATTTACACAAACTGTTTGCGTTTCTCCTTCTCTTAAAAAATCGCGAACACTCATTTTGAACCATCCAATATATAATGTCTTAAAATCATACTTTTTTATTAATACCTATCCCTAATTTATTTTTCATCCATAATAGAATAATTATTTGTTTGTTCATCCTACGTCTCCACAAAATTAAAATATCCGGTGTTTTCTCCTAACGGGATGTGCATAATTTGATCCAAGTAAAGAAAATTCACCCTTGCCTCACCCTACGTGGAGGGTGCTTTGGCCATTCCTAAATGCAATGTGAAATTCTGTAATAATCTAAAATATGTATTAGATATAGTTGTTTTATATTATAAAATGGGTAAATCTAATAATTTTATATGATAAATAACTGTCTGGGTTTGCAACTACAAGTGGATTTAATATGTTCATTTAGAAGCTAAAGACATATACAGTGAAAGCCATAAACAAATTATCAACACCTGGCAATAAAAATATATTAAATATAACGACGAATTGTTTTTACATCAGTTTCATACGATTTAATGACTATATATTTGTTTTTGCTATTGAAGAATTTGTTATTGTAAAACGAATAACTATAAAAATGATGTAAAATTTATGATGCATCATTAACATTAACAATGAAAATTATCAATTCATTCATTTTGAAAACAAATAAAAGTATATCTAATAAAAGGCCATTTAATAAACTACAAACTTAGTGAAAAGAAAAAACAGCGTTTTAACCGCAAACCTTTTAGTTCCGCGTGGACGTCGAGTGGGAATTAGAAATGACAATATTTGCAATCCAACTACTGACCCACTGACTATTTTTATAAGTTTTATTCATCGTCGATAAGTACAGTTGGTCAATTATGCAACTAATCGATGAGATGTGTGTTATTTACAATCGTTTTGAACGGTACCAAGTACCAAGGTCGCATGACAGAAATGGTTTGCGACCAATTAAGTCGTGGAGCAAATTATGCACACCCCGTTAGGAGAAAAATCCAAATATATAGCGAAACAACGGATTTTTTTATTTTGTGGGAACTTAGGATGAACAAACAAATAATTATTGTATTATGGATAAAAAATTGTATTATGGATAAAGTATTATATACTCGAGTGATCAAAATGACTGTTAGCGATTTTTTAAGAGGAGAAACGCAAACAGTTTTTATAAATATTTATTTAGTCTGCTATATAATTGCCAGTGTTATTTCTAACACTTTGGTCAACGTAGTGGTAAAACCATAATGCTTTTTTGCCAAGAATTAACATCAATTCTTCTATTGAAACCTTGTTGGTTTCACCACTAAACACCAAAACACCTTTTTTTGAACTGCTCTACGCAAGTTTCGCTAACCATGTTAACATCATCAGGAGATGATTTAATCTGATTAAATTAAAAAAACAGATTAAATCATCTCTTGATGAACCTAACGTGCGTCGAGCAGTTCAAAAAAAAGTGATTTGGTGTTTAGTAATAAATCTCTTCAAGTTTAAGAATCAGCATGTTTATTACCAAAAAATATCAACAAGTTGTTTTTCAATTCTTCTTCCAGTTTAAAAGTTTCCCATTTAACCAAATTTGAATTAAGAGCAGCAAATGATAATCCAAAGGTGCGATATTCGATTAGTAAGGCAGATGGATTCAAACAAAACCCAATAATTTTTGCTGGGTCCTGATCGAAACATGTGGTCATGCGTTGTCGTGATAAAGCACGACGTCTTTTTGTTTGCTAATTCTGGCCGCTTTTCTTCAGTTGCTACCTTCAACCCATTTAATTATGAATAGTGGAGATCAGTGTTGATCTTGTGTTTGCGTGGAAGATCCATACACTCCACGTGTATAAGTCCCTTCCAATCCCACCAAATGCAAAGCATAATTTCCTTCGGGTGAAAGCCAGTTTTCACCGGGCCAAACATGGAAATGGAATAAACGAGAAAACATGCTGGAAAAAAACTGGAAGTACAGCAAGCAGCTCAAAGAACTAACACCACAGTAACGAAACACAGACCTAGTAACGAAATGAATTGAGACAAGACAATTGGAAGCAAGCAACCTGTATGAAGGCAGGAAGAAAACAAGGAAAAACAAACCAGACAGAATTAGGATAGGTACATGGAATGTTACAGGTAAATTTATGGAAGGAGCCCTGAACCACCTTATTGGGGAGATGAGAAAGTACATACTAGATATTCTAGCACTACAGGAGACCATACAAAGGATTATGGAGATTACAGAAGTGGAAGACTACGTATTGTCTAATAGCGTAACTGATAGGAGGATAATGGGAGTAAGGTAGTGACAGGCTCAAAAATGAAGTTATCGAGCTCGAAGGGGTTTCAGATAGAATGTGCAGGATAAGAATCAGATACTAGTTCAGAAAGATGGATATAATATATGCACATGAACCATACGAAAAAAAAAGACCTGAGTATTGAAATTCAGTTCAACGAAGATTTCAATAGAATCATGGAAAGGGTTCCGAAATTTGATATAAAATATGTGATAGATGACATGAATGCCAAAGTAGCTCCCACTAGTAATGACAATGGAAAAAGGGTGATAAAATTTGCTTTCGAGAACAATATGAAAATTGTTAGCACTGTTGACCACAAAAAGATATATAGGGTAACATGGATAGCTCCAAATGAAGAGACAAAGAATAAAATTGACCATGTTCTCATAGACAGAAAACACGCAAAGAACGTCACTGAAGTGAAAAGTTTCATGGAAACTGATAGTGACAGTGATCACATATTAGTTAAAAAAGAAATTAAACAGGAAATACCACCTAGAAGAGAATATACAATGGGGATAAGACGGAGGAGATATGACATAGCAAAACTAATGGAAAAGGCAACATAAATGCGTTTCGAATAAGAAATAAAATGAAAAATAATAAATCCAATAAAGAACAGTTACAGGAAGAATGGGCACAGATTGAGACAGTTATGAGGCAGGTAGGAGAAAAATTACTGTGAGAACCCAGAAAAAAACAAATAGGTGATACGACAAAGACTGTAAAAAAATTTCGGAACAAAGAAACAGGGTACGTCTGAAATTACTGGATGAAAGGAGTAAAACCAACAAAGAAATATATGATCGAATTAGAAGGGAAGCCCAGACCGAATGTGGCAAAGAAAGAACTTTTCGAATGTGAATTAAAAGAAATAAAAGAATCATTTGCTAATAAGAAGAAACGATATTTTTTCAGGATGTTAAAACAAAGTAAAAGCAGTAGCACCAGGAGACACCATTATTTGACAACTGAAGAAGGATTCCTGGTAGGAGATACAGAAGGAAAACTGAAAAGATTTGCTCGATATTTTTCAGAGACACTAAATGAAACTGGAGGAGAAGGGAGCTGAGGAGAAACGAAATTATAACTACACCAAATCAACTAAACGCCTAATATCACTCCATAAATCACTACCTAAATCAACCAAAGCTAGCACAGATTATTTGTCGTTTTTCCGAATCGCCACAATAACCCTCGTCACAGCTTCTTGGAATCGTGTAACAATATCATAAAACGTTCCGTTCATAGCCAGTTTGAATTTCGGGAGTAGAAAATAGTCACACTGAGATAAATCAGGCGAATACGGAGGATGATGAAGCATACAGACTTGCTTTTGCGCCAAAAATTCACAAACAGTAACGGTCCTGTAAAAACAAATCGAGCAAAGACTTTCCGTTTGTTTAAATCCTTTGTCAAAATTTCGTAAACAATGTCTTTGGATGTATTTAATTCCTTACCTATCCATCTCACAGTCGAATTCGCATCGTAGTCGATCATTTCACGGACATTTTCCACCAGCTCTAAAATATGCAGCCCCATCCATAGTTCACATCCATTCCTTTTGCAGTATGTTATCAAGCATTAAAGTATTACAAATATCAATTGAATATCAGGAATGAACAGTAGTGTTACTATCACATTCTTCTTCTTCTTGTCCTGGAGGTTAAGTTGACCCGAAGGCCCTGACTTGTATTCGCTGATTTTTTCGAACGTCACGACAATGTCGCTTGTTCGAAGGGTTTTAGCTGCCGTCCTTTAGGCATGGAGGTGATGACCGAAGAGGATGGTCATACTGGGGCAACGGCCGGCAATGAAGCTGCCGTGGCTCTGATTAGCGGATTGTCCGAAAGGGACGCCGTCGCTAGGAATTTGTCCAGAAGTCTGGACAGGAATGTCTGAATCGCTGGTATGTCAGTTTCCCGATGGATTTGCGCATTCCTTACAAACCATGGGGCACCTACTAATGTGCGAAGAACACGTGACTGGAACGATTGCAGAATTGCAATCGACGTTGGGGGGAGGTACGGAAACCAGGCCTGAGATCCGTAGGTGAGGACGGATCGGACCATGATTTTATACAAGGTTATTCGGATGTTCAGCGAGAGCTTACTTTTGCCGTTCATTAGGGGGTAAAGCAGACGAGCCATGGCTCTTGCTTTCCCGGTTACCTTCTTTAGGTGCGGCACCCACGTGAGGGCCTACTATCACATTCCACTGTTTACTCTAAAGGGGCACACATAATGGCAACAGGTTTAGCAGTATTATTAAAATTTAAAAAAATAACATTTCAAAATATATTATATGCAAGTACTGTATTAATTTCCCTTCTACGAAATTATATCATCTACTTCACCAAGGCACACACTGGTATTTGGCTTCACCGAGGTAGATATTTAGAATCGAGGAGAGCAATAAGATTATTTTTATTCTAGGTTAAGTTAGTTCACTCGTGGCAACCGGAGCTAAAAGTGTAAAAGTATAGTCTTATGTCAGAGACTGTACTCAATACATAAAAATATTTATATAAAATAAATGTAGCAACGCTGCCAACGCTTATACCGAATGCTCTACAGATGTATCATAAACCTGAAAAAGAGTCAGGTTATGTTCAATAACTTCGCTCAGAACAGAAGAATTTCAGTTTTAGGAAGGGATTTGGAGATTGTGGACAGCTTTATATAGCTTGGGCAGAGGATTTCAATGAAGGGGAACACCGCCCGGGGAGTGGAACAGCGTGTTAAATATGACTGGCAGGCATTTGGCAGGCTCAACATTGTGTTTAAGAGCAGACTCCCACTTTGCCTGAAAAGAAAAGTCTTCGATCGGTGCGTTCTACCCGTTATGACATACGAAAGTGAAACCTGGACACTCACATCCCAATCAATTCAAAAACTCGGGGTAGCACAGAGGTGAATGGAAAGATGTATGATTGGTATTACAAGACGTAACAGAAAGTTCTGCGCATGAATCAGGGAACAAACGAAAGTCTGTGACATCATTGGAAGAGTAAAGCGATTGAAATGGAGATGGGCAAGCCATATAGCGAGGCGATGGGATGACAGATGGACCAAAGCAATCCTGGAGTGGATAACTGGAAAGTGGATAACTGGCAATCCTGGAGTGGTCGCAAACATCCGCGAAGAAGACCGAGAGCACGATCGATTGATGACATAGTTAAGTATATTGGACCAGAGTAGCAGCGGAAAGCCCAGGACCGTAAAAGTTGGAAACATGCTGAAGAGGCCTTCATCCTGCAGTGGATCGACACGGGCTGATGACGATGACGATAATGATGATAATGATAATGATGATTATATATATATATATATATATATATATATATATATATATATATATATATATATATATATATATATATATATATATTATGTATATACGCTCTCTTATCCGTGTTACGGCTACTTAAAGATATTAAAAATATAAATAATTTGGAAATAACATTTGATTATGATCAATTGCGATATCAAGGAAAATTTGCAAAACAATAGGTTCTTGATAAACGCAAAAAACTATTGGAGTAATAAATGGCGAGAAAAAAATTAAAAACTGGAGACTGTCCTAACATGTGTAGTGGCCGACGGATTGTGGAGCTAGATGAGTTAAGAAAAAATGTAAACGGTTGTCAATGTAAAAAAGTTCTTTGTAAGTGTTTTGAATGATGGCGCGTAAAGCATGACTACAGTGTTGCCAAGTTGCGATGTCTAATTTTTCGTTTTATAGTATATTGGTTTTTAAAAAAATTATTAAGAAAAATTCTCAAGATATACACGAAATTATGTATTTTTTATACATCTCTGGCATGAAATAAAGGACACTTTGTATGAAATAAAGGTCACTTAGCTCAATATCATTTTTCAATTCCATCGAATTCGTAAGAAAAAATGAATTTACTAGTGAACTTTAAACGAGATATTAACCCAGATACGCCTGAAAACACTTTTTATAAAAAGAAAGGATTTTCTTCAATTTTTTTTATTAATTTTACGGATATAGGTCATAAAAAAATATTACACATGCACCAGAGCCCTATAGAATCTGGAAGGGCCAGGCCTACACATAGAACATTAGGAATATAAAATACTGTACTTATATAACTAATAATAATTTTACATGACATGATTATGTGTAGTATGCAACATAGCATTTAACATGAACACCAACATCACACTTACGATACCTGGTAGTAGTCAGTAGTAAATATACGGGAGCACCTCTTCATCTTCTCGTCCGTTTTACCCTCTCATTCGTATCTTGACTGGTATGGGAGCACATCCTCCTCATCGTCTCGTCCGTTTTACTCTCTCTAAAAAAATTTAGGGAGGGATAACAGAAATATAGTGGGGAAGTACGAATGAGAAGGTGAAACTGACGACACGATGAGGAGGATGTGCTCCAGTACTAGTCAAGATACGAATGAAAGGGTAAAACGGATGAGACAATGAGGAGGATACGCTCCCATACTAGTCAAGATACGAATGAGAGAGTAAAACGAACGAGACAATAAGGAGGATGTGCTCCCATTCCCATACCAGTCAAGATACGAATGAGAGGGTAAAACGGACGAGAAGATGAGGATGTGCTCCCGTATATTTACTACTGTAGTCTTTGAGCAACAGTAGCGACGCTTTGTTTGTTTGTCCTGTGGAATAACAAAACGGCCAATTCCATCGGAACGAATATCCATATTTTCATTTTGACTAGGTCTCGCCTTAGAACTGCTACATGTTTTTTTATTCTGCCGAAAAAGTGCTATAGCTACACTCCTAAAATATAAATGGATCATGGCACCTTTATTGGTTTTTTGTATTTGTCAAGCGTTTTGCACGACCATATCAATACAATGAACAATTAAGAAAAAATACTATTTTTTCCTTCTAATGGAAATACGATAAAGGCTTTATGTTCGCATCACAGTGATCTACGCCGCCCATATTCGCATTATATTTTTCACGGCATATGGTTGTTCAATTGGGTTTTTTTACATTTTTTTTGTCATAAATGGAAATATCATATATAAGTTTTATAACAAAACTATTTTTATTTTATTTTTCCTTATAAATAAAAAGTTATAGCAAATTGAAAATACATTTTTAGACCTAATACCGATGACGTGCCGACAGTTCCCGAAAAAAACCCGATCGTGTGTGACCCCACACTAGTGACGAAGGCCAATATCGCCAATATCGGGTCGGCTGGGAACATTATTTTTGTCATAAATGGATAGATAATATATACATTTAATAACAAAACTATTTTAATTTTTATTTTATTTTCACTTATAAATAGAAAATTATATAAAATTGAAAATAAATTTTTAAACCTAGTACCGATGACGCGCCGACAGTTCCCGAAAAAAACCCGATCGTATGTGACCTCACAATAGTGACGAAGACCAATATCGCCAATATCTGGTCGACTGGGAACAGTTCAGAAGTTACACCGAACTTTTCTTTCACGTTCTTTTCGAAAAGAATTGGAGTCTCGGGCAAATAAAACAATGTATCGATTTTAGTCATTGTTCTATAGGTTTAAACTTGTTTTTAATTGTTATTTAGGCTTTCGGTGCTCTTTTTGACGTTATAATCATATATCTTTACACAAGATATGGAGGCTCAAACGTAAGTTTAGAATGAATAATTGAAATTAGTTTAGAGTTCCTTTTGTTTTTTGCATTATTTTCTATAACTATTATTTATATTATTTAATTCATGTAGGGAAAATAAATTAACGTGTCAAATTTATAAGAAGGAATATTCTTGCGGGTCCGCAAAGAATCTACATGTAGAACAGTGAGAAAGCCCTACAGGATCGTCTATTTTGTAGGATACGAATAATAATATTTAAGAAAAGGCGAATAGACAAAAACAATAGTAGACAAAAGTCTTATACTTATAAAAGTTTTACAAGATAATCTAATTCATAGATAAACGAAGAGTACAGAAATTTGTGTGATCAGTTGAATGAACATCAACAACAAAGAAAATGGTATATTTCTATTTTAAATAAAACAAAACAATTAAAATATTTAGTATTTTTCAGGACTTTGGTACATTTTATATATTGATTAAACATATTGATTTGATAGGGTATGTTTAAAAATAGCTTAGAAATTTATTATTGGTATTGAAGACTGATGGTAGACTTAGAGTGGTTTCAGGATATGTTGTGGTACATAGTGATGTTCTAGTGGGTAGACCTTAACAGGAGATTCCCACACTTCGATTATAAAAGTTTTTCACTAAAAAAAATGGTTTAGGTGCCTTCTCTAATTTGGGAAATACCTGGCTGATCATGAATTAGAGTTAGTTCGCAGCCAGATTTATTTATATTTGCAAATATTATTAAATCAAGAGTCTAATGTGGTGGTTGGTAAAACATGTAATGCGAAAAATCGCCATCATTGTCGCCATATTGTTAATAGATTTTAGTGTGGTGGCTTTAAAAGTATTGTAAACTTTTTTAGTAGTTTACATATTATAAGCTACTGTAATATATTACCCATATTATCCCAGTTAGGGGAATTTTATGTATATTTAACACTGTATTTTTTATTGAAATACAATTAGTGATTTAAACACTATGTAGGTGTTTTATTTTTCAAATTATGATTTATATTGTTTTTTATAAGCATTATATGTATATTATACCCTTTACTCTGAATCTTATGTTCTTGACATACACGTCCTTTTACCGTACAAATACCATTTTTGCAGTTAAGTTGAACAAAACCTATAGCCTTGTCACCGCAACTTTCTCGTGACACCCTACAAATAGTTTAATTATATTTAATAGAAAAATGTTGTTTATTTACATTTACATTATTATTATTTTCTAAAAAACTCAAATTGATGCTTCAGCTGCACCTCGAACTTCTGCTGAATTGAACCGACTCTCATTTTTCACACAGCCGGTATATTATCACAATTAGTCTTTATGTACCCTTTGTCACACATTACTGAACTAAAACAGTAACAAACAATATTTTATTTTGCACTTACCCAACAATATTTTTGACAGTATATATACAGATAGAAGCCGTTGACAATATTGATGAGAAATACACTTTACTATTATAACGTCACAATCATGGCAGTCGCAATCGCAGCGCGTTCGTAGTCACGTGATTTTATTTTAATTTTATACATTTTTAAAACGTTTTTCGCATCGATTATCAATATTATTTATGATGAAGTTCTAAAATAAAGTAAAAAATTCATAATTATTTTTTATTTAAAAATCTAATTTGACAATCATATTGTCACGTTATGAGTCTCTTTTTACAATATAAATAGGTTTGGCACCTAAAGAATTGGTACACATTGTGACAATGTTATTGTCGTTCCATTAAACAACAACAATATTATTTTCTTCTACCATTTGATACCCGTACCACTTCTTCTTTTCTTGAGATCTAAGGAGACAAATGGATTGTTGGAAAGTCTATTACAATGAATTGTTCCAGCTACTTCCTCCATTTTTGTTTAGCAACGAAATAAGCATATCACCAGAGTTAAAAAAATTTCAAAGTAAATACCCTGAAATTTATGACAATTCCACTTAGATCTCAATGTATCTGCGTATGTAACAATACCAGCTCCGACCCCAAGTTTCCTGTATAATGTTCCAATATGAGTAGTTGCATCCAGGTAGGGTTCCATCCAGTTAACGTAATCTAGTAGATCCTAACCCATAATTTGAAATCATAACGGGTCGGCTTTCCCTTTATATACTGTTTGCAGCCATGTTTCCCGTAATAGGAAACCATGGCCTCATCGATGCTGTGAGATTTTTGAAAAGGTGTATTTTCTAAAAATTCGTAAAAATGTATTTTCTAAAAAGGTCTAAACAATAGTCGAAGTTTTGCAAATTTGTCACTTTTGTCCAAATTATTATTATCTGCGAAATATAGATTACTCTTGATATATTCAAATCTCTCTCTTGATATGTCCTCTGCAATGAGTTAGTTCATTATGGGTATCTTATTCACTTTCTCAAAACATAAAACGCCCTGAGCGTTGTAGATATCCACTCAGTAACAGCACTCCCAAAAATGATCTAATTTCCCCACCAGAAATATTTCTTTGTTTGTTTTTCTGTTTTGTATACCTAAAAAATAACATGAAAATAAATTAGAATATGACCAAGAAAATAAAATGTTTATACCTGTTGAATTTAATAAGGTCGTTATTAAAGAAGTTCTGAAATAATTCAATAGGATATTTCTTGGCTGTCACTTTAGAGACATCGGATTGGCATTAATAGTCGGAAACCACTAATTTTAAATTCTTTTTTTACCCGTTTGAAGTCAGTTTTCTTACGTTATGAAAACGTTTCTTTTCTTAGATAGGAGTGTTGCTAATTCGGAGAATGGCATCGTATACTCCTCATTATCAGAGTCAAAATTAGCTGTGAAATTAGCTATATTATTGAAATTTATTTCAACAGGTGGCCTTAGTTGATTAGTGGGCAAATTATCAATTGCTAAATTATTCTTATCGTCTGAGTCCTCATCGCCACATGCATTTTCGGGCGTAAACATATCATTATCTATTTCAGCCTCAGGGAAATTATCAGCGAAAGTCATACTTAAGACTTCGTTCAACGTAAAGCTCCTAAAATGTTTAAAACGCATTAACAGAAAAAAAAACTTTAAGATTCAATTTCCAAAAAAAAAATAGGATCACTATATTTATATATCTAGCGTCGTACCTATAGGACGGCTTCATATTTACTTTTATACTTACCCAACAAAATTCATAATTGTCCATTTTTCATAATGTAAACAATTAAACTTTAATAACAAAGCGATGCATTATTATAAAGCTGCGTTTACTACTGACGCACAGGCTCCCTCACAGCTAATTGTTATGTTGTGACGCCACCTACGCATAGCAGGACATTTTTGGCGGGCTGTTTAAACCGTCAAACTATGTGTAGGATGACAGGCTTATCTAGGTTAATAAAAATAATATTTTAATTTTTTTTTCCAAAGCTGAGGGTTAACATTTTTCACCTTTCATGCCTTGAACATAATCTGACTGAATTGTTCATCTCTGACCGTTTTAAAAATTACCCTTTTCGAAAATTTTACTGTCGCGATTTAAAATTTTGATGGTTGAATCCGTTTTGAATCCCAGTGGAATAATTTTTAGAACACAATCGTGTTCATGTAACTACGACATATAACTACGTCTACTCTTAAAAAGTAGTGAAATCACTGGAATTTGATAATATGTATATATATATATATATATATATATATATATATATATATATATATATATATATATATATATATATATATATCATATCAGAAAAGAATATATAATATAGAAATATATATATATATATATATATATATATATATATATATATATATATATATATATATATATATATATATATATATATATATATATATATATATCAGAAAAGTTCCCGGAACAATGGACAACAGCTATAATCAACCCACTTCATAAGAAAGGTGATAGAAGTAATCCAGACAACTACAGAGGTATTTCCTTACTAGACGGCACATATAAGATTTTCTCTAAGATACTATATAATCGGATTAAACAACAACTAGATCAAGAACTAGGTGAATACCAAGGAGGCTTCAGACCCTGGAGAAGCTGCACAGAACAAATAATTACTTTGAAGCTAGTCATGGCATATTATAGAAAACGAAACAACCCCCTTTGGATAACGTTTATAGATTTCAGGAAAGCATACGACTCCATCCACAGACCATCATTATTAAAAATTTTAAGACATTTTGTACTTCACCCAAAACTGATCAAATTGATAGAACTTACTCTAACTAATACAATTTCTAAAATTAAGTTCAGGGGAGAACTTTCTGAACCATTCTTGGTAAAAACTGGTTTGAGACAGGGTGACGGATTATCACCTCTTCTTTTTAACTGTGCACTGGACTATATAATGAGCGAATGGTACAAGAACAACCCAAAAAATATAAAAATTGGAACCAAAAAGGACAACATACATTTGAATTGTCTAGGGTTTGCTGATGACCTAGCTCTTCTGGCCAATAACATTCAGGAAACAAAACAACAAATAAAATCTTTACAGGAAATAGCTCAGAATATTGGTTTGAAAATTTCATTTGAAAAAACAGAAATCATGTCAACTCAACTTCCATTAGTAAACAAAATTGAACTGGGTAGCCAAGAGACAAAAATTGTGGAAAGATTTAAATATTTAGGTGAAATAATCACATACAATTTGAATGAAAAACCAGCATGGCAAAGTAGAATAGATAGACTGGTTAGAGCACAGCATGTGACCAAGAACACATACAACAAAAGATGTCTCTCAATAGCAACCAAATTAAAACACTACAAAACGGTCACTCAACCTCAAATTACATATGCATGTGAAACAATATACAAAACAACAAACACCGTTGCAATAGATGGAATACTAAAGACAGAGAGGAGAATAGTGAGAACTTGTTTGAATAAAAATTATCAAGTAAATGGAGTCTGGAGACTGGCTTCCAATGAAACCGTCTATAAGGAAATAGAACCAGTGACGAGCACTATGAGAAAGAAGCGAATATCTTTCTTGGGGCATCTAGTAAGGACACCGGAAAGTAGAATCAGTAGGAGAATAATAGAGAAATTTTGGAATAGTAAGAGCAATATTAGATGGATCACAGAACTTAAGGAAGACATGAGAGAGTTGCACATCACAATGGAAGATTTAAGGTGCAAGTCAGATGCACTTAAGATATTGCAGGACAAACACACAGCACTACAGGCAAGGATCAACAGACAGAGGACAGGAAGAGTGATTCCGGAGGAGGAAAGGAAATTGCGATCAGAGTGGATGAAGAAGTATTGGGCTGAGAAGAGAAAGAAGGACCTGAACCATAACTTGACTAGAGTGGTCCTATGCAGACCATAAAGTTAAAATAAATAAATATATATATATATATATATATATATATATATATATATATATATATATATATATATATATATATATATATATATATATATTAACCACTTAAAGAATACTCTCTTGATTAGTTTCCTCGTAAATGGATATACAATTGGAAACAAGTTGATTATATCAACACATCTATGCGCTGCAGCATCATTAAATTTGCATGTTATCATTTTTAAATACTTCACACTCAAAATCCATTAAAAATTATATGAGCAAATAACTCCGACAAAGCCATAAACTATAACAAATAATAACTTTTTGCGGATCGTTGTATACTAATTGTAGCTCTAGGAGCTTCTTCATTTTATATACGGTACTTTTGTTTGCTTACCAAACCGTTTAAATAAAAATTGTTTAATACATTATATATTAAGACAAACAAAAATTAAATGTTAAAAACCGAATGGTTATAATGTCCCCGAAACAATAAAATATTGACTTATGTTTTTTTTTATAGTGGCTTTAAGTAGCATATCGAATGAAGAATTACTAATTTAGAAACGCTTTGGAGAGGATCTAGTCTTATCAAGCCAGAGTGGTCGACCTAAGCTCTTGATTGGTTAGCTTCGTTTAATTTACTCCAGGCCGGAGTTGAACCAACAGCAGTTAAATTATAGATTCGGAGTCTTAACTTATCGGCTACCAAAGTTGGCTCTCAAAGACATCACCACCACCACCACCAACGAATATGGCTTTATAGCCAATTCACTTTATTTAACTTCTCGATGAGCGTTTCTCTAATCAAGTTAGCTTAATCAGGGGATGATTTAACTCTAATTCTAAAATTAAACTATGCTCTGTTTATATGACAGTCGTACCTAATGAAGCGTGTAAAAATCATGAACCGTGAATGTAACCAAGCGTTGCAATTCATAGTTTTCTTATATTTTGTTAGGTTAATCTAGTCTTAAGTTACTAATATTTATATTATGAGCAAACTTTAGTTCATGTTGGGCAACACAGAATTTCCAATTTCGCCCATATCTAGATGTAGGTGATATGTTGTTTATATCTTAATATGGATATTTCAGTTTATCCAACATAATAGCAGATGATCACTCTCTGTCCCTATTGCATAAATCATCAATGTTTCTAGTTTATCGATTTGATTACATTGGACTTCTCTTATTTATTACATGGTAGGTAAACCATTTTGTTGTTCTTTTTTTTTTTAATTTTGCCTAATCATTCGTGTTGATTCGTGTTGATTCGTGGGCATCAAACTATATTACCATGAAATTAGTTTTATTATGTTCCTTTTAAATAATCGAATATTGTTTCAATACTTTCCTAAACTAATGTTTTCCAATTAATCCACCTGCAATGCTAATATTATATCCAGAAGTGACTGATTCATTTCAGATTGAATTATTTCCCGATGATGCTAACCTGGTTAGCGAAACGCGTGAAAAATTTTAAAAAGTAATGCGGCGTTTAATGATAGATCTCTTCGAGTTTAGTGTTTCACACTGAACGTTCCAATAGGAGAATTGAAGTTTGAGATCGAAAAACGAACAATGGAACAGCGTATAAACTTTAAATTGGAATAACGTGGTTTAATAAAAATCTGATAATTTTCTTATGGTTTCCAACCCCTGTATATGACTTTTAACTATTACAAAAACTAAAACTGTCGATAGAAGGAAGGAGTTTTACGAAGCAATTTACAAAGACTTTGTAACAGTAACACAGTCTTTTTGAAAAAGAAATCTATAAATGAATAACTTTTATTAAATTTCGAATCACTGAGTTCTTTCAACCGAGTCACCTTTTCCTTTTGACAGATGGTAAGTAGAGAAATATTTGCTATATTAAATATTATTGAACAAAAAATAGATTCATAAATAAATTAATGTTGTATTCAGTCATCCTTTTCACCGATATATTGAATGTTAATGAACGAAATGCATGTGAAATGCATATCAATTCACACAGTTCTTAATTAATATACGAAATGTTATTTAACCCGAGTATTGTATTAAAATATTTACTCTTCTGACATCCATATATTCAATAAATAAATATATATTTCAATTCTGAGTATCTTACAACACCGTTTTCAAATATGATAGTTCGCTTGCCCTTTTATGGCTCATAAATCTCTACCACTAAGTTATAAGTATATACAGGGTATAAGAAAAGTACAGTCAATTTAACATCGATTATTCACGTCATTTTAAAGAAAAAAATTTACAAGGGTCAAAAACATTTCCGAAAAAGGGTTTCCGAGAAAAAAATGTAAAGTTACATATCACCAATTGAAAAACTATGATAAGAATTAACATTTTAAATAACATATATTAATTGGTTATAAAATAAACTACTAATAAATTAATGAAGATTGTAAAAACAATTTTTCAAAACTTAAGAATCACGTCATACATTAACCAATATCAATCGGCAATATCAGCGGCAGCATCACAAACAATGTTATTTGAACATTGAACAATTATTTGACCGTTTCGACACACATTATTCCAGTATAGGCCAGCACGTGCATTTAAGATCGATTTAAAGAGAAAAATATATACTGCAAGCGAATATCACGATATGCTTCGTATTTACAGAGAAGCTCTCCAAAATTTCGAAAGGGATAGGCGTATTCATGGGCAATGATACCTAGAAAGACCAATTCCAGTTTGACAAACATTTGTTCAAAGTTTTTCAAAGACTTTTGGATATTATTATTATTTCATATGACATATCATGAATGAATACGAGATCGAGTATACATATAGTACACGAGTAGAAACATAGTAATACAAAATATTACAACACTGAATCCATACTAAGAATATATTCCACAACTGAGGCAGATGGTCAGTGTAGATCCATGAAACCACCAACGAAGAGTCTTCGGGGACATTCGTTTACTTTGTGGTTCGTGGTCTGTTGATCTGTGCCGCAGTCACAGGAAATAATATCGGTTCTAATCCATCTGTACATTAAGTGGTTACATCTTCCTTGGCCAGTTTGGGACCCATTCTCGACGAGGCAGTTCGAAGCCGAGGACGCGTTCTAGTGGATTGTGTATAAGATATACATTATGAGGGACCGTAGCAGACCACACCTCCCTCTACTTCTGTTCCAGGTGGAAATCTCCTCCTGTTATTGTTGGGTCCATAGTCCACGCAGGTTTTCTGAATTGTAGTCTTAGGTTGGGGAGATTTTGTAGTTCATAAAATATTGAGTTAGCATGGATATGGCAGTTACTAAATTCCCTCACTGCTGCTGCTTGCCTTCTTATTTGAGATGCGGTGATATTGGCTAAAACTGGAGCCATTGGAGCGGCGTGGGTCTCAGAGTGTCCGTAATAATACGTAAAGTACTAGGGATACGTATTATAATTTTGTATACTTTTGGATATAAATAGTGTGGTTCCAAAATTTCAAGAATGTGGGCGACATCGATAAATTGGTCCTGAAGTCGAAAAACAAATTTTACATCTTGTTGAAAATAATTCTACCTGAAGTTATCGAAGTGTTGGGCGACAAGTTGAAGTTTCCCATTGGATTGTACATTGAACACTCGAAGAACATTATTCTATACTTATGTGCAAAGAGTACAAGCACCCTTATCAGAATATTGTGAACTATTTATTGACCAAAACCAAAGGAGTCCATATATTTTTTGTTCAATATTTTGAACAATGTTAGAATATGTTGCAACAAAGTTTGAATATATTAGATACTTTGAACAGTTAATTTAAAAAAAATAATCTGTTTCTTAAGGTGAACCATTTTAAAAGTATTATAGTGTAAAAATTATTGCTAGTAATTTCCACTTTGATATTGAATGAGAATATTGTGTAAGTTCTCCTTTTTTTTGTAATAAAATAAACCAAATATATACTGAAACCAATGGAAGAAACGGTTATAAAAATATTAAATTTTATTTTCAAATAAAACCTTAAGAGGCCAATGCCACAAAAATTGAATTATTTCGATCGACGTATTCACGACAATTGAAATAACAGTTGTAAACCCAATTAATAGAGAATCATTTTTACCTGTTTTCCGCAGAAATGGTTGTAGCATAAACGCTATATATTTCGAGCATAGAGTATATATTTGTTTTTTTTTTGTAACAAAACAAACCAAATATATACTGAAATATATGGAAGAAACGGTTATAAAAATATTACATTTGAAATAAAACATTAAGAGGTCAAATGGAGGGGAAATAACAAATGTAAAACCAATTGTAGAGAAAATTTTCATCATCAGCCCGTGTCGATCCACTACAGGATTCAGCATGCTTCCACCCTTCATGGTCCTGGGCTTTCCTCTGCCACTCGGTTCCTATATACTTATATACCAGGTGTCCCATTAAGGATGGATCGTGGCTGTATCATTGTAAACTATTTATCCCACAGCTTTGGGGAAAAAAAATTGTACTAAAAATGATCATGAGAAATTCACCAAAAATATTTTTAAGCTTCTAAAACGACCGCAAGAGAGCGTGACGTGCTAAAAACTTTCAGTATATATGACAAGGCTGAAGAAATACAAGAAAAGCAATAAGAGAAAAATGGATAACAAATTAGAACTTTTGGATAACATATCAGAACTTTTTACAGAAATCTCAATTCAGTTGCTAGTAACCCGATTAACTAGCTAAGTACAAAAATGTCACGCAACAACAACACTTGCTGAATAAGAGAGGAACGTCGGGCCTATCAAAACTGTGAAGAAATGAAAGATGAACCATTTACAATCGATGAGGTTTCCAATGTAATTAAACAATTTCATAATTGGAAAGAACTAGGGCCTGATGGACAGCAAAATTACTGCCTGCAGAAATTATGGTTCACACATGATAAACTAACTAATATAATTAACGAAATATTAGTCGAGTCACAAAATACACCATTATTTCTAATTCAAGGAACAACATACCTTATACAAAGGACCATCAAAACACTCAAGATCCTGCAAAATATCACCCCACGATATACACAATATACAAAGTCATAACAGCTTGCATTAGTGATCGAATATATCCACATTGTAAATGCAATAATATCATCGCCATGCAGTAGAAAGGTTATACTAAACGATCAATGAGATGCAAGGAACAATTAGTTATTGATTTAGTCATTTCAATTAGGTGTATTCCATGACACGAAATATTAATCTCTTGAAGAGCTTTATGTCAGTGTAGAAAACCAAAATCCAACTTAGGGAGGGTGACCATAATATAACAACTGAAGAAATTCCAATCAGAAGAGATATTTTTCAAGGAGATTCGCTCAGTTCTCTTTAGTTCTGTATCGCCATAAACCCATTCTCAAACCGACTGAACTCCTCTAAATATGGTTTTGGTTTGAAAAACAATGGTGGACTTATGCGGCTAAACCATTTGCTCTATATGTACAATCTGAAATTATTTACCTCATCGAACAAGCACCTACAACAAATGTTAAAAATAGTGCAGAAGTGCCGCATATTCAAAATCAATAGAGAAAAACTGCTGAGCAATGCTTTTGAGACACAGAATGGAGAAAACATCGAAACATTGAGTGCTGTAGATACATACAATCTGGGTATAAAGCAAGCGCGCCGAATTGACGATGGCTTAATTAAAGAAGAGCTCACCTGTCAATGTATCAAACGAGTCAGACAAGTTTTGAGAACAGACTTAAATAGTAAAAACATGTCTAAGGCTATCAACACCTATGCATGTTCGGTGTTAAACTATTCGTTCGGGATAGTTAACTGGAGCGGCACTGATCTACAAAATTTGCAACGTAAGATCAGGACACTTACAAAATCACATACACACCACCCTAGAAGTGCAGTGGAACGCACAACATTGCCGCGACAATAAGGCGATAAGGCATTAGTCCATATTAGTAAGCAACAGGACCAATAAATAGGAAATCTACGGAAATATTTCTTGAAGTAGTCAGAAACGTCTATGCTACATAAAGCTGTATGCCAGGCTGATCGATCAGCATCACTGCGATTAAAATATGATCAAGTTCAAGTCTTCGCAAAAACCGAACTTTACAATCAAGGAGAGAAAACCTCTGCATAAGAGACATTTGATGATGTCACTCAGGAACAAGTCGACATATTAGCGTCGAACTACTAGCTGACTGCTTGACAGAAGTTTTCGGAGACAGGGGGTTTCCTACTCGCAATACAAGACCAAGTTATGCTTGGCAGAAATTACTTCAAGTATATAATTCGGGACGGCAGTGTAGCAGATGATGGATGTGTATCGACATGGGTGCCGTGTCTCCGAGAAAATCCAGCATATGACAGGGAGCATTGGCAGCAACAGAATATAAAGAAAGGCACGATGCAGTGGCGAAGATCCTTCATCAAGAATTGGCAATAAAACTTCAGCTAAAGGAATCAGAGAAAGTCCCATACTACAATTACAATCCTCAACTAGTTCTGGAGAACAATAGTTACAGAATATATTGGGACCGAACAGTGCTTATCGAGCAGACATTAAATAACAACCGACCCGATATTGTTGTTATTGATAAAACATTAAGAAAAACCACGTTTACAGATATAGCTATTCCAAACAACAATAATCTAGTTGCAAAACATACTGAAAAAAATTGTCATCAACTGGAATCATTCCAAAGACCCTGATAAAGAATATTAAAACTTTGGGCATCAACGATCATTTTGTTAGAGCCATACAGAAGGCTATATTGCCTGAAATAGCTCGAACCGTTCGAAAGGTTTTAGACAACAATAGGAAACCAAGGACATTCATCGTCACCAACGCAACCGTATGGGCCCAGAACATGGAAAGAGCCTCCACAGAGCTTAATGCGTTTGATATCTAAGATATCTGGGATAAGTCAATGTTCCCCTTAGATAAAATGCGAATGCCTTTAGATTGAAACATTTTAATACATTACACTAAAATCGTTTTTGAAAGATTTTCACTTAAGTTAATAACAAAATGCCCAGACATAAATTGTTTTCTAATGAAGAGATGCGAGATATGATACGCATACGTGCAGGAACATTTTAATGGATGTCGGTCTCATCGAGGATATATGGAAACATATCCACGACAAAGACAGTCAGATTTTAAGATTGTCAAAAGAACCTGTTTCACCCAGTCTGTCGTAAAGACTGGGTGAAACAGGCTCTTTCCATCCGAATTATCCGAAGACTCTAACCACCAACCAAGAAGAATAAATTGTGGTTCGCGTAACCGAAAACCTTGAAGTAAGCACAAAACGCATTGGTCAGGCGGGTAGGCAAGTCTACCGTTTGTAAAATTTTTCACGATGAGGAACAGTATCCGTTTCACTTCACGGCTGTGTAGAACCTGTTGAAAGCTAATTTACCAACCAGACTAAAATTTACCTAACTAAAACCAATAGATCATTCAAAAGGTCATGCATTTCAAAAAGTCATGCATCAATCAAAAAGTAAATAGATGATACGTCTCAAAAAATCACATAAAGAAGCACATTTTGAAATTAGTGCCTATGTTAATAAACAAAATTGCCGCATTTGGAATGAAGAAAATTTACAATCGATTTATAAGAAACCTTGACATCCTAAACGAATCACTGTTTGGTGTGCATTATGGTCAGGAGGTTTCACTGGGCCGCATTTCTTTCAGAATGCTGCTGGTAATGGTATTTGATATCGTGAGATAATAGCTGGATTTTTGTAGGTTGAATTCGGTAATATTGATCTGAAGGAAATATGGTTCTAACAGGATGGCATTAGACCTCACCCTGCTAATGAAACAATTGATCTATTGAGAGAAAAAAATCCTTGACGACTTATTGTAAGAAATGGTGATGTTAAATAGCCATCAATGTCATGTGATTTGACACCGTCGGATTATTATCTTTGCATGCAGTATCGCATGCATATTTGATTGTCTGCAGTATCGCGAGTATCATTGCAGTACGAACGCATGTTTGGTGCATCACAGTTGATTTATTATCGATCATCAATGTTATTGCGTGTATAAAGGTATAAACAAAATATTTCATATTGTGATAAATACGACAATTTTTAGTTTTTACAATGGGTGATTACATAGAAAAAGAAAGTAAAGCGACAAGAAAAAGCATTTTGCTGGAAACTAGAATACAGGTGCTAAGAGAATTGAATGTTGATGAATGGCAATGTGATATCGCCACTGCATCAAATCTGCCAACTTCAACAATAGTAACAATTTTACAAAATACAGAGAAGATCGAACCATCAGCAACTACAACCATAACAACTTCTACAATAAGAATTACCCTTTCCGGAAGCAATGTGTTTGAGGAAATGAAAAAACGGTTTCTCATCTGGATTGACCATGATGTTGAATGCAATATATCATTAAGTCAAGCAAATATAATGAAAAAAGTGTGAATTTTTTTAAAACATATTTAGAAAGAAAAAGACCATACGAGTAAATGCGAGTGAACACGAGTGAACGTGAAGATTTTGTAGTCGATGGTGGTTCCACCGATTTAAAAACAGAAACAATATTCATGACATACATATTACTGGAGAAGCAACAAGTGGAATGAATTTCCAGCAAAATTGAAATCAATCATTGAACGAGGTAATTATGATCCTAAATTAGTTTTCAGTGTTGATGAAACTGCCCTTTTCCGAAAGAGAATGCCAAAACGTACATTTGTATCCTATGAAGAAAAGCGGTACCACAATTTTAAGCGGCAAAAGATCATTCTACTCTGCTACTGGATGATAACGCTAGTGGAGATTGAAAATTAAATTAATATCACCGCTTGCCTATCATTCCAAAACCTCAAGAGCAATGAAAGGATTAGAAATAGATTTTCTTGGACTCCGTCCAATATATGCCACCACCACATATATATGCGCCATCCAACGGGAGGTTGGCGAAAACATGGGTTGTTGGCTGTGGATAGGGACTCCCTATTCTTGATGGTATGGTATATGTCGGCGCCCGGAAGAGTCTGAACCTCGAGAGACGAAACATGTATCATCCAGTTGAAGGGATAGGTGGGCTCCTTCCCGGTCAAGCAACCAACAAAAGTGTTCATTTAGGCGGAGACGCAGGTTGTTGTGTGTTCCACATGAGATTGTGGAACACAACGGTTGGGTGTCTGATGAAACTCAACTACTGCTGTGTCATTGGACGGAGTCCAAGAAAATCTACCACTACATATATTCGCCATCCGACGGGAGGTCGGCGAAAACATGGGTTGTTGGCTGTTGATAGGGACTCCCGATTCTTGATGGTATGGTATATGTCGGCGCCCTGAAGAGTCTGAACCTCGAGAGACGAAACATGTGTCATCCAGTTGAAGGGATAGGTGGGCTCCTTCCCGGTCAAGCAACCAACAAAAGTGTTCATTTAGGCGGAGACGCAGGTTGTTGTGTGTTCCACATGAGATTGTGGAACCCAACGGTTGGGTGTCTGATGAAACTCAACTACTGCTGTGTCATTGGACGGAGTCCAAGAAAATCTACCACTACATATATGCGCCATCCGATGGGAGGTCGGCGAAAACATGGGTTGTTGGCTGTGGATAGGGACTCCTTATTCTTAATGGTATGGTATATGTCGGCGCCCCGAAGAGTCTGAACCTCGAGAGACGAAACATGTGTCATCCAGTTGAAGGGATAGGTTGGCTTCTTCCCGATCAAGCAACCAACAAAAGTGTTCATATATATATAATGGGAAAATAAATGAGAATATCTTAAACATAAAATATAAATTAATTGTTGTGAACACATTCGGTACTTTATGAAAAAAAGATTAAGTTAATTTGGAAACATTTTAAAATAAAATAGTCGTTTAGGGAATGGGACAAATATTGTACAATTAGTTACGTTTTGCAACATATGGAAATCGAAAGGAGAATCACTTAAGACCGTCAAGTGAAAAGCAGCGTGTGGGAAGTTACGATACTTTGGTATTTTATGGGTGATTCACTAAATTTTATGGTCATAACAAATACGGCTCACTGCGGCGCAAGACGAGTTCTAAGAGTGTATCTTGACATTTTTTCCGACGAAAAATGTCCGAGAAAGCTTTTCCATTCGATGGAACTCGACGCAGGCCGTAATATATTCAACTAGAAAACGAAGTTTAGGACGGTAAACCGTGACGTCGAAGAAAATTGCCATCGTACCCCGTGCCAGCGCCTTATTAGTTTCAACAACTTCCATTTGACCTTCGTCGTTGGTGATGGCCAACAAAGAAGTGGTATGGACCTGTTCTTGCGTATGTGACTCACATCTAAAAATAGTTTCGTATTAGTGAAAATTCCAGTTGCACGTGGTAGGAAAAAAAGTCCAACGCAAATTCTTGAAATAAAAGGGAATGTAGTTTCGATACTTTAAATTAATTTTCTATTTTAAAAAGTTTTCTCTCAATAAATAAACTTAAATTTCCAAACGGAGATTGTTAGATCTTTCTTATTACATTCATTTTAAATATTCAAAATAATAATATCGTTAAGAATATTTAAACAGCTATAATAAAGAGTTGTTGAATAAGAGTGTCAGAACTTTAAAACGAGGCATAATGATATATAAAGGGTGTTTCAAATTGGGCGTTTTTTTAAATTCTCGGAGAAAACACAGAATTTGCGTTGATTTTAAAAACACTTTTTATCGATAATTGAAGCATAGTATATGACATTTAAACACGAAAGACAATATTTGCCAAATAACCACATCTTGAAACTCCTCCGATGTTTACTCTTTTGTCAAAATTTTGTATGACATTTTGGCATAATCGTGGCTTTATCTCACCAATTGCTCGAATGATTTTATCCTTTAGTTCTGGAATCGATTGGAAATTGTTCTTTTTGACCTGGCTTTTCACGCAAATCTAAATATAATAGTCTAACGGTGTCAACTTTCATGATCTTGATGGTTAATTAACATCACCGTTTCTTGGAATGACTCGTCCAGGAAATTTTTCTCTCTATAAATAAATTATCTTATTAGCAGAGTGAGGTATAGCGCCATCCTGTTCGAACTGGCAATACATCCTTCTTCAAATTATTCAATTCAGCCCTCTAAAATCCAGTTATTACCTCAGGATATCGAACTCCATTTACAGTTTACAACACAGCGTCACCAGCAACATTCTGAAAGAAATACGTCCCCATTACACGTCCTGGCCATAATGCACACCAAACTGTGTTTCATTGAGGATGTAAAAGTTTCTTATAAATCAATCGTAGATTTCCTCGGTCTAAATGCGGCAAATTAACAAATGTACTTCAACTGAAAAGTTGATTTTTTGAGAAAAATCATCTGTTTGTTCTTTCATCCAATTAACAAATGCACGACGTTTTGAATGATCCAATGACTTTAGTTCCTATGATATTGGAACCTTATATGTCTTTAGAGCTAAATCATTTCGTAACATATGTCATGGTATGTATTCACTGAGTCCAAATTGTTGTGAACGTCGACTAATAGAAATATCTGGGTCTTCAGCAACACTTTCACGTTCCATGTCAATATGCTCTTGTGAACGACCGCTACGACTATATATTACTCTTCTTTTATCTTCCACCGAACCAGTTTCTTGAATTTATTGAACAATTGTATTGATAATGTTTTCAAATGGACGATTGTGTAAACTATAGATATCACGTAATTTTTCACAAACATTTTTGACCGAACACCCATTTTCACAAAATAATTTAACAATTTTAATGCGTTGTTGTATTGTGTACCACTGATTTTTTGTAAATTCCATACATTACACTTCTGAAATAAGACTAGACCTATACAAATTAACGACGCCATCTGTGTTTTATTCAAGAAAAAAACCCGCTCTTATTTGAAATACCTGTTATAAGTGATAATCCGTTAAATTTTATTCTATTTCCATGGACAAATAATGACATTATGTGTTAAAAATAATGTCGTTCAAGTATCCCTGTCGACTTCAACTGACACGACTTCACACATATTGCATGGTGTATTTTCAGTGGTGGTCTGAATGTTTAATTTAAGGTCAAAAATTGTTCTCATTTAAGTATACTAGAGATTTAATATAATACCTCAGAAATTGAATATCAGAAAAAATATATTTTCTTATGTAAATAAAGAATCACTGGGTAAAAACAAAAAACGAAATGGAGACAAATTTCTCAGAAATTATTTTCTGTTATACATTTGCCTAACGAACAAAATTTTAAAAAATATAAAAATGTTCGAAAATAAATACAAACTTTTGAACGTTAACGTTTCGGGAAGTATACTCCGTAAAAAATATTTATGTGAGATTTACTGTGTGATTGTTTACTGTACTGATTATGTATTCTTTAGAATCGGAAACCATATTGAATTTAAATCTACCGAAGGCATAGCAATAGAGTTTATCTTATTGAAATATAAAATTGTTTATATCCGTATTCATTAATTCCTATAGTATCCGCAACAAAATGTGACTTCTAAAGATAAAAAGGTAACTCCTGAATCATTTCAAGATTATCATCAGCCCAAATACAGCAGTTATATTTGTTCACAAACACATAAAACCAAAAGTGCGCTTGATGGGAAAATATTATTTTACCTCAAAGTGGAGGACGCCTGAAAGGCGTTTTCGACTTTCAATTTGTACACACCGTTGAATTATGAATCTTTCCATTGTGAATTTTCACAATATACTGAGCACAGCAGTCTATAAGTGACATCTACATTTTACCACTGTTGCGGATATTTCGTTTCAAAGTTCTGACACTCTGAAAAACATTGAAAAACACTTAAGTTACCAGGAAACAAAACAAGTGCCACAAATATTACACATATCTGAATCAAACTGAAAATGTACTCCCTGTATAGCCTATATTGAACACAAAACCTAATACATTATTTGCTTGTTTGCTTTTAAGCGATTGTAAAAAAATGTATAATATGTATAATAATAAATGTATAATAATAAATAAATGTATAATATGTAAATAAACAAAAATTATAAAGATAGGTTTTTCGTTTGCGTTTTTAAAAAGAACTTTTATTCCAATATTAATATATTTCCTTTTACAAGACTATTATAAATGAACAATAAACTTCTTAACACGAAACGAAGACCAGATTCGTATTCACTTCTGAATAGGTCGATTATATAGTCTTACATCTGTCTGTCATCTGTCATCTTCATGTCCATCGTATTTATGCTTGAACTGCTGATAAAGCTGCATTCCGATTACATTCCAGTCGCATTCAAAGGTTGGCTAAAAAATTCATTTTTTCTATCACATTCCATGTTTTTATAACTGATAAGGAATTTTCAGCAGCATAACTCCTTCCTCCTTAAGAAAGAATTTTCTCGGTGGAAAGCGAAAAACTTCCGTTATCAATCTTCTTTCTTCTATTTTCGAAAAACCGAAACCTCAATGTTAAACAAACCTTGCAATATCAACCTTTTATATTGAAATTTTACTTTACAGTTTTCCAAAAATATTATTTTCGTTTCATAATCATATATGTCTCCTTCTATATAATAGAATTTTATAAAACAATATATAATATAATATTAATTATCAATAGTAATAATATAATAGGTCGATTCTATAGTTTTATGTCTGTCTGTCTCTTCATGTCCGTCCTATTTATACTCGAACTTCTGATAACCCTGCATTGCGATTACATTCCATTCGGATTCAAAGGTTGGCTGAAGAATTCCTTTTTACTATCCCATTCCATGTTTTTACAACTGATAAGCTATTTTCACAAACATAACTCAAAGAAAACATATTTGACAACAAAAACATTCATATAAAATATCGACTTAAAACAAAAATAGAACCAATAAATATCGATGATAAACCACATAGAACCACTTCTTCAATATTAAAATGATTCCACTGTAAATATTCATTCGAAAGTTTTTAACAATGATTGATATAAGTCGAGAAATTGGGGCAATTTTATGACATTATTATAAAAAAGACTTGAAAGCGTATCAATCTATTGCTCAGCTCTGGTTCAAGAAGTTCCGAGAAGGAGGCGTGAGTCTTGAAGATAAGGGAAGGTAAAATCGCCCTATATGCCAAAGCTTTAAGAACAGCGGTGGCTGCAAATCATAGAACAGGCACTAGAACACTTTCAGAAGATTTAGGAGTACCGTAAACTGCAACTGGCATTTACAAGGTATAGGAATAGTATATATTTTTAAATAATAATAAAATAAATTAAAATATAAAAAATAATATAAAAATTAAAATATAAAATATAAATAAATATAGAAATATTAAACAATAAAATATAAATATTAACAATGAATAAATAAATAAATAACGAAAATACTTTTGTTACACCCTAGTATTTGTATCAACCTACACTATTGAAAAGGTGACGTTCGCATATGGAACTCTTGCACGCATGAGAAAAAATTGAAATGAATAGCCTAATTAAAAAGCCGAAAGAATGAATAAAACAACAAACAACAATAATAGATATAATTGAAAAGTAATTAAAAAGAAATTAAATTAAAAAGATCATATAAGAATGACTCATTCTAGATGAACAAGAAGAATCCTAGAATGAAAATAGAACTAGAAATGAGAAATGCAGATAGAGTACAATGGATAAGTACAGCAGGAAGAAAAGAAAGAAAATTGTGTATAGTAACTTTTTACCTAAAAATGAGGTGATACATTTTAGGATGCAATGCTCAAATGCTAAAATTAAATGACACATTACAGCAGAAATATGGAGTAACAATAAATCGTAAATGAGCTGCGCTCCTTTATAACAATATTCCATAATTTTATTGATTTTAGGATGATGATAATTTTCATTGATTATCCGTAGAAAGGAAAAACAATCAACCGCGGGTATTTTATATATATAATATATAATTTTAATATATATATAATTTTATAATAAATATATATATATATATATATATATATATATATATATATATATATATATATATATATATATATATATATATATATATATATATATATATATATATATATATATATATATATATAAATTGGTTTGTAGTGTTTCGCGGATGAAAAAATACATTAGACTATTAGTCCGCTAAATCCACTTAGCGTCTGACTTGTATCAAGCGGTTGAGTGGTTAGCGTCTGTTCACCAGTAGTGCGGCTGATATTTAAATTCTAAAACTAACCCCTTCCAGTCTTAACCTTTGAAACGTCATGGTTCAAACCTTTAACTCAAAGTACAAGATGAAGCGTTCCAGTATTACAAAATTACCCCCGCAGGTAGACAATCCTCTGCCAGCTTTGCTGGTACAGCCGGACTTTCGGATTCTGGGGCGTCCGGGCTTAAACGCAAAATCTTTCAAAGGGAGTCGGAGACCTCTGGCCAACGTCTGAAACCGAAAACAAAAACTTTTTTTAGAACTATAAATATCAATTCTCTCCAGCGCCCAGGAAAACTACACAAATTGGGGCGAACATTGCATCAGCAAAAAATCCAAATTTTAGCTCTGCAAGAAACCAGGTTGGCAGATGAAAACAACTTGGACTTCGGCAACAAACTTTTTAAAAGTAAAACGGACAAAAGAATACTCAAAAATACACCACATCACCGGGCTTTTGGAAGTAAGAAAAGAAACATCGAAGCTATTTAGACAAACTAAAAGAAAACATGAAAACAATGAACTCAATGAAATACAAAAATATTTCCAAAAAAATAACACCCGAAATTTTTACAAAACATTTAAAACTAAATTAATAGGCTATCAACCCCAAAATCTTTGCTTCCAAAAGAAAAACGGACAATTAGCTCTAAATAACCAAGACAATTGCAAAGAACTTGCGAAATACTTTGAACAACTACTAAACTGTCCTGAGCCCTTAAACAAATCACCAAAACTAAACCCTAAACAAACAAACCCAGATTCATTATCACCGAATGAAGATGAAATAATTAGGCAAATCAAGCAACCTAAAAATAACAAAGCTTGTGGTGAAGATGGAATCGCTGCTGAACTTTTGATATCCGCTACATAGGTACAATCAAGGAAATAACCAAAATTCTAGAAGAAGTTTGACGAACTGGACCGGATTCCGGAAGATTGAAAAGATGCTCTAATCCATCCACTATACCAGAAAGGAGATAGAACGGATGTAAACAACTACAGAGAGATATCTCTTCTCCCAATTTGTTACAAGATTCTATCTCAATGTCTACTAGATAGAGCACAGGCACAGTTAGAACCTAAAATTGGTGAATATCAAGCAGATTTTCGACCGGGCAGATCCTGGCCTGAAAAGATCCTGAATCTAAAATTGATCCTAAGGCATCAAAAACTTTACAATAAAAATCTCGTCTGTACATTTGCGGATTTCAAAAAAGCATATGACTCTATCGACCGCGAATCTTTATTCCAAATCTTGAAAGAACAAAGACTAGATCTGAAAACGCTGGCAATTATTAAAGCAACATTAACTAAAACAAGGTCAAAAGTTAAATTCATGGGTGACATCTCAGAGCCTTTCAAAATTAAAACTGGAGTAAGACAAAGGGATGGACTCTTGCCACTCTTAGTTAACTGTGTTCTATAAAAAGTAATATAGAAGTGGTGTGAAAAAAAGTCAGCCCTGAATATTGACCAGCCCGTTAAACTGAGGAGAACCAATATCAAAATTGATTGTCTGACGTTTGCTGATGATCTAACAAGTTAGGCTCAAGATATATTAACGTCACAAAAACAGATTGAAATCCTAAAAGAAACAGCAGAAAAGGTAGGACTCCAAATTTCCTTTGAAAAGACCCAATACATGACTGGCAACAGACTAAGGACACTATTTCTAAAAACAAAATATGGTAACATCAGACGAGTCTCTCAATTCAAAAATTTGGGTGAAATAATCATGGAAAATGGGTTGGAAAAGCGGCCAATAAGGGTAAATGACAAAAAATGGAAACGACATTGGGACTTTTGACACAAAATAGTAACAACAAAAAATGCATATCTAAAAACAAAACTGAGACATTAAACACAGTTATTAAGCCAGAATGTCTATATGGGGCAGAAACGTTCAATTTGAATAGAAAGAGAGACATCGAGGATATTGAAAAGAAGGAAAGAATAATCATAAGAAAAATATTAGGCCCCAAACAAATAAATAGCACAACATACCGACTTTGAGAAAACCAAGAAATCAAACAATACACAGATATACATAGCGATGTGAGAAAAAAAAGACTTAAGTTTTACGGGCATAAAACGGATGAATCTGATTAGACTAACTAGACAAATAGTCGAATTTTATGAAAATAGGAGTAGAGCTAAAGTAGAAATAACTAAATTGATTGCTGCAATTAAAGAGGACCTAAGATCAGCAAATATTGCACAAAGTGAAATTGAGGATAGAGGCTGTTTCAGACACAAGGTTAACGTTTGGAAGGTTGGCCAGAGAGAACAATGTAGGAAGACTGTAACAACTTGGTCTGACGAAAGGAAAAAAGCTCATAGCGAAAGAATGAAATTAGTATGGGCGCAAAGGAAGGCCAACAACAACAAACGCCTCTAACTGTACTTCGCGTGGACCACCCGGGTCCAAACGTGAATAATATATATGTATATATATATATATATATATATATATATATATATATATATATATATATATATATATATATATATATTATATATATATATATATATATATATATATATATATATATATATATATATATATATATATATATATATATATATATATATATATAATACCCGCCGTTGATTGTTGTTCCTTTCTGCGGATAATCAATGAAAATTATCCCACGCGCATTCTAAAAAACTAACGCCATGACTTGACAGCAGAAGGAACTGTCTTCGCCTTCTTTAGAGCTGATTCTCCTCTTTCAGTCAATTATTTGGACTGTTCCTTCATCTCAGATATGAATTGATGGACCCATGTTTCACCAATGGTTATGAATTGTCGCAAAAACTCAGCTTTATTCCTGTGAAGCTTCGCCAAACGCTTTATTGAAATATCCTCACGACGCTCTTTTTGTTCAAATTTTAAGTCAGCATACATGTACAACATTTTTTTAAATGCCTACCATATTTGATAGCTCGCGAACTTTTAGTCCACAGTCATCCGATTTCCGGCTTAATCACCTCACTTGGTGGACTACTGCGATGTTCATCTTGGCAGCTCGTACAGTCTCGTTTAAACTCTGCCGCCCAATATAATACTGTAGAAAACGATGAAACAGAAAAACTGCCCCAGAGAAGAATTTAGCTCCGCTTTGATATCGATTGGACTGAGACCCTTCAAATGAAAATGTTGTGTCACATAACGATGACCAATTTCTTCCATGTATACAAATTTACTGAGGGCGTTCACTATTAATGACTGCCAGACAAATACTAAATAGCGTAGCGTCGTCAAACTTAAGCTTTATAAGGTTGATACTTTCTACCATAGTCATACTTTTCAAACAACAACTCGCCATCTATATGTCAGGTCGGGTAATTATGAGACTACCCTCGTAGCACCTGATTTGTTCTTACCCCGCTGAGTCATTCCCTTATTGTATACCATTGAAATTAATTTAAAACAATAACTTCTGAATATGCTTAAAAGCTATTATATATTTTCGGATGTAGGTTGTATTTACTGTGTTCTTTTATCTTACGTAATAGTATAATTTAAAGAGTATGGTAATATAACACCTTTATATATTACTTCTACTGACATGTTATGACGAATAACTATGTTTAGTTCAGATTCCCAAAGAAGGCAGATAGTTAAATTTAAAACAAATGGAAATTATTAGTTGCGAAATGTATGCATCTCTTAAAGTAAAAAAAATATATATCATATAGTAACAAAAATATATATGACAATAAAAATATTCAATTATTTATTATTATATAATTAAGTATAATTTTTTTAGTGTGTTCGAACTTCCGATACTGGTCGCTGTCAAATCATGATGACAAATGTCGTCGTGGTAATCATTATGGCACATCAAATGTCTTGCAAATCATCATGGAACGTTTAACATCAGAGCAACACTTGCAAATTACCGCAATTTATTATCGAAATCAGTATTCTTTGCGCCAAACTAGTATTTTATGGTGCGTGTAATCGTCCAACCGAGCGATGTATTCGCCGAATTATTGACAAATTCCAAACGTATTTCATATTGCTCAATATTAAAACAAGACAAAAAAATCTGCGAGTTTCGAAGAAAATATCGCCGCTAAGACTAGCAGTGTTGATGAAGATCAAAACCTATCAATTCGTTAATGGGAATCGTTACAGAGCAATGATTAATAATTATTTAATTCCGAATTTGAATGGTATTAATCTGGAGATGTGGTTCCAACAGGATGGCTCCGTATATCATACAGCCAATGCAACAATCGATTTATTGAAAGAACAATTCGGTGAGAAAATTATTTCGAGGAACGGACCTTCTAACTGACTTCTAAATTCCTTTGGAAATATGTTAAATCTTTGGTCTATAACGATAAACCAACTATTAACGCCTTAGAAGCCAACATAACTCGGACGACTGCGGACATAAGACCACGATTGCTTGAAAAAGTGGTTGAAAACTGGATTGATAGAATACGCTTTGTCAGGAGTAGCCGCGGAGCACATTTGTCCGAAATTGTTTCATTAATGTCATTGAATGTTATTTCGCAAACTAATTATAACTAACTATTTATAAAACAAATAGTTTCAAGGCATCTAAATTTGTTTGTTGTTTTATTTGAATTAAAAATTGGGATGCACTAAAAAGATCACCCTATATTTTACTTAGTAATAATAATAAATACAACGTAATCCAAGGGAAATGGATGTTTTTGACAAAACGTGACTCCATTATAGTTTTCTAACAAAAATATTTAGTAGCACAACGATAATCAGTGTAACATGCCATTTTCAATTACAAAATAACAAAATAATGTCATTTAAGTAATAGCCATTTTCCGAGACACATGTGGAGAACTCACGTTCTGGAAAGCGTGCCTCCACTTTTCCAAAGGTTCTTCATCGATTTCTTCAATTTCAGTTCAATCATGTACAGCGATCTTCAATTATTGAAGTGTGTGAGACTCACTCTCCTACACGTATAATATCAAGTACCCACAAAGATAACAATCACATATGGAAAGTTGCGATGACTCAAGATCACGGAGGACATCATCACAGCAAGAAATTGCTCAATTATGGGAATGCAGCTTGAACAACATTCATAAAAGCTCTGGCCGTATGAGCAGTTATGCTCTAGCTATATGGGCAAGCCCCATCTTGTTGAAACCACACCTTGTTCTTCATAATTCCTCATCATCGAAGTTCCGGTTTGAAAACTTATCAAACATGGTTACGTAGCAAGCTAAGTTATTGGCACTATACTTAGCAATATCAGCGTTCACTGCACCGTTGTTTCCGAACTACGTAGTAATCTTTAGTGCAATTTACGCGGATTTCCTGAGCTCTAAAATGAACAGTTTTGTTTATGGGCTACATGATTTAAACGGAAGTGAGTTTCATCGCTTTTGAAGATGATGAAATCTTTGTGTTCACCAAACATGACCAGCATTGTTTGAGCAAATGTGACGCTTTGCTGATAGTCCCCTTCAATCGTCAATTTAAACAGGTAAAAACCCTTATTCAAAATACACTTTATATAGAACTCTTCTCATCTCTAGTTAAGAAACGCTCCACCTAGGCGAGCGAGTGAGACTTCCCAGAATTGCCTCCTTCATCCTATGCACATTCCGCGATGTACCCGCCGATCAAGAAGAACCATGTGGCTTTGTTTTAATTAATATACCCCTCGTCCGAAGTGATGTTATTTGCATTTGCAACGGTGGGGTCTCACCATTACGTCTGATCTGAAGTGATGTATGTAAAGTCGCTGCGTTTTTATGTACGATTGATACTAAACAGCATCGTGCGGAAAGTCCATAAACGCATGCCCCGGACCCCCTCCCGCTCTACTTATCTAGTACTATCCATTCCAAAAATATGCGTTTCCTGTCTACCTAACCTAATACTACCTAATAATAAATACAGTTATTAGGTATATAAATTATTGTTGATAATATAATCGAGGAATAATATTATAAAGAATTAAAAACCTACGGTGCTTCAGAAATATTGGAATGATCAATAAGTTCCCGTATTTTCAGTTGATTCAATGATCTAAGTTAACTATGTGATTAAATGGATTTATTTAATATTCTATAATCTCCTACTCTCCTTTATTAGACACATCTTCTTGCACTAAAACATAGTTAAAGAAGTGAACTCGAAAATCAACAAGACCAAAATAATCGCAATAACCGGAAATATATGAGCAAAGCTTTCAAAATACGACTATATTGGATATGGTATACGTCTCTCGATAAGATGGTCAATTGAAACAAAAGCGCGTGGCTTAAAAATAAAAATGCTGGTAAGAATATGTCACATGAAAACTCTAAGGAGGATATTAGGTTACACATTGTTAAAAAACCAATAGGATAATTAAAGAAGAATTTAACATAGATGGATCAATTCTTCAATTGAAATGTTCTGTGTGAAACTCTACTCTCGAAGAGATTTATCACTAAACTGATAAATCACTTTATTTAACTTCCCATGAAGTTTCATCTTCTATCGTTTCACTAACCATCTATTCCATTAGATTAGATCTGATGGATATGACAGATGTGACAGATATGGCAGATATGATAGATATGATGGATATGATAGATATGATGGATATTATAGATATGATATATATGATAGATATGATATATATGATGGATATGATAGATATGATCGATATGATCGATATGATCAATATGATCGATATGATAGATATGATAGATATGATAGATATTATGGATATTATGGATATTATAGATATTATAGATATTATAGATATTATAGACATTATAGATATGATAGATATTATAGATATTATAGATATAATAGATATGTAGATATGATAGATAGATTAGATATGATTCGATTGAATCATATCCTACTAAAACAGCTAAAGGAATGACCTCTGATATGACCTGAATGTTCAGGTCGAGCCCGAGTGATGACGGCTTATGGCCAGAGACCAGTCTCGGGAGACACTTGCTGACGTTTTATTGGCGGCTAAAGGGATGGATAATATGTTCGTGGGGCACACATATATTTTTCTTGCTTTTGAATATTTTAAATATTCTCCATTGGCTCAGTAACAACTTTTCATTGTCCATGAAGTTGAAGTAACATGGTGTGATTTTTACTCTTTTAGACCAAGGATGGCTACTTGGCAATTGAAAACTTCTAACAATCAATTTTATTTTAATTTTGAAAAACATATTTTCATTTGTATTTGCTTTACTATGATAATTTTAGACAAATTATTATAAAGTTGAACTATAACTCTACCACAACGAATTCATAGCGAAAAATAAGAGTGTTTGTTCCTATTAAAGAATGCCAATGCAGCATTGCAAACATTCTTATTAAGATGAACCAACTGGAACTAATATAGTACACCTGTTGCTCATATATATATTAAGTGTGAAATATAAACACCTATTGACTCGACTCACAACAAAAATCAACTGTTTATTGACTCGATTTTATGTATCTCAGAAATTCCATACATATCCCACCCGGATAGAATATGAAGTACACTGTAAACTAAAATAATTAATAGAATATTTATATCTTTTTAACAATCAATTAAACAAATATATCTTCACACAACTTCATGTCTATTTAAATATTTCAATCTAAATCGTCATGCCATATATTAAAATTTATGTGAATTAATATTTTATTTTCAACAATTCTGAAGGATTTTCTATGTTTCTATGTTCAAAACTAAACATAGTTTAGTTTTAGAATTAGACTGAATGATTTCCTGCTGATGTTAATACGGTTAGTGAAACGCGCGTCGCAAAAAAAGTTAAAAGAAATAATTTGGAATTTAATGACAAATTTATTTAAGTTTAGCCAGAAACATTGTACAACAATAATACACGGTACGGCCATCAATCCCGCATTTTTGTAAAAGCTGTAAAAAAACGATTATATTTTTCATAATTTTATTGACATCAACTTATTCTACATCAAATAGTATTTAAGAAACAAGTTCACTTTTAAAAATAACATCAGTTAGATGGTGTTTATCGGAGTTGAATCATTCTTGCAAGCGCCTCCTGAATTTCTCCATCACGTCGCGCAACATGCTCTCAATTTCTTGCCGGATTGTTGTTTTGAGTTGATAAAGTGTACGAGGTCGGTGTTCATACACTTTATTCTTGAGGTAACCCCACAAGAAATAATCACAAGCTGTAAGGTCCGGTGATCGATTAGGCCAAGGAATATCTCCATTCCTAGAGATCACCCGGTTCGGAAACATGTTGTTGAGAATGGCCATGCTTACCCGAGTTGAGAAGCTTGTGGCCCCATCTTGTTGGAATAACGCTTCATCGTTGACCTCATAATGCTAAAGCTGAGGAATGAAAGACGTGCACAATATTTCAGAATACCGCACAAAATTATCAGTCTCTGCTCGTCCACGCTCTTCTTCTTCTTCAAAAAAAGGCCTATGATTCCTGATAAGAAAATAGCGCACCAAACCGTGACTTTGGTAGATTAAAGATTTTTTTAGTGGAGTTCGTGAGGGTTGTCGCAACTCCAGTACCTGAAAGTTTGCCTGTATACATAACCGAATAATGGCATTATGTTATGAAAATAATGTCGTTTAAATGTTCCACTGGGTTTCCTCTAGAGTATTCTGGATACCCAATTTTCGATTACTTTTTCACAACATAGCGTAGTATAGTGAATGCTAGCCTGAATGTCTAAAAGTCGAGAATTGTTCGGGCTTAATTTAAGTAAACCAAAAATGCACAACCCAAAGGCGCAAACTCGCATGAGTATGGTGTTGACATTACTATTTCGCGAAATCGAACACCTCAAAAAAAAATTTCTTGCGATACATCGATTGTCTAGCGAAATGTGTGACAAGTCGCACCGTACCATCTTATTGAAAGAAAATATTATTTAAATTCATATTTGAAGGGGCAAGTGGAAGAAGGGGTTAAGTGACATTTTCTGAAAAAGTCCTGTTTTGTCGCAGATGAAAAAGTTATGTGCATATGTGACATGCCTCATCAGGATTTGGTACTATACTACATATCTAAGCAAATACAAACTTACAGAAGGGGCTATGTTGCATTAAATAACAAAAATTCTATGGAAGTACGAGCTATGTGCCCATAACCCTTTTATCCACTCTAATATTTGAATCTTTAGTATCACATGGACCTTGGTGATGACATGACACCTAAAACATAACCTTAAAAATACACTGTCATAATAGTTGATAGTTTTTGAGTTATAGACTATACTTAAATCAAATATAAAAATATTGTCTCGAGGACAACTTATCGTTCAAAAAGTGCTGGCATGATGTAATAATATAGAATTACTGAAGAAAACCGCTTTAAGTGAATGTGATGGTGAATAGCAGACTAATAATCAAGATAAGTTGTTCAATTTCACATTCAATAAGTTCAGTTCGTTTAAAGTTATGGTATGCTTTAGACTATGTTTTTGTAATTTCCAAAATAATTAATTCAATTTAATGAAGTGCCTAATTCCTGAAACTTTACAGGACAAAATCAACAAACACAATATGACACAGTCTCAATGCAGATCCAACATAATAACGACAATATACAAACTGATGCAGGATCAAGTAGTGGTATGTATAAAAACACTTTTTTTATACTTGGCAGTGTGTATCAACCCAGTCATCTTTTAGAATCGGAAAGTGATGATGAAAATAATGATAATCAGCAGAACTTTTGAATAATAATGATGAAAGCTTAACAACTAGGGGAACTAGAAGGATTAAGACATTTCCTATAAAACCAAAAATAATAATAAAAAGAAAACGGACCAAAAAGTTCCATTCAGAGATGACATAAAATGGATACGTATTGAAGAGTTTGGTAGTAACCTATATAAGGAAACATACGGTGAATACACTCCTTTCAAAAAAGTTTCCTTATTTAAAAATAAGCCAACAAAAAATTGTATGTCCCCGTAAGATGTTGATTTCACAAGAATTTATTACAAGACAGGAAACATATGACAAAAAAATGGCACTATTCGAGATCAGTTACCCTTTATCCAAAAAGAACATAGAAGATTTTATGAAAATATTATTGGAGTGGAAAGTGAAAATCCAACACAAAAAAGAAAACGTACCAAATGATTTCGTTTCATATTGGAATACCTAATTCTATAATTTTCTGTTTATTATAATGTTCAATTTTTTTAATAATGTATTATTGTTTTATACTTAACCTCCTAGGTTAAAAAGTCTTATTAAAGTACATAACTTTATTTGTATTTTTATTGAACCTATTATTACTGTTAGTAAATGGAAGAAGGGGTTATGTAAATTTAAATTTAAAAAAATGTAAAAAATTAATGAATAACCAATATTTGTATATTCTTGAAAATAATTCACAAACTAGTGCTATTAATTAAATAAACCCATTATCTACTTTGTATATTTTTGTAACATAACACCTTCTTCCATTTGCAGCTTCAATTTTCAGATCAACAAGTCAAACATATTCTGTTAGTACATTCCTATAACATCATTCGTCATTAACTATAACACGATTTGCATCATCGCTTAAAAAAATAAGGTACTGTTACTCATTCAGCCCAAAAAGTGACATTCTGAGGATGAAACGCTTACTCGCGAATCACTTGAGGACTTTCATCATCCAACATCCCGGAGTTGTGGTTTTTTTTACAAACTTTAAATTTTTTCCACAAAGTGGTGGTCGCCTTCCAGCTTACAATTTCGACTCGCTGTTGAATGGTAAATTTTCCATGGTGAATTGATACAATATACCGAGCAGAGCAATGGTTCGTAGGAAACGACCGAAGACTCGGAGACAGGATAGACTTCCTTGCAGTGCATCCGAGAAAAGGCAGAAAAGGCTTTCCTGAAAATTGCTGTTCACACCAATCAAGAACTGCGACAACTGACAGACTATCGTCCGGAGGAAATCGCAGAACGGGGTAGCAGAAGGCATAGAAAGTCGAAACTCCAATTGTAGGGGAACTAGACTGACTGCGTCCAACCAGGGATAATTTCGTATTTTCTTCCAGTGTGGGATGCACCACATGGGGACTACCATGTCTTGCGCTTGAGAAAATTATAGTGGCGGAGTGAGTTTTTCAACAAAATACGTTAGGTGTACGTAAGTAAAATAATATACAGCTGAATCACCTTAATGACATACATAAAATAATATATTAAGATTGAGCCTCCTCGGTTTCCTTGTTCTGCAGAGGAATCGTGAATCGAACTGCGGAAACCCCAAGAAAGAAAAGACAAAAGTATCGAAGTGGCCCAGTGTCGCAGGAGATCATTGCCCCATCTACCTAATGTGTAGTTTCGGTGTTATTTTAGAAAATAACCTATGGTGGAAGGTGGGTCGCATTATACGTGTCGCGGAGTGAGCACAGCAGAGAGAGTGGCATTTACATTGCAAACAGTACTGCTGCTATTAAGTTTGCTGCCACTGTGACTGAAAAACTGTACATTTAAACAGTAAAAATAAATAATTATCCGTAAAAGCAATAATACAAATTCTTAAATATTATATAATTATTGTACTAATAGATATAACAAAAAAAACATTAACATTCCATCTTGTACATATAAGCAACCCAATGAACATGAAAAGAGAAATACTGGACATTACCACAGAAGTAAAGATATTAGTAAATGTATTATATGTTACAGGAATCATTAAGGATGGAGTAAAAACTATCGTTAATATTCTTATATTAGAATGATTCGTAATATTGGATTTTCTGGGAAGTTTGTTGGAATTTTTAAGTAAAATTGGCACGCAAATAATTTATATAAATATTAATTTAGTGCATTATGTATTTACCATCATCATTTACAACTTTTTCCAACGTAGTAGTAGGTAGTAGATTTCCAACATAGCCCATAATGCATTTGTACCAACAATTCTTCTTTTTTCCTTTTTCAAGATTTTTCCATTTAAACCATTATTTAATCCAAGATTTTCCATATCTACAAATTTGGTGGGGGCGGATCAAAGGTTGCGATATCTCGTGAGTAAGTAGCTAGGGCAAAACATCACAATTGAAGCTCAACAATTTTTTCCAGGTCCTGGTTGAAACGTGTAACATTAAACACGACAGCTTTATTGTTTTCTAATTTTGCCCAGCTTTATTCAATTGCTGCATTCAGTCGATCTAATTATAAACAGTAGAGGTCGTTGATGGTTTGGTGGAAGAGTTCCAGGAGCTCAAATGTGTATGGGTCCCTTCCAATTACACCAAATATAATTTTAATTTTTTTCGAATAATGGCCCTTCTTCACCGTACTTAAAACCCCCAATCCTTATGATTGTTCCCATTAATCAGATTTTTGTTCAGCAAAATATCGCTCAAAGAGTTTCAATCCAGAAACTCACTAAGTTCGTGAGAGATTCACACATCGCATCGGCAGATGTACTCATTTTCTTTCTGATGGCCAAAAAGGTAGATTTGTCAATACTGACTTTTCACACAAATCGTGGTGGTCTCAGCTTATCTTATCTCACGGATCGTGGTGCATGGATTTTCAACTATTATGGTCTTTATTTTCTCGACATCAGTACTTGAAGAACGGTCAGAGCGACTCCGGTTTTCTCTGCGGGAAATTTTCACTCTTGAACCAACCGAACCACTTTACATATTAGTTTTCACAACACCAACTTTTCCGTAAATGACAAAACAGAGATATACTGAGGGACTGGGAAGTAGCAATCATTTTGCCAATTTTTCAAAAAGGAGACTGCTCAATGTGTCATAATTACAGAGGGATTTCCCTATTACATGCAACGAGTAAAATATATGCTCATACTAGAACGAAAATTAAGATAAGAGCTTAAACATAAAATAGTCAGAATGGATTTATAACAGGCAGGAGCACACAGGACCTTATTTGAACGTTGCGACAACAAGACCTTGAAAAGACAAAATAAGTTTTATTTTTGTTCTATGGATCTTCATAAGGCATTCGGCAGTGTTCCAAATATGACAAGCCCTACGTAATAAAGGAGTGAATGAACACCTGATAGAGGTAATCCAATCTCTGTACTCAAATTGTAGAAATTATGTCAGAGGCAATAACATGAGCTCAAATGAATTAAAATCTCACTCAAGCGAAATAAGGGCGTCAGACAGGGTAGTATTTTGAGCCCGCTATTGTTTATCATCCTCATCGATGAATTGTCCAAGGAAGTGGATCTGAATATTCGAGGTGCTAGAGTAGGTGTACATAAATTTGCAACTGTTGCTGGGAGAAACAGAAGCGCAACTGCCGAAGTTTTTGGATGTGTGGAACAAGGTATTCACAAAAAGAATAAATGTGGATAAGATCTGTCTTATCACAACCACCACTGTATTGTGTATTAACCACCATTACCTCGGGGTAATAGTGGTTTTAGAATGCTTGGAGAATCTTTATATAAAGCTGAACAACGTAAATGTAAAGCAAGTTGATTCATTTAGATATTATCTTGGAGTAAAAGAGAAATGGAGAATGCGATCTAACAAATAGAATAGATAGTGCGACTAAAGTTTATTAATCAACGTACAAACCCTTTTTCTGTAGAAGGGAAATCGCTAAGGAGACCAAAGTTTAAAACTTGGTGATAGTGCATAAAGTGACTTACGGTAGTGAATCTTGGGTGTTGTCTGAACAGCAAAAAGCAAAACTACAAGTAATTGAGATATGACTACTACGAAAGGTAAAAAGGGTGACACTGTGGGATAGACTGAGAAATACCCAGATAAGGGAGGATTAGGCTTTAGAGGCATATTGGAAGGGAATGAAAAAAAAACAATTACGATGGTTCGGGCACCTCGTGTCGTGCGGATGGTGAAGAGAGTGTGGGGTATGGGTGTGTATGGAGGGAGGAAGGAAGAAAAACCGAGGAAAACTTAGAACAAGTCGATGGCTGAAAGCTTGGCGAGACGGGGAATTGATTGGGAATGAGCAATGGTGATAGCCAGAGACAGAAGGAAATGGAGAAAATTCCATCAAGGGGGCTGATGGATAGCCCAAACCTCTTCACCCAGTAAGCTAGAAGAGGTGAAGACTAAGTAAGCAAGTAAATAAAAATTGTTAATCCAATACAGATTTTTGTTTACAAGCATTAAAAGAGCAACTGGAACAACCAAATGGAAAACCCCTACGAAGTTTCCGGGCAACCCGAAAATGTAAAATACCAAACAAACATGAATGATGGATCTAATAAGCAAAACACGAATGGATCCAAATAAATCTAAAAAGTATAGTTTCTAAACACATTGTTACCACAATATCAAAAAACTTCGGAAATATATGGATGATAACAAGCGAAAATGAATATTCTCAAAAGGTTTGATTCAAATCAATCTAAAACGGTAAAGAACATTCTGATTAAAAAGAAAAAGGGCCTTATTAGACAAAGAAAATGTATTTAACCATGTGACTAAGTTAACTTTACCTGATTAACTAACTAAATTAATTTTCAGGAGAAATTATTTTTTCATAATAATTAGTGAAAAAAATATAATTAAAAATAAGGAGAAGAGTGCAAAGAACTCTTGGCTGCTTAATTCATTTTCTGATATTTTTAGTGCCGGACGACCACGCAGTTTAAATTTCAAGTAGCTACGGATAATCGCTTTTGCCGCAAATGGTCATAAAAAGCTTTGTAAATATTTTCTTTACATTTTAATTCTTATTATTGGTGATGTTTCAAGTCCGCCTATGAAACAATGCACAGTTCGAAACGTAATTCTTTAAGAAATCTGCAAACTATGTAATAGGTATATAACTTTATCATGTACATTTTCTTTAAAACCTTTATCATGTACATTTTCTTTATAAGTAAACCGAATAAAACAATTTTTTACTTTGTGATCTCACTTTTATTTTTAACTTTGTGTCGTTGTAGTTTCATAAAACGAGGTTACATTCTCAAACACTACTTTAAAACTTAAATTTTAAAACTTGAAACTTAGTTAGTTTTGATTTTTTAGTTTTTAAAGTATTGTTTGAGAATGTAACATCGTTTTACGAAACTATAGTCACACAAAATTGTTTTATTTGGTTTAAAAAAAAACCAATCAATAACTTATAAATAAAAATTAAATGGTGTTCGTTGGTAAGCGCATCACTTGAGAACGATTAGGCCGATTTGACTAAATTTGCTGGCGAATATCCATGGCCACAATCGTTAATAGATACAATGATCACTCAGAAATACGTTTTCTTCTCATTTTTACTTTGTTTACATAGTTCTAATAGCTTTTCACAAATTCACAAAACCATCACAAACAAATTTATTGAAATTTGGATAAAACAACGTCTGTCGAGTCAGCTGGTAATATATAGAAATTCAAAATCATATTTATATAAAGTACGGGGTTGACAGGAAAGTTCGTAGTGATTTACCTTCAACTGCTAGTTTAAGGCGTATATACAAAAATCTCTATTAGATTAATAATGCTTATTTACATAAAGGGTGGTTTTTTTATAGAATCTAAACTTCCGATAGAGGTCACTGTCAAACAAACTGTAAGTTTGCACGCGTCTAGTGTTAAAATTATTCAGTAGAGCCTGGCATATCATCATTGAATGTTTAACACCAAAGTAACGTTTCCAAATTGTCAAAATTTATAATCAAAATCAGTGTTCTAGATGCCAAACTTATAGTTTTTTATGAAGCTTGTATGGACAATTTGTTGAGCTGTTACTACCGGTGGCTTTCTGGATCTTAAACGGCAAAATTGGGTGGAATTGATGTCATCGAGTATGGAAAGAGCTTCATTCTCGAGAATTTTCCTGAATTATTTTGTCTGCTGCTCCTAACGGCGGATCTGAGGTAGCCGAATATACACGAGCACGTGAAGCCAATAGACAAGGGTGATTCTGATTGCTTCAGAATCAACACGCATTTTCTGATTAAGGTGTCTACTTGCTTAACATGTGCGCTATTCATCCACACAGCTGAACAGTATTGGCAGTTCAATACACTAGACTCAAGGCCGTTGTTCTCAAAACCTCTGCCGATGGACTCCATGAGATTTCGGCGAGCTTCATCAAGATACTATGCTCGGTTCTCAGCTTTGCAGATGTTTTTGAGAGGTGTTGTTTATAAGTCAATATTAGATAAATAGTTACACCGAGGTAACTAGGGTGGGGATTATAGAGCAGCGTAGTGTCGTAGAGACTGACATTCAAAGTGGTATGTACCTGCCTGATATTCAGATGGAAGCAAGACACCTCGATCTTAGTTACGCTCGGGGTTAGTCACCATCGCATAAAGAACTCTCCCAGGATTTCAACGTCTGGGGTTAGGATGTCCTGAATGACGGAAATATTCTTTGGCTAAAAAGTAATACAGATCATAAGCATAAGCATTTCCTTGAGGTTGTGGGAGGGTAGTCAGCAGTATACAAGTTAAACAACAATGGTGCTAACACACACCTGACAGTGGCAGTTATTCAGCACCTTTACCTTACTTCGTCCACCACTCGTGACCACCGTATTCAATCTTTAACATCATGCTGTTTAGAAGGTGGCAGCTGGTTTTAGATTTTAATGTTTTTATTAACTTGTAGTAGATACCTTCCCGCCACACTGTATCATAAGCCGCAGTCAGGTCTATAAATATTGTTGCTGAACTATTCAGACACTTATTGAAACGTATCTCAATGTTTGTGGAAAATGCAAAGAATTATTTCAATCTAAACCCCGGCATAGCTTATTTCCAATCTGAACCCCTTCTGTCCCATAGGAAGAACTTTGTTGATGGTAGGAAGGATTCTGTTATAAATCAGGCGCTCCAATGGCTTAAAGGTCACACTGAGTAGAGATATGGGTCTCTAACTGTCATAGGCATTAACTGGTTCCCCGGTTTTAATATTGTTATGACCTTGGGTCTCTTGGTGAACCTTATCAAACCCGGAAGCCATTCCGTTTTTAAGATTATTCAGTGTAGCAGTGACTTCGGTATCTGTGAACGGGTACGTCAGCTCAGCGTTTGCTTCACAGTGCTTTTTTAACTTGGTCAATTATTTCTTTATCTGCCTCGAGTAATTTCTATCAGATTTGGCTCTAGAACAGTTAACAATACTGTTACCAATTTGATCTGGCTTTACTTCTGATGGCTTTTGGGGCCAGTGGGAATTCTCTTCCAGTTTCTTTAAGAGGCTCCACACCCTTTTGCTGGAGTACTGGAAATGTAGGTATTCTGTCATTTGAATCAATCTGGTATCATCAAGGCTTCGGAGTAGGTTGTCAACCACGACTAGGAAGCAGTCATACAGTGCCACACTAGCAACATTCCAGCCCGGTGCATACTCCTCTCATACTCCTATAGAAATATGTTTTTTGGTTATAGAAATCGTTAGATTCCTGAATCTATGATAGTTATGAGGCTGCGGTGGTATCATTTTAATATTTCTATCTAGTTCATTACTAAATTCTGTCCAATTGCCTTTAATAAAATTCCGTGGAGAGAGTAGAATTCAATAATTGGTATTTGCAGACCAATTTCATAAATCACTGAACGGTGATGGCTATGGGGAGGGGGGACGGAACGGTGATGGCTATGGGGAGGGGGGACGGAACGGTGATGGCTTATTACTCGTCGAATGGTAAGGACTGGTTGGCAGTCTTGATCTGTCGAAACAAAAGCAAAAGTCCCGGCTCATCTCAGTATTCCATCTGGTCGATTTAATTGTTCCCTTATCTTTGGGATCAAAAATTAAGTTAAGGTTATTTGTTTCTGTCCATTCTGCTGGTTTTGCTCCATTATGGCCTATCTTCCTGTATCTCCAGTTCACATTATGGCTGGTAAAATCTCCCATATAGATAGCTGGATGTGGCAGTGTTAGAATAACCTCCTCCGGACGTATGTTGCTGATCCATAAGAAAAATGGTGGGTAGAATCCAACAGGTGAAAGCCAGATATGTCTCCACGAGAACGAAATTGTTGCTCATTCTCAAGGTGGGTTTCTTGTACTAAGATAACATCGATATCATCGTCGGTAGGAAGTTTGTTAAGACACTCGCTCTTTACCGTAGTAATACCCTTAATATTCAAATGGCAAACTTTGAGCAGATGGTCCAAGGTTCTGGTCCCAGAGTGGTTTTGAGGAGAACCATTTGTGTGGTTTGAAGACATGTGTATGCAATGAAAACTACCAAGAAATTGAATGTGGTCTAAATCGCCAGGATATTGTAAACTATTTAACCATGTATTAACACGTTACCCAGGGTGCACCATGGGGAGGCCAGTCTACTTTGCAACCCAATCCGCAAATGATCCAACATTGTAGTTGTATCGAGAAAAATGTACCGTATGGTGCGGATTATACGCCGGTGGCATCATTGGGTTGTAGTTCTTTTAACATTAAGCTGGAAAACACGTTACCGTTAATGGAAATCGTCACAGAACAATGATCAACGATTGTTTAATTCCGAATTTGAATGGTATTGGTCTGGAAGAGATGTGGTTCCAATAGGACGAATTCGCATGCCATACAGCCAACGCAGCAATCTATTTATTGAGGGAACAATTCCGTGTGAAAATTATTTCAAGGGACGGACATGTTAATTGGCCACCAAGGTCATGCACCTTGGTGCCAAAGTTTAACGCCTTTAGATTATTTTCGAGGATGCCGAGATTTTGTCCAGTATGTTAAATATTTGGTACATGCCAATAAACTAGCAACTATTAACGCCTTGAAAGCCAACCTAACTCAGGTAATTGCGGATATAATACTTCTAGTTGCTTGAAAAAGTGGTCAGAAATTGAATTGGTAGAATGCGCTTTGCAGAAGTAGCCGCGGCGGACATTTGTCCAATAGTGTTTTCAAACATTAATTCCTATAAATGTTATTTCCTATGAAATTATTAGTTCCAAGGCATCTAATTTCGGGCGCACTAAAACAATCACTTTATATTATTAACTCTTGTGGTATTTACAATGTTTACATTCAGATTCGCTTTGATTTGCCTTCAGTTAGTCAATTTGATTCAAATTGAAAATATCTGTCAATAATTTACATTTCCGCTACATAATATTTTTTTTATTTTAAAAGGAACATTTACTCTATATCAACAAAAAGCAAGATTTGTGCCGTTTACGGAGATAGTTGTGTTGAGAAAACTACGGTGTAAAAGTGGTTTGGTGAGTTCAGAGACGGAGTTTTTGACCTGAAAGACCGGCATCGCTCCTGCCGCCATTCAAGTCCTGATGTTGAGCATATAAACGCCATAATAGACAAAGGTCCACGCACCACGGGCCGTGAGATAGCAAATAAGTAAAATATTTTCATATCAACAGTTTATATCATCTGACAAAAATAGGCACATCTACCGACAAGATGTGTCCAACACGAACTTAATGAGCTAAATCTGCTAGACCGAATCTCTTCGTAAAAGTGGATTGTGTCCAACAACATGTATGAAAAAATCATGGAGTTTGTCAAGGTTAGCGGTTTTAAGTACCGCGAAAGACAGCTTTTCAGCCAAAGAAAATTATGTTTTGCATTTTGTGGGATTAAAAGAAGCCCATACAATTTAAGCTTCATCCACGCAACCATCACCACTGACTTCTACTATTCCCAATTAGATGGGCTCAAGGCAGCACTTGAAGAAAACCAGAATAGCAAAATGGAGAGACATCGTATTTCATAATGATAATGCTCAACTACACGTTTCATTCAGGGCGCGGAAAAAATTGTTGAGCTTCATTTGGTATGTTTTACCCCACCCTCCTTATTCACCAATAGTCTGCACCATGGGACTACTATCTATGCCACTCCCTTCAAAATTGTTTAAATGTGATATCTTTTAAAACGGGAAAAATATATAAAACAACCTGCTAATATGTTTTGCACAGAAAATGCTACGTTTCAGCGCAACACGCAATATCGACCTACATTATGTTATAATATTTTTTTCTCAACTAACATATGTCCTTACAACTGAAGTTGACAGTACCAACTAAATGAAATCATCGATACTATATCGTACTCATCAATTGCATTAAAACGCTCATGAGCCAAGATATTTTGGAGTGACCGATATAACGTTGTTATATGGGTCACTCCAACGTACGTAGAAAAACGAGAGCTGGTAAAGGAATCGCTTTTACGGATGAATTCATCCAATTCATAGCTGTGATCCTCAGCCATTTAACCAACCATCTGACATCCTATCAAAAGATATAATTAAGATATATTTGAGCTTTCCAGAGTTTCCACTTCTATTTAGATAAATACTAATAATTAGTTAGACGAGCACAGGACAAATATGACATGTATGAGGTATTACAAAACATAAACTGTATAAAGTAGATTAAAATGAGCATGTATAAAGGTCAATATGAAAAAAGGATAAACAGATTGATTATGATAAAAATGTAGAATAAAAATAATATTTGTACAAAAGGGTTAAACTATATTTACGAGGGTTGATATCTCTGTATCCGAAATAATAAATAAAAACAAATATTTATCATTGAAAATGGTTTTATTCTTTTTCAAAATACTCTCCGCAGTGATCCATATGCTTTTGCACACGTTTGAACCAATTTTCATGGTATGTTTTCCATTCCAATTGAGATATCTCCAAAACTTGCACTTTGAACGCATCAACCGCTTCTTCTGGCGTCGAAAATCGTCAACTACGTAGTTTATTCTTCACTTCTTCACGGACGGGAACAAAAAAAAATCATTGAATGCCTAATCGCAATTCAATGTTATGACCTGTCAAATATTGAGTTGTTCGGTCCGATGTGTGAGAGCTCGCATTTTCATGGTGAATAATGATCTTGCGCCACTGGTTGTTTCTACGTATCGTAGCCATTTATCCCCAAAAAAAACAGAGAACCATTTACTTCGAAGTGCTTCTTGAGCGTGTTCAACGACTTTTGTTGAGTTTGGCTCAGAACCCATACAGTCGACTGCTATTTACTTTCGGGCTCATCTCCCATTTACTTTCGGGCTCATAGATCCAAGATTTGTCAGCTGTGTAAATGTTAGACATGGCTTTTGACTCACCGCGATTATATTTTTTGAGCATTTCTTTGCACCAATCGACACCAGCTTTTTTTTTGAGCGATTATCAAATTATGCGGAATCCAACGCGCACAATTTTTTCACGGCTAAATGCTTATGAAAAATATTGTATATTCTTGTTATTCTAATACCCAAGTATGCCTTAGTCTCACGGTGTATCACATGTCGATCTTGCTTTAACAGTTCGCGCTAGGTATCAATGTTTTCTGGCATAACAACCGATTTTGGACGACCTTCGTTAATTTCTTCCGTGAGCGAACGACGACCACGATTGAATTCACTAAACGAGTGATATACAGTGGTTTTTGATGGTGCTTTATCGTCAAAAGCCGAGTCGAAATGTCACCACGTCGAAAGTTGTAGTAAATCATCGCACAAAACTTCTAACAAGTTAATTCCATTTTATGATGCCAAAACGTTCTGAGTACGTACAGTCAACAATGCCAAACGTTACGATGTATATGTCAGATGGGGCCTAGCAACACCATTGTTAGCAGTTCCAGATATATAAATATCAACCCTCGTATAAGTGACTAGGAATTTAGTTTTGAGAGCAGTGTGAAGAAGAATGAAAATAACTAAACAAAGAAGTGTCGCAGAGTGAAAGGAATATCTCAGATGAAGCAGATTCGAGGCATGCTCTTATTATGCAGGTATCTGCATCAAAAGTAGCCGTATCATATCTGAGACGAAACCATATAGCTTGACTGCGTTGATTTAAGCATGAGAGGGGAGATGTTTTCATAGAAGCTTGTTTTAAAGCGAGAATTGTTCCAGTTAACCAGTATCCCAGAAACCCAGTTAACCTGTATCGGTATACCAGTATAACCAGATAACCAGTATAACCAGTATAACCAGAATACCACTATAACCTGAAATCCCAGTTAACCTGTATATGATCTGCAATGAAATTAGAAATCGGAAAGTGAGAATTTAGGTTACGTAATAAAGGCGAAAATGAAAAATTCAAAATGAGAGAGGATTTAGCAAAAGAGTCATACATACAAAATTATGTCCAATAAACGATTGATGAATTAATTTGAGAACGCCCAATGAGTCGAAATAAGTTAGTCAGGTAGAAGAGACGAAACAAGCAATATAATAGGTTCGATAAATTATATACCATTATAAGAGTGTAAGCGGGAATGTCTTGATTTACATAATGTTTTTTTTTGAATAACGGGCGAGTTAACTCATATGCAGGACTCAGATCGATCCGTTTATATAATATCATCAGTTTGAGGAGAACGAGTTACTCGAAGAAAAGTAATATCTGGAGATGGAAGACCAGAGAATGGTCTATTATGAAAAAAGAAACAACAATTAAGGTTTACCTTGCTATTTTCTGAAGGGGTGATTGATATAGAGGAGTGAAAGTACGAAGAAAGTGCGAGTATGAGATAATTTGTATTGTAAAGTCCGCCTCAACAAGGGCATCACCTCTATGGCGATACTTCTATATTGACCGGAAAACTCTTCTGTATCCCCACCGTCACCACTTCCAGGTGCAAAACTCTAAATAATATTTCTTCCCCGTGCCATATCAATAGATCATAGCTACTGACTATAGCCTTACGACAGCTTCGGGTCTTGTACGTTTCTACAGTTAATGTCATTAGTATTTTCAGATTGTAGTAAAATTTCTAATTATTTTGAAGTTTTGGGTTTGATCAGCAAAACGTTATCTTAACTGATTCTCAACTACTAGTTCAGAGGGCACTCTGGTAATCAAAAGGGGGAGATCTCAAATGAACCCTTTATACGCCTAACAACCAGGTATTTATCTTGATCCGTACCAAATGACTGAGTGGACTCATCCTGGGGGTTTTGGATCTAGTAATTGTGGCGAAAATGGTACTAGAAATGAAAAGAATGAAAATAAAACGTCCAAGACAGTGCAGCAAATATCCCATAATCTGAAAGATCGAGAAATACTTAAGAGGCACTGTCCAGATACCTGATATTCTCAATTGCGGCTCGGCCATCGCCACTGTATGCAAAATAACTTAGTTTATTACCCATAAACTAAGTTATGGCACCCCGGGGGTGCTCCATAACTGAAGAATTATGTAGGGCCAGGAAGAATTACTCTAACTCATTAACAATATATCGAATGTCTTCATTCGAATATTAGTAATAAAACACATCACAACAGATGTGTTTTTAGCTGATTTGCATATTTTACGCTAGATTAGAATATTTTCTCGGCCGAAACCATTACTAACTTTAACTAGCTTGTTTGCCTTTTTTGAAGTAAAAAAGCAAAACAACAAGACACCAAAGTAATTTGAGATAAAAAAAAAACAAGAGCGAACTAAAATGTACATGAACAAAGACATCAACTCATCAAATGCCAATAGTGGGTTTCTTTATTTAAAGAGTTAGTTGAAAATTTTATAGTTTGCTCAAAACATTTTACAATCCCTATTCAATAAAATTTTTAAATTTAATTTGCTCGTAGAGCAATAAAGTTCTTTTTAACTGTGAATAAATCCACTCCTCTGCAAATTGATGCTTTCGATGGTAATTTAAATAGTTCGCTTTATCTTTGTTTTTTTAATTACTGAAGTAAAAGGTAATTTATTTTATGGGCTCGTTAAATTCGTATCAAATACATATTTACCATTATTATCTACACACTTTTATTATTTTTTTAACCAATTTCATAATGGTGCATTAATAAAACATATAAGGATCAGCCAGGAAAATATTCGATAAAAACAACTTCAAATCAGGAGTTTACCGTTTAATTGTTAGAGGTAGGATAACTAAGCTCACTATAATTGATCCTTTAATTCAGATTAAATCATCTCCTGATGATGCTGACATGGTTAGCGAAACGTGCGTCCAGAAGTTTAAAAAAGTGATTTGGTTTTTAGTTGTAAATCTCTTCGAGTTTAGTGTTTCACGCCGAAGGTTCCAATAGAAGAATTGATATATCTTCTTCTTCTTCTTCTTCATATTCTTTAAGGAGACCTTATGATAATATTTCGAAGGTTATTTAATTTTTGTCGTTTTCCGGCTATTGCTCTTAGACCTCTCAGATCTTAGAGCTATATCTTAGAGCTTACATCTTAGAGCTTAGATCTTAGAGCTTAGAGGTTAGATGTTAGAGCTTAGAGTTTAGATCTTAGAGCTTAGATCTTAGAGCTTAGATCTTAGAATTTAGATCTTAGAGAGTAGATCTTAGAGCTTACATGTTAGAGCTTAAATGTTAGAACTTAGATTTTAGTGCTTAGATCTTAGAGCTTAGATCTTAGATTCTAGAGCTTAGATCTTAAAGCTTAGATCTTAGAGCTTAGATCTTAGAGCTTAGGTCTTAGAGCTTAGAGCTTAGAGCTTAGAGCTTAGAGCTTAGAGCTTAGAGCTTAGATTTTAGAGCTCTTAGATCTATGCTTTCTAGAATGTTTTTGGTTTATTTGTTAGCTGGGATCTGGATGCCATAGGTTAGTACCGGTCTCACGCAAGTATAGATCCGTATTTTACTTTCAATGCCCATATGACTATTTCTCCAGATAACATCTTTTAAGCAACCTGATATTGCCAAGGCTTTGTTGACTTATACTCTTGGGTTGCTTACTGAGTCATAGCTAATTGATGTGTCAGTTCCTAAGTACCGAACCTTGAAAAACTACATTTTAATTTGTCGATGTAGATGAATGTTATATTTTTTACTAGTTTGATCAAACTTCTACAGCTATCCCTGTAAGTTATTTTCCGTATAATATTTGTTTCAACATTCAGTCTATACCCGCTATTCATTTTTTTTGCCACATTTTTGCCACTTCCTATATAATTTGAGAATAAATATAAACCCTAAAATATTGTGTTTTCTACGTACAACACAATGTTTTCTACACTCTTCCGATCTCAATATAGGAAGAAAAAGTGAAAAGTCAAATACTCTTCCGATTGATAGCGATGAGTCTATCTATATGAACAGTCTTCGAACGAAGATAAGTTCGATATTTTTTCCATAATGGAAAAGAAACATATTGTTAATCAAACACTACTTTTTGCTTAAAAATACATTGCGCAAACAAAAGAAAAATTGTAAAAAAATTTTGGGGATTTTGCTCTGTTACATTTCGTAGTTCATAAAAAGTTTATTAAGGTGGTTTAACCTAGTCAAGAGCTGTAAATAAACTGGTAGACAGGTGACGTTAAAACTCTATGTTACAATCAGATACATTGTTAGTAACAAACAAAATTTTGAGATGAGTAACAAAATATTCATACTTGAGTTTTTCCAATATAAGAGATATAGTTTCATACTCCTCCTTTAATTTAGTGGAATGAGCAATGGGAACCGCACCATGCTTATTGCCATTATGCAGCAAAACATATTTCAAACTCCGTTTGGAACTGTCTATAAAAAGTCTCCATTCATGTGGTTTCCATTTTTGATAAAACACCATCGACATCATTACAAAAAACAACATCATTTTCTGAGCAAAAAACGGAAGCAGTTCTGATCTTTCTTTTGAAAGGTCGCGATCTCTGTTAAGGACACTTAAAGCGTCTTGACTAAAAAGTAGAGCTTTTGACTATGCAGCTTCAAAATTATCACTTTCTTCGCTAGAATACGCTTGCCTATCTTCAGTTGTACTACATTCTGTATCTGAAAGATCAGACAGGCCACGAAAAGTTGGAACATGGACGTCTTCTGACGGGCTAGGTAATTTTTTTTCGATGAATACCATTTATCTTGACTAAGCAAAAATAATAGTCGTCGAAGTGATTTTCTGGTTCCCGCCAAATTATAGGCACACCAAACTTCAATTGACTTCTTTTACCATTCATCAATTGGCTTAAGTGTTCACTGGATGTTTTGCGAACATTGTTTGGAATCGATAGTTTATCAACTTCTTTGATTTTCAAGTTAAAGCAAGCGAAAAATGCATTTTGTACAAATTTAGATATAGGTTTTTGAAACTATTTTACCGTATACTCACCACCGACGTAACGAATAGCCTTTTGGTCGTTTAAATACGGTCGTTTTGACGATGGCATCTTCCAGGTTTTATGTACTAACTTTTTAATTGAACAAACATAAAAAATAAACAAGTTAAATTGTTACCGAGAAGAAATTATTTTCAATATGGGTAGGTTAAAAACTGCATGTACTTTTGATAATTTAATGTTACTGAGAGTGTTGCTAGACAATACACTTTAAAATTACGTTTAGGTCCCGGCGGTACCAACATTTTCGTTTTATTTTGTAGACCTGTGTAATTTAATACATTTAACAGTCCAATTATGACAGTATACATATTATTTTGCATACCTATATCCTGTATTCAGTTATATTCTTCCATTTTTGTCAGAGCGTGCATATATATAAATTAATGTTCAATCTGTTTTTCAATAATAATTTTTTCATCATATACACCATAACTGTTTCTTAGTCCAGCTAGTTTCCGATGTGGTGTAAATATGAATTTTTGCCAGCAGGCTTTAGGAATTCACGTACTTGCAGTGCACGTAGATTGTTTTTTAAATAGCGTATTTCGACGTGCCTGAATTTCAATTTTCTACATTTCAATATGATCTCTCATATGAAAGCGTTACTAAGACATTTAATCGTATTCTATGAGCACTATTTACATATATACATATATACTGACAGGATTTAATACGTTATCACCTTTTATTTTGTTACTGTAGTATATACGAGGGTAGTCCCAGAAGTATCCTACTGATCTGTATAGATGGTGGTTGTTATTTACAAAGAATGACTATGGTAGGAAGTACCAATCTTATAAAGCTTAAGTTTGAAGTTTGAGGACGTCACGTTATTTAGTATTTGTTTGACAAGCATTAATAGTGAACGCTCTCAGTGAATTTGCAAACATGGAAAAAATTGCTCATCGTTATGTGTTACAATACTTTAATTTGAAAGGCCTGAGTCCAACCTCAAAGCGGAGCAGTTCTATTCTGGGGGAGTCCGCTTCTTCGTTTACAAGAGTAAAATATTGGGCGGCATAATTTAAACGAGGCCGTATGAGCTGCCAAGACGAACATCGCAATGGTCGACCAAATGAGGTGACCACGCCAGAAATGGTGAAGAAAATCCCCAAAATGGGATTGGATGACCGTCGATTTAAAGTGCGCGAGCTAGTCGACATGGTAGGCATTTTAACAAGTGCTGTACATCGCATATTGACTGAAAATTTGAATGGAACAAAAACAGTGTCATGAGGATATCGGGTGTTTGGCGAAGCTTTACAGGGATAAAGCTGAGTTTTTACATCGGTCTCTGACTCTCCTTTGATCGTCATATTAACTTAATCAAAATTGGGATTCATCATTGATTTAAACTTGATGCCATTCTAAGTTTCAATATTGTCATGTTGCTGTAATTGTGGTCTTTGATAATCAGAGGGGTGAGGTAGCTGAAGATTGGGTTGATAAATTCACAATCCAAATAATCTTATGGATCGTTAATCCATTTGAATATAAACGAATTAAACTGGATATAATCTAACCACACTTGATAAAATCGTATTACAGTAGTTTCATTTTTGATCGTATGGTTCGCCATTTTTTGAAATGAAATATCTTCTCTCTTCATCTTTTTAAGATTTACTCAGTTCCACCTGTTATGCTTGACGGACTATAGCAACATAGCAAATATTTTAAAATCCGAAGAAAAATTAATAAAAAATGTCTTTGGATACAGCAAATAGTGTTTTTATAGTCATAACATTTTTACAGTTTTTACAGTCATATATATAATGGTTAGAGAGTACCAGGTTCCAAATATAACCAGATACCCTCAAGCATGTTTTACAAAATATATTATCTATCAAACTAGCAGATTCACTAGTTTCACGAGTTGCTTCAAAAGTGATAGCTATAAAATATGTCTAAGAGTTTCTTTAGACGACAGTTTGCTCATCAAAAAAATTTAAATTAAAATCCTCCGCAACAATTATTCCATATTTAGAGTAATGTATATGCAGATACTCGAGCACTCGTTCAATGACATTCGAAAAAACATCATAAGAACCATCTCCTCGACGATACACGCACACAAATTTTGAAAACCACTTTTGGTATATGTTTTTTGATGGCCATAACTAGTTAGCACTAAAATATGTAAAAGTGATATTTAAAAAGTTTAAAAAATGATACGACGAAGAGAAACTCGTGCACCGGCTTATTAAAAATTACACACCAAATTCAGACAAATCTTAAATTATAAAATTCTAGACAAAGTCGTATTTCATTCATATGGAAATATGGAAAAAGCACCGTCAGTCTGTCTGTAGATCAGCTTGTTGAAGGAAAAACCTAACCCAATTGAACGAAATCCACCACCTGAAAACAATTCATGGGTGGATGTCGAAGAGGACAGGAAACTACCATTTTTAGACATACTCATTACCCGAAAACTTTCTGGAACACTCGAACACGTAGTATATAGAAAGCAAATTCGCACCAATCGATACCTCAATGCAAAGTCCCATCATCACCCTTCTTAAATCCAGGCAGTAGTGAAAATCTTAATTTCCAGATCTTCTCAAATGACTACCGAATGAACAAACTAACTCTACCTGACGAAGTAAGAAACTACCAAAAATGTATTTCCACAACCCTTAGACAAAATGGATATTCAGAAAACTGCATCAGAAAGCCAACCTTCATTGAAAGGCCACCGCCAGAAAACTCAAACTCTAAGGGAACGTGTCCATGGCATCAAAAATGTCCGCCGCGACTACTTCTGCCAAAGCGCATTCTATCAATTGAATTTCTTACCACTCTTTTTCAAACAATTGGAGTGTTAAGTCCGCAATTATCCGAGTTAGTTAGTTTACCGGCATAAACCAAATCACATGACCTCGATGGTCAATTAACCGAATCATTACCTCAATAAAACGATTGTTACGTTATCTGGATGACCTGCGGAGCCGTTCTATTGGAATATTATCTCCTGCAAATCAAATTCCCATATTTTGTTATGTTCCCATATTTTGTTTTAATTTCATATATATACATATATATATATATATATATATATATATATATATATATATATATATATATATATATATATATATATATATATATTATGAGTACTATTTCAGGGATGGAAAAACATGTATTAGGTTTATTTCCGGAAGTCCATCAGATTGTCGAATTGGTCCGTGTCCATTTGGCATCTTCGGTGCTTACTGTCGCAAGGTTCGTGACTTTCTGAGACGGAACGACTTCAGCCAGGTTTTTTTAGTTAGCATGGAGTTTCTAATGAAGTTACGACCCTGAGGTGGGCACTTTTTGTTTTCTGGGGGTCTCTAGCTGATTCAGGAAGAGACGGAACGATTTCTCGTATGATATTTATGTGTTCTGGCCTGAGCCTTAGTCGGTAGCGATTGGTTAGCGCTGCCGCTGGCTCCGGCCTCTGAGGCGCTTGCGACGTCTTTGTTTCCAGTCGTGCTCTGGATGTTATGCTCTCTGGATCTGCTGGTCTAACAACGCTTTTCCACGTTGGTGACAAGTGTAAAGCGTCGTCCGTTTTGTTTAGGCTTTCTTGCTTTTCGATTTCGATAGCATCTCTAATTAGGCGAGTCCGAAAATGATTTATGTTGACTAACTCTTTGCATTGATCAAAATTAATTTAATTAAATTAAAAATAAAGAAAATAGACCCGCGCCCCACGTTGGTGCTTTTGGATTCCCCATTCACCATCCAAAGCTCCAGCAAGTGTCTCCCAGTACCGGTTTCTGGCCTTAAACCATCATCAGCTGGGCTTAAGCTGAACGCCCAACTGACTAGAGTCAGTTGGAATCTGACATAATACGAAATATTATGTATATATATATATATATATATATATATATATATATATATATATATATATATATATATATATATATATATATATATATTGGGACGACAGATGGACCAAGGCAATCCTGGAGTGGATACCGCTTGATCGCAAACGTCCGCGAAGAAGACCGAAAGCACGATGGACTGATGACATCGTTAAGTATATTGGACCCGAGTGGCAGAGGAAAGCCCAGGACCGTGAAGGTTGGAAGCATGCTGAAGAGGCCTTCATCCTGCAGTGGATCGATACGGGCTGATGATGATGATGATATATATATATATATATATATATATATATATATATATATATATATATATATATATATATATATATATATATATATATATATATATTTACATTTAAAATTAACTTGATATAATCAAAATTAAATACATTTGAAATGAAGAAATGAAGACGATAAATTTGATGAAGCCATTCTAAAAAAAGATAGGTAGGTAGGTGTGGTAAAGCAATTAAAAAAGAAAAGAACAAGTTGAAAATCTAGATTAATATTATTAAAGAAAACCAAACAAAATGACAAGACTTAATTTTTAAATTAAAATAATAAAGACAAAAGTATATATGCATATAATTTAGATTTTATCAGAGCTGATTGAAATCGTAAATTTCTTGAGACTTAAATGAATGGTGATTTAGTATGGGAACCAACATGTGTGAACTGTCACTATACACCACTATCTATTGAAAATATTACTGCTATTCGTGATGGTACGAAAGAAAATCCAAACATATGTATTTCTCGGCGGTCACAACAAACAGAACTTCCATTCGATGTAATCTAATGCATTTTGCCTTTGTGCTTCTATCATTGTCTACACGAGATACAATTTAACAAGGCAATAAATTTCTGAAGGAAGAATTTAATGATTACTTAATTCTTACTTAATTCAAGTAAGAGTGAAACTAAGATCTTGGCAAAAAATATTATATATATATATATATATATATATATATATATATATATATATATATATATATATATATATATATAGAGGGTTATCGATTTTGTACTTCGGAAAGTAAAATTAAAAATAGCACACAAAGAATTAAGATTTCGATGATTTTTTTTGTAGATCAGTACCCCTTTATTTATTAAAGTGTACCCCTTTATCACCTTCACGTGATAAAGGGGTTTGAGTAGGGTAATGAAGCTTTGAGCTATGCCGTCTAGAACCTATGCTCCTGGGAGGATCACCCATGGCGGACAGGTCAAGGCAGAGCCCTCAGGTCAACATGATCCAAAATCCGGCAACCCGCATTGGACCGGTCACAACAAACAGAACTTCCATCGATGTAATCTGATGCATTTTGCCTTTGTGCTTCTATCATTGTCTACACGAGATACAATTTAACAAGGCAATAAATTTCTGAAGGAAGAATTTAATGATTACTTAATTCTTACTTAATTCAAGGAAGAGTGAAACTAAGATCTTGGCAAAAAATATTATATATATATATATATATATATATATATATATATATATATATATATATATATATATATATATATATATATATATATATATATATATATAGCCAAATGATATTATAAAAATATTGCGATTTAACCCAACTTACCTTAATTCAAAAGTTAATAGTAACCAAGATACAGGGTGTTAAAGTTATAATTTTATTTCCAATTTTCGTCAAAATCTTTCTTAAATAGTATCTTTCTTTGACGAAATTTGACAGTGAGGGTTTTTTTAAGATAAGACATTTAAATTTCTTGAAAATTATTATGTAAATTGTCGATGATGAGGGCGCTGTCTGCGACACTTTTCTTCATTTGAAAGGTCACAACTTAGTGTAGCGCCTTAGTGTAGGCGCCTTTTTAATGAAAATATTATTTCATCCTTTCCATCTTTTTTACGTAAAAAAGGTATACTTTGTAAATGTCACTCCGAGTTGCCGTTTTCTAGATATCTGCGTTTAAATTGTTCATTGCACCGTTTTAAATTGAGCTTTTGAAACATTTGGGTTTGCTTTCCCTTTTTTGTCTTAGTTCTAAACAGTTTCTAACTGAGTTTGAAGAAAATTAAGATATATTTCGCAGTTTAAATTAGGTGGTAATGGACTAGTGGGTTATTACATAATCACCATAATCATTACATAATCACTAATAAGACCACATCAAACGTTAATTTTAAATTCGTATTAAAAATGACGTTTGGATACAAATAAGTGTGGATTTTCTAAATCTTACGCATGTTTATTTCTAAAATTGAATACACAGAAACGTGCAAATTCCAGTTTGACTAGCAAGTCAGTTTCCAATAGATTCTGTACAGGCATGAAGTGAAACGGATACAGTCCCTCCTCGTGAACAATTTTGCTAATAGTGGACTTGCCTACCCCAACTCCCAGAGCAATGGGTCTTGTGCTTACTTCAGGATTTTCGGTTACGCGTACCACAATTTTTTCTTTCTGGTCGGTGGTTAGAGTCTTCGGACGACCTGCAGAATCTCGTTTCGGACGAAAAGAACCTATTTCACCCAGTCTGTCGTAGAGATTTTTAAAAATCTTAAAATCCGACTGTCTTCGTCGTGGATATGTTTTCAAATATCTTCGATGAGACCGGCATCCATTAAAATTATCCTGCGCGTATATGCCTATCATATCTCGCATCTCTTCATTAGAAAACAATTTAGGTTAACTATTTAAAAACTCACAATATTAAATATTAACAATCAATGCAAAAGTCTTTATATATTTGTTTTAATCATAGCCTACCTACTTTAAGAACACTGTTACATTTCAAAAACTCAATTTAAAGTTGTGCAATGTACAATTTAAAGGCAGATATCCTTAAAACAGTACCTCGGAACGATATTGGCAAGGTATACCTTATTTACGTAAAAAAGATAGACAAAATAATATTTTCATTAAAAATGTGAATACACTAAGGCGCAAAAAATTTGTGACCTTTCAAACCTACAAAAGTGTCACAGCGCCCTCTACAATCTACATAAAAATTTTCTAAACATTTAAATTTCTTATCTTAAAAAACCCCCCACTCCCAATTTTCGTTCAAGAAAGATACCTTTTAAGAAATTTATTGATGAAAATTGAAAATAAAATTATAACTTTAACACCATGTATCTTGGTTACTATTAATTTTTGGACTAAGGTAAGTTGAGTAAAATCGCAATATTTTTACCCAAAAAATCTGCAGTTTTGCTGTATACCATTAATCAGCGGATACCCTATATATATATATATATATATATATATATATATATATATATATATATATATATATATATATATATATATATATATATATATATATATATATTATATATATATTTATATATATATATTTATATATATATATATATATATATATATATATATATATATATATATATATATATATATATATATATATATATATATATATATATGAATAACAGAAATCTTTCCTTCGTACTTCCACGTAGCCCTGTTCGCCTTCAGCCGTCGCCATCGCGTCGAGACAAGTACCTCCCAGTACGGATATATGCAGTGCGACGCCAAAATCCGGACAGATTAAACATTTTCTTCAAACATAATATTTATTGTAAAAGAGAAAAAGTTTACATATGTTTTTTTTACTAAATTGTTTGTAAGTTCATAAAGAACACATTTACTCAATGTATATTCCCCCTGCTTGAATGATCGGACTCCACTCTCAATCTGAAGGGCTCGCAGGCTCGTTTTAATGAGTCTCGGCCCATATCGGCGAATGCCACTTCAATATCGGTTCTCAGTAATGCGACGTTTGCATGTCTGGACTTGTTGGTGAGCCTTTCAACCATGCTCCACACATGGAAGTCCTTAAAGAAGGACTTAAATCTGGGCTGTTCGGAGGCCAAAATTCTTTGGATCGAAACACGTCGACGTTGTTCGACAGCCACTTTTGAACCAAATGACTTGTGTGGGCGGGCGCACCGTCCTGCTGGAAAACATACGGCTCCATCCAGGGCATACGTTTCCATCCACGGCTTCACTACATTTGTCAGAACATGCAAATAAAATTCTTTTGTGACATTTTCTCCTTTGTTAAAGAAATGCGGTGGTATCACATCACTCTTATTGGACACAACACTTAGCACGTCAACATTCACCGGAAATATTGTTCTGGAAACAATGAGAACATCTTTAGGGTCATGTGCGAGCCAACGATTATTCCTTCGATTGATTTCAACACATCACACAGTAAAAATGTTTTTGTCAGAAAAAAACCTGAAGCCTCAGGCAGCATTGTTTCTTAAGGAACACAAAAACAGGTTGCAGTCTTCAACTCGCTTAGTCCTGACAGCTTCAAAAAGCATTTGTCTCACTTTAATTGTGTAAGACTTATAGCGGAGGTCCTCCTCGACACCGACAACCGATGACAATTTTCGGTGCTTGTCGGTGCCTTGTGGTGACCGTGTCGGTGTTGTAAAACCTTCGTTGGAAATCTCCGACTCATAATACTTCGCGACGACATCACACACAGTGGATCCAGGATACCCGAATGATTTCTGTTGCAGAGCGCGTCCATCGAGAACCCTTTCGATAATCGCGGCTCTTCGGTTATACTCCGAACTTGGTTTAAACATTGCGACTGTTTCGAAATTATAACTTTTTAGAACATGCGTCAAGTTATTTGGATGCCAATCGCGACCTCTACAAGTGGTATAAAACGGCAGAAAATTCAAATTGGATTTTGTCAGGATTTTGGCGCCGCACCCTATATATATATATATATATATATATATATATATATATATATATATATATATATATATATATATAATATATATATATATATATATATATATATATATATATATATAGACACACACACATACATCCAAAAGTTTGGAATATTTACAAATAGGATATCTACACCTATGATACTCTAAAAATTGTGATGAATATTTATTTTAGACCGTTTTAAAATGAAAATAACAAAAGTTTTATTTGGCTGATAACACAGGTTTTTTGATTTTTGCCCATTTTACCAAAATGCTGTATCGAAAATTTACAAAAAATTCCAAGAGACAGATGACGTCACAAGGATCGCCACATAAGTGGTAGAAAACAATATACAACAGCTACACATGACAGGCGGATATCAATGATAGCTCAAAGAAATCGTTTGGAATCTACAAGTGGTATATCAAGGGAGCTTGTTAGGCTTGAAGAACATCAAACACATCAAACGATAACACGTAGACTGAAAGCGATAAATTTTTATCACAGAAGACCGTGACGTGTTCCCAAACAAACCCTTCAACAAAAAAATCTAAGATTCAATGGGCCCGAGAAATGGTGGATCACAGTTCTAACTGAAACAACGTAAAATTCTCCGATGAGACGGGAATTCGCTTGGTTTCTGATTCACGAAGAATATTAGTTTGGAGAGCTTCACGTCGACAAGCCCGACTAGAAATAGCTCAACCATGTACTGGTCCAGCAGAGAAGAATCACTGAAACTGTGTACATCGAGGGGGTTTAAAATCGTGTAGTACGTTTGCTCCGAGGCGCAGTGGGCGACAAATTTGTTTTCATGGATGACAACGTCCCTCCTCATCGAACAGTACCAGTACAAAATTTTCTTGAAGAGGAAGGAATAACCAAGTTAGGGCGACCAGCAAATTTCCCTGACATGAATGTCATTAAACATGCTTGGGATATTCTGAAAACACGCATCAAGAAACGAAACAATCCCCTGCGGGAACTACAAGATGCTGCTCGTGAAGAATGGGAGAGAATTCCACAAGCTCAAATTGATCATTTAATCGACAGCATGTCAAATCACCTACAGACATACATACAGACCCATGGATGAACTACTGCTTATTAGTTTTATTGAAAGTTGTTCTTTTAATTTTTAAATTACTTTTGAAAGCAATTGGCATATTGTAATTTTTTGACTGCAATATAACAAATCAATTTTACACACATTCGTCATTTGGTGTCAGTTTTATTTGGTACCAGTAAGAGTTGTAATAAAACGATGATTAGGCAAAAGAGTAAAAGAAAAACTTAAAATCAATAAAAAACTGAAATGTTGGAATATTCCAAACTTTTGGAATATTCCGGAAATGTAAGAGGTTGTCAGAAAATTTTATTCCCAGTTATATAAAGATCAGAACTAATCAAAGACAACAATACCCACGGAAGAACAAATGCCAGATATCCTAGTAGAAGAAGTAACAAATGCTATAGAATCGATGAAAAATTGCAAGGCTCCAGGAAAGGACAATGTAACTGTCGAGATGCTAAAAGCTGGTCGTCAAACGTTACATAAAACACTGGTAAAATTATACTCAAAAAGCTTTCAAAGAACAAAAAGTACCTGACTTATGGAAAAATGCGGAAGTGATCATTTTACATAAAAAAAGGAAATGAAGGAAGGAGTAGATTAAGTTGAGAAAAATGAATGACGCACAACCAAGAGAACAAGCAGGATTTAGAAGTGGATTCAGTACAATGGATCACATCCAGGTTGTACAGCAGGCCATAGAAAGGCACAACATATACACCATGCCACTGCGCTTGGCTTTTATCAACTACGAAAAAGCATTTGACTCAACTCAAAGCATGCTATAATTGATGCACTGCTTAGCCAGGGGGTAGATAAAGCATATGTAAACCTATTAGGATCGATATATGATGGAGCTACAGCGACAATTCACCTTGATGATCTTGAAGTGGGAATTAATGTAGAACGAGGTGTACGGCAGGGTGACGCAATATCGCCTATTCTTTTATCGGCTTGTCTTGAAGAATCATTCCGTAAACATAATTGGGAACAGGTTGGTGTTAAGATCAATGGTGCAAACCTGAGCCATCTTAGATTTGCAGATGATATCGTCCTCCTTTCACAGGACTCAGAGGAGATGCGAAGACGTATATGAGAGCTGCAAAGGGCTGGCGAACCATTTGGCTTAAAAATAAACCTAAAAAAGAGTCAGGTTATGTTCAATAAATTCGCTGAAGACAGAAGAATTTCAGTTTTAGGAAAGGATTTGGAGATTGTAGACCACTTTATATATCTTGGGCAGAGGATTTCAATAAAGGGGAATACCGCCCGGGAGGTGGAACGACGTGTTAAATATGGCTGGCAAGCATGTGACCGGCTCAACATAGTGTTTAAGGGCAAATTCCCACTTTGCCTAAATCTAAAAGTATTCGATCAGTGAACATTCGTATCGCAATCTATTCAAAAACTTCGGGTAGCACAGAGGGAAATGGAAAGATGTATGCTTGGCATTACAAGACGAGACAGAAAGCCCTGCGCATGAATCAATGGACAAACGAAAGTATCTGACATCATTAGAAGAGTAAAGCAATTGAAAAGGAGATGGGCAGGCCATATAGCGAGTCGATGGGACGACAGAAGACAAACGTCCACGAAGAAGACCGAAAGCACGATGGTCTGATGACATCGTTAAGTATATGGAACCCGAGTGGCAGAGGAAAACCCAGGATAGTAAAAGTTGGAAGCATGCTGAGGCGGCCTTCATCTTGCAGAGGATCGACACGGGCTGATGATAATATATATATATATATATATATATATATATATATATATATATATATATATATATATATATATATATATATATATATATATGTAGCTAGGGTAGCTAATGTAGCTAGTTCGAATCAAAAAATAATTTCGAATACTTCACCAAGCTTAAGTGACTCCCTGTATTCCTCATTGATCGTCGTTTTTTCATTAAACAAGTAGTCTCAAGTTTTTGACTTACTGAAAAATGTGTCTGCTGATGTTATTGAAGCAGCCATTTCAAGCACATTATTAATGATTTCTTCATACTGATATTATATTTCTATTTCTTCCGGGTCTTACAAGACATCAAAGCGGTTGAACAAAGCAATCTCTAAATCTCTGCCATCTCCAGCACCTTCCCTGAATCCACTTTGCCTTTCCTTGACCTTACCGTTATTTCACGTTATCTTCGACAGCTTATTTTAACCTTTGTCCGTACCATTCTATGGTCCCTTCCAATATTAAAATGGTTAAAGAGTTGATGGTTAAGTCACTGTCCATAAAGTTCTTGTCCTTCAGCAAAAAATCGAACAAACTGTCACACCTAGTGTCCCACTCAGCACTCCCATATGGACAAGTTGCACTTAAACCAGTTCTTCCTTTTCCAATTGTAACTCTAAAATTACCCATCAGAAATTACCCATCAGCTCATAGTACAAGTGCAGTATCGAGGTTTTGGTCGCTTGTTGTATCAATAAAACCAAAAAATCTAAAATACCAGACGTCGAAGAAGAATTATCGCCTTATCAGGATTATCGCCTTTCTTATTATAATAGACTGTTTTCTACTACTCGCTGCGAACCAATATTTTACAAAAAATGGTATTTAAACTTTAAAAAAAGATGAGATTTTGAATTTTTACCTCTCCCCCCTGCCAAGTATTGATAACAACGCTTGAAGGACTACCGCCGATATTCTGCATGGGATGCGAAGAACTGCATGAAAAGAAATAATCTCGATTTTTTTGTAGGGAGACGCGTAGAGATTATGATGTAAGAAGTTACTGCCTATAACATTAGATCTTCATTGTTATTAATTCGAGGTAATACGTAAGCTGAACAGTATATATAAAATTTACTATAGTAAAATTATATTTTAAGTAATAAATTGATCATGAGTGAAAAATTCTCATCAGCAGACTTCTAAATTTAGTAAGTTTTTATATATTTAACTGAGGTAGCCGATACCTTATAGAAATTCTAATCTAAATTGAATTGAATGAAGAACTAAGACTTATGTCTAAATTTCCACTAAACTCGAAAATATTTCACTATATTGTATATTCGTATGAGAAGCAGACATTGTACGCCGAAACAAATGTCATACAATTTTTGAATAGAGTGGAGATTTAGACATATCTAAGTCTTATATTTTTTTCCTTTATTTGGGTTTTTCGCCACGATCTAAAACTCAAAAAATATCAAAAATACCTGTTCTTATTAAAAGAAAGAATGACTGGGTAAAAACAAAAAACCAAACGGAGACAAATTTCTCAGTGATTCTTTTTTGTAATAAATTTGCCTAACGAACAAAATTTTAAAGATATAAAAATGTTATAAAAAAATTTACAAACTTTTAACGTTAACGTTTCGGAGGGTACTCTCCCCCCGTTATCAAAACTAAACTAAAAAAAAAATAAATTATATTAATTTGTAATATATAAATTAACGAGTGAAAGTAAATATATTTTTTTATATATGTCAACGATACTTACATTGACAACAATGTAAGTACCCAAGTTTGATGATGGTTTACTAAGACTTCTTTTAACTTACTGCATGATTTATAAAATAATTTAATGCATAATTTCTTCAAGATCTAACCCTTCAAACTCTAACCCTCTTGTTAATTAAGCATCAAATGGTATTACCACGTATTTGTTTTTGTTAACTTCCTTTTGAAAACTCGCAAATTCGTTCAATAATTTCCATTAACAGTTTGCATGTATTTATCAGTGAATAGGTATCCTAGCAGTTACATCTTGTAACAATTTCCACTAATTAATTGTTGGCTATTTTATATAGGATATACATATCTAATAAATCAGTGTCAAATTTTTAATGTAGGCATTTCATCTTTTCTAATTTTGCGTGGAAGCTTTAGAAAACCAATACAAAGGCGTAGTTCAATTAGCTTAGTATTGAAAAAAATTATAATGATCTTCCTCGGCACCTCATATCTAGTATGGGATGATATTTACGCAAGTAATAAACTGTTAAATGTAAAATGTCATCTATTGCTGGTTTTGCTATAGATAATGTTACGAAAATAACAAAAATAATGTGAAATAATGTGAAAATATGAAAAAAAAAATGTAAGAATTGTGGGGGTCATATATAAAAGATGATAGTAACCAAAATATTCGTACATGAAGCAGACGAATAAGCAGTTCCAAAGAGGAAATTTCATGAAAGATATCTGAGAGCGATATAGTATAAAACTCCAAGGACCTAGAAAAATTCATATATTTGCAAATAATGGTAATCATCAGGCTGCAGGCAGAAAACCAATGCTTATTGAAAGTTAACATCAGATCTACTACAAATATCAAGTAAAGCAAAGATTATTGCAGTTATTGCTACATTTTTAAAATGGACCGCATGCGATGCCTATTATTTAGCCTCGAAAGTTACCTGCCATTTTGACTGTGCGTGCCACAATAAGTGTTTGCTGACACCAACAACTATGCCCAAAAAAATAAGGTGACCTTTAAATATACACACACACACACGCAATATTTAGTGGTTCATTGTTGAATATTTTGTTTCCTTCAAACTGAGAATAGTCTCAATACACTTATTCCAATACGTTTTCCTAACCTCCGAAACGGTTTTTATACTGGACTTCCGGTATTTTCATCATAATGACTCTGACATCAAATACAGGTTTCTTCAATCGACGGAACAAAAAAGTCAGGCGATACAATATCTGGCGAATATGATGCTTGAGAAACGGTATTTGTTTTATTTTTAGGCAAACATTGACAAATAATTATTACGGTGTGGGATGGTTCGATGGTGCTCACGCAAATGACATGTATGCCTTAAATAATATTCTTTGTTAACCGTTTAACCAGTTGGAATGAACTCTTTGTGAACGTAAGTATGAAAATCGAAGAAATGATAATTAAAATAGTGACAGCGTTTTTGGCAGCGTTGACGTGGTTTTGTAGTCGTTTCTGAGAAATATGTATAAATGGATGTCTCATTACTAATAATTATGCAATTACAGAATGTAGTCATTTAAAGAAAAACATCTCTTTAGCATCTTCAACACGAGGACGTTTTTCAAAGAAATTCAATATTTTCGGAACAAGAAGAGAAGACATACGAGACAAACCTAAATTGTTTTTCAACATTAATCGAATTGATCCAAATGATATTCCAGTAATATCTACAATGTTTCTAATATTTAATCGGTGATTAAACAGTACAAGACAATTGACACTGGAGATATTTTCTTCATTGGTTGACGTGAAAGATATTCCTGAACGAGGTTCGTCTTCAACTGCTTATCTACCATCACTAAAGACCATGTACCATTTGAATAGATTTTATTTAAATAGCCTCATTGCCATAACTTCTAAACATTTTAAATGCATCGGTACAAGAAACTTTATTTACTTGGACAAAATTTAATTTGAGTAAACGAACTCACATACAGAGTGTAAGAGAAACTACTTTCGTATATTTAACTAACGATTCTTCATTTTTATTTATTCATCATTCTTAGTTATTATACAAGAAATAAACTACAAACAAACCAATAAACATTGTTAAAACATTTTTTTTTAATTAAGAATCATGTCATTCATCAACTTTGAAGGATGTGGCAATGTAACAATATTGCAACAACAAAAATTGTTATTTCCAAGTTGAGGCAAAAATTATTCAGTGTTTCAGGGCGTGCATTTAAGTTCGATTTATAACTCAAAAATAAATTCTATAAACGAATATGCTGTTTATTTACGGGAAAGCTCTTAAAAATGCCTAAGGAGCTAAGCGTATTTACGGACAACGATACTCCGAAAAGCCGCTTCCAGATCGGCAAACATTTATCCAAATTCCTTACATACTTTTGGATACGGGTAGTGAAGTTCCAAAATTTCAAGAATGTGAGAGGCAACGAGAAATTCGTCCTGAAATCAAAAAAGAAATTTCACATCTTGTTGAAGAGGATTCTACGAGAAGTACTGCTCTAAGTGGTGCTCGACAAGTTGAAGTATCCCATTGGATTGTACATAGAATACTAAAAGACCAATTACTCTATCCTTATTATGTACAAAGCATACAAGTACTCTTACTTGGTTGTTCACACAGGCAGAAACATTGTGAATGGTTTGTTAACTTAAACGAAAAGGATCTAAATTTTTTATTCAATATTTTATCAACCAACGAATCTTCTTTCAGGAATGGAATGGTGGGCATTTTAAAGAGTTAATTTAATAGCACAGTTAATCTTGTGTTCTCAGTGTGACGTCAATCGTTTATGATATGAAAAATTTCACGTAATTTCAGCTTTGATATTAAATGAGAATAATGTGCAAAATTACCTTTTTTTTAACAAACCAAACGTATGAAAATGACCAAAAATAGTATATTCTATATTCAAATAATACTTTTAGAAGCCAATGCAACAAAAACTGAATTCCGAAAAATCTAAATAAACTCTTGTTTATTTAGATCAAAAACAGACGTTGCCGTTAGAAAATTAGTTATTAATTAGAAAAATAAATCTGTTTTCGCAGCAATGGTTGCATTTCGGATAGGTTGCATTGCATCGGATAGTTGGTTGCCTTTACAAAAATAATTTTCCTTACGCCCTACGTATATTTAAATTTCCACTATATTTAAAATTTAGGTTACAATAATTTTAGCCAGTAGCGGCTCGTGAGAGAGGGCGTTGGGGCGCCGCCCCTCCAGTATCTATCACAGTAAACAATTTTTCCTTTATATAATTTTCCTGGTTTACCTCCTGTATAGGGTTTCAGTAGCACGAAAAGTGAAAAAGAGGGAGGGGAAAGCAAAAAATCTTCAGCAGTATTAATTTCTTCTACGCCCTCCCACTCACGAACCATCCGCATTTATGCATTATAATGTTCCCTGAATAACGTTCTTAGAAACCCTTCCACCGGCATTATAAGTGACTATATGGGATTCTTTTGTTCGTTTTATGTTTATAATAAGCTTTCTGAAACTAAACAAGCAGAAATATGTTTTCGGTTGTTCTCTCGGGCAAAACGACTGGCAAAAAACCGTTATTTCAAGAACATTTTTCAAGAACAGTTTAATACAGTATTTCAAGGTCAGTTTTAAACCTAGATACCGGTGAAGACTCCCCAGAGAGACTTACGTATAATATATTAGTACTTGAACGTGAAACGTGAAACACGAAGGAAGGGTGAAGAGTTAATCAAACTGGAACCAACTGGACACGTACTCTACACTCGAGGTACGGAAAATGGCCGATGTGGCGGAATAGGATTCCTCATCAATCGAAAGCTGAAGGACAGTGTGGTAAAATTTGAAAGTACATCCGACCGATTAGCCCAATGCGTTATTCAGCTGAATAAAAAGTTTAGGCTTCAAATCGTCCAAGCTTATGCACCAACTATAAGCCATAAAGATGAGGAAATTGAGGAATTTTATGATGATGTGGCCCAGCTTTTATACAAGGAGAAATGTAGGTACAAAATCCTGATGGGTGATTTTAATGCCAGAATTGGAACAACAAGAACAGACGAAAATGCAACTGGCCCATATGGAACTGGTGAGCGAGACAATAGAGGTGACAGATTAGTTGATTTTGCTGAAGGACAAGAACTATATATTATGAATTCATTCTATAAGAAAAATATCAGCAGAAAATGGACATGGAAAAGTCCATCTGGGCTCACAAGCGAAATTGACTACATCATGACCAACGATAAAACAATATTTACCAATTGTACTGTCCTTAACAATTTTAATGTTGGAAGTGACCACCGAATTGTACGAGCAAGGGTTCGGATTGACTGTCGAAAAGAGCGCGAAAAAATGGTAAGATCAAAGAAGGGCAAGGTGGATTCTGGAAAACTGCTGGAGAGAGGAAGCGATTTTGAGATTGCTTTGTCAACCGGGTTTGCTGCGTTACAAGATCCAGAGGAGGTGGAAATATCAGTTCAATATGAAGAAATCGCCAACAATGTACTTCAAACGGCTGCTTCAATAGCACCAGAGGAAAAATGTCTCAAACAAACAAAAATCTCCAGTGAGACCATTGATTTAATGAAGAAACGGCGAGCAATGAGAAATGCAGGTAGTCCTTTTGGCAGGGTCGAGTACACTGAGCTCTGCAAAACTATAAGAAAACGTATCAGAGAGGACACGCGCCGATTCAATATGCAGCTAGTGCAAAAAACCCTGGAAGAAAACAAAGGAATTAACAAAGCTAAACAGAAGCTGAGAAACAAAAGAACGCAAATATATGCTTTAAAGCGTGAGGATGGCACAGTGTGCAGGACGCGTACCCAAATGTTAGAGATTGTCAGAAGGTTTTATTCCCAGTTATATGAAGATCAGAGCCAGTCAGGGACAGCAATACCCACGGAAGAACAATATATAATACCAGATATCCTAGTGGAGGAAGTAACAAATGCTATAGAATTGATGAAGAACGGCAAGGCTCCAGGAAAGGATAGTGTAACTGTCGAAATGCTAAAAGCTGGTGGTCGGACGTTACATAAAACACTGGCAAAATTATACTCAAAATGCCTCAAAGAACAAAAAGTACCTGACTTATGGAAAAATGCAGAAGTGATCCTTTTACATAAAAAAGGAGCACAGGAAGATTTAAAGAACTACCGTCCAATAAGCCTCCTATCCGTGATGTACAAAGTTTTAACTAAGATAATTTCTAAAAGAATATTAAAAAAACTGAATGACGCACAACCAAGAGAACAAGCAGGATTCAGAAGTGGATTCAGTACAATGGATCACATCCAGGTTGTACAGCAGGTCATAGAAAGGCACAACGAATACACCATGCCACTGTGCTTGGCTTTTATCGACTACGAAAAAGCATTTGATTCCATCTCAAAGCATGCGATAATGGATGCACTGCGTAGCCAAGGTGTAGAGAGAGCCTATGTAAACCTATTAGAATCGATATATGATGGAGCTACAGTGCGATATATGATGGAGCTTGAAGTGGGAATTAATATAGAACGAGGTGTACGGCAGGGTGACGCAATATCGCCTATTCTTTTCTCGGCTGGCCTTGAAGAAGTATTCCGTAAACTGGATTGGGAACAGGATGGGGTAAAGATCAATGGTGCAAACTTAAACCATCTTAGATTTGCAGATGATATTATTCTCATTTCACAAGACCCAGAGGAGCTGCAAAGACGCATACAAGAACTGCAAAGGGCTGGCGAACCATTTGGCTTGAAAATAAACCTGAAAAAGAGTCAGGTTATGTTCAATAACTTCGCTCAGGACAGAAGAATTTCAGTTTTAGGAAGGGATTTAGAGATTGTGGACAGCTTTGTATAACTTGGGCAGAGGATTTCCATGGAGGGGAATACCGCCCGGGAGGTGGAACGACGTGTTAAATGTGGCTGGCAGGCATTTGGTAGGCTCAACATAGTGTTTAAGAGCAGACTCCCACTTTGCCTGAAAAGAAAAGTATTCGATCAGTGCGTTCTACCCGTTATGACATACGGAAGTGAAACCTGGACACTCACATCGCAATCAATTCAAAAACTTCGGGTGGCACAGAGGGGAATGGAAAGATGTATGCTTGGCATTACAAGACGAGACAGAAAGTCCTGCGCATGGATCAGGGAACAAACAAAAGTCTGTGACATCATTGGAAGAGTAAAACAGTTGAAATGGAGATGGGCAGGCCATATAGCGAGGCGATGGGACGACAGATGGACCAAGGCAATCCTGGAGTGGATACCGCTTGATCGCAAACGTCCGCGAAGAAGACCGAAAGCACGATGGACTGATGACATCGTTAAGTATATTGGACCCGAGTGGCAGAGGAAAGCCCAGGACCGTGAAGGTTGGAAGCATGCTGAAGAGGCCTTCATCCTGCAGTGGATCGATACGAGTTGATGATGATGATGATGATGATGATGATGATGATATTAGTACTTATTCTTTAGTAATAAAACTAACGTAAATTTTACAAAAATGTGCATTCAAATGTGTCTAAAATACGTAATTTTTTACGCTTGTGCTTTAAAAATCTTAATGAAGTGTAACGGCGAAATAATGTCAAGACAAAATGTTTACAAGTGATGCCACTGCTTTAGTGATGGTGGAGAAGGTAGATATGGTTGAAGATGAACCTCGTTCAGGAAGACATTCCACATCAATAAATGACGTGACCATAAAGCATTATCAAAAGCATGGAACTGAGTAATCACCTATTAAACATTAGAGACATTGTGTAAAAAAAGTCCTTAGGTGTAGCAAAACAATTAATGGTTTTTATATCACAAGAATGCATTATATATTCATACCGCAATAACTATTTGTCAATGTCTCGCTAAAAATCAAACAAATACTGCTCAACAAGCACTATATTCACCAAATATGGTACCGTGTCACTTTTATCTGGTCCCTCAAATAAAAGTACCACTTCCTGGGGGCCGCATAGAAGATCCATTCAAGAGTGTTTGTTGGCCGCTTGGAAAGGAATACCGAAAGTGGAAGTCAAAAAATGTTTAGAAAGGAAAAAAGGAAGATGTTGAAAATTAATCTCGTTCAGGAAGTTCTTCTATGTCAAACAATAAAAAAAAACATTTCAAGCAATATCAAGCAACTTGAACTGATTAGTAGCCCATTAATTATTACAAACATTGCAGATATTACTGAAATATTATTTGGATCAATTCAATCAATTGAAGAACAATTTAGTTTTGTTTCCTGTGTATTCTCGTCTTGTTCCGTAAACATCAATTATTTTTGAAAAATATATCCATTTTAAAGTTATTGAAGATATACTTTTTTCGATCAGATCATTCTGAAAAGCACAATTTCTGATAATAAGATATGGATCTATGATTATGATCTAAAAAGAGCTGTCAAAAATCAAAGCCGAAAACACCATGTCAAAGCCGGTCAAAACTCAATGTTATGTTATCTGTTTTCTGGATTTTACATCACGACAACGCACCAACGCACACCTCAATAAATATTCGTCAATTTTTATCAAAAATCAAACAAATATTGTTCACGAAGTACCAAATTTACAACCAATTTATAGCACCGTGTAATTTTTTCCTGTTCTCTCAATTGAAAAAGCCACTTTTAGTCTATAGAAGCCACTCAAGACTGTTTAATGACCATTTTGAAGAAAATACCTGAACTCAAGTGTACAAATTACTTTGATGACCTGAAAAAACGTCAGAATGTGTATTGCAATGATAGGGAATTGCTTTGAAGGAAACAAAATAAATTTGAATTAATATATAACTACTTTGTGTTTTATTTAATATACACTTTTCACTGGTGTTAATTTTAGAACTTTATAAATGGTCATAATATCTTACACTACCAGCTACGCTCTCCAATTTATGGCCTTTATATAAAAATATATTTTTAATCGTGTTGGCTAAATATCATTGGTAGCTTGAAGTAATCACACTTCTTCGCTCTCCTTTCATTATAATTCAGGTTTTTTTTTCGGCAAATGTGTTTGCAGCTTATTACTTAACACTTCATCATTATCGGAGTTATCCGGGATAATTAACTGGAAATATAACGACTATTTAAAACAGAAAGGAGAAAAAGAAGTCATTTAATATAAATTTTTATTATTCAACGAATAAACTACAAATCTAGTAATGCACATTATTAAAACATTTTTTTAAATTAATCATGCTCTTCATCAGCTTTGAAGGGTATGGCAACGTCACAATATCGCCACGACAAAGATTGTAATTTCAATATTGCGACAAAATTTTTTTCAGTGTTTCAGCTCGTGCACTTAAGTTCAATTTATAACTCAAAAATTAATAATGTATACGAATATGTTTCTTATTTCCGGAACCTCTTCAAAATTCCGAAGGAGCTAAGCGTATTTACCGGCGACGATACCCCGAAAGGTCGCTTCCAGATCGGCAAACATTTATTCAAGTTCCTCAGAGACTTTTGTATACCAGTAATGAGGTTTCAAAATTTGAAGAATGTGGGTGGCACCTAGAAATCGGTTCTGATGGCAAAGAATAAATTTTACATCGTTGAACAGAATTTTACAAAAAGTACTGCTCAGTGTGCTGCTAGACAAGTTGAAGTTTCCCATGGGATTGTACATAGAACACTAAAAGACCAATTATTCTATTCTTATTATGTACATGTGACCTCCTGATCATTCGATTTAAGAAATTATTTGTTGACGTTGTTTTAAGTCGATAAAAGATATTTATGAGAGTTTGCTGGCCACTTTGAAAGAAATATTAAGTTAATTAAAATTAAAAAAAAAATTAATTAAAATATAATAAAATAAAATAAAATAAAATAAATAAAAAATTTAAATTAAAAAAAAATATAATTAATAAAAAAATAAAATAAAATAAATATAAAATTTAAATTAAAAAAAAATTTAAGTTAAAAGAAATATTAATTAAAGTCGTATATAATAACTTTTTCAAAGGCTGCAAAAAGCATTGGAATACGTGTACTGAGATACGTGATGAGATACGTGTGAATACGTGATGAGAAAAAATTAATTTGCTGGGCAAAATAAATTTGAACGAATAAATAAATAGTTTGTGTTTTGTTTAAATTTTTATCATATTAGTAGTTTTGTCATTATTATTTATTCACAAAATGAAGATTTCAATTAGTCTCCAATATATGCGATTTAACACTGTCGGAATTGTGCTTTTTTGAAGGTCGAGTTTATGCTAACGAACCAGATAGAATTACTAGGACAACATTCAAGTCGCATTTGTCGATGAACATATCAGTAAGGTATTAAACATCTCTATATTCAAATCAATGGCAGCTCGTGAGTTTTTAAACTAGGAGGGTGTAGAAGAAAATAGTGCTGCAGAAGATTTTTTTTTTGCTTTCCCCTTCCTCCTTTTTACTTTTCCTGCTATTGAAACCCTGTACAGGAGGTGAACCAAGAAAATGAGTTAAAGGAAAGAAACTGAACGGAAATAAAATATAGTGTTTTGCTCTAAAAAATTGTTTACTGGGATAAATGCTACAACGGCGGCGCCCCAACGCCCTCCTTCACGCGCCGTCACTGATTCAAATTAATATATACCTAAGGAGTCGTGATATAATGATCGACGAAATGTATCAGTAGCTAATAAAGAGTTTTCCAATAAAAATGTCAAAACTTTCAAATATATTAGCGGCCACACGGTATAAAATGTACTGTGTAGTATATTGTATCAGACAGATCAGTATATTGAATCAGACAGACATTCAAGTTAAAAACGCGTAGTAATTATTGATTGGAAGGCGAATTATTGCTTAATGAGTTTGTGAACAAACAAAATTGCAGGATTTAGGCCGATGAAAATCCTGAAATGATTCAGGAGTTACCTCTTCGTCCGCAGAAAGTCACTGTTTCGTACAGTTTTTGGACTGAAGGATTAATAGAATCCTATTTTTTTGAAGGCGATGACGCTAACAGAAGTATTTGACCTGAACTGATAAGGTGGATATATACTCTATATATTTTCTTGTAACAGAATGGTGTGATTTGTCATATATTTTGCCAGATAATCGATTTATTGCAAGAGTTATTTCCTGGATGCGTTATTTCGCGAAATGATAATGTCAATTGGCCACCAAGATCATTTGGTCTATTGGATTATTTTTTAATCGGATTATGTTAAATGCCTAGTGTACAGAAATACCTTCCTCTACACAATTTTTGAACTTTAAACGAAACATTCAGGTCACCATTGAAAATATACAACGAAATATGCATGAACGAGTAATCGAAAATTGGATCGCCAGAATGCACTCCACCATAGGAAGCCGAGGGAGATGTTTGAACAACATTATTTTCAAATTAATATAACTCCACTACACAAGTCAACATGAATTTTGTGTTTGAAATTAGAATATGCAATTACGATAGGTTTATCAATCATCCGAAAATAAATTATATTTCATAAAAAGTTTGCTTTTGTATTCAGATGAAAGTTTGTACAATATTTAAAAAATCTATGTTTTTAATTTTCATCTGTTGAAAAACCAAAACAAATAAATGTATATATTCTTTTTATTAACCACAACTATTATATTAGTATAGAAAATAATGGAAAATGGTTTGAAAGTGAACCCTATTACTCTTTCTTTTACGTTCATGAGTACTTTCTCTTACTAAACCCCAAATATATTCTCCCATCATATTTTCATTGTAATGGCCTTGATAACGACGTTCGAAGTCAATAACGTCTTGACGAACACGTTTTCCTTGTTTTTCTGAATACGCATCTATGTTGTTTTTACATTTATCTAAATTAGCATGTGGTATATGCACGTTCAGATACCTCCTGCAACACATGACCTTAAAGTTCTTTAACATATTTTCAATTAATTCTTAGACATTTTTGACTTTCTTATTTCCTAAAAATCCAGAAACTACTACTTTGAAGCTATGTCAACCTTTTTTTGAACATTAGTAAGCAATTTTGGAAATTCTTCATTATTTTTTTTGTTAATTCGTGGGCAACAAAAATTTCAGTTTTAAAAATTTCTTAAAAAATTGAAAGCTTCAGATATTTTATTTTGTGTTTTCACAAATTATTTCATTCTTTCGTTTTTATCGGCCATGATCGTCGAACTTTTGGAACGAATGTTTGTAGGATAGTAGAGCGGATGCTTAGCTCTATGAGCATCCGTTCTACTATCCCACAAACAAAGACAACACGGATATTTTATATAACCGCCCTGTAGTTCCATTAAGAATCCCACCATTTTAAAATCTTCTATGGACTGCCACTTATACTCTTATTATTTTAAAGCTTCGAGTAAAAGTTTAAACAACCCTTTTATACTTTTCTTTGAGATGTACAGAATGAGCGACCGGAAGAGATGGAAATGTATTTTCGTGGTGTAGTAAAACGGCCTTCGGGCTTTTCGTAGAGCTGTCGATAAACCTTCGGTAAACCTTTTATATCGTTACAGAAACAAAGTTTCACAAACTTCTTTTGTGAAAAACGTAAAAAATGTCCCATATCAGTTTCATTGATCAGTTATTTTGACATCAACAAGCAAATTCCATTGTCTCAAATGAGAACCCAAAATTTCTTTGTTCCTGTGACGTTAAAAAATTTTTCATCTTCAACATTTTTATTAAACTTTGAGATGAGCTTGACTGAGAGAATTTCTTTGGAGGTTCCGGTACTGGGAATTGTGGGCTATATAAAATTAGAACAGAAAAGGAAGCAAGGTCAGGATATTCGATTGGCTACGCAAAAATAGCAGTCATTAATGTGGTCAGTCGATTCTCGCAAATTCTCGGTACTGCGAATTTCATACGCCATTTTTCGTCTCCATACCAACCTAAAATAAATAAAAATGTTTTTAATATTTTCTTCACCAAAAACAATTTACCTTCTAAACATCTTTTGGAGATCTTTTGCAGATCTTTTACACTTCGTAGGCTCCACAAATTTTCGCACTTTTGTTCAATTTACATTTTATATCTCATACTTTAATAAATTTGCCACATATTTAACAAAATGCATCAGCATTATACTTACACTTTCTCGATGATATTTTAACCTTTTTGAGATTTCTACAAAACACTTGTAACGAAATTATTACAGCCAATTTTATGCAACGTGATTTTTCTATTTTATTTTAAAAAAGATTTTAGTTACAGCGACGGCAGCCTTTCGCCGGAGGTATTGGCACGTTAAGAAGGCGCCATCCAGTTCTTCAAAGTTACTGAAGATATAAATAAACCCTAAAACTGGAAAAGGGTATATTGTTATTAAAGACTCAATAATAGTACTAGACATTTAATACACACAAGCACAATCTCAGAGAACAAACATAGAACAAAAATATAAAAATTAAACAGTTATAACAAAAAATCAAAAGTGTCAAACAGTGATGTCCACAACTACCCTTCTAAGTTAGGCATGTAAAGAAGAAGGTTTGATCTTAACAGATCTTCTTATCCTATAAGAGCTCCTGCCTAATTTACAAAACATTTCAGATTTGATTATCCTAAACCAACTTAAACTAAACTAAATTAAATCAGATATGAAAATCAGAATGTAAATTAAACTAAATTAAATCAAAGTACATCAAATTGTATAACGTTATTACATTGCGGTAGTGAGATAGCGATTAAGCAAATAATGTTAAAGATTCATGGAAATACTAATAAAATAATAACAAATAATATATTATCTGGCTTTATCCTTTTTTGTCACGCTGCGCGATTATCCAGCCTATGGACTGTCCCTTTACTAAGATGTTTCTTTATTGAGCAGTTCTGTACCTAGAACGCGGGGGTCCTAAAAGGTCCGGAATCTACATTGATTGAGTTCTGCAATAACTGGGCCCCCAAAATGACAGGATTCTATAACGACCGGGCCCTAAAACTCTCTCTAATGCAAGGGTCCGACGTGAACGTGACGTCTGTTCGGCTCGAAGTGTGATGATCGACTCCCTCGGCCTTCGTCCCGGAGAATACAGGTGCGCTCTCAAATAAGACTCGCCGCAAAACAATCTTACCTGTAGCGGCCAATAATGTGTAAATGCTACACACTATATGGTTGTTTACAACTTGAGCGCAGTCTGCAGGTACCGGCGCGAATGTAACAAATCCCCACTTTCGGCGGTATGTTTAAATAAACAAAGATTATGTACTGTTTCTTTGAAAACTCAAAAATCTGTATTATTACTATTTACACTACAAAAGCAAAAACTTGAAAGGGGTTGTGGATATTTTTCCTTTATTTTGAAGCATGATGAATAAGGAAATTATGAAATGAACTCAAGGACAAAGAAAATTTGTAAAGTTATGCTATTTACTGTTTCTATAAAAAGTCAAAAATCTGTATTATTACTATTAACACTACAAAAGCAAACTTCAAAGAGGATGTCGATATTTTTTATTTATTTTGGTGCATGATGAATAGGAAAGTCATGAAAAGATTTTTTATAGAGTTATGTTATTTATTCTTCAAGATAAAATAAAAAATGCCGTATTATCCTTTGTAGTTATCCTTCTGCTTCCTTTATATTTCTGATACTCTTATTGGAACAAACCTTTAAAGTTGTGGTTTATTAAAAGAACGCAGTTGTGTCATATCTCGTTGTTCAATTATTTTAACCTGGTACAATCTAAACACTCTTTAATAAATTAGCATATATTACTGACTCCATTTGTATGTAAGTAGACTGTATATCTTTTACTGAAATAGCAGATTGTCATACCTTTCGGTGCAGCTCTTCCTACAGCAGTTCTATTAGATTAAGATTCTTAGGTGGCCACCAAAATCTAAACATCCACTTCATAATATTCAATTATGTTTTCAGACATTTTTTCCCAATTTTTCTCGAATTATTCGTATATTTTGTAATATTCCATCTATTTTCTAAGTACAATACAGAATTCAGGTATTCATTTCCCACCGGACGAATACGTTCTTCGTGTAGAACCGACAATTTTAAATTTCCGTTTAGGAGTCCACAGCTTCTTTTTTTACTCTTCGAACATTCAGTCTTTGTGCTCTCTTACCCAAACTAAATGCTTGATCTTATTTTCTCTCATAACATCTGGTTACAAACAGCAATTCTTCCAAGCAAACCAGCTACGCCTAAACGCCCCTTTACTGTTGTTACGTTAATTGGAATACGACGAGTAGTATTCATTTCGGCCGCAATTTCTGATTCAGCCTTACATGTATTTTTCTTATTAAGCAATACAATAATACGATCCCCCGAAGAAGTTGCAAATTTTGTTCGATTAGATATTTTTTTTGTTTGATGAATAATTACTGTATTTGTTATGAGTAAAGGATTTATTTATGCATAAATGTGTAAAGTAGTACGACCAAAAAGTAAGATGACTTTTGTTTTAAAAATTGTCGCGCTTACGTATCGATACAGCCATTTGTTTTTCAAGTTGGTACGACTATCCTCCTTGTTTCATGTCATTACATCTCTTAAATTAAAAATTATAGCTTCTTTAAAATTGTTAAAAAAATGCCAGCAGTATTTTAAAATACATAAATTTATCGAGAATTGACATTAAATTAAGACTAAAAGACAAAATTTCTTGGGCTGATATTTTAAATGAATTAGAAAGTGTTACAGCGACGAAACAATATTAAGTCTGGGCATTTTTTACAAATTATTTAATACCAACTCAATATTGGATAAACTTGCTTCCACCTACGTTTAATAGGAGAGATAGAAAACAGTGAAGTTGTCAATCGAGCCTTTTAAATATATATATATATATATATATATATATATATATATATATATATATATATATATATATATATATATATATATATATATATATATACATATTTATGCTTTATTTGAGGCCGATCGTCGATATTGATATAAAGACCTAGCTCTTGGATAAAAAAAGGTTAAAAACCCCTGGATTACGGAATACTTCTTCAAAGCAGGCTTAGACAAGAACAGGCGATATTGCGTCACCCTACCATACAGCCCACTCTACATTAATTTCAACAGGTTATATCCTAATAGGCTTACATAGGCTTTGTCTAAACCTTGGTTAAACAATGCGTCTATTATGGCCTGCTTTGAGATTGAGTCAAATGTTTTTACAAAGTCGATACAAACCAAGAATAGTGGTATGATGTATTTATTATGCATTTCTATAATTTACTGTAGAATCTGGATGTGATCCATTATACTAAATCCAGATCTGAACCTTGCTTGCTCTCTTGGTTGTACGTCATTTACTTTTCTTCTAGTTCTTTAAATGTTACTGTACTCATTCTTTTTCTAAAATAATGACTTCTGCATTTTTTCCATAAGTTGGGTATTTTTTGTTCTTTGAGGCATTTTGAGAATAATTTTGCTAGTTTTTTTATGTAAAGTCCGATACCAGCTTTTAGCATTTCAAAAGTTATACTGTCCATTCCTGGAACCGTGCCATTTTTCATCAATGCTATAGCCATTGTCATTTTCTCCATTCGAATATCTGGCATTTGTTCTTTCGTAGGCATTGCTTCCTTTGTCATGTAATCTTCTGACAACCTCTAACATTTCCACACGCGCCCTTCACATCCTCGTTCATTTATGCAAAAAATTGCATTCTTTTCTTTCTCAGCTTCTGTTCAGCTTTATTAATTCTCTTGTTTCTTTCTAAGGTTTTTGGACTATCTGAGTGCTGAAACCTCATGCCTCCTCTCAAATTCGTTTTCTTATAGTTTTGCAAAGCTCCACATACTCGACCCTGCCAAATGAACTCCCTACATTCCTCTTTGCCCGTCGTTTATTTATTAAATTAATGGTCTCATTTCAGATTTTTGACTGTCTGGAACATTTATCTTCTGGTACTATTGAAGCAGCTATTTCAATAACATTGCTAATTATTTCTTCACCTTCACTTTCATATTCGCCAGTTGTCAGTGCAGTCACCCATCAAGATTTTACATCTATATCTCTCCTTATCTAGAAGGTCTGCCGCATAATAAATAAAATTCCTTAATTGTCTCATCATATTACTTATAAATGGTGCATAAGCTTGGACGATTTGAAACTTAAACTTTTTATTCACCTGAATGAAGCATTGAGCTAATCATCCAGATATGCTTTCAAATTTTACGACACTATCTTTCAGCCTTCGGTTGACGAGGAATCGAATTCCACCACATCGTCCATTCTCGGTACCCTGAGTGTAGAATACGTGATCAGTCGAATCCAGTTTGATTAGCTCTTCGTCCTTTCTTCGTGTTTCACATAGTCCAATGATGTCTTAATGTATGCTATTAAGTATTAAGTTCGAACAATAGTTCTTATAGTCTGGCATCCATTATTATTGTCCGTATATTAAGTGAAGCTTAAAGACATGGACTATAATCACACCGGTCCAGTGTGGATTGGCAGATTTTGGATCATGTTTGTTTAAGGCCTCTACCTTGACATGTACGCCAGAGATGACATATTATATATTACCATATACATATCACCAAAAACCGTACAAACCAAAGCTGATAAATTGCACAGTAAAGACCTTATTTCAATAGTTAGATTTCAAAAGATAAGTACATTTTTAAAGGAGAAATTGCAATACAAAATTTAAGAGATGATTCATGCAATGACAATCACATTTTCCTATTAAAATTAAATTGTATTAAAATTCAACATATTTTTAATGCACCATCAAATAACACATTCTTCGAAAACGTTTAGAAATCAAAAATATTCTGCCCACTTCAACTGCCAACCAGTGTGATTCAGTCCCACAGCCTGTCTATTAGATTATTTCACTCGGTCATAAAAAAAACCTAATCGAATAATTTCACCGAAGCTTCTACCCACAATTCGCTCAAAATTATCCGCATATATAAATGACGATTCCATCGTTATCGCCTAGGTTATTATCACTTCCTCGTGCGATCGCAGTCCTTGTAGAGGCCAGTGACGAAGTGTTACTTAAGCAAGAAAATAATCAGCGGTATTCAACAGCGTTAGTCTAGCAATCATTAGGTCGCAGAGAACGGTTAAGCTAGACTCACGGTACAAATAAATGAGATATTTTTGGAGTTTAGTTTCAGTGCGATAATTGAGATTTCCTACTAATAAAAGCTTAGGGGGGCATTTTTGTATTTTCTTTTACTAATTATCTTTGTTTTAACGGTTTTTTTATCAGTCATTAAAACTGTATATTTATTCCATTCTTGACTTCTTTTATATTGATATTACTATATACATGAAAATGAATATTTATTAAAAGTATAGGAAAAAAGCCGATGTTTTACATATCAACATCGACACGTACACCCTTACGCCGCTAGCTCTTTTATAATCTAGTAGATTTTTATTATACCAATCACTACCATAGTCTCCCATATACTAAATTCCAATAAATGAGTTACCCTTTGATGCTTCAATCGAGGATTTGAAAGGGTACCACGTCTATACTAATAAAGAAAATTGCCCAAACTAGAGTAGAAGAAACTCTTGGTTAAATTATGAACAACAATTTTATTCACAAAAAATGAGTGAGCTATTATGCTAACGAGTGTTAAACGTCATTTCAAGGAAAGAAAAAGAATAGAGGTCTTGTAAGATATGAAATGTAAGTAAATAGTAGAACAAATAAATACAATGAGATAGAGCCGACCGCGGTATCGACAGTTGGCCCGGTAGCAGGTGCGACTTCTGCTATTTCGGTATGGATGTTTATGTGTGTACACTCTACCGGTCCCTAATACGACATTCACTAGCCAGTATATTCTGCAGGTAGGTTTTAGCCTCAGCACAAATCAAATCATCAACATACTTATAAATAAGAGCAAATAAAATGGTAATTTTCTAATAATAACGTCAAGAAGGACAAAAACCAAATTTGAACATACTTGTATGATTTTTTACTCTATGCCAGTGTTCAAACTACGATAAAAAAGTTCAAACTAAAATATGGAACAGAATACAGATAAGCCAAGAATTGTGTTAATAGAGAAAACATTTATTTTATATTATATATAATTATTTTATATTATATATATATATATATATATATATATATATATATATATATATATATATATATACATTCTAATTCAAAAGTGCCAAGATTGTATGCTCTACCAAAAATTCATAAATTAGGAAAATCAATGAGACCAATTGTATCAGCCATTAATTCTCCAACATACAAATTGGCAAAGTGGTTAACAAAGGGATTTCAAAATCTACCAAACCAACTACCTTCCTGATCTGTGACAAACTCAACCAAATCCATAGAAAAAGTAAATAACATACATCTACAGGAAGGTGAGGTTTTGGATTCCTTTGACGTTCCACCGTTGTTTCCGAGTGTCCCGATTCCACATACCTTAAAATACCTGAGGGAGTTACTCGAGTTAAACGGTCTTAATAACAAGATTGTTTCTGAGTACATCTCCTTAACAAGATTATGTATGAAGCAAAATTGTTTTCAGCCTAATAACAGGTTTTACGAACAACAAGAAGGAACGGCAATGGACAATCCTCTGTCACCGGTCTTAGCCAACTTATTCATGAGTAAATTTGAAACCCAGGCAATAGATGAATTCAGTTACTTTCCGAAGGTATGGTTAATATATATGGATGACGTTTTTGCCATTTTCGATTTGAAAAATGAAAACTTAGATGATTTTATTAAGAACTGAAACAGTAAATCGCAAAATATAATTTTCACGCATGAACTTGAAAACAACGATAGTTTACAATTTCTGGATGCTTTAGTTAGTAGAAACGATAAAAATGGGTTAGATTTTGATATGTTTAAAAAAAATCACCACCAGTTCGAAATACATTGCTAACGATTCAAATCATAATTTCCAAAATAAGATGGCTAGTTTAAATTTTATGGTAAATAGATTAATTAATTTTCCTTTAAATAAAGATAATTATAACTGAAAATTAAAATTAATTAGGGAGGTATTTGAAGTGAATGGTTATAATAAGACCATTGTAGATAAATTAATTAGAAAACGAAAGTTCAGCAAATTGTTGAAAGAATCTTCGACTTTTCAAAAAGGATCTGAACACAAATAAATTCATGGAATACCATTTGATGCCCAGTTAACAAGAGAGCTAGACAAAATTTTGAAAAAAGTGGACATTAAGGTTGTGTACAAACTATATAATAAATTAACAGGAGTTCTGGGTAATCCAAAGGGTAAAGTAGATCAACACGAAAAGTCGGGGATTTACGAAATTAGTTGTCAAGACTGTGATCGAAGGTATATTGGGCAAACAAAAAGATCCATATTGACAAGATATAAAGGACATATTGCCCACATCTAATATGGGAGAAATGAAAAATCTTGTATTACCCAACATGCAATCGAACATGACCACAGTATAGACATAAGTCATTTAAGACTAATTAAAAGTGTTAATAATAATAAGACTATGGATGCATATGAAAGCATTCAAATAGAAAAATGTAAGAAAATCATGAACCGGGATAAGGGACCTATGCCGTTTAGTCAACTTTTTCAATTGTTAATGTAAGGCCTAGTAAACTTCACGATTCTTGATTTTTACACTCTTCGTTAGGTAAGGTTTTCATATAAATAGAGCATAGTTTAGTTTTAGAATTAGATTAAATCATCTCCTGATGATGCTAATATGGTTAGCGAAACGTGCGTCGAGAAGTTAAAAAAAAGTGATTTGGTGTTTAGTGGTAAATCTCTTCAAGTTTAGTGTTTCACACCAAAGATTCCAATAGAAGATTTGACAAACTTACACTTGAGATCCTTAATCCAATTGCCTAATAGCACCGAGGCAAACAAGGGTGAATCGGAGGAAAGTCACATAGAAAAACAAGTCGAATGAACTTATTTGCCAACCCAACAATATAATTTACAACAATTTCTTACTGCATTAAAATTAGTTAATTTCAATGGAGTAGTGCTGTGAGGTATTCAAACAGAGGGATTTCAAATACAACAACATTGGATGACTGATGCTCTTGACAATACAATACAATACAAATTGACAATAAAAAAATAGCAAACGGTCAGAGGAACACCGCTTTAAATACTCCTCGCTAAATCGATATATCTAGAGAGCCTACAGAAGAGAAAAAGTTGTCGCATCAAAAAACTTATCAAGAACTCCACTCACATGCTAATTCAAACAGCACCAAAGACCTGTATAAAGCGGAGAAGAAAATAATAAGAAAATATACATCACGTACATGGATAATACAGAATACATAAGGCGAGAAAAAAATAACAGATATCGAAGGCATTTTAGCCAAATGGAAATCATATTTCAACAAATTCTCCCAAGATTGGTATAATCCCAGCATATCTAATTTGAAAACACGTGAACTTAATATTAAAAGCGAAAATAAAAAGTGTTATAGGCAGTGTAATAAATAGCTCAGGCCCCAAGATTTGGACGGAATCAAAGCAGAAATAAATTGAAGCAGGGGTAGACATGTTTTAAAATATCTGCCAGACAATGTGAGTACTGGATTATGGCAAGAATATTGGTTGGTGTCAGCATTTATACCGCTACACAAATAGAGATCCAAAGAGACTCCACATTATCTACGAATGTTTAAAATCGTAGTTTTCATAGCAATTTCCCCCAGAGCACACTGAATTAGTTCCAGGGGGAGGTACAAGTGAACAAATATTCAACATTCAACAAATAATCGAAAAAGGTAGAGAAGACAACAATCCTGTATCTCTGTTTCCCTAATTATCGAAAATCGTTTGACACGCTAAAATGGGGCAAAAAATGAGAGTATTAGATCACCTGATAGACTTAATTTCTCATCTATACGAAAAAAATTGAGCAGTGGCAAAAATTTAAAAATCGAATATCCGCACTTATTGCGAGGAACGGCGGATAAAAGGCCTTTATTATTAAAAAAGTTGAAATTCGTATTTACGGACTAAAAATAAACGATGAGAAAACGAGAATAATGATTATCGATCGCCAAACCATAATATGCCCAATACCATTCAAACAGGGCCATTTAAAGTAGTAAGCCGGGACGCCTGGGCTTTAATATCGAACCAGCGAGGTAACACTCATGAGATCGGAAGAAAATGTGAAATGGCAAAAAATATAATGCAAAATTTACAGAAGATCTGGAGGGATAGGAACATAATCCAAAATATCAGATAGTAAAATACTTAGTTTTTCCAATATTGCTATAGCCGCTGAAGCATGGAGACGGATCCTTCGCATTCCATAGACTGCCAGAAGAACCAACGCATCTGTTTTTCAAAAAATGAATAAACCCACAAGGCTATCACAAATTTTTCATAAACGAATACTAAGATTCTTCGGCTATATTGAATATTGAAAAACTGGTGCTGAAGGGACATAAGGAGGATTCTAAATTACACCGTAGACCCCAAAAAGGTGGACAGACCAAATTAAAGGTCTGACTTATTAATTTCTCTAATCTGCAGCAAAGAAAGCTAGAAATAGAGAACTCTGGTGAGAAGTAATACAAAAATGCCGCGCGAACGAAGAAGAAGAATAATTAAATTCATATGAAAGTAAAATTACTCATAAATTCCAATAATTTACGTTGATAAAACTTTAAAGCAAAATCAACTTTTCTTCATTAAATTATTAGTGGTGATGAAAGGTTAATTCTAAACAGCCACATAACAACCACATAAAAAAAATAATGGTTAACACCAGAACAACTACCTTTGCCCACTTCAAAACCAGGTTTTCATCCTAAAAATGTTAGTGTCGGTATAGTGGGATTATAAAAGAATTATTCTCTGAGGTACTGAATCCTAAGGAAACCATAAGTGCGGAATATTATTGTGCTGAATCTGATAGACTAAAGATGGTTTTGATTTAAAAACGCCCAGGACTTATTTATCGAAAAGACGTTATTCTGCACCATAATATTGTAAAACCTCATAGTGCCGGAATCACCCAAGAAAAAATCGAAATGATAAGCAGGTAAGTTTCCTTCTTCGTCACTTCCTCACCCATAATATTTTCTTGATACTTCAACGCTAGATTACCATCGTTTCACACCTATTTTCATTTTCCACCCATTTTCTTCGTGAAAAAAATGTCCCACGGCGACATCTACTGCACTCTAAGAATATTTTACTTTAAAATTACCTTCATTTTGCAAAAGGGACATAAACTTTGTGCGGGAGATGGGTGAAGATTGTCAATAAGAATGTAGATAATATTAAAGATTAACACTGTATTAACTCTTAAATAAAATAAAATTTTGTATGGTATTAAAATCGACATTACTTATGGGTACACCTAATATTTTTAAATATTTTATATTTTCTTTTTACATTTGGTTTTCATTATAGAAATTTTTTGTATAGCATTTTTCTGAATATTCTTCAAATATTAATTAAAGATAGGGATCGGCTTCAAATCATTATGGCAAATGTCACCATGGAAATCATCATGGCACATCAAATGTCTGGCAAATTATCATGGAACGCTTAACAGCATACTAACACTTGCAAATCGTCAAAATTTGTTATCAAAATCAGTGTTATGTGAGCCAAACTTTTTAAATCTTTTGTGGTACACATAATCGCACAACCAAATGATGTATTCGCTGAATTATCGACAAATTCCGAACGCATTTCATGCTGCTCAATATTCTTTAAAAAAAAGTCAAATTAATGTGCATTCCGAAGAAAATACCGCCGCATCAATTTATTAATGGATATCGTTACGGAGCGATTATCAATTTGCATGGTATTGGTCGGGAGATGTGATTCCTACAGGATGGCTCCACATGTCATACAGTCAACGCAACAATCGATTTATTGAAGGAACAATTGGTGAGAAAATTATTTCGAGGAATGAACCTGATAATTGGCCACCATGGTCATATAATTTCCGGTCTTTAGATTATTTTCTTAGGGGTTATGTTAAATCTCTGGTCTATACTGATAAACCAACAACTATTGATGCCTCGGAAACCCACATAATTCCGACGATTGCGAACATAAAATCCCAATTGCTTGAAAAAGTGCTCGGAAATTGGATTGTCAAAATGGGCTTTGTCGGAAGTAACCGCGGCGGACATTTGTCCAAAAGTGTTTTCAAATATTAATGCAATATTTTTCAATTTAAAACGATATTTCACATAAAATAAATATATAGTTTCAAGATTATTTGGCTGCGAGGCAATTTGGTTGCTTTTTATTTTATTGGTTTTTAGTTCGGACGCACTTAAAAATCACCATATATAAATATGTATATATCCAAATTATTCAAATTATTCGATTGATATCCGAATATTTGCAAACCAACTAAATCTTTAATTACTTTTACCATTATTACATATACACTTATTTTTACTCCTTGTTTTTTATTCGCATTATTTCGTAATTCCTTCACTTCTCTGTCTACCTGCCGCTCTTCTCTCGCAAACCAGTTCACGTGCATATGCCAATTTCTTTATCTTTTTTAGTTTACACACTTCTGGGAACTTATATTTTTCTGTCATATTATATACACGACGATCGCGTTGGCGCGGACAGTAAGGTGGCAGCCTCCCGCTGCTGTGCCGAAACCGCAATTGGTGCAGTAGTCGGTTCGATTCCAGCACTCGGATGGTTGTTTTTCTTTCTTTCTTCCCACCCACAAGCACACATATACACTTACATATACACACACACGCACATACACTTAAATGTCTGGAGCCACATTAGCTGTGGTGTTTAAGGCGTCAGCCTTATGATACGGCAGTTAATGTGGAGCGGGTTCGAATCCCGTATTAGGCAAAAAAGCTTTTCTAAAATTCTTGTGAATGTTTCTAGGTAAGAGTCTGACAAGGAATCACCTCTCAGTCACGCCAATTCGAAGCTGGATAAGGCCGGATTCCTTCTGAGAGGTTTTATACGTTGTTCACTCGCCAGTCGGTAGGCTTCTCGAGATACTTTCGGTTAAGCACAAAACCAAGGATTGATAGCCCAAGAGGGGTGCTGACCGGGGTTTTCAGTAGCTGATGACCGTGGTTCGGAACCCACGTTAAGCTGTAGGGGTCCAGTCCCTAAATAGCCTTCTCAATTGCTGATGCGCCTCTAACCCCAAAACTTTACTTTTACTTAAATGTCTGTGATTGTTTCTAGGTAAGAATATAAAATCCGACAACGAATTACCCGTCAGTCACGCGAGTTAAAGGCTGGATAAGGCCAGATGCCTTCTGAGAAGTAAGTATTCTACGTTGGTCACTCACCAGTCGGTAGGTTTTCTGATAGACTTATGAGTGAGCACATAACCAAAGGTCTGAGAGGGGTGCTGGCCTGGGTTTGTCAATAGCTCATGACCGTTGTTCGAAACCCACGTTAAGCTGTAGGTCCAATCGCTAAATAGCCTTAGTTGCTGATGCGCCTCTAACCCTAATACCTTTGCCTTTCTTTATTATATAGAGTAGTTCTCAAATTGTCGTCGAGTTATGGAGAGAAACTTTTTAGCTTTAGCTCTTTTAGCTCTTTAAATACCACTCTCTTATGCTTACTCCAGCTGCATTGAGTCATCAACTCGAACACTACTGACAAACTGCTGTCTGCGTCCAATATCACTTAGCTTCCAATCTGCATCTCCTTCCTTTCTATATAACTAAATGTCCTTATATAGCTAAGTTATAAAGAAGTAGACACTATCTTCCAGGTCTCTGGCATTTGAATTTATTTGTTATAATTTCATATATAGTTTCTCTCTTCCACACACACACACATATATATATATATATATATATATATATATATATATATATATATATATATATATATATATATATATATATATATATATATATATATATATATCCCCTTTGTGGATCAGACCTTGACGTGGTAAAGGGGTTTGAGTAGGACAATGAAGCTTTGAGCTATGCCGTCTGGAGTCTATGCTCCTGGGAGGGTCACGCCTGGCGGACAGGTCAAAGCGGAGGCCTCAGGCTAACATGATCCAAAATCTGCCAACCCGCATTGGACCAGCGTGGCAGATTACGGTCCATACCTTCAACATGGTATTTCAGTATGTTGAAATATGACAGTACAACCTCAAACACGGCCCTCATTCCCCGGAGGCCAAGGGGCAACTACCTACGGCAGCGGGAAGACCTGCCCCAAGGCAGAGGGTGCTAAGAATCACCGGGTTAGATCAGGCTGCCATTGGACTTTTGACATTGCAACGTTAAATATACGGACTATGAAAACAGAGGCCCGATTGCAAGAACTGTTAATCGAGCTTGACAACATACATTGGGATATTATTGGGCTCTGTGAAACACGAAGGAAGGGTGAAGAGTTAATCAAACTGGAACCAACTGGACACGTACTCTACACTCGAGGTACGGAAAATGGCCGATGTGGCGGAATAGGATTCCTCATCAATCGAAAGCTGAAGGACAGTGTGGTAAAATTTGAAAGTACATCCGACCGATTAGCCCAATGCGTCATTCAGCTGAATAAAAAGTTTAGGCTTCAAATCGTCCAAGCTTATGCACCAACTATAAGCCATAAAGATGAGGAAATTGAGGAATTTTATGATGATGTGGCCCAGCTTTTATACAAGGAGAAATGTAGGTACAAAATCCTGATGGGTGATTTTAATGCCAGAATTGGAACAACAAGAACAGACGAAAATGCAACTGGCCCATATGGAACTGGTGAGCGAGACAATAGAGGTGACAGATTAGTTGATTTTGCTGAAGGACAAGAACTATATATTATGAATTCATTCTATAAGAAAAATATCAGCAGAAAATGGACATGGAAAAGTCCATCTGGGCTCACAAGCGAAATTGACTACATCATGACCAACGATAAAACAATATTTACCAATTGTACTGTCCTTAACAATTTTAATGTTGGAAGTGACCACCGAATTGTACGAGCAAGGGTTCGGATTGACTGTCGAAAAGAGCGCGAAAAAATGGTAAGATCAAAGAAGGGCAAGGTGGATTCTGGAAAAATGCTGGAGAGAGGAAGCGATTTTGAGATTGCTTTGTCAAACCGGTTTGCTGCGTTACAAGATCCAGAGGAGGTGGAAATATCAGTTCAATATGAAGAAATCGCCAACAATGTACTTCAAACGGCTGCTTCAATAGCACCAGAGGAAAAATGTCTCAAACAAACAAAAATCTCCAGTGAGACCATTGATTTAATGAAGAAACGGCGAGCAATGAGAAATGCAGGTAGTCCTTTCGGCAGGGTCGAGTACACTGAGCTCTGCAAAACTATAAGAAAACGTATCAGAGAGGACACGCGCCGATTCAATATGCAGCTAGTGCAAAAAACCCTGGAAGAAAACAAAGGAATTAACAAAGCTAAACAGAAGCTGAGAAACAAAAGAACGCAAATATATGCTTTAAAGCGTGAGGATGGCACAGTGTGCAGGACGCGTACCCAAATATTAGAGATTGTCAGAAGGTTTTATTCCCACTTATATGAAGATCAGAGCCAGTCAGGGACAGCAATACCCACGGAAGAACAATATATAATACCAGATATCCTAGTGGAGGAAGTAACAAATGCTATAGAATTGATGAAGAACGGCAAGGCTCCAGGAAAGGATAGTGTAACTGTCGAAATGCTAAAAGCTGGTGGTCGGACGTTACATAAAACACTGGCAAAATTATACTCAAAATGCCTCAAAGAACAAAAAGTACCTGACTTATGGAAAAATGCAGAAGTGATCCTTTTACATAAAAAAGGAGCACAGGAACATTTAAAGAACTACCGTCCAATAAGCCTCCTATCAGTGATGTACAAAGTTTTCACTAAGATAATTTCTAAAAGAATATTAAAAAAACTGAATGACGCACAACCAAGAGAACAAGCAGGATTCAGAAGTGGATTCAGTACAATCGATCACATCCAGGTTGTACAGCAGGTCATAGAAAGGCACAACGAATACACCATGCCACTGTGCTTGGCTTTTATCGACTACGAAAAAGCATTTGATTCCATCTCAAAGCATGCGATAATGGATGCACTGCTTAGCCAAGGTGTAGAGAGAGCCTATGTATACCTATTAGAATCGATATATGATGGAGCTACAGCCACAATTCACCTTGATGATCTTGAAGTGGGAATTAATATAGAACGAGGTGTACGGCAGGGTGACGCAATATCGCCTATTCTTTTCTCGGCTGGCCTTGAAGAAGTATTCCGTAAACTGGATTGGGAACAGGATGGGGTAAACATCAATGGTGCAAACTTAAACCATCTTAGATTTGCAGATGATATTATTCTCATTTCACAAGACCCAGAGGAGCTGCAAAGACGCATACAAGAACTGCAAAGGGCTGGCGAACCATTTGGCTTGAAAATAAACCTGAAAAAGAGTCAGGTTATGTTCAATAACTTCGCTCAGGATAGAAGAATTTCAGTTTTAGGAAGGGATTTAGAGATTGTGGACAGCTTTGTATATCTTGGGCAGAGGATTTCCATGGAGGGGAATACCGCCCGGGAGGTGGAACGGCGTGTTAAATGTGGCTGGCAGGCATTTGGTAGGCTCAACATAGTGTTTAAGAGCAGACTCCCACTTTGCCTGAAAAGAAAAGTATTCGATCAGTGCGTTCTACCCGTTATGACATACGGAAGTGAAACCTGGACACTCACATCGCAATCAATTCAAAAACTTCGGGTAGCACAGAGGGGAATGGAAAGATGTATGCTTGGCATTACAAGACGAGACAGAAAGTCCTGCGCATGGATCAGGGAACAAACAAAAGTCTGTGACATCATTGGAAGAGTAAAACAGTTGAAATGGAGATGGGCAGGCCATATAGCGAGGCGATGGGACGACAGATGGACCAAGGCAATCCTGGAGTGGATACCGCTTGATCGCAAACGTCCGCGAAGAAGATCGAAAGCACGATGGACTGATGACATCGTTAAGTATATTGGACCCGAGTGGCAGAGGAAAGCCCAGGACCGTGAAGGTTGGAAGCATGCTGAAGAGGCCTTCATCCTGCAGTGGATCGATACGGGCTGATGATGATGATGATGATGATATATATATATATATATATATATATATATATATATATATATATATATATATATATATATATATATATATATAGATCTTCAGTTTTACTTTAGATTTACTTTACTTTAGATTTTTTATTAAGAAATCTGCTACAAAAAATACCGCTGTGCAATATACCACTCCTTAAGATAAACTAATTCTTATGCCCGTTGTTCCATTTTATCATTCCAACATATTCATTTATATATTTAAGATAGATGCATTATTATAAATTTATACCAATTTTAATAGTGTACTTTCTTGCATCAGCAGTCAAGTGCAAATATTTATCAATAAAAATTCCCATAAATTGCATTTCAATGTATCATATAACTTAAATAATAACTTAATTATGTATAAAGATATCCTAACAACTTAAATTATAAATCAAAGTTTATCGCGTTGGTCTTTCCTCCTCTCCTCATCAAGACAACGCTAATTAGATTCATTTTTCAAGCCATTTTCCCCAGATTTCTTCCAAGTTAACAGATATCGAAATATTCATTTTTTTTCAATACCTGATTATAATGATGAATACAGACCAGACTTTTTGATTTTTTTTAACTGTTTGGCCTAAATCATAGATTTCCAGCTGGGGCGTTACCGGTCCCCAGTCCAGAAGCATATGGGGGGCGTTAAGATAGGTCGTGGCGTACTTTCTATTAAGAAAATTAATATAATAAAATACTTTGAAAATACCTAGTCTTTTTCTGAATAAATATTTTATCTAGCTACAATACAAAATATTGGTTTTTCGTTTGCGTTTTAAAAAATAACTTATATTTCCTTTTACAGGACTAATTATTATAAATGAACAATGTATAGTGCGGTTCAAGATATGCCGTTGACCGAACGGCTGCAATAAATTGTTAACAACCCCTATCGTAACGAAACCCGGCATAATTCCAAAAAAAGTAAACTGGGCCGGGCCTAATAAAATAATAGGTAAGAAAATAAAATTAATCGAGTTCGTTCGATATTTCTAAACTACGAATTTTAAAACACATCATTTATCGCCCGATGATAAGCAAATTGTTAAAAATGTGTATGTTTCTTTATTGAATAGGGGGTTTAATGTAAATGCAGCAGAAACGTCTTAATTAACGAAAACGCCATTACCTACAGTTAAAGATATTGTGACGAAGCCAATTAAAGCCAAAAAAGTTCGTAGTGATTCCGGTAAAAGCAAATGTGTTGACGAAAACGACAAAGACTTAATTCGATAGCAAAATGTATGCAATGCTTGAAGAGCAAACTGTGCCTGCATTGCATTCATTGCAACAGCGACTAAGGAAAGATGAAACCAACATTCTTTGCAGCAGAACTAGCCTCTGGAGAATATAATGTCTAATGGGTTTTGCATATCGGGCCATTAATAAAAGACAAATATTAATGGAATCACAACGATTGCGACGATGACGGTTTAACTATTTAAACTCTATAATAAATATAGATTAGAAAATCGTCGCATTATTTACCAAAAATAGCCTTTTGCCCAATGTCCCTAAGGATAGCGTAATTGTAATGGACAATGCTAATTATCATAACCGCCAAAAAATAAAGTTCCTAATGCAAATAACACTAAATTGGAAATTCAGTTCATTCAATTTTATAAAAAAAACGATATATACTTCGAAAATGCGTATAAAAAATGTGATATAGAAATATTAAAAATATTTAATATTAAAAAGGAATATGGATGTGATACCATTGCTGTCGATATAGGACATACGGTTTTACGGCTTCCCCCGTATTACTGTTTTTTTAATCCAATTGAGCATATGTGGCATCAGCTAAAATCTAATGTTAGAACAGAAAACATTTATCCGACTCTAAGTGCAAGTGTTGCAACATTAATTAAAAAGATTGTAGATAGTATTCTCAAAGAAAGTTGTATAAATTCGATTAACTATTTTATTAAAATAAAAGATTCCTATGTATCATTTACTAACAATATAGAACAACTTATTACTAATGTAATAGTACATAGTGTAATGTAATGTAAATCAAAGTGACAGTGAGAGTGAAACCGAATGAAATGTATTATTAAATTTAAGTTATAATTTTTATTGTACTAATAAATTCAAAATACACAAACCAATAAACAATGTTTTAGTCATACATAATAATAATAATTTTACAATATTTTATTTTTTCCAAAATTATTTAGAAATTAAACTATTCCGACTCTAACGTCTTTGAAGAAACTGGAAATATTTTTTTTGTAATTTATTGGGGCAATTAACATTTTACCGAAAGGCAACGAAATATCTTGAACCGGACTATACATCTCGATTCGTATTCACTTCTGAATAGGTCGATCGATCTATGCTCGCATTCTAAAGTTGCTAAAGGCTGAAGAATCCCTTTTTACTATCACATTCGACGTTTTTAAAACTGATAAGCTATTTTCTGCAACAGAGCTCTATCTAATTATGTTATCTTATTGTTATGGCTTAAATAAACATTAAAGAAATTAAATTAGCATGAGGTATACGTATACCTTATACGGTTTAGTATTGTCAATGACAAGTATTTGCAAATTGGTAAGCAAAGACGCGATTCATGCAATCAAGCATGTTTCGACAAAAATATCGCTGAGCAAGGGCACCAGCATAGCAAACAAACAAAGGCATATAAGTTGGCGTGCCCAAAATAAAAATCTATAAAATGTAGGGATAGTTCTAGGAATGTCTAGTTATGTTATCGTGCTTCGTCAATAATCCATATTCATTATAGCAAATAACTATGTATAAATCTTTTAATTTATTTAAACCGTAGCAAACTTTATATTTCACAAAATCTGAATTTAAGAAGAAATAACTGTAATACAGTATTGAGTATTTAAAATATGAGTTTACGCACTCTCCTACGAACCAGTCTTTACCTATCTGTAAAATTTGCCAAAAAGTTTATTCAAATGAAGCAATGAAGCCTTCTAGATAAAAAGGACAAAGATTTGTCCTATTTCCAAGGACTGGAAAAGAAATATTTAAAATACCCCACTATATAAAACCTTTTCGCGTCATCTTCTAAACAAGAAGATATTGGATTACGAGCTTCATATAATATTTCATTGTTAATCGCAAAAACGGGAAAACCACACACAATTGGGGAGAAATTAATCTTGTCGGTAGTCAAAGAGGCAATAAAAACTGTTCTTCATCGTAAAACCCCGTCAGATACCTGGACAATTCTTCTGAGCAATAATTCAGTGCAAAGAAGAAAACATGGAATAGTTAAAGACGTTGAAATGTCATTATGCGGTTATTTAAAGACATGCAAATTTTCCATTCAGCTGGATGGATCAACTCCACCAAATAACGAAGCACTACTCTTATACGATCTATTCATAAAAGAAAAAAAACATAGTCAAAAATTATTATTTGTTAAAAATTTGGAAACCGATACAAAGGGAAAATCAATATTTAATACCACAAACAAGTTTTTTCAAGAAATAGAAATTCCTATTCGTAATATTTTGTCAACTGCTACTGATGGTGATCCAGCAATGACGGGGCGTCATAAGGATTTTGTAGCGTATTTTAAATAAATAATATCTACCGTAATCAGCATTTCATTGCAAAAAAAACTGAGTGAACGCCTGCATATATCTCTCATTTACGTTATTAGAGAAGTCAATAAGATTAGAAGTAATTCATTGAACGACAGATTGTTTAGCCAACTTTGTAGTAAATCTTTGTAGAATCGTTTGCTGCTGCACACAGAAGTTCGTTGACTCTGAAAAGGTATTTGTCTGAATGGGTTTTTCAATCTATTTGACTCACTACTGGACTTCTTTGAAAACAAGGACGAAAAACCGGGCGAAAACCTGATTATATCAAAATGATATTGCTTATTTGGCAAACATATTTAATATATTTAATGAAGTTAATTTACAATTGCAGGGTGATGAATTTTATTTAATTTATACAAAACATGTCATAGCTAATTTTGTGAGAAAACTTATTCTGTTCAAACACAACGTAGGGAGAGCTGAATACAGCCACTTTCCCACATTATCAGCAGTCTCTGCAAAACAGGAAGATTTACTTACTCACCGCCGGCACTTGGATGGAAATCACATTGATTTTACGCAGCAATTCCAGGATCTTTTAAACATGCATGTACCGAGTTGGATTTTAGATCCTTTCACAAATGTTAATAAAGCAGAATCATCAAATTTAGAAGAGGAACTCGTAAAATTAACAACTAACGAAGAACTAAAAGTAAAATTTTTAAATGGATACTAATAGTTCCGGCTTCACTACCAACTCTTTGCCCTGGATTGTGGTCAATAGTACAGAAATTTTAAATTTCATTTCCCTGATCGTATTTGGCGGAGCGTGGATTCAGGGCAGTAGCCTACTAAGAAAACATAAGATCAGAACTGTCTACAAGCCGCATAAAACTCTCGCAAACATCATAAAAAACCCCAAGGATAAAATTAGACTGGAAAATCATGGGGAATATAGCATATCTTGTTCCGACTGCAACAAAACATACATAGGACAAACAGTAACATAAAAGCAACTTAAAAAACAAACAAACCACTTCTGTTCTGTCCCAGTACCATCTACAAACAGGATATAAAATCAATTTTGAAGGAGCCAAAGAAATAGCGAATATTGAAAAAAACAAGGTTCGAACAATAAGTGAAGCCCTTGAAATAGAAGAAAGGAATGAGCTAAATACGCGAAACGGCGCTCGCTACATTCCAAAAGCATGAAAATCGCTTCTGAAAACAGAAGAAACACGGCAACGTGGCAACGAAGAAGAAAAATCAATAAACGGACGCTCGATAGCGTTAGCGAGCGCCGTGAATAGTTCCAAACTACCCCAATACAATCTACGCAGTCGCCGGCCGCCTATAAGATCGACGCGCCTATAACTTCGCCGCCTATAACTTCGACCCTACGAAAATAAAACCAACCCTAACAGAAGAGCTTGATAAACAACTAGCTCAGAACTGGCAAGAATTGAAACAAAAAAATATATTAAAATAGCCTTAAAGTTGGTCCCTTTACAAAAACGTAAAAAACATCCGTGGTGGGATGAAGTTTGCGAGCAAGCAGTATTAAACCGAAGTAAAGCATTCGAAGAGTGGAACAGTCAAAAAACAGCAATAAAATATGACATATTTTTGGAAGTAAAAAAACAACATCCAAGCTAATTAGACAATCTAAAAGAAAATATGAAAACAATCTACTTAATGAAATAGAAACACATTTCCAAAAAAATAACACCCCAAAATTTTTACAAATCATTTAAAATTAAATAACAGGCTATCAACCCCAAGGTCTTTGCTTCCAAAAGGAAAACGGACAATTAGCTCTAAATAACCAACACAATTGCAAAGAACTTGCGAAATATTTTGAACAACTACTAAACTGTCCTGAGCCCTTAAACAGATTACCAACACTAAACCCTAAACAAACAAACCCAGATTCATTACAGGGTTTCGGAAGTTCTTGAACAACTCAGGAACGTCAAAGAATTCTAGCGTCACCTTGCGGCCCGATAACAGGGAAAGGGTTAGCTTAATCCTTCTGATATCTAGGATATCTGGGGTAAGTCAATGTTCCCCTTAGAGGGAGTGCGAACGCCTTTAGGCTAAATCATATATTAAAAAAAGTATCTCAAAATCGATTGCCATAGTAGGACAACGTGCAGTACTCTTGCAGGCATGCCACATTGTTGGTAAAATTTTATGCTAAGTGAGAAGAGTTAAAATGCTTTCTCATTTTGGCATTGTAATATAGACCAGGTTAGGCTGAAATGCTTAGTTCAGAACGAGGATATTAAAAAAAAATATATGTATATATATATATATATATATATATATATATATATATATATATATATATATATATATATATATATATATATATATATAACAAACTTTGCTTTTTTTGAGTATAACTCACAATTTGAGCAGAGTTCAATAAAGCCTGGATTAATTGAGCCATAAGTAACAAAGCAACATAATTTAAATGGATAAATCTGTAAATAATTTAATTATGTATATTGTGGATTATGAAATCCTCCTTTGTAAAAATATTTTAAAATTTAACTGACACAAATGGAATTACATATCTGATTTCTAACGTTTTTCATAATTATATAAATACTAAATCTCACTAATATCTATGGTTTTATTTTTTTTTATCATACAACTAACGGCATATACACTTAATACTTCTTTTCCAATTAAAATACTAGTAATATCAGCTGATTTTACACAAACGTAATAACATGTAATAATCAGCTCATTTTTTGAAATCGTTAAATTCCGATGAACGGTTAAGACGGATGAATGATTCAACCAAATAATTTTCTTGATTATGTTTCCTGTTATAATTGAAATTTTATACGAATGTCAGCGTTTGGGATAGTTCTTTTTAGTTGCCAATAATAAAATCGACAATTATCCTAATTTTATTACTTCAAAGTATGATTTGTTTTCATCTGATTATTAGATATTGAATGGTGAACATTTACGGATGTACTTTACAACTAAATAAATAATCTCTATTTCTGTACAATTAAACCATGAATAGCTTAATAATTTATTTCAATATTCTTATTTTTCTTCTGGTATGGTACAGGGACACACACACACAAACACGCACACGCACACACACACACGCACACGCACACGCACACGCACACGCACACGCACACGCACACGCACACGCACACGCACACGCACACGCACACGTACGCGCACACGCACACACCCATACACCCACACACGCACACACGCACACACGCACACACGCACACCCACACACACGCACACGCACACGCACACACACACGCACACGCACACGCACACGCACACGCACACGCACACGCACACGCACACGCACACGCACACGCACACGCACACGCACACGCACACGCGCACACGCGCACACAAGCACACAAGCACACAAGCACACAAGCACACACTCACACACGCACACACACGCACACACACGCACACACGCGCATACACACGCGCACACACGCAACCGCACCCGCACCCGCACACGCACCCGCACCCGCACACGCACACGCACACGCACACGCACACGCACACGCACACGCACACGCACACGCACACGCACACGCCCACGCACACGCACACGCACACGCACACGCACACGCACACGCACACGCACACCCACACGCACACGCACACGCCCACGCGCACGCGCACGCTCACGCACACACCCATACACCCACACACGCACTCACGCACTCACGCACTCACGCACACACGCACACACGCACACACGCACACACGCACACACGCACACACGCACACACGCACGCACGCACACACGCACACACGCACACACGCACACACGCACATCCACACACACACACGCACATCCACACACACACACGCACATCCACACACACACACACACACACACACACACACACACACACACACACACACACACACACACACACACACACACAGCTATATATATATATATATATATATATATATATATATATATATATATATATATATATATATATATATATATATATATATATATATATATATATATATATATATATATATATATATATCCTCGTTCTGAACTAAGCATCTCAGCCTAAGCTTGTCTATATTACAATGCCAAAATGAGAAAGCATTTTAACTCTTCTCACTTAGCATAAAATTTTACCAACAATGTGGCATGTCTGCAAGAGTACTGCACGTTGTCCTACTATGGCAATCGATTTTGAGATACTTTTTTTAATATATGATTTAGCCTCCTGGCCTGCCCCTTTCATTTCAATTCCTCCACCTTTGCAATGATGTCATATTCTTTTGTCTGTTCTCGGATCCATATGCAGATGTTTCAGTCCTGGTTTCTAATGACAAGCATACATCTTTCCATTCCCCTCTGTGCTACCCGAAGCTTTTGAATTGATTGTGATGTGAGAGCCCATGTTTCATTTCCGTATGTCAGAGCAGGCAGAACGCACTGGTCAAAAACTTTTCGTTTCAGGCAAAGTGGGAGTTTGCTATTAAACACTATATTGAGCCTGCCAAATATCTGCCAGCCACAATTAACTCGCCGTTCCACTTCACATGCGGTATCATCCTCCATTGAAATCCTTTGCCCACAATCCTTGACAACCTGGATATGATCCATTGTACTGGATCCACTTCTGAATCCTGCTTGTTCTTCGTCATTCAGTGTTCTCAATATTCTTCTATATATTATCTTGATGAAAACTTTGTACAATACTGAGAGGAGGCTTATTAGGCGGTAGTTTTTAAAATGTTCATGTGTTCCTTTTTTATGAAAAAGAATCACTTCAGCATTTTTCCATAGGTTGGGTATTTTTGTTCTTTGAGGCATTTTGAGTACAATTTTGAAAACATTTTATGTAAAGTTCCACCGCTAGTTGTTAGAATCTCAACTTCTGTCCCTTAAACTGTCCTTTCCTGGAGCCTTCCCATTCTTCATCGCTTCTATAGCATTTGTCACTTCATCCAACAGGATATCTGGCATTTGCTCTTCCGTGGGCACTGCTCTCTTTGACTCATTCTGATATTGACATAACTTGGAATAAAATCTTCTGATAACCTCTAACATTTTCGTACGTTCCCTACAAACTGCAACATCCTCACACATTAAGACATATATTAGTGTCCTTTTATTTTTCAGCTTGTGTCTTGCTTTGTTTATTCCTTTGTTTCCTCCCAGTGTTTTTTTGCACTAGCTGCAAAGTTCAACGTACTCGACTCTGCCAAAAAGACTTCCTGCATTTCTCATTGAATGTCGTTCCTTCATTAAATCATTTGTCCCAATGGAAATTTTTAATTGTTTGAAACCCTTTTCTGCTAGTGTTATTGCAACAGCCGTTTCAACCACATTGTCGATGATTTTTTCATACTGATCTGTTATTTCAATCTCCTCTGGTCAAAGCGGTTCTAGAAATCAATGAAGTCAATTTCACTTGTGAGACCAGTTGTACTTTTCCATGTCCATTTTCTGCTGATTGTTTTCTTATAAACCGAGTTCATAATATACAGTTCTTGTCCTTCCGCAAAATCAACCAATCTGTCACCTCTAATGTCCCGCTCACCACTTCCATATGGGCCAGTTCCATTTTCACCAGTTCTTGCTTTTCCAATTCTAGCATTAAAGTCACCCATCAGAAATTTGTATCTGCATTTCTCATTGTCTAGAAACTGGCCCACATCATCCTAAAATATATCCACTTTCTCATCACCATAGCTTACAGTTGGTGCATAAGCTTGGACGATTTGAAGCTTAAACTCTTTATTCAGTTGAATGACGCATTGAACTAGTCGGTCAGATATACTTTCAAATTTTACAACACTGTCCTTCAACTTTCGGTTAATGAGCAATCCAATTCCACAACATCGTCCATTCTCCGTACCCTGAATGTAAAGTACGTAAGCAATTGTTTCCAGTTTGATTAGTTCTTCGCCTTCCTTTCGAGTTTCTCGTAGCCCTACATTTATCAATAGATCTTTCATTTTTCAGATTCATCAGATTTTTCAAACAGATCCCCACATTTATCAGCAATAACACATATATGGGATAATAGAGTTCATGATAACATAATCTAATGCCCCTGCGATTATCCCTGCCTCTAGCAACTTTAATTAAATTTGAAGCATTTGTATAACACGTCTGATATACCCTACTATAAGAAGGCACAGATCTTCTAATTCCATTCATTGCTCCCATAGTTAATAACCCTGGTAAATCAACTCGTTATTTTTTTTTATAAAATCTAAATAGAATTTGTTGATATTTCTATCATTAATTAGCATTGCCATACTTTTCATATATATTCATATTTTTTGTTCGCTAATATACAGGATGTGAGAGAAAATATTTTCGTAAATATAATCAACGATTCTCGCATCATTTTGAAAAAAAGAACTCTTTACAATAAGCGTCAAATACTTAAGGGTTCCCGAGAAACAAAATTGCAAAGTTATTAAATCACCAATCGAAAAGTTACGATAACATTTAACATTTTAAGTAAATATGTGTTAAAGCATATTTGGTAAATATTACCTGCTTACTACTTAACCAATAAACTACAAATAAAATAATGAACAACGTTAACCTTTTTTTTTTAAATTAAGAATAATATCCCATCGGTCATCAAGAATGTCGCAACGTTGCAATACCACCACTACAATGTAGTGATAAAAATTATTTCCATGTATGTCAGTGAGTGCATTTAAGTTCGATTTAAAACTAAAACTATATTCTGTACGCGAATATCACGATATGCTTCGTATTTACGGCGAAGCTCTCCAAAATTCTGGAAGGGAATTCTGAAGAAAGGAAAAAAAATATTTTATTGAAGAGAATTACACCAGAAGTGCTAGAAATGTTGAACAACAAATTGAGATTTCCCATTGGATTGTACTTAGAATACAAAAAGAGCAATTATTTGCGTTGATTTTTCACACAGATAAAAATATTCTGAATAGTTTATTGGCGAAAACCAAAGGAATTAAAATTTTGCGTTCGATATTTTATCAACCGACTAAGCTTTCCGCACTAGAAATGGGATGGTGGACATAAACAAATAATTTAAAAAACAATTAATCATTAGTTTCTTAATGTGACGTGAAGCGTTTAAAACGTATTATGGTGTAAAAAAATTAGTGTTAGTAATTTCAACTTTGACATTAAATGACAATAACGTGTAAGTTTTCGTTTTTTTCTCAAACAAACCAAATTTATGCTGATACGCATGGAATAAATGGTTATAAAATATTACCTTTCATTTTCAAATAGTACCTTAAAATGTAATCTGAATACCGAAGGATCGAAATATACAAGACAATGAGACGTTGCCACTGTTAAGAAAATTAGAGTTCTAGCCTGTTTGCCACGAAAATTGTTGCATTTTGGATACATATTTAAGAAATCTTATAGTTAAACAAAAATGCTAGAAATCGTTGGTTAAATTTTGAAAATACTTTGCCTTACATCCTGTAAAATAGTAGTTTTGGTTCAAACAACATGAATTCGGATTAACTTTTATAGAGTAAATATATTATAGAGTATGCTGGTGGTTAAAGCAATATTGCAGAAGAACTTTCTATTCTAATTTCAAAAGAAAATGCCGTGGAAAAAAAATACTTTTCTCTAATTACTCGCTCTTGACTAGGGAGAATTATTCTGATAATCAGTGAATTTGCACCAAAAAAAAAAAGTTATGTCTGCTAAACAAGCATGGATATTTCAACAAAATATTTAATATTGTATTTTCGGATGCATAATTTAAAGTACACATAAAACGAGGAGTAAGGCAGTGTGTATCCTCTCACCGACACTTTTCAATATGCATTCAGAGGTCATAATCATCCGATGTGGTAGTAAATAGAGTTCCTATTAATAATATTATTTATTCCGATGACACAGTCGTATAGGCGAAAAATATTGAGAGTCTACAAAGAATGGCATGCGTTTAACAAAATTATCCAATAACAACATACAGTTAAGAATCAACAACAGTAATATTGAGCGAGTAGATAGATTCAAGTATTCAGGATATTGCGTTAATTCAAAGAATAATAACACCGAAGAAATACAAACAAACAAGAATGAAAATGGCTCGTAGACATTCTACAATATGAAATATTTCTTCCGTTGTAGGAACATCGAAAATGAATTGAAAATCGATGATTCGCTGCTTCGCAGAATCTATTCTCCTTTACAGTATAAAAGCTTCCATCTCTAAAAAATAAATGATCAAAACTTTTGAAATGAGGAGGTCATACGTAGAATATCCACCGAAAGAATACTACTAACAACGATAAAAACACGCAAATTGGAATACATCAGTCGCGTAATGAGAGGACAGCGTTACGAACTATTGAGAGTGATTGTGCAGGGAACGATAGAGGAAAGAAGTGTAATAATACTAAAAATGTCGTGGCTGGGGAATCTGAGAGATCGGTTCAACTGCACATCGAACCAGTTATTTAGAGCAGCTGTAAACAGGATGAAAGTTGTCATAATGATCGCCAACCTTTATCATAATGCTTTGTGCACTTTGGTGCTCTCTAAGGCTTTCAGTTATCCAAATCGTTCTTTGATCTACACATTACAATCAGTACTTCTGAATAGTTAAAAATGATCTACAAGACTTTTTTATGGAATTGGATCACAATAAGCTTTTGTCATTATTCAGTTCAGATTGAAGATCTGTCACAATTAGCTATACAAATTCTTACATACCAGCTTCAGAAATATCATCCTTATCGTCAGTGCCAAGGTAAAAGGGGGTAATCCTCAAAAAAATAGAAATCCCGTTTTTGTTGAATATGGGTATTTTTCAGTCTCAGGATCATGTAGGTAAAATGGCATAAGCGTCGTGACAATATAAAATTAAATTAAATGGGAATTAAATTTTGTGTAACCCTCAGAGTGACCAAATAGAGCCTGGTAAAAGAGTGTAAGCCCCATGGCATTGGATTAGGCCCTTTTACCTCTACCGACGTCATTCAGAACTGCAGTCGTATCCCTCTTGTAGTTATGGTTACAGAGTTTTACTTTCTTGAGACATACCCACCTCCTTGATCGTCACTATTTTTAACTTTTGTTGTAGGTAACTGTTCGATGAGGCAAATCATTTCAGATCGTCCATTGTTTTTCAAACTAAAACCATATTTTATGGCGTTCAGTCGGTTTGCGAGTGGGTTCTTGGCGATACAAAACCAAAGAGAACTGAGCTAATCTCCTTGAAATTACCTCTTCTGATTGGAATTTCTTCAGTTGTTATATTATGATCACTCTCCCTAAGTTGGGTTTTGATTATCTACACTGACTCTGAGCTGAGCTCTTCATGAGATGTATTATTGGCTGATTTATTTAATAGATATTTAAGATTTCTATAAGCCATTCATGTGGTACTGAATCGAAAGCCTTCTTACAATCGATGTATGCCGTATTAATATTTCATTTCTTAGAATACGCCTGATTGCATCAATTACGATTTGTTCCTTGCATCCCATTCCTTCTTTAGTACAGCATTTCTACTGCAGGGCGATGATATTATTGCATTCACAATGTGCATATATTCGATCACTGATGCAAGCTATTATAACTTTGTATATCGTGGGGAGGGAGGTTATGAAGCGATATTTTGCAGGATCTTGAGTGTTTTAATGGTCCTTTGGTATACGGTATATTGTTCCTTGAGTTAGAAATAATGGTGCATTTTGTGGCTCGAGTATTATTTCGTTGATGAGATTAGTTAGTTTATCATGTTGACACCATCATTTCTTGAGCCAGTAATTTTGCAGTCCGTCAGGCCCTGGTACTTTCCAGTTATGAAGTTGTTTAATTTAGAAAAACCTCATCGATTGTAAATGGTTTATCTTTCATTTCTTCGCAATTTTGATAAGCACTTATCCAGCAAGCGTTCTTCTTGTGCGAAACCTTTATTATTAGCTTGTGGCTCCAGCATTACTCTAATCTGTTCTTTAGTCGGGAAGCCATTAATCGGGTTACTAGCAACTGAATTGAGATTCCTTTAAAAAGTATTTCTGATTTCTGGAATAATTTGTTATCCATTTTTCTTTTATTGCTTTTTGTATTTCTTCATCCTTATCATATATACCGAAAGTTTTTGTTTTAACGTTCATTCATTGCATCCCTCACAGAATGTATTTCATTTCGCCCAATGATTATTTCAACTATTCTTTCTACAACATTCTTTCTAGTTTAGCAGTTCTGCTTCCACTCACCCATTCAGTCAGCCATCCAATATCTATCCTAAGTGAATCAATTTTCTATACGAACCATTTCTACCAATGTGGTATCTGAGGTTGTGACTCAGTCTCAGGATCGTGTAAATAAAACGGCATAAACGTCGTGACAGTATAAAATTAAATTAAATGGAAATTACATTTTGTGTAACCCTCATAGTGAGCACATAGGGCCAGGTAACAGAGAACTGCAGTCGTATCCCTCTTGTAGTGATGGTTACAGAGTTTTACTTTCTTGAGACATACCCACCTCCTTAGTCGTAACCGCAACCGACAAGTGTATAATCTATTGTTAAGTTTTTTTCTACATTTTCTGTTCAAAATATTAATAGTGTAGTCGCTTAAACTATGGAAAGAGCTCAAGTATATCATAATTATTGTGATAATGAAGTAACCATTATTGATTGTACTAAAGAGCTAGAAGAGTTTCAGATTGTTCCTAGATTACAATGAGCAGAACGATACAGTGTAGATGGTCCTAAGTTTCTGAGTCCTGATGTATCCACTGACTAGCAAACTTCTGCATGCATACTTGGTACATTCGCTCAGCAATATTGTATCCAAAACCATAGCGAGTATGAGCGCTAGCACTGAAAACACTGTTAGATAAAGATAAAAGCGTAAAAGAAAACAACTTCCACAAACTGAAAAAAAAACAGAAAAGGAAAGTTATATTAGCAAATCTAAAAAAGAGAAGTCTCCTAAAAAACTGCAGCGTAATCCATGCGAGCATCGAAAGTGCCAAAATAATTGTGCTTCAAATTTTGGTAATCAACGACAGCCAATTTTTAATTTTTCTTTATACATTTGATTTTAAAGGAAAACATAATTTCATAATAAATTGTACGAAAGACGTTGATAAGAAAAGAACTTACACTGATAATCAAAATAACAATAGGAGGAGTCAAACATTTCACTATTATTTGCTCAAAGAAAATGAAAATATTAAGGTATGCCAGCAATTTCTAATAAGGACTCTTAATATTACCCAATGCTTTTTACATTACACATTTCAACATAAAAGCTCTTTAAATATCTCGAAACTAAATCAAAGAAGCCGAAAGGAACCGCCGAATAAAACACCTGTAGAAAGAAGAGAAAATGCCATCAACTTTATCCAGTCTCTTCCTGCTGTACCTTCACACTACTACCGAAAAGGGATAAATAGACTGTATTTGCAGGTTGGATTTAAAAACAAATCTAACATTTTTAGAATATACCAAGCACAGTTAAAAAAAATTTATCCGTTGAGTGTATTCCAAAACATCTTTGGTAAGGATTATAACGTCGGTTTTCGTTACCCAAAAAAGAAAAGTGCCAAACAAAAAGAAAGTACCAAACATGCAAAGCTAACAAAAATGAACCCCATGATCCCCAATATATATGTCACTAGGAAGAGACAAACCATTCAACCGAATTATTTGAAAAATACCAACATCAAGCCAAAGTTGACGAATGTTTTCATTGTTTCTTTCGACCTACAAAAGGTTTTAAATACATTTCATAAGGAAAGACACATGTTGTTATACTACTCTCAAAAATGTGCAATATACAATTTTACTGTATATGAGAGTGGTTAAAAAATAACTATTTTGATCTGTGGAGTGAGTGTGATGGTAAAAGTTTGCAACAACGAAATTAGTTCTGTTTTATACCAGTACTTATTGTAGAAAAACTGTAGACTGTAGAAAAACGATTAAAAAATATTTTTGTACTGGGATACATGACACGATAAAACAAAAACAGACAACTCTGAGTCTATTACTTCTTGAAAAATTCTGGGGATTTACTACTTCTTGAAAAATTCAATTAGTATTACTGAAATATCATTAAAATACCTGGTACTAAGACACACTTACTTGATGGTAGATTCTATGCATTCATGTGCGAAGAACAGTTGTACATACTTCCTACCCCACCCGCGGTATTCACCGGATTTAGCCTCTAGGACTACCGCTTATTTCGATCGATACAGCACCGACTTTTAGAACGTAAAACTAGAGTCTTACGTAGAAGTGAAAATTAGGCTTGATGAATGGTTGGCCTCAAAAAACCAAAAGTTCTTTTGGCGCGAAATCCATGAAGCAACAGCTAACGATGGCCAACAAAAGTTATAAGCTAATTTATTTTCTAATGAAAATAAACGTTCAAATTTTGCAAAAAAATTAACATAATTAACCGAAACTCCTATTAACTGGAAACATTATCAAGAAATTGTATTGGCAGATTCAACGACAAGAACCCTGAAGGGTTTTTAGGACCATCTGCACTTGTTGCACTGCACTGTTTGAAGGGAACAATTAAAATAAGACAAATGTCTAGATTAAAGTTTTATAAAACAATGACACAATCGAGTTGTTTAACAGCTATGGCCAAAACTCATTACCTGCCCACCTAAAATTTAGAGAAAAAAAGACGATCAAGAGAAACAGTAAGTCTAAAGCCCGCATACTCAAAAAAGCTCCCCATCTCAGTGAACAAGTACAAAGACCTAAACAAACTATAATCAAAGAAGATAATATCAATACGCTATCACCACGATTGCGAACTTTCAAAAAAAAGGACGTTAAAGGTTGTATAAATGAAACTAATGATGATATTTTAAACGGTGATAATGTCGACTGTGGCTTTTGAAGTTTTAATTAAAATTTTAAGTAGTATTACTACTACTACCACTTAGTATCTAAGTAAAGAATTTATGCTCATATTTTATTTATTTTTAAAATTTTCTTTTTAAATGTAAAATAAAGCAATTTAACTAAGTGTAGAGGGTTACTTTTTATTGTTCTCAGAAGTCTTAAATATGTAAAACTTAACATAGTAATATGAACTTAAAACTTAATATAGTCATTTATTTAAAGACCCTATTTAGTTTATTTTGTGACGGCGAAACAATGAATTTATAATTTTCATAACAAGCAAAAAATGCGTGCTGTTGTAGTAAAAAATAATTTTGAAAATCAAAATGTTGTTCTCGTATAAAATATACAAATTTAGGAAAAAAATTAATTGGTTATCCTTTCACTCACAATATGTATACGAAGAAATCTAAAATTAGAACTTACAAGGTTTTAAATTAAATAAAATCAATTTTTACTTATCATTTATTTACATTGACTTATCACTTATTTAATAAAATATACTTAAAATAACACAGAAATAACCTAGCTCGTCCAATTTTCAAGTATTTGTTTCTCCTTTATATCATGGGCTAATTGAAATTGTTTATAATTAACTTTGGAGTCCAAAGGTAAGGAGTACTTTGGTACAAAGTATTGGCATTTTTTGTGTCTATTAGACAGTAGGGTAACAAAAGAACATTAGAGTACGAAAGATTGGCTTCATAGAACTTCTTTTAATCCCGGTACTTCAGACATAAACTATCCCCCCCTTGTTAACCCAAAAAGGTGCTTCTTCCGCCTCTCCATATTAAGCCGAGACTAATGAAAAACTTTGTCAAATCCATGGACAAATAAGGTAATGTTTTTCAACCTAAAAGGAATATTTCCTCAATTAAGTGATGCAAAACGAAAGAAAGCGTATTTGTGGACCTCAAATAAAGAAGTTTCTAGGTAATTTTCGTTTTCAAGAAAAATTAAATGAAAAGGAATTGGCAGCTAGGAAGTGTTTTGTAAGTGTAGTAAAATTATTTCAGGGCAAAGAAAGAAATCTCATAGATGATCTCTCGAAGGCCTATGAACTACTAGAAATATGTTCTTAAAAATGCATTTTTTACACTCCCGTTTGAATTTTTTCCACAAAATTTGGATGTAGTTGGCGATGAAAAAGACGGGAGGTTTCACCATGACATCACGACGATCGAAACAAGATACCAGGATGGCTAAAACCAACTAATGTTGGTTCTTAAAAAGAGATGATGCTACAGAACACAAGAGGAAAAATTGAAAGTTTTTGTTGCTGTATGGCATCTTATGTAGTAAGTAATTTTTATTCACAAAATCCTGAGTAATGTTTTTGCATAGATTTAACACGATTTACATGTTTATATTGAATACATATTAGATTGTAAAAATAGGTCGTCCCCTTTTTTTCCCACCACCGACCCCCTGTAACAAAAAACTGTACGTGTTACAGTAGTTTATCATTTTCGGATTTAGGACTACAAAATACTTCATATAACCTGTTTTTATCAATGTTACCTCAAAAAAAGTTAACATTTGTTGACCTATGTAAGTAATAAATAACAAAGTAAAAATGTGTTTTAAATTAAATATTAAATTTTTAAATAATTTGAAAAATAAATTATCACAAATTAACGGACAAATCCATGAATTATTTGCTATGTTTTACTATGTGCTACGTAAGCAATACACCATGAAAATATCTTGCACTATACTAAACAATATCTAACCAAAACCATTTTTGTATTATTAAATTCAGCAGGTCTATTTATTATGAACCTTCCCCATAAACCCTGTTTCACTAAAAAAAAAACAAAAATTCTTTTTGAACTAACCCTTTTAGATATTTCCTATATATTTATTAGTGAAATAAGTATCATTATATTAACCAAATATAACTTGACACTATACCCACAAGTTATTTCAGTAAAATTGCTACAAGCTTAACGCATCCACTTAATACAGAATCAAAATTGTTCCAGTTCAAGTAGTTTGCCGTGTACATAATTGTTTAATATTATGTTAATATTATTTTATCGGTTTCAGCCTTAATATCTTCGCAAATAATCCAGCACGCTTTTCCAATTTAATTTACCATTAACGGAAAGTTATTTTACTAATATTTAATTAGTATATTCTTGGTGTATATTTACAGGATCTTGGCTATCGCGCTGATAATATATCTATTTTTTATTTACCCATTTACACGAGTGTTGCTGTATTAAATTAATCTTTAATATTAGAAAGTTTAATCTCCTGCTTAATTACAACGGAAAACAAATTAAAATTATATATATATATATATATATATATATATATATATATATATATATATATATATATATATATATATATATATATATATATATATATATATATATATATATATATAAATTACGGTCTAAACCCCCAGCATGGATGTACAATTTCAAACAGGGCCCTCATTCCCTGGAGACCAAGAGATAACTACCGACAGCGAGAAGACAGAGGATGCAACAGAGGATGCAACTATCACCTGGTTAAATATGGACTACCATGGACCGGACTGCCATTGGACTTTGGACATTGCAACTCTTTATATCGGACAATGAAATCGGATGAACGGCAGAAAGAATTGTTGGTCGAGCTTGATAGCATGCATTAGAACATCACAGAGCTATGAGGAACACGAAGAAAAAGCAAAAGTTAATCAAACTGATGAGAATGGACGATGTGGTGGAATTAGATTCATTAACCGAAAGTTGAAGGACAATGTCGTAAAATTTGAAACTATATCTGACCGACTACCCTAATGCGTCATTCAGCTGAATAAAAAGTTTAAGCTGCAAATCGTCCAAGCTTATACACCAACTATAAGCTATGGTGATGAGGAAATGGAGATATTTTATCATAATGTGGCCCAGTTTCTAGAGAATGAGAAGTGCAGGACAGATTGGTTGACCTTGCGGAAGGAAAAGAACTGTATATTATGAACTCGTTTTATAAGAAAAAAAGATCAGCATAAAATTAACATGGAAAAGTCCACCTGGTCTCACAAGTGAAATTTACTACATCATGTTAAACGATACAAAAATATTTTGCAATTCTCCTTAACCAAACTTAACAAAAGTCCTTAACAATTTTAATGTTGGAAATGACTATAGAACGGTACGAGCGAAGGTTAGTATAAACTATCAAAGAGAACGTACAAAAATGGTAAGATCGAAGAGAAGCAAAGTAAATTTTGGGAAGCTGCTTCAGAGGGGTAGCGATTTTGAGATTGCTTTGTCGAACCGCTTTGATATGTTGCAAGACCCAGAGGAGATGGAAATAACAGATCAGTATGAAAAAATAATCGACAATATGCTTGAAACGGCTGCTGCAATAGCATCAGCAGAAAAAAGTTTTAAACAATCAAAAATCTCCAATGAGACCATTGAATTAATACAAAAGCGGCATACAATGAGCAATGCAAGGAGTGATTTTAACAGAATCGAGTACAATGAGCATTGTTATTAGAAGATTTTATACAAAGTTATATAAAGATCAGAACCAACCAAAAAGCAATGCCCACGGAAGCGCAAATGCCAGGTATCCTATAGTAGATAAAGTGACAAATGATATAGAAGCGATGAAGAATGGAAAGGCTTCAGGAAAGGACAGTGTAACAGTTGAAATGTTAACAGCTGGTGGTCGAACTTTACATAAAACACTGGCAAAATTGTACTCAAGATGCCTCAAAAAACAAAAAATACCCAACCTATGGAAAAATGCGGAGGTGATTCTTCCTCATTATAAAGCAACACAGGAAGATTTAAAAAACTACCGCCCAATAAGCCTCCTATCAGTAATGTACAAAGTTTTCACCAAGATGGTATCCAAAAGAATATTAAGACACTAAATGACGCACAACCAAAAGAGCGAGCAGCATTCAGTACAATGGATCATACCAGTTTGTCCAACAGGCCATAGAAAGGCACAATGAATACACCATTTCACTGTGCTTTGGTTTTATTGACTATGAAAGGGCATTTGCCTCAATATCAAAGAAAGCCATAATGGATGCATTGCTTAACCAAGGAATAGACAGAGCCTATATCAACATACTGAGATCTATGCATGATGAAGCTACAGCGCCAGTTCACATGGATGATCTTGAAATTAAAAACAATATAGAAAGAAGGGGCGATGTACAGCAGGATGACTCAATGATGCATACTTAAGCCACCTTAGATTAGCAGATGATATCATTCTCCTGTCTCCAAAACCCAGAGGAACTGCAAATACACATACAAGAGCTGTGAAGAGTGGGATAAGCATTTAGCTTGAAAATAATCCTGGAAACTAGTCAGGTTATCTTCAACAAATTTAAATCAAGGAATATCTTCAAGAAGCAATTTAGAGGTTGTGGACCACAAGATATATCTTGGGTAACTTGGGTATCTTGGGCAAAGGATTCCAATGGAGGATAATTCTGCCCGGAAAATGAAACAGCGTGTTAAGTGTGACTAGTAGGCATTTGGCAGTTAATCAGTGCGTGCCGCCTGTTTTGACATACGGGTGTGAAACATGGACATTCATATCACAATCAGTTCAAAAACTTCGGGTAGCGCAGAGGGGAATAGAAAGGTGTATGCTTGGTATTATAAAGCGGACTGAATTTCACTTTGCGTAATATTTGCTGATCTTAGGTCCTCTTTAATTGCAGCAATCCATTTAATTATTTCTACTTTAGCTCTACTTCTATTTTCATAAAATTCGACTATTTGTCTAGTTAGCCTACTCGGATTCATCCCGTTTTATGTGTCCGTAAAACTTAAGTTTTCTTTTTCTCATATCGCTATGTATATCTGTGTATTGTTTGATTTCTTTGTTTTCTCGAAGACGATATGTTGTGCTATTTATTTGTTTGGGGCCTAAGATTTTTTTATGATTTTTCTTTTCCATTTTTTGACATCTACCCTTATTGGCCGCTTTTTCTAACCCGTTTTCCATAATTATTTCACCCAAATATTTGAATTGAGAGACTCGTCTGATGTTACCATATTTTGTTTTTAGAAATGGTTTTCAGATCTAGTCCTTGTCTTTTCAAGATTTGGAATAAAGATTCGCGGTCAAGAGAATCATATGCTTTTTTGAAATCCACAAATGTACCGACGATATTTTTATTGTACAGTTTTAAATGTCTTAGGATCAACTTTAGAGGATCCGTTCAGGGCAGGATCTGCCCGGTCGAAAACCTGTTTGATTTTCACCAATTTTAGGCTCTAACTGTCCGTGTGCTCTATTTAGTAGACATTGAGATAGAATCTTGTAACAACTGGGAGAAGAGATATTCCTCTATAGTTGTTTATATCCGTTCTATCTCCTTTCTTATGTAGTGGATGGATTAGTGCATCTTTCCAATCTTTCGGAATCCGCTCGGTTCGTCAAACTTCTTCCAGAATTTCCTTGATTGTACCTGGACCAACGGATTTCAAATGTTCAGCAGTAATGCCATCTTTACCAGAATCTTTGTTATTTTTAAGTCGATTTGCCTAATTATTTCATCCTCATGCGGTGGTAATGAATCTTTGTTTGTTTAGGGTTTAGTGTTGGTAATGTGTGTAAAGGCTCAGGACAGTTTAGTAGTTGTTCAAAATATTTCGCAAGTTATATGCAGTTGTCTTGGTTATTTAGAGCTAATTGTCCGTTTGCCTTTTTGGCCAAAGCAAAGACTTTGGGGTTGATAGCATGTTAATTTAGTTGTGTCTTTTAGAAATGTCTTTTAAAAATTTCGGATGATGTATGTTTGGAAATATTTTTCTGTTACATTGATTGTTTTCATATTTTCCTCATATCCAGTACCTTACGCGAGGTGTACTGGAATAATATATATATATATATATATATATATATATATATATATATATATATATATATATATATATATATATATATATATATATATAGTTAGTTATATATAAGTTATATAATGTAAGTATCAGAGGTCGTACAAAAATAAACATATACTCTATCAAGATACACTAAACAATAATTAGACCAATATCATTGATTATCGTTGAACATGAACTATCATTGATTGATTTTTTTGTGGGTCCGAACTTTAAATTCAAATAAAACATAAACCAAATTAGATGCCTAAAACTATTTATTTGATGTGAATCAACTTTATTAATATTTATTTATTTATTTGATATTCAGTGGCATTAATGTTTGAAAACAATTTCGGACAAATGTTGCCATTTGCCTCCCGACAAAGCCATTTGCCTCCCGACAAAGCACATTCTATAGATATAATTTCCGGCCACTTTTTCAACCAATTTTGGTCTTATGTCCGCAATTGTCCGACTTATGTTGGCTTCCAAGGCGTCAATATTTGCTGGTTTACTGACATAGACCAAAGATTTAACATAACCCCAAAGATAATTATCTAAAGGCATTAAATCACATTACCTTGGTGGTCAATTAACAAATCTGTTCCTTAAAATAATTTTCTCACCGAACTGTTCCCTCAATATCGATTATTACGTTTGTTAAAAGTAAAGTAAAGTGTTTGGGTTAGAGGCGCATCAGCAACTAGGCTATTTAGCGACTGGACCTACAGCTTAACGTGGGTTCCGAACCACGGTCATCAGCTTCCGACAAACCCAGGCCAGCACCCCCCTCGGGCTATAAACCCTTGGTTATGTGCCTACCCATAAGTCTATCAGGAAACCTACCGACTGGCGAGTGACCAACGTAGAACACTTCTCAGAAGGCATCCGGCCTTACCCAGCCTTTAACTGGCGTGACTGAGGGGTAATTCGTAGTCGGATTTTACACTCTTGCCTAGAAACAACCACAAACATTTAAGAAAGATAAACGGACAGAAGAAAGAAAAATAACCATCCGAGCGCTGGAATCGAACCAGCTATCGCTCCAGCGCGGATTCGGCGCGACCGGCTTACGTTTGTTGTATGATATGTGTAGTCGTTTTTTAAACACAGGTTTTTTTCTGTTTTTATTTTAATATCGAGCAACGTGAAATACATTCGAAATTCTTGTTATTGTTATTCTCACGACAAGATTAGGAAGAATACGAACAGGTACAGAAAAAAAAACACAGTTTATGTCTACCTGTCTTACATTGTAACAGAAATTAAACTGAAAACCGGAATATATTATTTATTATAAATAAAAGAGTTCTTAAAAACAAAATCGTTAAATCGAATAATAAAATTACTGGTTGTCGCGTAAACAACATTTTTTTCCAAATATTCTATGCAGTTTTTTTTTTGTTCTTAACTTATTAGCAATTAAACATTAATCGCCGAAGCCAACGAAACTGAATCTGTTTGTGCAACTGTTTCTTCGTATCAGGGAACTTGAACGCTAGAAAATGACGAGTGCGATTTCGTTGAAAAGTCGTGAAAACCCAAATAGTTCACATTCTGAAATGCCAAATACTTGTTTAAATTGACGAATATGCTAATTATTTTTGTTTTTTTTTGTGACATTTTAACCAAAAATATTCTTAATCAAAATTGGAATTATTCAAAAATTTCTCCTGAATAATTCAAAAATTATTCAACAATTAATTGTGTACGTGCAATCGTTATATTACCTATATAAATAGTTATGATAAATTAATCGAAATATGGAACTATGACCAACTGACCAATTATCCAAAAGGCCTTATAAAGTGGTAAGCCGTTCAGACCCTTAGAAGTGGAAGTTTTCTACCAACGACCCATTAGGTATAGATCAACTTGTCGAAAAGGGACATAAATCTAAAAGATTGTTCCTAAACATCTTTTCATGACCTTGGACGTCTCCTATAGTTACCAGATTACGCTTAGTAACATCTCGTTAGAGTAGTTTGATTTATATTGACAAAAAATATTGTTTATACGACAGTAACTAACATTTTCAAACTTAAAGATTTTGGTTTTAAAAGTATATTAGATATGAGCTTTATATTATGTATTACAATTATTGCTACAAAATAAAACTAGTATAATAAAATGGGACATTACTCGGTATTTTGTTTTCCTTTCCTTTTATTGTCGAGAACTGTAAGTAGAATCACTGAAAATTGGGTGTTATCTCATAACTCCTATTCTTATAAATCTTAGGATGGCAAACCAAGAACTCGTCGAATTGGATACGCTGCTCAGTCACATAGTCCAATATTTATAATGTTTATATCAGTTAATATTGGAATCCCACTTTCCAGGCAATATATATATATATATTATAATATATATATAATACAATATACATATATATATATATATATAATATACAATATAATATATATATATATATATATATATATATATATATATATATATATATATATATATATATATATATATATATATATTATATATATATATATATATATATATATATATATATATATATATATATATATATATATATATATATATATATATATATAAGGGAAATCCACAATTAGCGCAGTATTTCAAGCAATTACATATATCTCAAATTCACTAAATGCTAAAAAAATAGCTTTAACCATGTGTATAGATTTGTCCAAGGCTTTTAACAGCCTTAACCACAAGATTTTATGTACATAATTGGACAGTTATGGTATAAGAAGTAATGCCTTACATTTAATAAAATCATATTTGGAAGATCGTACTCGACAAGTGGTTGAGAAGGTTGCTTGCAGCAGGGTTATTTTATCAAATAAAAAACTATTACATAGGGTGTTTCACAGGGATGTATTCTGGGGCCGATATTGTATGTCCTGTATACTAGTGATATATCTAGTGTAATGGATGAATACACAATTATGTATGCCGATGATATAGTCCTGATATTTAGTGAGGAGAATTCTGATAGAATGTTGGAGTCTACATGGGGATTGTGATACTCTCGATCGATACTTTCGTGCTCACGGCCTTCTTTTATATGTGTCAAAAACACAGTGCCTTTTCTTTGGAAAAAGCTCGCATGACATCTTAACTTTTCATACAATAATACAATTGAAACGTCAGAAGATGTATCATTTCTTGGAGTGACAATTGACAGGAGACTGAATTAGAAAGCCCGTATTGAGAAATCGCAGTAAGCCTGGCTAAATATTGTTATGCTGTTCTGTTAAGAGAAAATTATAACAATATTGGAACTAAATGTCAACGTGTCATGCATTTGTTGGATTTAAGATGAGCTATGTTTTAATATTCTGGGAAAATTCCTCCGAAATACGGAGAATTTTTTTATTTCAAAAGAAATGCCTTACATCAATTTTCAATATGAGATATATTGACAGTTGTAGACAGATTTTTAAGGAAAAAAAGATATTTACCTTGATCGGTATGTATGTGCTCAGCTCTTTTATGTTTGTTTATAATAACAAAGAACTTTTTGTCTCTTCGAAGTACGGACATACTTACATAACAAGATTTAAATCAGATCTATTACCTGAAAAATATAATATTAATTATATTCAAAAAAATGTGAATTTTATGATTATAAAGAATTACAATAGTTTTTCGGTGGGTGTCCGAACTCTACCCAAAAATAAGATACTACATGTTTTAAATTAGTATTTATTTTAGAATGTATTTTACTTATTGGATGACTTTTTTAATGTCACCCGCAGATCTGAGTTGATGTAAGACATCTTAGTGTTTTTCTATAGTGTAATGGTAATAATTTGTGAATTATCATAATTACATATATCATATGTATTTTTTTTTTCCTTTTTGTATAGTGTTTTTTTTTTGCTGGATTCATTGTTTTGTTTATGTTTTCCTTTTGTACATATATCACACGTATTTTTTTTTTCTTTTTCATATAAGTTTTTTTGCTGGTCTCATTTTTTTGTTTATGTTTTCCTTTTGTAAATATATCAGACGTATTTTTTTCCTTTTTGTAAAGTGTTTTTTTGCTGGTTTCATTTTTTTGCTTATGTTTTTCTTTGGTAATCTTTTGTTGTAATTTTCATTTGTTGGTTTGTGTTAATTTAGATTAGGTTTAATGTAATATTATTTTATAATGTTCCATACCACTTGGTTATGTAACGTTATGTATACTGATTGGAACAAATAAAAAAAAAGATAAAGAATATACAGTTGAACCGTCCAAAGATTACCCATGCATGCGTCATCAATTTTTATCCGTACGAATCAAATCAAAAATAATTAGTCAAATTAGTGCTTACTTTCATAATGGACCTGGTTAATGCCATAATATATAATATTATATAAGCAATATAATACTATATTGCTAGCAAGATCTAGAGATCGGCGAAATCATTACGGTGCAGACATGCGTCTGTTTCTCTCGTTACTACTTAGGATCTTATGCACATGTCCCAGAATTGAGTATGCTTATAGACGTGCGTCAGTTTACATATTTTTATGTTTTTGTGTCACGTTTATTTATTGCGACATTTGCGCACAACGGGTCGAGTAGTAGAAAAAGAAATAAAAGTAGACGTTTGCTGTCTTACTTACTCCGTGAAACCTCCACTTACAGATATTAGCAATATAGTAGTATTATATATATATGATTAATGCTAACTTTCATAATGGATGTGGTTACTGCCTCGAAAGACGGATATTTATGTTTAGGATTTAAATTCACGATACATTTATTTGTATATATTTACAACATGAAATTATAAGACGTTCTGTTATAAATCGATATTTTAACGTAAAATTTCCAGTGTTTGTTATGAAATTGTAAAGTTTTATGTCATAGATCGATCGAAGAATTTTGTAGGTTAAAATTGGACGAACTTCAAGTTATCACGAAATTAATTTGTTATTGATCCAAATCATTTTATTTATTCTATAAACAATATTGTCGAGACCAATTTTTATATAATGAAAACGTTACCAAGGTATGGGAATATAAAGGTCCTTAAACAATTGCATTACACATTTATTACAAATACCACTTCAAATATTTCATATAATTATATAAAGCATACAAAAACAGCTGTTTAAACATAGTGTTAAATACTGGGTACTTAATATATAAATAAATACAATAATACATAAATAACAAAAATTTTTTCTATATCTAAATAATTAGGTATATTAATAAATTCAGTAATCAATCACATTAACTACATAGCTATATATCTTCATCAGATTCAGACGAGGAACTTTCATTTGTGTTGATTATTATAGGCTCAACTTCAACATTGACGATGTGTTGTTCTCGGATAAACCAGTCTTCAATTAATTACTCTGTATGTGCTACAGACTTTTCCCATACTTCTTCATTACACTGTTCCAATGCTTCTTTCCATATATTTTGTACTTTTTCATCATTATATCCATCCCTACCAATATGTTTATTATAGTATGTCTTTGCATTAGCCCAAATTAATTATATGGCATTAAAATCACAATGATAGGGTTGAAGTCTTAAAATTTCATGGCCATGTTCCCTTACTAGTTTATCAATCATATATATATTATCTTTTCTGTTCCTTTTCGCCACTTGCAGTAGTTCTGGTTTTGTAAGGTTTTCATCACATATAATATTATTGGCATTTAACCAAGTAGTTATTTCAGCCTTTGTTGAAGAACTGCAGGGCTGTTTTTCTTGAAGTACACTATGGTACGGTACGTTATCCATTACTATTAAGGATGGCTCTTCTAAATTTGGGATTAGCTGTGTCGTCATCCATTTTTGAAATATGGTATTGTTCATTTCACCATGGTAATCGGACGTCAAAGATTTTGAGGCGAACACTAAACTTGCACCCTGAACAAATCCTTTCAAAGAGCCGGCATGAATGATTATAAAACGTTTCCCATCAAATCCTTCTGGCTTACGGACACTTTTAACACTATTGTCTTGCCAAGAATGTATTTTGTTGCCTTTTGAATAAATCCAGGTCTCATCTAGGAATATAATTTGGTGTCTGAATGTGCTGTTACGATTTTCCATATATTTGCAAAGAAAGCAAGCTCTTAAGGCAGATATATTGTTTTTTCGATTAATGATCTCCTATTGTCATCCCTTTTGTACTTAAAGCCTAGCTCCTTCAAGAGAGTATTGAGTGATGTGCGACCTACACTGTCAATTTCCTTTCTTCTTAACTCCATATTAAGGCTTTTGATAGTTACCTGCTTCTCTACAAATGAAAAAAATATGTTATAAGACATAAGTAAGTGCTATACTTGTATTTTTAGTTTATAAAATTGTTTGTTGAAAATTAAGCTATATCATAATCTAGTTTTAGTTGACACACTTGTATGTACACTGAAGGTACAATTAGATCTCAATCTGATTTATTTTTGATAATGGAATGTTTTGGTAAAAATTATTAATTTCCGGTACTAGAATAATGATTGGTAATACCTAAATATTTTATCATTTACCAGGAATAGCATGATATGCCAAATGTCTGTGTTAGATTTAAGTAAGATAGGTGTCAGCTCAAGATTTTACAGTTTTCTATTAAAATGTAGAGGTTAAATGTTTGCTAATGTGAAAAAATAAAAGGCATATGTAGTACAACTGGCAAACAATTAATATGTATTCATTATATTTAAATGACTTGCTTTCTTTATACATATTGTACAAGGTATTTTGAACTTCCATTTTACTTCCTTCAGGTAAGTCTGTTGTTTTGGTCTTCGCACGAGGTCTGCTTGTTCCAGGAGAAGAAATAACTGTATTATGTTTTTTTCTTTTCTTAATAGAATACACTGTTTTCCTTGATATTTTTAATGCTGCTGCAACTCTCTAAAAAATATATTAATGCAAAATAAGTAAAACGTGGTCAAATTAACTATTCTTTAGGTCCCTTTTCCTTTTTTCCATTTCAAAATACTCATAAACATTGAGCACAAATTGTTGGGCTTGAGATTTTAGTGTTTTTCCCGACATTATCTGAAATCAAACAAAATGTTAAACCAAATAAAGATACCTTAAAAGTTCGCACTCTTTTGAAACGGTTGGTTACCTATTTTTTTTATTTATTCAATATAAATTCTGTTTTTTATTAAACATTTGTAATAAAATGTATTTGGTTAGGTTAGAATTATTGAAGTAAATAAAACTTTATGAATCTTTACAAATACTTACCGATAACAAAATAATCAATAACAGTAGTTATTATAACAACTTATTTTACAATAAAACTGGACTTTACAGCATAAAATTTCACTAAAACACAATAATAAAACAAGTTAAATGACAACCAAAACAGTACCATTGAACTCAATAGAGGAACTTTTAAAGACTGGTACGAACAATTAATTATTCTTTACTTTATTATTACTTTCTCTTTCTACCTCGCTGTACACTATCGAACGTACTGCTCTTACTCGAAGAAGTACGTATTGATTCTTTATCTCCTTCTTTCTCGTTCGGTAAAGAATTAGAACATATTGAGACAATGTCTATGATATAGGAAATTTATGACGTCATTTGATCACGCATGGGTAATCTCTTGGCGGTTCAACTATATATATATATATCCAGTATACCTCGCCTAAGGTACTGGACGGGTCACGGGTGGTGGATAGTGAAAGTTCCATTAGATATTAATGGACAGCTGCGAATATCCCAAAATAAGCAGCCCTGAACCAAGGCAAAAAGAAAGCTAAATCCACTTAGCGTCTGACTTGTATCAAGCGGCTGAGTGGTCAGCGTCTGTTCACCAGTGGTGCGGCTGATATTTAAATTCTGGAACTAACCCCTCCAGTCTTAACCTCTGAACCGTCATGGTTCAAACCTTTAATTCAAAGTACAAGATGAAGCGTTCTAGTAATTACAAAATTACCCCAGGAGGTAGACAATCCTCTGCCAGGACAACCGGACTTTCAGATTCTGGGGCGTCCGGGCTTAAACGCAAAATCTTTCAGAGGGAGTCGGAGACCTCTGGCCAACGTCTGAAACCGAAAATAAAAACTTTCTTTGGAACGGTAAATATCAATTCTCTCCTGCGTCCAGGAAAACTACACGAATTGGGGCGAACATTAAATCGGCAAAAAATCCAAATTTTAGCTTTGCAAGAAACCAGATTGATAGATGATAACACCTTGGAATTCGGCAACTACAGACTTTTTAAAAGTAAAACGGACAAAAGAATACTCAAAAATACACCACATCTCGGTGTTGCTTTCGCTGTCTCAAGAAACATTCTTGGTTCTATAACAAATGTCCAGCCAGTAAATAATCGACTTATGACACTATCCCTCAAGTGTGCTAACAAAAACTATACATTAATCAATGCACACCTCCCAGTTAACGAAGAAAATAAATCTAATCCTGAAAAAGTAAATAAGTCCTGGGAAATTCTGGAAAAGACTATCTCTAAAATTCCCTCTAACCATGTAAAAATCCTATTGGGTGATTTCAACGCCCAACTAGGGAAAGAAAAAAAGTACAGGAAAACAGTCGGCAGTTTTCCCGCTCTTAAATGGACTAACCATAATGGTAGAAGATTGGTTGAACTATGTTCGCAGTTTAATCTAAAAATAATGTCAACCCATTTTAAGAAGAAAATAACAAAACAAAAGACCAGGAGGTGCCCAAACACGTACATGGGTGAATTTCAAATTGACCATGTTGCCATTTCGTACCCCAATTATAAAGAGATTTTGAATGTTCAAGTCAGGAAAGGAGCAAATATAGACACGGATCACTACCTGACTAGAATCAAACTTAGCTTAAAACCTCGAAAACTTATTCAAAAGGGGCTGCCAATACCAAAGTTTGACCCAACGAAAATAAAACCAGCCCTAACAGAAGAGCTTGATAAACAACCTACACAGAACTGGCAAGAATTAAAACAAAAAATTATTAAAACAGCCTTAAAGTTGGTCCCTTTACAAAAACGTAGAAAACATCCGTGGTGGGATGAAGTTTGCGAGCAAGCAGTATTAAGCCGAAGTAAAGCATTCAAAGATTGGAACAGTCAAAAAACAGCAATAAACTATAACATCTTTTTGGAAGTAAGAAAAGAAACATCGAAGCTAATTAGACAAATTAAAAGAAAATATGAAAACAATAAACTTAATGAAATAGAAAAAGATTTCCAAAAAAATAACACCCGAAACTTTTACAAAACATTTAAAACTAAATTAACAGGCTATCAACCGCAGAGTCTATGCTTTCAAAAGGAAAACGGACAACTAGCTCTAAATAACCAAGACAATTGCAAAGAACTTGCGAAATATTTTGAACAAATACTAAACTGTCCTGAGCCCTTAAACAAATTACCAACACTAAACCCTAAACAAACAAACCCAGATTCATTACCACCGAATGAAGAGGAAATAATTAGGCAAATCGACTTAAAAATAACAAAGATTCTGGTAAAGATGGCATCACTGCTGAACATTTGAAATCCGCTGGTCCAGGTACAATCAAGGAGATTCTGGAAGAAGTTTGACGAACCGAACGGATTCCGGAAGACTGGAAAGATGCTTTAATCCATCCACTACATAAGAAAGGAGATAGAACGGATGTAAACAACTATAGAGGAATATCTCTTCTCCCAGTTTGTTACAAGATTCTATCTCAATGTCTACTAGACAGAGCACAGGGACAGTTAGAACCGAACATTGGTGAATATCAGGCAGATTTTCGACCGAGCAGATCCTGAATCTAAAGTTGATTCAAAGACATCAAAAACTGTACAATAAAAATCTCGTCTGTACATTTGTGGATTTCAAAAAAGCATATGATTCTATTGACCACGAATCTTTATTCCGAATCATGAAAGAACAAGGACTAGATCTGAAAACGCTGGCAATTATTAAAGCAACGTTAACTAACACGACTGTGTTAGTTAACTAAAACTGGTGTGAGACAAGGGGATGGACTCTCGCCACTCTTATTTAACTGTGTTCTAGAAAAAGTAATACAGGAGTGGCGTGAAAAAAAGTCGGCACTGAATATTGACCAGCCCATTAAACTGGGGAGAACCAACATCAAAATTGATTGTCTGGCATTTGCTGATGATCTAGCAATTTTAGCTCAAGATGTATTAACGGCTCAAAAACAGATTGAAATCCTAAAAGAAACAGCAGAAAAGGTAGGACTCCAAATATCCTTTGAGAAGACACAATACATGACCTGCAACAGACTAAGAACACCATTTCTAAAAACAAAATATGGTAACATCAGACGAGTCTCTCAATTCAAATATTTGGGTGAAATAATCATGGAAAATGGGTTGGAAAAAGCGGCCAATAAGGGTAGATGTCAAAAAATGGAAACGGCATTGAGACTTACACAAAATATTTACAACAAAAAATGCCTATCTAAAAACACAAAACTGAGACATTACAACACGGTTATTAAGCCAGAATGTATATATGCCGCAGAAGCGCTCATTTTGAATAGAAAGAGGGACATCGAGGACATTGAAAAGAAGGAAAGAAAAATCATAAGAAAAATCCTAGGCCCCAAACAAATAAATAGCACAACATACCGGCTTCGAGAAAACCAAGAAATCAAACAATACACAGATATACATAACGATATGAGAAAAAGAAGACTTAAGTTTTACGGACACATCAAACGGATGAATCCGAATAGGCTAACTAGACAAATAGTCGAATTTTATGAAAATAGGAGTAGAGCTAAAGTAGAAATAATTAAATGGATTGCGGCAATTAAAGAGGACCTTAGATCAGCAAATATTACACAAAGTGAAATTCAGGATAGAGGTTGTTTCAGACACAAGGTTAACGTTTGGAAGGTTGGCCAGAGAAAAATGTAGGAAGAGTGGAACAACTTGGTCTGACGAAAGGAAAAAAGCTCATAGCGAAAGAATGAAATTAGTATGGGCTCAAAGGAAGGTTAACAACAACAAACGCCTCTAATTGTACTTCGCGTGGTCCACCAGGGCCTATACGTGAATAATAATAATAATATATATATATATATATATATATATATATATATATATATATATATATATATATATATATATATATATATATATATATATATCTCAAAGTTGAGTCATTTATTTTTATTTTAACAGGTTGTGGAACTCATGAAAAGAAGTAATTATACTACATAATTAAAGAAGTTATTAAGAGTTACAAAATTTGAAAACAGACCTGACTTTTTGATATTCTCGACCACTGCGTTGTAGAGCTCGCAAAAAGAAGGCAATTTAGCAAAAATCATTTATATAAAAGTTGCAGAACAACAAAACAAAAATGTTACATGTTACAAAAATTATCACCATTTGTTCGGTTAGCACAAAATCTTGCTCGGCTTACCCATGCATCACTACACGCGACTAAAACGACATGCTGCTGCTGCATTTTGTTGGCACTACCCGCAAGTTAATATTACGTCTACTAGTTTATTGTTTTCATAAACGTGTGGCATTTTAATCACAGAAAGTACTCAAAAATTAAACACGCACTATTAAATAATTATTATCACTGGTCAAATCGAACATCGTACTCAAAAGAAATATCGTATAAGAATACAAAAATTTGTACATGTAAAACAAGTACTTGATGAGTTAGCACAGTAGTACAACGCAGTGGTCAAGAATATCAAAAAGTCAGGTCTGTTTTCAAATTTTGTAACTGTTAATAACTTGTATATTTTGGAACTTTTATTCTACAACCTGTTATAATAAATGACTCAACTTTAAGGACACCATGCGTTTTTATACGTCTTTAAAGAAACATAACTCCATTAATTCCTTAGCAAAAAAATTATTTTATTTAATTTATATAAATAATTTATATTAATTAATAAAAATTTAAAATTTATATTTATTATTTATCGAGTTGTCCAGAAAGTTCGTGGGAATTTTCTATTAGTTGTGGTGGATGAGCAATGTTTATTTCCATATTAGTAATTCCAGTGGTATTTCCAGTATTTTTACTGCGGAGATTTTTACCTGGAAATCCGACATCGCTCTGACAACTTCATGTACTGATGTAGAAGAAATAAAGATCACAATGGCCGAGGATAATACCACGGGCATAGCTTACAGTCCATTAGTTAAATATTAGCAATTCGACCTTTTTTATCCATCTGGAAAAAAAGTATGTACATCTGCCGATTTGATGTGTGGGGTGTATCACGAAATTATAAGAGAAATTTGTTAAACCAAATCTCTTCGCGCGATTTCATTTCATGATGGAAAAGATTTGATCTATCTGTATTAATGTCTAATTTTTATTAATTATTTTCATATTTTCAGAAGGGGTACTAATACGCAATGAATCCAAAGGAATAGCAGATTCATTGAGAAACGGTATCATCTGAATCAACTGTTAGCCATATTCCTAATGTAAACCTTTACGTGCTCAAATCTCTTTTTTATTAGAGGAAAACTAAGTAAACGCTGAAAAAAAACCGTTTAAACTTGCAATTTTGTGTTGCCTATAATGGTATGAATCATTAGGTACGTGCTAGACTCAAAGAATATCTAATTCCAACCTATCTTTATTTCCAGTAAACAAATTATCCAATTGGAGTACTTCATCAATGAACAGTAATCTAAATCAAATTTAATAACTTTTTACACAAACAATTTAAGTGTCTTTATTTTTTTTTTCCAATAACTTTTCAAGTGAATTCCAGCTCGAACAATATACAAATGACATATATGAAGCTTTTGGATCGTAACTAAAGAGCTCAACAGACTTATTGAGATGCGGCTTTTATGAAAAGAAGACGATAAAACTTGCAATTTGTTCACTTGTTACCAATGGCGGTTAGTCCATAAGGGCACGTGGGCATGTGCCCTACCAAAAAAATTATAAAATGAAGTGGAGAAAATATTCACGAAGTGATCATAGACAGAATAGAAAATACATTAATATGATGTTAGACTATATGAAGTTCTTGCGACTTCTATAGTCTAACATCCAAAATGTCAATCGCGGTAACAAAATAGGTCGTGGGTTGCCGAAGCGCACCGATTAAAAAACACATGCTTTGGGCACAGACAAGTTTGTGCCGCTACTGTTTTCTTCGCATGCGAAAGACAAAGACAGCAATGCTTCGTTTTGTTAGTAATCCGGAGATTAAACGCACTATAACGTCATATCTTGGGCGCTGCCCCATTCTCAGTCATCCTAAACGCTAACGTCAGTGATGGGCGGAACTTAACGAACCTTTCCAAACAAAAAATGTCCATTGAAATTCTCATAAGAGAATTTTTTGATAGTCATTTTCTTCTCTTTACTCTTATTAAGTTTAATAAGCAAGTTCAAAGTACATTTTACATTTAACATATTTGAATTACTCGTAAACGTTTTTATTCGGACATTTTCTTGTCTGGAAGTAAATTTAAGGTTATATTACTTTACCTTTTATGAGTGTCAATTTCAGTTTTTTAGACAGATTTTTAGATTTTGTTGAATTTATTATTGGTAAGTTATTTTTGCAAAATCTGTTATATAAATTGTATTAACAATATTGGTGTTTCTGTTTTAGTTGAAATTGGTGATGTATTTTGTGCCAGACTATAAACATTACAGTGAACAAAAAAAATTGTTTTTTACATTTCCTGTCGATTCAACTGAGCAAAAAAAGCGTTAAATCTTGTGAGGTAATATTAAATATTTATAAGATGGCATGGACGTATAAAAATGGACATATAACAATGTTAGAAAAAATGGTCTCTAGATATTTGATTTTAATATAAAAAGGAAATTTGCATTTCAATCTCCGGGAAAATGATATGATATTTAAATATATCTGTAATGATAGTTTCTCGGGTATTCCGTGTTAGCTGAATGTCCACTGGTGGACGGTTTCGCTGACGTTTCGATGGAATCTCATCCATCATTTTCAAAACGTTTACTCGACGGTGTTTCGATGACAAATGCTGCTGGTCGGTTCCGCTTCCGCTTTTTCACCCTGGTTTTTGGGTTAGCCTTTTGGCTCCTGCCCATCTAACAATAAACTACCCGAAACGGGTCTCGATTTTCTTGGGGATTCTCGGTATCCCTAAAATGTAGGAATTTCCCTCTTTCTTTTGTGAGGCATGTCCGACTATTATGAAACGTGTAATCAACAAAGTCCAGAGAAACTTTGTGAAGGTTATCTGGGATGGGACCTTGTCTCCATCGGAAAAAGGAGCTTGGTCACGACCAAATGCCGGGCCAACAACAAGCGGTTGTCGAAGGTCCGCCATTCGGATCGGGATCTGGGAGATAGCGATAGCGGTTAGCTGTGTGGAATCTTATGAAAGCCGGAAACTCGAGAAACTGGAGCCGCCCCATAGGCTTTCTGCCACCGAAATGAGGGGGATTTATTTGGGAATAAGAGCTCCAAGAGAAGTTTGGAGCATTTCGCTCAACTGGGTCTGAATTTGACCCAGTATAAGAGCGACGAGTTGCTCCACAAGCCCGGAAAGTGGGTTTTGTGGAGCGGGCTTAGGAACCGAGTTCCTTTGGGACCCCCACACGAAAGTTGGAGGGGGTATTAAAGGATGAGGAGAGGATTGGGTATTTCGGGAGATTGCGTTCGTCAGGGGTCGTGAAACTGTGATATTTATAATCACCATCATCTAACAGCCTAGTGGCCGCACGATAATCATCTGGGGTCTGGGGTTGTAACAACACCCCGTCTGGCTTCGTGATTGCTCTAGAGAGCAAGATTCCGTTTTCTTTGCACATTTTCATGACGTGCATGTAAACGGTCTTGTCTCTTAGGATAATTGGTGGGACTCGAGCGGTCCTCTTTGGCTCAGAAGTTCCAGGCTCCTGAGCCGCCTGACTTGGTGGATCCTCTTTTGGAGAATCCGGCTTCTTGAAAGTGGGTTTTGAGGACGTGGACTCCGACGGTGGTTTTTTGAGAGGAGGAACCTCTCCCACCTGCGCGGTTCCGCGCCTCTACTTCCTTGACATTTGGGTTACCTTCTGGAAACCCTCGGAATCGGAGGCCGAAGAATGGCCTCCGTCAATTTGTGCGACGATCGCGTCGCCACTCACATCATCGTCCTAGTCGATCGGTTCGACCATCGCGACGGGTTCTTCCATCGCGACCGGCTCTTCGCTTTTTCTTTTTTCAACTTCCAGCGATGTTTTGATAAAAGCATCGTCGGACTTCTTGTCCAGTCTCTTCTTGAGCCGGTAGTTTTCTTCGTCTATAGGCTTCAAATCGTCGATGAGTTGTATGAGCTTCTTACAAAGCTCGTCGTTCTCATCGGCCGCTAGCGCGTTCATCTCGACGGTATATCTTAACTGACCCTCCAGGTCAGTGATATGCTTTTCTTTGTCCGATACTTCGCGTCGGAGTGCCTTCCAGCCCTCCTCAGTGATGGTGAACCCCTTTGGGTTCGCCATCACCACGTGTTCAACCGAACGAACTTATGTGCGCACGAACTTATGACCGCCACGTGTTCAGGATCGCGTTAAAAGAGGTGTTACTTCCGTTGTATATCCTTTCTTATATAGTGGATGGATTAGAGCATATTTCCAATCTTCCAGAATCCGTTCGGTTCACCAAACTTCTTGTAGAATTTTGGTTATTTCCTTGAGTGTAGTGATTCCATCTTCACCAGAAGCTTTCTTATTTTTAAGTCGCTTGATTCATCATCTTTCATCTTCATTCGGTGGTAATGAATCTGGGTTTGTTTGTTTAGGGTTTAGTGTTGGTAATATGTTTAAGGGCTCGGGACAGTTTAGTAGTGGTTCAAAATATTTCGCAAGTTCTTTACAATTGTCTTGGTTATTTAGAGCTAATTGTCCATTTTCGTTTTGGAAGCAAAAACTTTAGTGTTGATAGCCTGTTAATTGAGTTAAAAAAATAATAATAAATGTTTTGTAAAATGTTCGGGTGTTATTTTTTTGGAAATATTTTTCTGTTTCATTAAGTTGATTGTTTTCATATTTTCTTTTAGTTTGTCTAATTAGCTTCGATGATTCTTTTCTAACTTCCAAAAGATGTTATAGTTTATTGCTGTTTTTTGACTGTTCCACTATTTGAATGCTTTAGTTCGGCTTAATACTGCTTGCTCGAAAACTTCATCCCACCACGGATGTTTTCTACGTTTCTGTAAAGGGATCAACTTTAAGGCTGTTTTAATAATTTTTTGTTTCAATTCCTGCCAATTCTGTGCTGGTTGTTTATCAAGCTCTTCTGTTAGGGTTGGTTTTATTTTCGTAGGGTCAAACTTTGATATTAGCAGTCTCTTTTGAATACGTTTTCGAGGTTTTAAGCTATGTTTGATTCTAGTCAAATAGTGGTCCGTGTCTATGTTAGCTCCTTTCCTGACTTGAACATTCAAAATCTGTTTATAATTGGTGTATGAAATGGCAACATGGTCAATTTTAAATTCACTCATGTGCGTGTTTGGGTACCTTCAGGTCGTTTGTCTTGTTATTTTCTTCTTAAAATGCGTTGACATGATTTTTAGATTAAACTGGAATATAGTTCAACAGTCCATTTATGAACGGGAAAACTGCCGACTGGTTTTCTGTACTTTCTTTCTTTCCCTAGTTGGGCGTTAAAATCACCCAATAGAATTTTTACATGGTTAGAGGGAATTTTAGAAATAGTCTTTTCCAGAATTTTCCAGGACTTATTTACTTTTTCAGGATTAGATTTATTTTCTTCGTTAACTGGGAGGTGTGCATTGAATAATGTATAGTTTTTCGTAGCGCACTTGAGAGATAGTGTCATAAGTCGATTATTTACTGGCTGGACATTAGTTATAGAACCAAGAATGGTTTTGGATATAGCGAAAACAATACCGAGATGTGGTGTATTTTTGAGTATTCTTTTGTCCGTTTTACTTTTAAAAAGTCTGCACTTGCCAAAGTCCAAGATGTTATCATCTGTCAATCTGGTTTCTTGCAGAGCTAAAATTAGGATTTTTGCTGATTCAATGTTAGTCCCAATTCTTCAATGTTTTAATTTTTCTATTAAGCTCTTTGGAATGATTTCAAATGATGGTTTAATGACTGGCACTGTTGCAATGCACTGCATATTTATTTACATTGCCTCTTGGGCATTTTTTCGGAATCATTTGTTGCTATATTGTTGTCATTTGGACGTGCATTTCAAATACATGGCTTTATCTATAAACGGTTATGCATTCAAGTTACATCGTTTTATATTACCCTATATCTATTATTTAAGTTTCTGCCTTAAACTCCTCAAAAATTCAGGTTCTATACAGGATTAAACTCATCGGAACTATGAGCTTGTTATTTCTCCTAGAGGTAGCAAAGTTTTATGTTGTCAGTAGGAAACCTACTGTCTCGAGAACTACCGTCCAATAGTCGAACAGTGATTTGACTTATATAAACTGAACTTGTTCCTGGATTTCAAATGCTTTATTGAAATGCTTTTCTTGCAAAGGTTATTCTTTCAATGACTACATTACTATTAGTATTATTATTATTAAAAGGTATTTTAATAATATAAATATAATATAATCCACTGCAGTATGAAGGCCTCTTCAGCATGCTTCCAACTTTCAAGGTCCTGGGCTTTCCTCTGCCACTCGGGTCCAATATACTTAACGATGTCATCAGTCCATCGTGTTTTCGGGCTTCTTCGCGGATGTTTGTGATCAAACGGTTTCCATTCCAGGATTGACTTGGTCCATCTATATATCCATCGCCTCGCTATATGACCTACCCATCTCCATTTGAATTGCTTTACTCTTCCAATGATGTCACACACTTATATCTTACAACAGAAGTATAGCAAGCTCTGATTTCGTTTCCAAAAGTTTTCCTGACAACTCATCCAATTTGAACACAAACAAATTCTTATACTTATTATTTCATTCGTATCCGTTACCCTATCGTATTCATGTTTATTATGTATTTATTTTATGTGTGTGCGGACAGATGCATTAACCTCACTGCATGTCACATCTTAAACGGTTCTTATAATTTTTCTTATAACGTCGATTTACTTTCAAAAACATATGTAGATGTACGATCCTCATGATATTAAACTAATGTTGAATGAAAACTTTCCAATCAATTCTGCTAAAAATACAAAGGAACATTTTAAATCGTTAACAATCATGGTACAACAATGCATTCAGTTTGAAAGACATCGGACCATCGAATTATAAATATTTAAACAATAAAAACTTTAGATTAATCTGTGATATTAAAATTATTTTATTTAGCTTTTACTACAAATTGCCTGTGATTGCAAACATCTACTGAATACGTTTATTTATGTGACGATAATTCATAAATTATTAATAACATCGATTTCGTTATTATTTCTCTTAATAACATTACAAGGATGGTCGTAAAGCATTTCTTTCTTTTTTCAAATATTCTTTAGTAAATAAATTGCTAATGGAAACGGAAGAATGTCTGATGCTGCAACGAGAATGTCTCATACCTATAAAAGCATTGATTGCTTCCTGACTTTTTCAAATTTTATTTTGCAGTAGCAATGTGGCCTTACGAGTGTAGAATTTTTTGATGCAAAATAAATTTCCTACTTTTAAACACTTCTTGAATGACTTAATTGATGTATGTGTAAAAGGCATTTAATCAATATTCCGAAAATTGTCATTACTGATTCGCTGCGTGTGTATATAATTATGTGTATTGCATTTATATTAATTATAATGACTAACTATACGAAAGATAAACTAGAGAGCATTTTATAGAATAAAATAAATTAATTTCGTACTAAAGAAATAACAAAGAAAATTAGTTTTAGAACAAAAATAAAATAAACGCCCCAAATGCAAATGGAAATATGATTTTATTAAAAGCACCTGTTTTATGATATTATCATAATAATAAATGAAAAAGTAAGCTTTTGCTAAAAAAATTAACTTATTTCACAACTTATACCTAAGTGTATTGCTATGAAAATCGGCAATACTATGCTTACACTACATGAGCAATATTATGCACTACTATTGTTATCCGAATATCCCTAAGATACAAGGGTATAACAAAAGTATTTGTGTTTTTGAGGTACTTAATTATTAATTGTTTGTTTTACAATTAATTGCAATTAATAATTACAATTAATTGTTTAAAAAATGTATACCTGGAGGTTATTCCTCGAAATATAGGCCGTTGTTTTCAATCACTTCAACACACCTATGAGTCAGTAACTTTATTCCTTTTCGATACCACGAAGAGTATTTGTAGACAAAAAACTCGACGCAGCCAGTTTTTACCTATTCTTTACTCCTGATTCTTTTTTCTAGCAAAAAGTGAGCTATGGATTGGCGGTAATTAAATGAAGCTTGGTCGATGGTGTACGCTAGGCGAGACAGCAGTTCAAAATCCAATTGGTTAATTTTTGTTGGAGTTCTTTTTACAGTAGACGTTGAAGAACGTTACAGAAGACGTAGAAGTTGAGCTGAGCAGAGTTAATCGCTCTTAATTTATCGCTCTACTATCAGAAACCCTGAATTACGACCTGATGTTCCCCTATCTTCAAGACTCAAGCCTCCCTCCCGAAACATTTTGAACTAGAGCTGAACGGTGTTGATTGATACAGCACCTTTCTCCTCTACTTCGCAAATCTCAGCACGGCGTCAATTGCTTTGAAGCCTTTTTTAACATAATGTCTTAAAATTGCAGTCGACTGAATATTTTTCAGTAGATTTACTTTAATACCGAAGAAGAAATCTTAATTTGTCGGAATAAAAAGTTAAGATCAGGTTAAAATACACAGAAGTGAAGTCCTTTAGTGTAATCCTTTAATAATATAGAAAGCAAAGCATTTATAAAAACATAAATACGTTTGTTACATCCTAGTGGAACTTTACTTTAGCGTTGATAATCCAATCAAAACCATCTATGAATGAATCCTAAGGATTTTCTCTGGCCATTCGTGACTGTTGATGTAACTTCATTACTGCACAAAGATATAAAGAAACAGTCAAAATGGTTAGTTTTGGCCAGCGAAAATAAATGTCCCGAAAAAGGCCAAGAGGGTTCCATCAACCGGAAAGAGCATGAATACCTTTTTCGAGGAATCGCAAGGCATTATCTTCATCGAATATTTGAAAGTGGGCAATACAATCACAAGGCAGTATTGCGCTGCATTATTGGTCAAATCTCTATGTAAAACACATTTCTCCCATTTTCTGACATTATTAAATATTTCGTTTTGTTTTCGTTAATAGTTAATCCCAGTTTATCGGCATGTTCTTGGATATGTATAAATGCCCCCCTCATCCTTGTGTTTCTTGTTGTGAATGACAATGTCCAGATCATCAGCATAAGCCATCACCTTGTTACGATCCAAAAATTTAATTATTTGAGAGAAACTATATTTTTGGTGACGATTGTATGGTCCTGATAGTTGCATTGTTGTTCGGAAATTTCTATCAGTCCTCAATTCTCGAGGATGTACAAAAAGGGAAAAAGGGCAGCTAGACACTCTCCTTTGTCAGTTTCGTTTAAAATCTCACTGATAACCGAATCCTCAAGAGTCACAGTTGGCTCAGTACAGAGACGCATGCGGATGCATGTTCTAACAGGACGATTGATTTCGACTCTGAAAAAACAGTTCTGCGCGTTGGTTTGGTTAGTAAGTAGATTATTAATTAGCTACGGTTACGGGGCGATTAGTTTGTTGCCCACTGGCTCTCTATATCCACCAATTAGAAACCGCCGTTTCTTAACCTATGACTGTCGACCGAGACCAGGTGGCATCAGCCGACGAACTCTACTTTCAGTCAGTCAAACACCATCAGGCCCCCGACCGTCCACCGAATTCCATCAGAAAAATTACCATCACATTAAGGCAGCACCAGAAAAGGGAGCACCAGCTTGTTCAGCTAAAATACTTATCTGATAAATACTTATCTTAATATTTTATGTCCTGTGTGGAGTATATTTTTATCATGCATTATTAAGATTATTAGTCAGTACCAACCACCCAAAAATACTATGTGATGCCATCTACAACTTCGCCATTTGTTCAGGCCACTTCCAAGTTTTGATATGGACAAGCCGACAACCACTAGGGGCCGTCGTATAAAAACTTGGTAGCGCTCAAAAACAGTAAGTAGAAGGTTAGGGCCACAAAATATATTAAGGAACCCACAAAGAGCTAACCGTTTGTGCCCATTTAGAGTGTTTTCCCATCGATATTTTTATCCAAAGAGTATATTTTTCCATTATTTTTTTCAATTGCCTAACAACCTGTTATAAAGATTAAAAAAGTTGTTAAGGATAGCCCCTTTTATGTTGAAAGCTGCACCACCAACCACTCTCTAAAGGGGCAAATTAAACATTAAACACGCCAGCGCAGTCATTCTATATTAATTATTTTGTGTGTTAAAGAGTTAAATGTGGAGACAATATTTCTCTAAACTTTTACTGATAGCCTGGCATTATTAATTGCTATTTTAACAACGTTGATGAGTTTCAAATTTGTATAGAATTTGGAAAAGTTACTTTCTATCTATACTATCATATACCAGGTGTCCCATTAAGGATGGATCGCGGCCGTATCTTGGAAACTATTTATCCCACAGCTTTGGGGAAAAAAAAATTGTACTAAAAATGATCATGAGAAATTCAGCAAAAATATTTTTAAGCTTCTAAAACGACCGCAAGAGGGTGTGACGAGCTAAACATGTTTTAAAAATCTTTTTTTGTGTATTTTCAAGTGTTAACCGAGTAAGAAAAATTCTCAGTTATAATTAGCAAACTGTCTCCTACAACTTTGTTTTATGCCATTTTGTCGTAACTTCGCGAATAAAGAAGTAGTCTAATGTCCGTTTACCTAAACAGATTTTCCTCAATTTGGATTCATTTAAAAGGCAATTGCTGGGACAATCAGATAATCTGGGAGATAAATTATTTAGTTTATAAATGAAACCGCGAGGTGGCGTTAGATTCAACAATAGTTTTTTTTTAAGTTTTGTTCAGTTTTTTCAAAGGGAATGGTACAGCTTTTATTACATGGCTAGAAAGGTAATTTAAAAAGGAATCATCCAGTGAAAACCCGAAATCGATATCTCTAACATGTCAAGAGATATTTCGATCTTGCTTGTACCACATTTGTCTTCTTGTTTCCAATGTCCATGTGTATTCAAATGTCCATTAAAAATAAAGGGGCCAATAATTTTGAACCAATAACTTCGAATAATGCCTTCTTTCGGGATATTGACTTGCATATTGCAGCTCTGCAATACATGCATTTTCAAAACATTGGAAATACGCCGCCAACATGTCATAGGCCTCGTTATTCGTAAAAGGCATTGTTAGATATTATTATTATAATTATTAATAATCAATAAATGCAATGTTGAAAATGTAATGCATTTCAAAACTGACAAGTTAATTTGACTGTTTTTGTTTGTTTCCATGGTTCCCTTCTTACACTCTTTGTGTAATGTACCTAAGGATTGCATGCGTTTACTTGGAAACCCGAAAACGCATAATTTCATTCATCCATTCATTTAGTTTAAAAGAAAGAGTGGGTATATTTATTAATGACTTCTGACTTCAATATTCTATCAAGTAGTATTTAAGCATCACAAAAGAGAAAATGCAACAATTGGGGAAATGCATTTTTTCGGCTTATGTAATTAAATTAGAAAATATTATCAAAGTCAGAATTAGAACATTTATGATGATTGATACTGAATAGATAATTTTATTTTTTAAATAAAATTGTTGCGGTTGCGATTGCGACCTAAATATTAAGACCAATTTTTAACTTAATATTACGGTAAAAATTAAAACTGATTTTTTTCAGAAAAATCGAAATATCTCCTGACATGTCAGAGATATCGATTTCGGGTTTTCACTGGACGATTCCTCTTTAAATTGCCTTTCTTGCCATGTAGTAAAAGATGTACCATTCTATTTGAAAAAACTGAACAAAACTCCAAAAAAAGTATTGTTGAATGTAACGCCACCTCGCGGTTTCATTTATAAACTAAATAATTTATCTCCCAGATTCTCTGATTGTCCCAGCAATTGCCTTTTAAATGAATCCAAATTGAGGAAAATCGGTTAAGGTAAACGGACATTAGACGACTTTTTATCTCAATAGGTAAAACTCCCCCCACCCCTCTATTCGTGAAATTACGACAAAATGTCATAAAACAAAGTTGTAGGAGACAGTTTGCTAATTATAACTTGAAAATACACAAAAAAAAAAGATTTTTAAAAATGTTTAGCTCGTCACGCCCTCTTGCGGTCGTTTTAGAAGCTTAAAAATATTTTTGGTGAATTTCTCATGATCATTTTTAGTAAATTTTTTTTTCCCCAAAGCTGTGGGATAAATAGTTTTCAAGATACGACCGCGATCCCTCCTTAATAGGACACTGGTATATGCTGCCTTGAAATCTATGAAAAGTGATGTTGTATAATCTGTTTTATGGTGAAGAGTTAATCAAATATGAATTAGCCTAGGCAGAATCCAGTCTGGTAAATCCCAATAATTCACTCAGTGATAGGTATTATTATCTCACACAATATAGTTACATTGTTATATGATGTTATTTCTCTAAAAGAAACTTTTATTTATATGAATAGAATCTACAAAAGGCAATACAAATTCGTAAAAAATTCTAAAACAAAAAGTAACTTACCTAGCATAGTTTCCCCAAGCACAATATGCAATGAATATGGGATTTTGAAACTACCGTATCCTCTAATATATAATTAAACTATCAGTGTAATAATACTACTGCTCTATTTTAGTTAGTTAACTAGTTTACAAATTTAGTTAATGAAAATGGAAAATAGAATATTTCATGCAACATAAATATATTTTAAAAGATTCACTCAATATATTTGAGAGCAATTATAATAAATCGGATTTTAAATGTTTAATCTTAAAGAAAATAAATGGATAATTATAATAGCTGACATTGAGTACCCGACTTGAAAATTATGAGGAATTTTTCTATCTAAGATCTAAGCACAATTCCCTATTTTAAAGATGACTAGGCTGCATTTATTCCTATAAAATTTTCTTTAGATTGAATGATAATGACAATGAAATAAATTTCGCTTTAAAATATCTATACCAAAAATTTTATTCTATTTTAGTATTAGTATTATAGTATAATAAAGTTAAATATAATACATAATACATCATAACATTACTTTAGCTAGTTCAATACAGTTAGAATAATATTCTGTAAAACAGAAAATTTACATCTAGTACACATATTTAAATTAAACTGATTTTTTTCTTCCATAGGCGATTTCAAAATTTGCAGCAAAAAAAAACAATTTAAAAAACTTTATTATGTTTTATTATGTTGCCAGATTTTTCTAATGCTACTAAACAAAACAGTATTCTTGTGGTTTTGTCAAAACTGCTAAAATTCTACGAATTCGTACACCACATCTTTCAAGCTGTTATTCCAATTCCAGCCTTAGGTCAAGAATTCTGGTCGTCCTAGAAGTATTCAAGGATGTGAAGAACGGCTTCTTAGACTTCTGGCTATTCGAAAATATTGCTATATAAATTGCTATAGAAAAATATTCATTAAATGACTGATATTTTTTTTATATTTCAGGTAGTGATGCATCAAATTACTATCAGGGATAACATATAGATTACATTTAGATATTCGATTACATCCATACCAGAGTCATCAGCTACCAATTATCCTGGGTCAATGCCCTCCTTGGAATATCAATATCTGGTTTGTGCTTAACCGAGTTTCTCAAAAAAACTAGCGAGTGACTCTTTACGAAGAGAGATTTTAAATACGAAAAAATTTATATTTTATCTTAATTTAAACGTCGGTTTAAAAACTCTGTTATTGTCAATAAAAAACTTCATTATGAGTTTAATCAATTTCTCTTTATTTAAATTCTATTTTTAATCTCTATTGAGTACACAAAATTAAAAATATAACATAAAAATAAATATATAACATCGGATAGTCAGTAAATTTTAAAATGTTAGATAATTATTGGGAAAAACAGTATAAATACATTTCAACCTTCCGAAAACTTTTAAAATACATTTTTAACTCCAGTAAAAAAATGTGTCCATCTAAAATGATCACTACAAAAGTAGAATCAAGAATATTTAGTAAGATAATCGATACAATAATCGAGAAAAAGGTAATATCTAAAAAGTGTAAAAATCCCATGTTAAATGAATGGGAAAAGTATCGTCATTTAGGCAGGGTTAAACGGCATCGGCATTTTTTTTCACAATTGTTTTTAGATTATAAATAAATGATTTAGGGGATTCCCAAGTGAAAAAGGTCAATTTGGGAAATACGGGCACTCTACTATACATGCACTAACAGAGGGTAAAACAGAGAAAGAAAGATACGCTGCTGGAAAACAAGCTCGACCCCAAAAATTATATTAAGTTAGTCTTGAGGGACTTTATTACCCAAATTGAAAAATAATCGGAATATACTCAAATAGTACGCAAGTATAGTTTACATGATCACGGAAATGAATGACACAATAGAGAAATAGCAATATTATTCGCTATATGCACGGATCTTAGGATGATGAGTAGAAAGTTCCAACACAATAATATATATAAAGGAACATTAGGAATCTAACCCGATGGGAATATAGTAAAACAAGGAGATCAAATCCTCAAATCATACTCAAGTATGATCATTATGAGACCCTTTACAGGAGCGTTATTCAGGTCGGCATGATTTTTGTAACATTGATGAGAATACTCTATTTAGATTTCATTTAGGTTGTTGCTAGATCTATATCCGAGGAAGTCAAAAAAGCCTATCTTTTATATTTTAAGTGCTAAATTGGAGATCAAGATAAAAGTTGGGCTCCTTATCTTTGCTGGATGTATCGAAAATTCTATACCGTTTGCTGTTCCTGTGATGTGGAGAAGACCTACTGACCATGTAAGTGATTGCTATTTTTAGTTCACTAAAACAGAAGGGATTTCAAAAAAACAAAGGTACAAAATTCAGTCTCCAAATTTGCTTTCTGTACTTAGACTAGTTCCTCATAGCAAGGAACTACCGGTACAGATTACGCCTTTAAACTTGGAGAACATATTTCCCGATTAGTCTAATTCTTCAACAAGATCTGATTCACTTCCTGTGAATACCTGTAGTGACCCATTTTAACAACTACCAATAAACCTCACTTAATAACTCAGAATGAATTAAATGATTTGGTATCTGACCTGGGATTGTCAAAACAAAACTGGGATTGTTCCCGATTTCAACAGTGGAAACAGTTAGATAAAAAGTGTTCCACTTTACCGAAACGGAATGTGACATTTTCAAGTTTGTGTAAAATGGAAGGATCGCTATGTATCTGTTGTGATATTGATGATTTAATGAATGAGATTAATATGGAACATGTACCTTCCGAGTGGCGTATTTTTAAAAAGGACTTCAAGAGGGTTTTAAAAAGTATTGTTGTTTTTGTGTCTATGGGGCGGTAGGGCAACAAAATAACATTACACTAAAAAAGATTGGCCTCGTAGAACATCTTTTGAATAGAATCTTCTAACCTCATAGAATCTGGTACTTGAAACTTAAAATATGCTCCTCTTGTTAACCCAAAACAGGTGCTTCTTCCGCCCCTCCATATTAAGCTTGTACTAATAAAAAACTTTGTTAAAGTCATGGACAAAGAAGGTTATGATTTCAAGTATCTAAAAGAAATATTTTCTCAATGAATTGATGCAAAACTAAAATAAGGCATATTTATTAGACCCCAAATAAGGAAGCTTTTAGGTTCGGTTAGGTTTTTGTTTTCAAGAAAAATTAAATGAAAAGGAATTGGCAGCTTGGAAATGTTTTGTAAGTGTAGTGAAAAGATTTCGGGGCAACAAGAAAGATGAACTCTCTGCACTCTCTCTTTTTTTGGATTTCTTCCCGAAAATTTAGATGCAGTAAACGACGAACAAGGAGAGAAGTTTCGCCAGGATATTAGGACAATAAAAGCAAAAATACTAAAGATGCTAGGACCCATCTCTGTTGGGCGACTACAACTGGTTTTTAAAAAGAGATGATGTTACAGAATACAAGAGGAAAAAGTGAAAGTTTTTGTCTCTGCATGACATCTCATGTAATATATTTTTTATTCACATAATCCTTAATAATGTCTTTACATAGATTTAACACGTTTTACATGTTTATATTAAATAAATATTAGATTGTAAAAATATTTCGTGTCCTTTTTTTCCCATCAGCGACTCCCTTTAACAAAAAAACTGTACGTGTTACAGTAATTAGCTTATTATATTTGGATTTCAAAATATTTCATATACACCTATTTTCATCAATTTTACCTCAAAAAAATTCAAATTTGTTGACCTATGTTATGAGTCGGACCACTATCATATAGTAACAAAAATATGACAAAGGATCTGTGCCAATAACAAAGAAATATGAACTAGTACTAAAATAAGATGAAACTGAAAAATTTACAACAAAAAAAGCCTAGCAACTGAAATGCGAAATGAATGTAAATTGAAAGTTCTAACAAATATAGTAAGACACAGAATAGTACTATATATCCAAGGAGGAATTGGCGAATATCAGCCAGGGTTTAGGAGACACTCAACAATAGATCAGTTGTTCACAGTCCGTCAAATAATGGAGAAAACAATACAATTTGATGCTCCTCATGAGTGAAAGATAGATAGATCATGAAGTCATGAGTGAAAGATAGATAGATGTAACGGAACCGTAATAAATAATAAAAAAAATAGATAATAGAGTATTTAAACGAATTAAGCATATTAACATAATCGATAACATAAAAATCATTAAGAAGAACTTGATGATTACTGATTTGAATATTTCAGAACAAAGATCCAATCTACGAATTCCTATAAAAGTTGCAACATGGAATACAAGAAGCCGAGCTGGAAAGCTGGCAAATGTTGCCCGGGAGATAAGCAGGCTTAAACTTGAAATCCTGGGAGTCGCCGAAACTAGATGACCCAATTCAGGAGCATGCTCTGTTGACGGTGGTACGTTTTACTACTCTGGCAACCAGGACAGACATCACAGAAATGGAATAGGAGTGATGGTGTCGAAGAACATAGCGAGTCGGTTATGGACTTTACCACCTATTCTAGTCCTACCGCATTGATAAAATTAAAAGCTACGCCAGTCGATCTTAACATAATCCAGGTGTACTGATGCGACAGCCCCAAGAATTGAAAGAGTTCTACAGTGAAGAGAAAGACCTACTGAAGCTAAAAACTAAAAAGCAGGAAGTAAATATAATCATGGGGGACCTTAACGCTAAACTTGGGAGGAGGTTTTTGAAAACAAAGAGATTGGGATAAAGACCAATGGAGTTTGGATCAACAACATACGTTATGCTGATGATACAGTTTTGATTGTAGACAACATGGAAGATCTACAATAACTGATCAATATAATAGAAAAAAAGAGTCGAAACATAGGATTAATCATAAATACAAAAAAGAATAAATTCATGGTAATCACAAAGGAAACAAACATGTTCAGAGATTCCAGCCTAACCTTTACCAGGAAACCGATAGAACTTTTACCAAGGGACACGAAAGTTAAGATGTGTAAAATACTCTTTAGATTAGTAATCCCTTATGGCTTGTTTGCAGTATTTGAAACAAGAGTACTCCGAAAAAATTTTGGTAATGCAAATGAGAATGGAAATTCTTGGATCAGATATAATGTTGAACTCTAACAATTATTCAAATATACTAGCATACTACTATATATATATATATATATATATATATATATATATATATATATATATATATATATATATATATATATATATATATATATATTCCATTTTGTTAGCTTTCGTTGCGAGCTAGCCTTTCGGCCCTTACTCATATAACCTGAACTAGGCTCTATTTTATTGGGCGATTGCCCTGGATGGGCGTTGTGTTTGGGGGCCTCTAGTTGACCCAGGAGGTTACTGACTTTTGCCAATAGATTCTAAAGATGGTATGATTCAAGAAAGTCTTGGTCGACTTTATTGGAGGTTAAGCAAGAGAAAAACGTGCCATGATTGGCCGGTAGATATGCGCGCTGCGAGAGCGTCGCAAGGGGGGTGGCTGGGGGTTATCTGACGAAGTTGGCTTGACCTAGGTCAGTACGACTTCGGTCACGTCGTCGGAGTACGCTGGGGTTTGGGTGCGTGGTGGCTGCAGCTGGAGAATGATCCTTTGTTGTGATTGGATCAGCTCTGTCATATGTTGGCATGAGTGCGGCTGTGTTCGCAGGTGTGGAGGCTGGCTATGGAGACGATGTCTTCATGGCTGGCCTTCTGATGGGTCTGGCGCTGCACCTGGAGTAGTTCGCTGTGTGTGAGCTACCGTAGTTGCAGCACGTTGGCGGCAAGTTTACATCCAGTTTGCATCCAGTCGGTGTTGCGGTGAAGGCCCGCACATTTGACACAGACTGGATCGGCTTGACATTGGGTGGCTATGTGGCCAAACTTTTGACAGTTGAAGTACTAGCGTACTTTATTTTGACGGTTTTGTACCTCGATTTTCACGGGCTGGTGCAGGATGCGGGTTACTTGCAGTATGTTGGATTCACTTGCGGGTATTGTGACTTGCACAATCGGAATTGGTTTCCTTTGGTTAGTTTGCCAAAGGACGATGGAGGTCGGGTGGAAACCCAACCTGGTGAGGTCGGTTCTGATGTCTTCAGTTGGGATGGACTCTAGCACGCCTCGCAGGAGAACGCGAAGACGTCTAGGTTCTCTTGAAAAGGCGTTGAATTTGTAGCCTTTTTCGATGAAATGCTGTTTTATGGCATCAGTTTCTTCGTCCGTGAGGGGCTGGAATAGCACGCCCTCTAGAGTGGTTTTGGCTGGCCCGATAGCCATGTTCTTGTTCTCGAAGTGATGAATTACGTCGAGGAAGGTCGACTTATCCTGGAGGATAATCGGCGTTGGTTTCTCGGTGCCAGCAGGCGGTGTTGGCGCCGCGCTGGCTGTGAGATCGACCGCCGTGATCGGCAGGTCCCGGGGGGTCGGCGGTCTCTGGTTGGATGGAATCCGAGTTTTCGGTTGGTGGGGCTGGAGCGGTGTCATCTTCAGCGCGTTGTCTGGTTTTCTTACGTCTCCGCCGTCTAGCTCTGGCGGAGACCTGTAGGTTTTCTTCGGGTTCGGAGCCCGGAGAGTGATTATCTTTTTCGTGGACCGAATCGCCCTCTTCTGCAGGTGGTGGAGATGTGGTTTCAGTTTTTAGGATTTCCTTGAGAAGGAAATTGTTGTAGATCTCAAGTGCTTCGACATCTTTCGTCAGTTTTTCGTTCATAGATGTCAGCGCATCTATCAACTTCTGGTTGAGGGCAAGACTTTCTTCCCATTCATTTTTATTGGAGTCGATTAAATTTAATTTGATCTGGATATTTTCGAGGAGGAGCTGCGATTCCTCCAGTTTCTACTGTGTTTCTGCTGGTGACTTCGCAGTGGTTGAAGTGGTCTCGATAGAGTTCACAGGCGTCTGCCAACTGGCGTTTTGATAGGCGCATAAAGTCTTGATCTTGGAGATTGAAAAACTCATTGGCCATTGCGACGACGAGACGGAGTCCGCGAGCGCGACTGCTAACGTAAACTAAACGATTTACGTACCGGTGTGAGGAGCTCGGGAGCGATCGAAACACGTCCGATCTCAACGGCTGCTCGGACTGAACTGATGTTGATGTATAAATAAATAAATATATATATATATATATATATATATATATATATATATATATATATATATATATATATATATATATATATATATATATATATATATATATGTCTCAAACAAACAAAAATCTCCAGTGAGACAATTGATTTAATGAAGAAACGGCGAGCAATGAGAAATGCAGGTAGTCCTTTTGGCAGGGTCGAGTACACTGAGCTCTGTAAAACTATAAGAAAACGTATCAGAGAGGACACGCGCCGATTCAATATGCAGCTAGTGCAAAAAACCCTGGAAGAAAACAAAGGAATTAACAAAGCTAAACAAAAGCTGAGAAACAAAAGAATGCAAATATATGCTTTAAAGCGTGAGGATGGCACAGTGTGCAGGGCACGTACCCAAATGTTAGAGATTGTCAGAAGGTTTTATTCTCAGTTATGTGAAGATCAGAGCCAGTCAGGGACAGCAATACCCACGAAAGAACAATATATAATGCCAGATATCCTAGTGGAGGAAGTAACAAATGCTATAGAATTGATGAAGAACGGCAAGGCTCCAGGAAAGGATAGTTAACTGTCGAAATGCTAAAAGCTGGTGATCGGACGTTACATAAAACACTGGCAAAATTATACTCAAAATGCCTCAAAGAACAAAAAGTACCTGACTTATGGAAAAATGCAGAAGTGATCCTTTTACACAAAAAAGGAGCACAGGAAGATTTAAAGAACTACCGTCCAATAAGCCTCCTATCAGTGATGTACAAAGTTTTCGCTAAGATAATTTCTAAAAGAATATTAAAAAAACTGAATCACGCACAACCAAGAGAACAAGCAGGATTCAGAAGTGGATTCAGTACAATGGATCACATCCAGGTTGTACAGCAGGTCATAGAAAGGCACAATGAATACACCATGCCACTGTGCTTGGCTTTTATCGACTATGAAAAAGCATTTGATTCCATCTCAAAGCATGCGATAATGGATGCACTGCTTAGCCAAGGTATAGAGAGAGCCTATGTAAACCTATTAGAATCTATATATGGATTGTGGAATCGATTATTGGAGCTACAGCCACAATTCACCTTGATGATCTTGAAGTGGGAATTAATATACAACGAGGTGTACAGCAGGGTGACGCAATATCGCCTATTCTTTTCTCGGCTGGCCTTGAAGAAGTATTCCGTAAACTGGATTCGGAACAGGATGGTGTAAAGATCAATGGTCCAAACTTAAACCATCTTAGATTTGCAGATGATATTATTCTCATTTATATTAGATTATACCATATACTTAAACCATCTTAGATTAGCCAATGAGATATTATTCTCATTTCACAAGACCCAAAGGAGCTGCAAAGACGCATACAAGAACTGCAAAGGGCTGGCGAACCATTTGGCTTGAAAATAAACCTGAAAAAGAGTCAGATTATGTTCAATAACTTCGCTCAGGACAGAAGAATTTCAGTTTTAGGAAGAGATTTAGAGATTGTGGACAGCTTTATATATCTTGGGCAGAGGATTTCAATGGAGGGGAATACCGCCCGGGAGGTGGGACGGCGTGTTAAATGTGGCTGGCAGGCATTTGGTAGGCTCAACATAGTGTTTAAGAGCAAACTCCCACTTTGCCTGAAAAGAAAAGTATTCGATCAGTGCGTTCTACCCGTTATGACATACGGAAGTGAAACCTGGACACTCACATCGCAATCAATTCAAAAACTTCGGGTAGCACAGAGGTGAATGGAAAGATGTATGCTTGGCATTACAAGACAAGACAGAAAGTCCTGCGCATGGCTCAGGGAACAAACAAGAGTCTGTGACATCATTGGAAGAGTAAAACAATTGAAATGGAGATGGGCAGGCCATATAGCGAGGCGATGGAACGACAGATGGACCAAGGCAATCCTGGAGTGGATACCGCTTGATCGCAAACGTCCGCGAAGAAGACCGAAAGCACGATGGATTGATGACATCGTTAAGTATATTGGACCCGAGTGGCAGAGGAAAGCCCAGGACCGTGAAGGTTGGAAGCATGCTGAAGAGGCCTTCATCCTGCAGTGGATCGATACGGGCTGATGATGATGATGATGATGATGATATATATATATATATATATATATATATATATATATATATATATATATATATATATATATATATATATATATATATATATATACTACGATACTATAAACTATGTGAGGCTTCAGCGACTCAGATTGATGGGACACTTGGCGAAAATGCCAGAAAGCAGAAAATCAATGAGAATCATAGATGAATGAATAGTAGGTAACAAAAAAAGGCAGATCAAGGATTCAGTGACAGGAAAATGTAAGGAACTGTGAAGGACTACAACTCATCTAAAATTGGCAAGCTCCCATTAAAAGTTGGTCGAGATGGAAGTAAGGTTGAAGGAATAAAAACAAGAAGAAGCAAATATAATCAAGCGGCTGCACAAAAAATTAATAAATAGAAAGTATGTGACATTTGTGTAAACGCATTATATAATAATTATTGGTTAGTTGTTGTAAATTGGCCAAATTACCTTTTCACCTCGACAAATTGATTCAAAGAAGTTAAAAGTTATCGCCCATAAAATTACGCAAATGAGTTCATGAAATTGCTTACATCAGAAGGCAAATGCATTTTTTATTATTACATACAATATTTATTAATTCACTGGAAGAAAATCGAGCAATAATAATATCAACTTTTGCTGGAAAGTGATACGATTGATTTTATATTTATTATAAAATTATAATGGTTGATATCAGCATGTTAATCGGCGGTATATTTATTACGTTAAAACAAGATGAACATTACTTTAAATTATCTATACAAAAAATTATTTAATTCTATTTTGAAGCAGAATAAAGTTAAATATAATACATCATCCCATTACTTTAGCTACTTTTGCATATTTTTATTAATATACTGTAGAACAGAAAATGTACACCTAGTGCACGTATTTAAACTAAATTAAATTTTTTCAGCTATAGACGACTTCAAAATATGCGGCAAAATAAACAAGTTACAATATTTAGTTTTTATTATGTTGCCAGATTTTTTAATGCTACTAAACTAAACAGTATTCTTGCGGTTTTGTTAAAATGCCAAAATTCTAAGCAATTCGTGCACCACGTCTTTCAGGCTGTTATTCGAATTTGAAAAGGAAGTGATTATAAAATCTGAATTTGAAAAGAAAAACGATTATCTTGTATTAATGAAAAATTATTCGCTTTGGAATATCGTTTTAATCAACTTATAATGCAGATTGGTTTGGTTTGAGATATAAGATAAGATCCCATACTTTCAATAAAACATTACTCATAGTTTCGAAAGCAATCCGTTTCAACGTTTCAATCAGTTTCAAAGCAATTCCAGAGGTCTTGGTTAAACTTACTAATTGTTTGTATGCATTGAACTATCCTTGTACTTCTTCTAATTACACAGTTTTTCTAACCTAATTCATCTATATTCCTTTGTTTCAGGCAAATGGCATGTTTTGAATACTCGAACATAAATTACATTCGAAGGAATGCATATTGGTATATTTCATTTAAAGACGATTATAAGATCTATAATAATACTCATTTTTTTTAAATATATATCTTATTTGAAAACATTATATTGCATCATTATTGTTGATAAACACTCACACTCATATCACTTGCAAGTGAACATACGATGAGAATATGACCAAAAATAAAGTGATATAAAATATTTAAAACATATAAATTGAAATATAATGTGCTTTGCAGTGGCGGCTCGTGGGTTTTTAAAATGAGAGGGCGTAGATGAAAATAGTGCTGCTGAAATTTTTTTTTGCTTTCCCCTTCCTCCGTTTTACTTTTCGTGCTATTGAAACCCTATACAGGAGGTGAACCAGGAAAATGAAGGAAAGAAACTGAATTGAAATAAAATGTGGTGTTTTGCTCTAAAAAATTGTTTACTGTGATAAATACTGGAGAGGCGGCGCCCCAATGACCTCCCTCACGAGCCGCCACTGGTGCTTTGATCGCAAAAAACATGTTTGCTTTCAGAAAGATGCATTCAATTCATAACTGAAAACCAAATAAAATCCACAAACGCTTTATAGGATAAATTAGTTCACCCAATTCTTGTCAAAAAATAGTATGAAAAATAAAAAAAATAATTACAAACACATTTTGAATTACCAAAATATAGTATCGGAAAGCCATTTTATTGAAGGAGACATTAACAAACATTTTTTAACAAATAAATTAATGTGCATATAAAATATGTGAATATTAAAAAGTGTTCATACCAATCCATCAAACGGCATTTCAATGAAAATTTAAAAAAATGTTCCACTGTACATATTATTTCTTGGTATGGTTACCAGATAGCGTCAAGAAATTCAATTCTATTTACTTAAAATTATCAGCACCGTATCGTCACCGATTCAGAGATACTTTAAATTACAAAAAACAAAAGTTTCTTCCCCCGAATTGTAACTTGCCGGACTCTTGTTATTTGGCAGCCTTTTTGCATCCACCCAGAAGCGAAAGATGTCCACTGGTGATCCTAAACGACTGTCTACTCAGACAAGCAAATGAAGAAAAATTCCTAGAAATGCATAAAACCCGAACATTAACATGGCGAGCACACATTTTCAACAAAAGAAAGCAGTTAGGTCTGATATTAAACTAGTTATATTTCCTATTTGGAAAAAATCACAATTTAAACTTCACAACAACCTTCTTCTATACAAAATTATACAGATTAAAAATACCAAGAGTTAGCATAGTTCTTTCCAAACATAATAAACCCGTCTAATAATAACGGTTGAAGTCCTATTGTTAGTTATATAAACTGTAACTATATACAAATATAGCAAAAAATTAAAAGGTAGAGGAGGCACCTTTTTGGGGTTAACAAGGGGAACATATTTTATGTTTGACGTACCAGGTTCGAAAGAAGTTCTGTGCGGCCAATCTTTCTTATTGTAATGTTCTTTTCTTGCCACACTGTTCCATTGACACAAAAAAATAGCAATACTTTGTAAAACCTATTAAGTACAAAAAATTTCAATCATCCCATGATATAAAAGAGAAGCAAGCACTTGAAAAGAAGATTTGCTAAGCCATTTCTGTGAAAAAGTGTTTTAATAACCACCTAATACCGAAGAAATAAGTATTTTAAATGTTTTAAGACTATAATATTTTTTGTACGAAAATTTCTTAGTAGGACCTTTTGTTACCTGACATCATTCTTTAACTTTTTTTACACATTCAACATTGAGAAAATCAACTTTTGTGTGGCTGTTGTGATCTGCTTCGAAAATGGACAAATACAAGAACCTAGAATAATAAAGAGTTTTCCAATAACAGTGTATCGGTTTAAAATGTAAATGTCACTCATGGTCTGTTGTGTTCAATACATTCTGGCAATTCAGCCAGCTGATCATCGTCTGCATCGAACATTTACGAACTAGGCTTTAGAGCAATTGGAAAGCGACCTCCCACATTGAGGGAAAAAGAATATTTTCCTATGAAGCGTTCTTCTAGCTAAATGGGTTTGTGAACCATCATAACTTCAGGATTTTGGACCGACGAAATCTTGACGTAATTCAGGAGCTATCTATCCATCCTCAGAAAGTCACTTTTCGCTGCGGTTTTTGGGCTGAAAGAGTGATACGATCTTATTTTTCTGAAAACGATGATGGAAATCGTGTAACAGTTAATGGTAAAGAATATCTTTGGTCTGAACTGAACAGTGCGATTTGTCAGTCATCTCGCCAGACAACCGATTTACTGCAAGAATAGCTTCTTGGATACATTATTTCGCGAAATATTAAGGTCAATTGTCAACCAAGATCATGCCATCTCACACCTTTGGATTATATTTTGTGGGTTAATGTTAAATCTCTGATTTCCAGAAATAAACCCCGAGCACAATATTCCACGCGATATGTGTCAAAGAGTAATCGAAAATTTGGTCTGAAGAATCTATTCCACCGAAGGCGGGGGAGACATTTAACGACATTATTTTCAAAAGATAATACCATTATTTGTTCTTCAAGATAAAATTAAAATGAACGAATTATCACTTGTAGCTTATCATTGTGTCTCATTTTAAAGTTATGACACTCTTTTTGGACAATCCTTTATAAAAAATCAAATTCAAAACTTCATTAATGAAGTATGTGCAATGGATAACTTAAATATCAAATTTGACATTTCAAAGAAAAAAGAGACTCCAAGAATGCACAGGCATAAACACTGAAATTCATCGGCTAATATTTATAGTTTAAATGATATTATTAGAACACAATTTTATAAAACCAATTATTTTATTAATGACTTAGCTATGTCAACAACTTTTAGGAAAATATAGAAGTACTTATAGTAAAAATCATATATATTTCATATCTATTAATGAGAATTCGCCACGCTCTGCAGCATCCCAGGCTCGCTGATCTCGTCGACGACAATGATACCAGAAACAACCGACTCCTTAATTTGAATATCCCACAGAGATTCTTAATGTGTTAACATCGAAAATCAAGAAGAAACATTGAGTATTCTGTCAATACGTAATAAAGGCAGAATGTGATACGAAAAAAATAAAGCGTGATTTATATACAGCGAAATATTAATTCAATAAATATTATTTTATAACTTGTTTAGCCTAACTAATACATTTAAATAAACTACGAAAATTTTAGTAATTAGAAAAATGTTTTTATATATAAAAAGTTTTCCAATAAGAACGGAACTTGAAAAATTAAACAGGAAACACTGTTTGAAAAGTACATATCACTTATGAACTGCTGTGTTCACTACATTGTGTCAATTCATTATGGAAAGATACACAATTCAACAGCGCTTAGAAATTCTTCCTAGCTACCATCAGAATGCGTCTTCAATTCGCCAGACTTTTCGAGCATTGTGCGAAATTTATTGTCAATATAACCAAATCAATCGAATCAATCGAATGGTCTATTTATCGCCTCGTCGAAAAATTTAAACGACCTGGCTCAGTTGCAGTTGCAATATCACTGCAGTAAGAGAAGATCCCCTAACGGCCCCTAAACGCTTTCAGTTTCTCGTCAATTGTAAGGTATTCTCTAAGTGTGTAAGTAGCTAAACAATTCTCGACAAACATGTCAAATATTCCTTTAATGGGTGAAAGTTTGTCCCATGAAAGCTACCATCGTTTCACCAATGTCGAAGCAAAGATATTATAACAGTAAACTGAATCTTTTTTGACACATTGTTGTTCTAAAAATATCAACATCAAAGCCATTTGTAGGCCATAAATCGTCTAAATGTTGTCTTCCAGATTTTGTAATGCTGGGTGCATACAAATGTCCTAGGAAAGCGCGAAGTTCTTCCAAAATCGTCTAGATGTTGTTTTCCAGATTTTGTAATGCTAGATGCATACAAAAGTCCTAGGAAAGCGCGAAGTTCTTCCAAAGTTGTTTCTTTTATCAAATCTTGTGTGTCAGCTCGACTGTATCTCTCTGATTTTTTTTTTGTTTGCAGTTTGAAAATGTATCAATCTCGGCAAGCAATATATCTGTAACAAAACAACTCCAGCATTCCAACAGCGTTTTAAATTATTTAAGACTTGGTGGATCAAACTTTCAAAGAAGAATGGTAAGAACACACATTTTCAATTGTAGAATGTGTGGTGGCAATCCTGGCAAATCAGGCGATTTCAAAAATTTAGTAGTATAAGTCACTGCTTCGCCTTCGAGTAAGTCACAAGTCACTGCTTCGTGATAGTATCTACTGATATTACTATTTCGCCAGGTATTTTATTTTGAATTTGACGGTTAATAATTTTTCCTCGTCGTCACGATGCAGTGTTTGTTCTTTCTTCAGAAGCGATTTCCATACTTTTGGAATGTTACGAGCATCTTTTCGCGTATTTAGCTCACCTCTTTCTTCTACTTCAAGAACTTCTGTGGTTGTTCGAACCCATTTGTCATCAATATTCGCTATTTCCTTGGTTCCTTAAAAATTGATTTTATGCCCTGTTTGTAGAGGGTGCTGAAAAGGAGGGGAAGTGGTTTGTTTGTTTTATAAGTTAGTTTGATGTTCCTGTATTCTGGCCGAGATCCGTTTGTTTGTTTGTCATATGTATGTTCTGTTGCAGTCAGAATAAGATATGCTATATACCTCATGATTTTCCAGTCAGACTTTATCCTTGGGGATTTTTAAGAAGTTTTACGACAGTTTTATGCGGTTTGGAGACTGTTCTGATCTTATATTTTCTTAGTAGTCTGCCTATCCTATCAGTCATTCCATTTACGTATGGTACATTTGATTCTTGATCCTCTATTGTTTTTCGTGTTTGGGTTTTCTGACTGTGAATGGCCTTCCTGAAACAATAGCCTACAATGATGAATGACCTTCCCAAGATACACAAACCAGATATCCCATAAGGCATAAGGCATAACCAAATCCCATTAAGGCAGAAATCATAGTAAGTGCCTTCGGATCTCCAACACATAATTTGGATATATATATATATATATATATATATATATATATATATATATATATATATATATATATATATATATATATATATATATATATATATATATATATATATATATATATTGAGTAGTGGACTGTGCTATTTGACAACAAATTAATATTTATTAGATTATTTAATAAATATAATTTATTGTTTAATTGGCAATAAACAACAAATGGAGAAAATGCTTTAAGAACAAATTGACGTGAAAATTTGCATAGGATGAATATTTTCAAAATAAAGGCGTAATCCACCACCAGTTCACTGGAAAAGGTTAATGACTGAATTCTAGACCTACCCTGAGCGATATATTTGAACTAATACATCCATTATGTAACGTTGACATTCCCAAGAAATTCAAGCTGTCAGCATATCTTGCTCATTTGAGTGCAGATTAAAAAAAAGTAACAGCCGAACAATATGCAAATATTACAAATAATACTACAGAAACGTTGAATTTAAAATGATTGAAGTAGTTCACCATTTTATTGGCAAGTGCGCCAATTAAAGATCATACATTATTAATTAATCAAAAAAAATTGTCGCAGTATTCTCCCCTTTCCATGTTCACTTAATTTGACTTCTGGCTGTACTATTTCTGGCTTGTTCGAAAACTAAAACTAATAGAAAAAGAAACGGAAAGGAAGTTGTCCAGCAAGTTTGGGTCACAACTGTGAAGGCGAGTTCCTCCAATAAGTGCCAGAAGCGCTTCACAAAATTCTTCTAATTCCACATCTAGCTTTGCAGTAACTCACATCCAGTATATTTTAAATAAAAAAGAATTCTTCTTCTTCTGATTCCTCCTCTTTTACCTTCCTCCACAATTCTACACTGTTTCCTTCTATTTTCGAATAGTTTCCATTTTCTAACTTCCATTACTCTAAGGCCTTCCTACACATACATTATACATCTTTTTCTGGGTCTTCCACTTCATCTGATCTCAACAGATTTATAATGTGTTATGTTTTTGTGTTATAAATTATCTTCAATTCTGTATATATGTCCAGGCTACCGTATTCTATAGGATTTTCTGAAATTATTCTTTATTAATCAAAGTCTCAAATTCTAAATTCAATCTAATTATATAAGTTCACTATTGTTTTCTAATTAGATAACGTTTTTTGTCAACATCATCTCACAAATCGGTCCTGGTCCTCTTCGTTTTTATTAAGAAGGGTCCAAGCTTTGCAACAATTCTTCATGTAATTCTTCTACTGCGTAATACTGTGCTCATAGATGCTCTGTTTCTAGTTAAAAAAATGATCCAAGTGATTTTTCAAGTCTTCAAAAAATTTAAGTTTTTTCCGTCTAAGCTGCTTTGAACCGATCTAAATAAATATTAGTCGAAGGGCACTAGGTGGGGAGAGTGCGATAGATGGACCAAAACATCCCAGTGGAATTGTACAGGTTTGTAAAATAATAATACTTTTCTGTTGGTTAATTCAAGGCGCTTCTGGCCCACCTGGATTTTTAGGTAACAACTCATTATGAATGAATCCCTTCTAGTCCCCCAAAAAATTGCATAACCTCCTTCGGATGTGAAGTACCTTTTGTGCTGATTAAATGCACATATCCGCGCTTACACTAAGCTCTCTTACGCTTAACATAATTATGCTAAATCAATTTTTCATCTACTTCAAAACTCGATCGATTGTGATGCGCTTCAATAGATAATCTCAAGCAGAAATTCGGTCTATTAAATTTAACTCAAATGGCACCCATATATATTGACCTTTCTAACCATTCTATGTTAAAATAGTCACTTTCATACTATTAACTGTTTCCATTCCATGGGTTTCTCTGATCTCTCAAGTTGTTCTATGTCGATGACTTTCAATTATAGCCAATATTCCGTTGAAATCTACCTTAACCCCTCATCCAAAAAATTGTGCTTCGATAAGGGTAAATTTATTTTCAAGAAACTGTCTTAACCATCTGCAACACATAGAATTGTCAAAGGCAGTCCGATTGTATACAACACATCTTCTTTTGCGCCTGCGATCTATTCTTGCCCTTTGCTCCTTATTTTCTCCCACTTTTAATGCTTAAGAATTTTTCTCCTAAGTAGTTCTGTCAAACAACAATAAAACTTTATACGTGTGGAATGGATATCTGGCAAGAAACGGGACGAACATTGGTTCAACCCAATAATAATTTTTGTTTACAAATTATACTTTATTTTCTTATCCGATTCTTATTTTAATTCCACGTTTATGATATTATTTCCATTTATGTACGTATCATTTTTCTAGTATATACCTTATTAAATGTACTTGGTCAACTGTGGAATGGTTGAGTCTAATAAACACTCTTAATCACCAAAAAATAATTAAAACTATAAATTATTAACGACTTGTATTACATTTCTCATCTTCTTTTTATTTGATGCACTGTGTATATTATGATACGCTGTGTATATATTGTGTATATTATTACATGAATCTATAATATAGTTAAGTAAAAGTAATCAAAATACAGTCAGTAATAGAATTAAATTCGCAAAAAAAATTGTTCGATTATATGTCCAAATATGTAGGTCACTTCAAATCTTCAATCGAACAATTATAATGCTTTAAATATTCCGTTAATGTCACCGAAAGAGGAATAAGAAGGTTTTGGAAAGAAAATATCATCTTTTGATGCAGTTTCCATTGTGAAACAAATTACCGAAAAGTCCATAGAATTCAATAAACATTTATATTTCAGTGAATATGTATACAGGCCTTTTCACAAGTATAAAATCGGAGATATTATTGAAATACTATGTGACATTGATGTTGCCAACTATTGAACATCAACAACAGGCGAAACATACATAACGGAGCACGAAACCGACTAATGAAAGATGTACAAAAAGACGTGGTGTTAAAAAACAAACACATGAAACCCGCATTTAAGATCAAAATCTACAAAAAAAAATCAGTTAACTTATAATAACTATACAGACGAAACAAGAACCGTGGTATTTCTCAAATAATAAATACGGTGGAGATAACATTTCTAGAAACAATTAACTGCAATATGTTAAAGCATAGTGTAAGAATGTAGATATAAAGCAAACGAACCGACGAAAGTGAATTAAGCGCTCTATAATCCTGCATTGATGGCTGGTAATAGAGACAAAATGTTAGCTAGTATCTAGAGCACAATCTTGATCAGGTTTGAGGATGGACTAGAAGATGGTGGATGGAAGGATGGACTAGACTAGTTAATAGGAAGTGCGATGAGCTCAGTTATTTTTGCGCTAGCAGAGGAGGTCAATGTGTATGTGGGGAATTAGAAAGCTATTTACGTTACTATCAATTTCACCCAGGATGTAAAATCTTTAACTAAAGACTTTATAGATTGTTTACTTTCACAAGGTTCCTATGCGATTAGCAATAATGCCGTCGCTGAGGTCACAGAGCTCGGAACTCTGTAGAGCGTAAGATAATCTATTCGGATAAAGATTTAATTTGTTTTCACCAGAAAAACTGTTTCATCTTTCAAAAATCAAATATAAATTTATAGTGAATAGTTTTTACAAATAATAATGGCCTAATACTATCTAGTACACCTCGGCCTATCCAGTATACCTCGCCTAAGGTACTGAACGGGTCACGGGTGGTGGATAGTGAAACTTCCATTAGATATTAATGGACAGTTGCGAATATCTCAAAATAAGCAGCCCCGAACCAAGGCAAAAAAACAATTAATCCACTTAGCGTCTGAGTCAAGTCAAGCGGTTGAGTGCTCAGCGTCTCTTCACCAGTGGTGCGGCTGATATTTAAATTCTGGAACTAACCCCTCCAGATTTAACCTCTGAACCGACATGGTTCAAACCTTTAATTCAAAGTACAAGATGAAGCGTTCTAGTAATTACAAAATTATCCCAGGGGGTAGACAATCTTCTGCCAGCTATGCTGGTACAACCGGACTTTCGGATTCTGGGGCGTCCGGGCTTAAACGCAAAATCTCTCAGAGGGAGTCAGAGACCTCTGGCTGAAAACAAAAACTTTCTTTGAACGGTAAATATTAATTCTCCCCTGAATCCAGGAAAACTACACGAATTGGGGCTACTCAAAATACTCAAAATAAGAATACTCAAAATACACCACATACTAACAAAAACTATAGATTAATCAATGCACACCTTCCAGTTAACGAAGAAAATAAATCTAATCCTGAAAAAGTAAATAAATCCTGGGAAATTCTGGAAAAGACAAACTCTAAAATTCCCTCTAACCATCTAATAAAAAATCCTATTGGGTGATTTCAACGCCCAACTAAGGAAAGAAAAAAAGTACAGGAAAACAGTCGGCAGTTTTCCCACTCAAAAATGTTCTAACCATAATGGTAGAAGATTGGTTGAACTATGTTCGCAGTTTAATCTAAAAATAATGTCAACCCATTTTAAGAAGAAAATAACAAAACAATAGACCTGGAGGTGCCCAAACACGTACATGGGTGAAATTCAAATTGACCATGTTGCCATTTCGTACCCCAATTATAAAAAGATTTTGAATGTTCAAATCAGGAAATGAGCTAACATAGCCACGGATCACTACTTGACTACAATTAAACTTAGCTTAAAACCTCGAAAACTTGTTTAAAAGAGACTGCTAATACCAAAGTTCGACCCAATGAAAATAAAACCAGTCCTAACAGAAGAGCTTGATAAATAACTAGCACAGAACTGGCAAGAATTGAAACAAAAAATTATTAAAACAGCCTTAAAGCTGGTCCCTTTACAAAAACGTAGAAAACATCCGTGGTGGGATGAAATTTGCGAGCAAGCAGTATTAAGCCGAAGTAAAGCATTCAATGATTGGAACTTTCAAAAAACAGCAATAAACTATAAGGTCTTTTTGGAAGTAAGAAAATAAACATCGAAGCTAATTAGACAAACTAAAAGAAAATATGAAAACAATTAACTCAATGAAATAGAAAAAAATTTCCAAAATAATAACACCCCAAACTTTTACAAAACATTTAAAACCAAATTAACAGGCTATCAACTCCAAAGACTTTGCTTCCAAAAGGAAAACCGACAATTAGCTCTAAATAACCAAGACAATTGCAAAGAACTTGCAAAATATTTTGAACAAATATTAAACTGTCCTGAGGCTTTAAACAAATTACCAACACTAAACCCTAAACGAACAAATCCAGATTTATTACCACCGAATGAAGATGAAATAATTAGGCAAATCAAGCGGCTCAAAAATAACAAAGCTTCTAGTGAAGATGGAATCACTGCTGAACTTTTGAAATCCGCTGGTCCAGGACCAATCAAGAAAATATCCAAAATTCTACAAGGAGTTTGGCGAACCGAACGGATTCCGGAAGATTGGAAAGATACTCTAATCCATCCAATACACAAGAAAGGAGATAGAACGTATAAAAACAACTATAGATGGATATCTCTTCTCCCAGTTTGTTACAAGATTCTATCTCAATGTCTACTAGACAGAGCACAGGGACAGTTAAACCAGACAGACAACCTAAAATTTGTTGATCCTAAGACATCAAAAACTGTACAATAAAAATCTGGTCTGTACATTTGTGGATTTCAAGAAAGTATATGATTCTATTGACCGCGAATTTTTATTCCGAATCTTAAAAGAACAAGGACTAGATCTGAAAACGCTGGCAATTATTATAGCAACATTAACTAAAACAAGGTCAAAAGTTAAATTCATGGGTGACATCTCAGAGCCCTTCGAAATTAAAACTGGAGTGAGACAAGGGGATGGACTCTCGCCACTCTCATTTAACTGTGTTCTAGAAAAAGTAATAGAAGAGGGGCGTGAAAAAAAGTCGGCCCTGAATATTGACCAGCCCATTAAACTGGGGAGAAAAAACATAAAAATTTATTGTTTGGCGTTTGCTGATGATCTAGCAATTTTGGCTCAAGATGTATTAACGGCACAGAAACAGATTGAAATCCTAAAAGAAACAGCAGAAAAGGTAGGACTCCACATTTCCTTTGAAAAGACACAATATATGACCTGCAACAGACTAAGAACACCATTTCTAAAAACAAAATATGGTAACATCAGACGAGTCTCTCAATTCAAATATTTAGGTAAAATAATCATGGAAAATGGGTAGGAAAAAGATGTCAACAAATGGAAACGGCATTGAGACTTACACAAAATATTTACAACAAAAAATGCCTATCTAAAAGCACAAAACTGAAACATTACAACACAGTTATTAAGCCAGAATGTCAATATGGGGCAGAAACGCTCATTTTGAATAGAAAGAGGGACATCGAGGACATTGAAAAGAAGGAAAGAAAAATCTTAGGCCCCAAACAAATAAATACAACATACCGACTTCGAGAAAACCAAGAAATCAAACAATACACAGATGTACATAGCGATATGAGAAAAAGAAGACTTAAGTTTTACGGACACATAAAGCGGATGAATCCAAGTAGGCTAACTAGACAAATAGTCGAATTTTATGAAAATAGGAGTAGAGCTAAAGTAGAAATAATTAAATGGATTGCTGCAATTAAAGAGGACCTAAGATCAGCAAATATTACACGAAGTGAAATTCAGGATAGAGGCTGTTTCAGACACAAGGTTGACGTTTGGAAGGTTGGCCAGAGAGAAAAATGTAGGAAGACTGGAACAACTTCATCTGACAAAAGGAAAAAAGCTCATAACGAAAGAATGAAATTAGTATGGGCGCAAAGGAAGGCTAACAACAACAAACGCCTCTAATTGTACTTCGCGTGGTCCACCAAGGCCCATACGTGAATAATAAATAATAATAATGGCCTAATTTGACAAGTTTTTGACAAAATTTGCAGGGCGAATAATAATTGTTACAATTTACTTTGAAAATTGAAAAAGCATTATTCTCAGCGTCATTTTCAACGATTTTTTTATCATTTTAACTCCTAGTACTCCTAGTATGCTAATTGGTGGCTGTATCGACAGAAAACTCAAGGAACATCAACCTAGCAACACTCTACTTACCTGAGAATAAAACGATCGCAGATACAACATATTTTGAAAAATGATCTCCATATGCATCAAAATAAAATCCAACTAGTGCAAGAGTTTAGTTGTACTGTTTTTTAGCTGCGATTAGGATTCATGGATTACAGACTTGTATGCCACCTAAATTTTTAAACTGTTATGATATCAGGAGGTGAAAAATCCTGTTATCCGGCAGCTCGAAAGTTGAAATACAACGTCGCCTGTTAGTACTTGGATAGATGGCCAAGCTTGGCTTGCAGAAGTGAAAAGAACAGGCTTATGAACTGCATTTCAGTCAACGAAAGTAAAATATCTTAGAAGATATCCCCTCACTACTGCCAGTAACCAAACTGAATAATTCACTCTGAGAAGAATTCCACATTAGTTATTAGGTTTGTCGAGAGACTATAGGATTAAGGAAAAACCAAAGATTGATCGCTGGAAGGGGGTGCGGAACGGAGTTAATCACTAACAGATAATATGGTTTGAAGTCCATGTTTAGCTGTAGATTCAGTCGCTATATAGCCCCAATTGCTAATTCGCCTTTAATTCTCAGTTCAGCTGAAACAGCAGAAGCCCAAGAACCGTTAACACGAAGGCGACATATCGTGTAATCCGGCGACTTGAGATGAAATATCATCAACTGTGGTAGTTGGTACTTGGATGGTTAACCCTCCAAGAACAGATCAAGCTGGGTACCGTATTTTAATAATTAAGTATGTAAAATATGACAGCGATTTGTCCCTTAGTAAAGCCATTTCGACGCTGGGTCAAAACGAATGATTTGTGAGATATATTCTAAGTTAGGTTGATCGCTCACCAGCCAGTAGACTTTTCACGAGACTAACTGGCTAATCACATACAGGTGGGATATTAGCAAGACGATAAATACACACATCAAAGTAGTAAAAGAGGCAACTGTATAAGGATCTTTAAAATACTATTAGCACAGTATTTTAGAGTACATTAATATTTGTGTATTTGTTTGGTGCTTTAGCAGTTTATAGAAGAATTTAATCATTTGCTGGGCCTTCAGCAACACTTTAACGTACCAAATCAACATGATCTTGTGAAGGATCAATACAACTATATATTGGTTCTTCTTTTATCTTCCACCGAACCAGTTTCTTGAATTTTCTCAACAATTCTATTGATAATGCTTTCAAATAAACGATTGTGTAAACCGTAAATATCATGTAATTTTCTAAAAACAATTTTCACTGAACGGCCATTTTCATAAAATAATTCAACAATATTAACGCATTGTTGTCTCGTGTACAACTCCATTTTTATAAATGTCATACATTACACTTCTGAAATGAGAGCAGACCAAAGCAAATTCGCAATAACATCTGTATTTTATTCAAGAATGAAAAAAAAGCTCAATTTAAAAGACACTTTGCTAATATTATTTAGTTTGATTCGTGTTGTTAAACTCTTCATTATTAGCTTTGCAAATGGTATAAAATATCTAAAATAGATTATCTAGATATATTGTAATATTCGCTAATGTGAGCGAAATAAATTGTAATATAACATATCATTCAACTTCAGAAATATGCAGAAAATTATTTACTGAAAACCAAACATAATCCGCATCTGAACGTATTCCCATGGGTGCTCGCCACGCTCTACGGCATTCCGGACTCGCCGATCTCGTTGACGGCGCCGCTCGCAGAAAACACCAGGTCTCGCATGTCGCGATCTCCAAGCAACTGACTCCGCGACTCGCACACCTCGCAGGAACCAATCACGGCGCTACTCTCAGGGCCGCGCTCGGCACCCAAGACGCCGATCGTCGCCGGGCCTCGTCAGTCTGCCTCAAGACTTCTCGTGAGTAGCTAGTGCCCTAATAAGTATCGTGGAGTGATAGGGCGCCACATTAGCCCTGGCAAAATCGGCCATGGCGACTGGTAAGTGATTTTCACCATTTTCTTTCCACCTCTGTCTCTTCCACCACCAAAATCAACCCCTATTTCGCTCTATCAACTCACCAACCCCGCTGTCTAAAGTGGCGCGTTTACTCATCGAAGTGCTGATAACGAGAACCTGTTGAAGTGTCGTTAAAAAAGTGTATGAAAAAGTGCCGAAATTAAAAATCGATAAAAACATTTTGTTGGCGATCGCGAATTTCGCGTGAGAAGAGAAATCTGGCGACCTAAATTCAGTGCGGACAACAGAATTAAATCGTCGAGAGTGACTTTCTGATTTGGGGAAGGACCGGTCATTGGTGATTTTAGCGAAATAATCCTAATTTCCTAACCTGTGCCCTCATTCTAACTTCCAGAACTTGCTCCAAATGGGCGATAACAACAGTCAATAAAATCAGCAACTCATTACCGTAAAATGTGTTCCTTTCTCTTGTAATGTAATAACTTTAATCTTGAAATCTATATTCGATATTTTCATGTAATTGACGGTCTAGAGATCTAGTTAAAATTATAAGTAATATGCTATAAGGATTGTTTCAAATCAGTAATACCAACGGGCATCGAGGACGGTAACCCTTTTCATTGTTAGTTTAGGAGAAATTGTAATCTTTAAATTGTCCAAAACGTTTATGAATTTTTAATTTGTATTTTCAATTAAAAATCAATTGGTCTTCTCAATTTTCAAAAAAATAAATGAGATATATAACTTGTATATATATATATATATATATATATATATATATATATATATATATATATATATATATATATATATATATGTATATATGTATATATATATATATATATATATATATATATATATATATATATATATATATATGTATATATGTATATATATATATATATATATATATATATATATATATATATATATATATATGTATATATGTATATATATATATATATATATATATATATATATATATATATATATATATATATATATATATGTAATTAAAGCCAATTCTAACATAAAAATATATATGATTATTTAAAACTAATGTGCATTGTAAATTTTAGAAATATGTATTAAATATAGTAATATATGTATTAAGTGGCACTTTAAACTAATATGATATAGCGTATTTTTGATTATTTTATTAACTATTATAAAATAGCATGACTACGCACGGTAAATGAATGTTTATATGCTTGTCTATATCAAATAACTATAATATCCTAATTTGCACGTTAATTTAATTTCAATCTTAATCGAATTCATAAGTGGTGATAATAACGGGCAATGATAGCAGAAACACTTTTATACAAATGTCTTTTCTCTTGTATATCATACGTTTCAAGCTTAACCAAGATGATGATGCAAAAAGTGATGATGATGCAAAAGAGAATATTGCTAATTAAAAAAGCATAAAATAAACATATAATACTTCGAAAAATATAAATAGATTTCAAAACATTTAATCCAAATAAAACAACCATTGGTGCCTGTTTTTTTAGTAATGTGTATTAAACTACAAATATAAAATTATTTATGTATTTATGAAACAATATAAATATTGTGCGCCTTGCGTAAATATTAAAATTAAAAAATAATTGATTCGATCTAATTATGTAAATTAAAAATGGAATTATAATAAGAATAATATTGAAAGAATACAAAAATAATATTATGTATGTTATCAGCTGCGATGATTTAGTAAGCTAGATACTTACTTAGTAATCGAAGGGCCTCAAGTTCGAGTTCTGGTTGAGGTATAGAAGATCTGTAACATAACCAAAATAAAAGAAAAAAATAATTTAATGTGTGAGCCAAAAGTATTAAAGGAGTGAACAGAGTTGAACGGTATTTTTTCTAGTGAAAATAATAGAGCAATCCAACTTCTGTTCAGCAATATCTGAAAAAGTTTCAGTCTTTGTCACGTTATATCCCGAAATTAATGAATTTACCAGCCTTAAAAATAACTTTATATAAACAGCAATCTATTGTTGCTTCGGAAAATTATTAAAATTTAAAAAAAATTAAATATATTTTTTTAGTTTTCATATTTTATAAAATGCCTAAACTTCTTCAAAAATCACTAAATACAAAATCCCATTAATATACTCATTTGCGTTATGAACATTATATAAGATTTCTTATTTAAATGAAGAAAAAATGTCTTATCACAAGTTATTTAGACCCTTTTTTGTTATTCTTCCTAGTTCCTTAATACTAGAGTTTCCTAATCTTTGTTTTCTTTCCAACTATCATACATATTTTGTTTTCTACTTTACAAACAGTGATAACAACAGGTAATCAAACAAGAAACGCCTTTACTCGCAATGTTAATTTTATTCTAATATTTATTCACTGTTTGGATCGCATAGGAAACTTTTTTCATTACATAAATAATATAATTTTAATATTAATTAAAATAATTTGATCAAAGTTCGTAATAGTTCAATTAAAACTATATATATTAATCATCTAACGGACTTCTCGATATGTAACATGATATTCATTTTGATACCGAATCATTAGGCTGATGTTAACAGTGCTACCAGTTATAATAAATATTTTTTCGAACAAAAAATATAAAAAATTAATCATAAATAACGTGCTAAAAGGTTTTTTCCATTAAAACATAAACGAAAACACCATCAAACGAATTTTAACCTCTTTTTATGATACTGTAAATCTTACATAACATTTTAATATCCCATGATAGAATTATGAATACGAACCTGTTAATCAAATTAACATAACTGTTATAAGATATATGTGTATTGTACCGAACCAGTCTTCGCCAAAAAAAGTACGATTTACATGACCTAACACATTGCAAATCACCCGAATCAAACGGTAAAAGATAACAAGCTTTTTTCTGTTACATTCTCAAGGAGAAAAAAACCATCACTCGAACTGAATTATGCCACCTCTCAAAAGTTCGATACTGCCTTTCCTATAATTAAAATAAAAATTTGTTATTCAATTATATATTTCAAGATATGCACTTTAAATTACGATATATATTGTTTATGGACGGATGTAGATAAGTCCAACTGTCAGTTGGACTCTTCAGTCGAAGCGAACAACACTTGAAAATATTTATTTCTAAAATTTTTATTTCTAGACCGATTTTCACAAACTTTCCTTTGTTGGATAGATCTCAGAAAACGGCATTACGAAAGTGTATCACATGTTTTTTTGCTAATATCATGGACAACTTTTGTGGCTCCCACTTTCGAGAAGTACTTCTAGTACTTATAGGTTCTAAAATAGATATTTGTGAGATTTATATTATAATTTTTCTAATAATTACATGTACTTTCTGTTATTAAAACTATATGCCATGGCAATCAAAAATTGTAAACTAATTAACAAATATCACTTTGACTGATTGATTGTGTTATAGTGATTTCAAATGGCAATAATGATTTATTTTTAGAAGAAAAAGTAGAAATTATAAGATTAGTTGGTGATGACACGTGAACTTTTTGTGAAGCAGCAAAAGAATTCAATAAAAGACATCAGAATGGAACGTCAATCATATTACAGTTTCTTGCATAAACCGATATTTTAATCAAAATGGAACTCTTAATAAACTTCCTATTCAGCATCGTTCTCGTAAATTTCGAGCATCTCAATTAGTCCTTGATTATTTTAATGAGAATCCACACTCAAGCGTTGAGGACGCTAGTAGAATTTAAAAATATCCTTAAAAGCACTGTCTGGTTATGCTTGAAAAAAATAACAGGAAACCTTTTAAACCAAAACTTCTTCAAAGATTTGAAGTTGGTGACACTGAAAGAAAAATGAAATACTGTTTATATTTATACTGTTACAAGGCATGTACATATAAGATCCTACATTTCTAAAAAATATTTTATACACAAAATAATATTAGATTATGGGCTCAAGATAACCCACATTGGGTGATAAAATGTAAGGGACAATATTCTACTAAGGTGAACGTTTGGTGTGGTATGTTAAATTGCATTATTACTGGACCATATTTTTTTGATGGAAATTTGAATGCAGCTAGATTTCTTAAATGTTTACAAAATGAGTTTAATGATGAAATTGATGCATTGCCTCTTAATTATCGGCACAATTTACACTTACAATTTGACAGGGCATCCATTCATCATAAGAAACAGGTTAAATAATAATTTTCCAAATCGTTGGATTGGGCGAAACAGTCCTGTAATTAATTGGCCGCCGAGATCACTGGACCTCATGCCTCTTAATTTTTTTCTCCAGGGAACAATTAAAAATAAGGTTTATGTTTCGAGGCTCCAAGCTCGAGACGATCTTTGTGATCGTATTAGGCAGTCTTGCCGTAGCATAACCCAACAACAATTGAGAAAAGTAGTGAACAATACCCGATGACGTATTGAAAAGTGTTTGATAGAAAATTGCGGAATGATATAAATTTCCAATATTTAAGTTTTACAATGTCAATTTAGATCGATATGTAAATAAAGGAAGTTTTTTGTTAAAAAATAAAAAAATAGTCTGCAATCATTAGAAAAAATATTCATTATTAATTATTATTGTAAAAATATCATAAAATAATATCAAGGAGACCCAGTAATTTAGAACCATAAACATAGGTACATTTTGGTTTAAGGTGGTGCTGGTCAAGAATCCGGTGTTAATTTTTCTCAAAAGAAAGCCCTAGTAATTCTCAAAAATGGGGGCCGTAAAAGTTGACGCAATTAGCCATGATATTAGCGAAAAAAATGTGATTCACTTTCTTAATGCCGTCTTCCGAGATCTATCCAACAAAAGAAAGTTTATGAAAATCGGTTCAGAAATAAAAATTTTAAGGTGGTGATTAGTCCTTATCCAGGACACACTGCATATATATATATATATACATATATATATATATATATATATATATATATATATATATATATTATATATATATATATATATATATTATACACATATATATATATATATATATATATATATATATATATATATATATATATATATATAAATATATGTATATATATAAACCTAAACGAAGAGTGTAACTGACTGTATGTATGGAATATGGATTGGTTCTTATCCCACTTCATGGTTCTAATACATTTTGCTATTTAAATGCTTTAATATGGATTCAGAACCCTATTATTGTTCACACTTCTAACAACCCTTAAGTTATTTATATTATGGTTATGCTAGAGTATAAGTTAGGTAACACAACAATAGCATAAGTTCCATATCTTATACGGGCCACGTATATCTGGTTAATATAGATTTTCTACCAACATACCTTCAATTACAATTTTGACAACTAATTTCATAAATCTCCGATTTTTCATGTTAGTCTACTTTATCCTCACACCTTTTAATTCCTTACATTTCTTGTAGACTACCTTCATATGTCCAAAATTGTGTCTAGCCCGCGTGTAAACTAGGTGTCAAGTGGTATTGCCATGAAACGGTTTTTACTTTGTTCCGTTTGAAAAATCGAAGATACTTTCCTAAACTTACGTTTTCTAAGTAATCTATCTGCAATATTCTTATTATAACCACTCAGATCTGCTACGACCCTAATCAAATGTATTTCTTTGTTATAATGTTATGTTTGTTTAGAGAAAAGTTAATTAATCTATTTACAATAAATTTTAAACTAGCGACCTTATTGTGGAAGCTATGATTTGAATAATTAGGAATACGAATATTTCAGGGAAGTGAGGTGATCTAAAAATATTTAAATCGAATCTATTTTTATTACTTGTACTTACTAAAACATCTAAAAATGATAACCTATCATTGTTTTCGGGTTCATATGTAACTACTGTGGTTGTTTACAATTTACCATTTAAGTTTTTAACAAATTCTCCTAAATTTTCAGTGTTTGTTTCGAAAATTATAAAAATATTATCGACATATTTTAGCCACACACTTGAAAAGTAATTGAATTAATCACTGGCCTCCGTTTCATAGAAAAAATGATATTAAAGTAAAACTATTATTTTAATCAGTGCAAAATTTTTGAAACGGGGTATAAGTTAAACAGTAATATCATGGCAATGTATCTTTACGAACCGCATAGTCGCACCCCGTACATAATAATTTTTAAGCACTCATTTAAAATAATTAGAGAGTACCGGGTTAAGTCAACCAAGAAACTAGTCATATTTATTCAGCTAGCCTTTTCATTCTCTCGGTTTGTTATGTAAATGTTTTCAAAACGAAATAGTAGTTAAGAAAATATTAGATAAACGCATCGATGTTCGAACTATTCTTAGAACGATTAAGGTATTCTCTAACGGCATCTGCTTTTTTTTTATTGCAAAAAATTGCGTTAACTACCTATCCCACTTTTGTAATGATATACCGGTTGTCCAATAATCATTTAATTACATTTAAATACGTATTGTTTTTCTGCTGATATTCTAATAGAGTAAGTAATTTTGCGAAACAGTTTCTATTTTATTTATGTACACAGTATTAAAAAAACTGTGAAATGTACCAAAAATAAGTTAATACATATGTCTATGTTTATTTTAGAAAGATAGTTTCAAAAGTTCACTTTTTCGGCTCTAGTTTTGATGCCTTTGTTGGTAATAAAATTACGATGGTGTTAGTTTAGAAAATGTCCTTCTAATGAGTTTCCATAACAAATTTAATGTTCGAAAAGGAAGAAAGATTACATAAAGCCAGATCAGGCGAATGAACTAGATAGTCAAAAATTATCGATCGTTCTTTAACCTTTATACTAATTTCAATAACTTGAGAATGATTTCTTTAACTTACATATTTTAATATTGGTTTAATACGAAACCTATCCAAAATATCATAAAATAATTGTTATAATTTTCACGCCAAAAAAAAATTGAAAGTATGACTTTTACACGATAGACAATATTGTTCAAAATTTAGAATTCTGCTAAAAACAGAAATATACCAGAACAGTAACTATAGAGAGAAACATTAACTATAGAGTAACTGTAGAGACAAAAACTTGAGACGTATAAAGCGATTTTACTTTTCAACATAATATCTTAAAATGTTAGCACATATCGATATGAATTGATTGTCACTAAATTTCAAATCTCAATCATGGCCTCAGCTGTGATCTTCCTAATTTATTTTTAAAAAGCGTTAATATTCTAGACATCCAACAAACCAACATTTTTTTTAGAGATCCAATTCATATTACTAACTGTTCAATTTTTGGTTCTCCCGAACCTGGCCTGTCTTCAGATTTCAGCTATTAGAACCATTTAGTATTGAAGTGTCTATAAATACTTCCTACAGAAATATTTCTTAGAATGTCATGACCATAAATATATACAAATTCAACTAAAGAATAAAAAGTGTAAATGTTGAACTTCTAGAGCTTAAACCTAGAGCACTATCTTATGCAGTTGTTGCTACTAGATAAATAATTAGAACTTTTTTTTATTTTTACATAATTCTGTCTATAACCCATCGGTGGCATGTGGAATTGTAGTACCTTAGGTACATATCGTTTAAGAATTCTTCCTCTAAATCTTCTCATTAATATAGCCTTAAAGAAAGTAGTCCAATTATGTTAAATCAGAAGATCTCAGTAATCTGAATGGATGAATGGCATACATCGGTCATCATCGCTAATCATACATCATTTTTTTTTTTAATATTCTTCATTTACACGCTTACTATTGCCAGATATGTTTCAATGAATTTTATTAATGGATAAGAGCAATTGACCGCTAATTTTGAATATCTTTGAAGATTCAGCTTGTCTGTACAATCTTCTCTAATGTTAACATGAAAAAAATGTAGCTCTCACATATATTTACTTTTAAAATAAAACTGTTTTTTACAAGGTACGTTTTAAATGGTAGAGACTTTCACTTTTAACGACTTTATGCAACATTTAACATTTTGCTTCTGCTGCATATGAAACACCTATACCAAAATATATTTCTTGTAATTTCCAAGCTCAAAAGTTAAATTAACTTATACATCTATTAATAGATTAATGAAACAAATGAGTAGTGGTAGACAGTTTTTAGTATTTACTATTAAGTCCTTGCAAATCTGCAGCAACAAATTATCTTTAATTGTGTAGTAATATTGTACTAGATAAATAATAATTTTAAACAAGGAAATAGAATAAAGGCTACATAATTCCAAATTAAGGGTCAATACTGGATGATCTGAAATAAAATGATATTGAGTTCATTCAATTTTATATCTTATTTTGTATCATTAAACACATAATAGTAAATCCCGAACTGCATTTTATAAACATTGCGCTCATTTCCTTATCATTTAATAGTTATTCCCTTGTGAACATATTCTCTTTGTGAACGCACTTTTCGAAAATTTGTTCACATCAAGTATTGAGTTGATACAAAAGTTCATCCAATTTTTTGAACAAATATTGAAGACAATTTTTTTATGTTAAAAATTACAGATAATCAATATAGTATGCTCCATTTTAATCGATGATCTTTCCTTATCTATCCGACAACTGCATAACCCCGCGCTCATAGAAGTCTTGAAGTTTATTGGTAAAGAATTGATCGAGGTGATTTTTAAAACCTTTCAAGGAACTAAATTTTTTACCCTACAAACTGTTCTGAAGTTATGTAAATAAATAGTAAATTTAGGGCCAAAGCATTGTCTCAATAGAACGCACATTTCTGCTGGCTAATTCTGGTCGCTTCATACATCGGCCTTTCTGAGCATTACAAGTTGACATAATCGCATTGATACTGTTAACTGTTTGGTTCCAAGAATTTCTCCGATCTCTCGAGTTATTCTGAGCTGATCACTTTCTATTAGCGCCAATATTTCGTTACCAATAGCCTCAGTCAGTCGTCTAGAACGTGGTGCATTGTAAAAATTAAAACTGATTTAAGAAATTTTTTGAATCCCTTAGAGCACGCAGATTCGACATGGATTCGTATAATAAATAATTTGGTTTTGCGATGCCATGTCATCTAGCGGCAAAAACGAGACGAACATTTGTATCAACCCAATAGCATTATATTTTTACTTGGTTCTTAGAAAGAATTAACTTTAATATAGGATGATGAACAATACCGTAACTGGTCGATTTGAATTTTAAGCATTTAATTCAAAAATAAAATTAAAAAAAAACATTATACCGGTGCTTATATATAACAACCTATATATATATATATATATATATATATATATATATATATATATATATATATATATATATATATATATATATATATATATATATATCTATATATATATATTATTATTATTCACGTATGGGCCCGGGTGGACCACGCGAAGTACAATTAGAGGCGTTTGTTGTTGTTAGCCTTCCTTTGCGCCCATATTAATTTCATTCTTTCGCTATGAGCCTTTTTTCTTTCGTCAGACCAAGTTGTTCCAGTCTTCCTACATTTTTCTCTCTGGCCAACCCTCCAAACCTTGTGTCTGAAACAGCCTCTATCCTGAATTTTACTTTGTGTAATATTTGCTGATCTTAGGTCCTCTTTAATTGCAGAAATCCATTTAATTATTTCTACTTTAGCTCTACTCCTATTTTCATAAAATTCGACTATTTGTCTAGTTAGCCTACTCGGATTCATCCGCTTTATGTGTCCGTAAAACTTAAGTCTTCTTTTTCTCATATCGCTATGTATATCTGTATATTGTTTAATTTCTTGGTTTTCTCGAAGTCGGTATGTTGTTGTATTTATTTGTTTGGGGCCTAGGATTTTTCTTATGATTTTTCTTTCCTTCTTTTCAATGTCCTCGATGTCTCTCTTTCTATTCAAAATGAGCGTTTCTGCCCCATATAGACATTCTGGCTTAATAACTGTGTTGTAATGTCTCAGTTTTGTGTTTTTATATAGGCATTTTTTGTTGTAAATATTTTGTGTAAGTCTCAATGCCGTTTCCATTTTTTGACATCTACTCTTATTGGCCGCTTTTTCCAACCCATTTTCCATGATTATTTCACCCAAATATTTGAATTCAGAGACTCGTCTGATGTTACCATATTTTGTTTTTAGAAATGGTGTTCTTAGTCTGTTGCAAGTCATGTATTGTGTCTTTATATATTAGAATGACAAACAAGAGTTCAATGTTCTTTAATATTAAATTGTTAAATATTATGGTCAATTATGACCATATGATCACCAAGCAGTTCATAAAGCACAACTTCCTCAGAATGTCCATTTTGTCTCCAGCTGTATGACACCTTGCCTGTGCCAGTCTCCTGAATAATATACAGTTCAATTATGGAACCCAACCAAACCTGTAAAATGAAGATAAAGTGGTCGACGGTTTACATAATTTTTAAATACAAGTTGGTTGGTTGGTTTTAAATATTTTTTAAAACATTAATGCTAAAAGACATTTGATAATTCAATATGGTTGTTTGGCAAAAAAGTGTCTTATTCGGGACTCAGCTCCTATATCGCATTACAAAAAGCATGATCTCCAAAGAGCTATTTCCAGAAACAGTGCTCTATAAAAATAGATCGAATTAAAATTCCTCAGATATTTATCGCCCATTCTCAATAAAAGAAATTTCATTCAATTAAAAGTATTTTTTTGTATCAATAAACTCAACAATCCTTAATAATTATACAGTAAACTTATATATATATATATATATATATATATATATATATATATATATATATATATATATATATATATATATATAGATACAAAAGTCCTGACCAATTAATCTTTGTTCTTTTGGGTTGTCCAATAAGAGTACCAGAACATCAAAATGAGGCACAAAGAATTTCAAAACAAAATTCCATTATTTGTTTTTCAAGAGAAAATAGCAATTACCAGATTATCCAGAGATGGCGCAGCTAATATTTAGAAAGTGATATTTTTCGTATACTTAACCTTTCACAACAATACTGTAAAACTATTAAGTCGCTGCGTGGTTTAGTTTGTAAATCGCATCCATTTAAATAGAACAACATTTGTGATTTTACTACAATGGAAAAAATTGAATATCGACCTGTGATAAAATACTTGTTTTTGAAAAAGAATGATATATTAAAACGGATCTCAACGAAGTTTATGGGGACTCGACATCTTCGTTATAAACCATAAAATATTAGACAGGTGAATTCAAACGTGGCCGTACAAGCATTTTTGCATTGAAGGAAGGAAGGAATTTGATGAAAGATTGCCTAGGCCGTCCAAATGAGGTTATCATTTCAAAAAGAATTGAAAAAATCTACGATATCGTGATAAACGATTGGAAAGTCAAAAGGCGTGAGATTGTTGAGGCTGTGGGCATCTCAATTCAATGGCTGCTGAATATTTTAACAACTTATTTGGATATGAAAAGTGCACCCATCTTTCCCCAAGATGGGTGCCATGATTGCTCATAGTTGACAATAAACACATACGTGTGTCAACTTCAAAAGAATGTTTAGCGATGTTAAAACGCAATCGGAATGATCCTTGGCGTCGGTTCATAACTGTTGATGAAACATGGACTTATCACAGCACCACCGACCAAAGAACAGTCAAACAGTAAATTTTCCGAGGCGCCTCTACGCCAAAGAAGATCGTATTTTTTAGAGTGGATAGAAAAACGTTGAACTAAGTGTATCGAACTGAAAGGTGATTACGTTGAAAACTTTAATAAATTTTACACATAAAAATGTTTTTTTCTTATCAAGGACGGGTACTTATCATACAACCATCGTAGTTACCTTTCTGGCTCATTTTAAAGTCCTTACACTCTTAGTGAACAACCCTTCAACATAAGTTGAACAAAAATAATCGTCAGTTTCATGTACATCACCAAACTAAAATAAAACAAGACATGGTAACTTTCTAGAAAAAGTTGTATATTTGACATTTTAGCAGTGTTTTTTCTCCGAAATGATTAAAGATTCATATTTTAATTTCCATTACACGAATTTACGAACGATAAAACATCTGGAATTAAAATTATTGTTATGTCATTTTATCGCGAATTATTACTGGCAATCATTTATCTTCGAGCGAAAGAATCCACTCGCAAAATGGAAGATGTTATCTGGTAATATTTAAACTTTATTGATTAGAAGTTTTCGTATGCTCAGGACAATCAATAAGAAAAAAAACGTATGGCGTGACTAGTATGATCATAATATATACAAGTAGATTTATAAATTGGTTGAAAAAAATACATTAATGACAATGAACAGAAAAATTCCTAACGATTTATCATAATTCAGGGAATAGTTATTGAGACGTAACAGTCTATCTTTACATTTTTTTTTAATTCTGATAGTTTATACAATTAATAATTTCAAGTTCGTTGACTTCGCATCATAAAAATCATAGCAATTAATCTATAATAAAAACTCTTATAAAAATATAATAATATGAATAGATTAATTATATGTATACATTATGATAAATATTTTAAAAAGGTGTTTAAAAAATTTTTTTTTTTAATGAGAAGGCAACGAATTGAAGCAAACCTAGAATATTTTATTAATGTTTATGGATTCCACAGTTAGTTCTTTATGAAACATTTTGAAAATACTAGGATTCTATAAAAGATTATACTTCAGTCCTCATGAGTTTAATCCGATTTCAAGTTTTTGTTCCGACAAATAAACATTCCATCTTCAGTATACAGTGATTTCATTGGTAAGTATTCAATTGGCGGTTTTGAACAGAAACATTAAAATGAATGAAATAAGTCGCAAATTTAAGGCATTAAGGAATTATTTTTAAAAGGTTTCATAGCGACTGACCCCGCTCGTAAGATTTGTGAAATAGGGGAAAAAACAAATCAATCAGCACTGCTCAGCTCTGGTTCAAAAAGTTCCAAGAGGGAGGCATGAGTCTTGAAGATGAGGAAAAATCAGGCCGTCCACAATATGTCGATGTCAATGTTTTAAGAGCAGCTATAACAACAGTTTCTAGAAAAAGCCCTAGGATACTCAGAAATGAAAAGATGGGTCATCTAAAACAAAGGCATTGAAAACATCTATAAACATCAGTTTATTTCCAGGAATTACATCGAGTTATACATTTTTTAAACATTAAATAACTAAGAACTTCAAAAACGCAGATAGTTTTGTTACACTCTAGTATATTTAAGTACAATCCATTTTAAACAACTTTCTACTAACAACACTTCTATTTGATATAAAGCAATTTGAGAGTGTCTTAGCTACCAGATCTTAATTTAGTAAATACTTATTTTTCCATTAGAATTATTGTTCCTAACAAAAGAATTGAGAACATTTTTGTAATTATGATATGTACGTTTGGTCATTATATTTCAACATTAGGGTTTCCATTTTTCCTTTCCTGTTTAATATTTATATTAACGATATAACTTTATGCTTCAAGCATTCGCATTGTCTGATTTACACAGACAATAAAAATTGAGAGTAACAGAAATAATCATACCATACAATCTGATCTTAATCCTCATATTATTGCGTGCAAAATGATCCTTTCATAAATATTGATAAATTTTTCACTATCACTATCACGAAACCATCATACGAAAAAGAAAGTTCAGTGATCTTAAATACACTTCGAAGCCAAGGTACTATTTTATTAATAGATTGAATTTGTTCTGAACAGTACTTTTAGAATGTTTAGCTTTGTTAACAGATGATCGATTTTTTTAGCAACACACAGATTTCCAAATGTTATTATGTTATTTCCAATAACAACACACAAATTTCCGTTTAAGCAGATGTATTAAATCAGTTCAACTTACAAGAGCGAGCTGTACATATTAAATTTTCTTGCATAAGAATTATACTCTGCGAATGACTCACCAGAAGTTTCATCTTTGTTGTTTTTGCGGTAACTTTATTGATTTCCTGAACCATTCAGTCATTTAATAGTTACAAATAGTTATTTCAATAACTGTATGAAATATCAAATTTTGCAAACAATTATAATGATATGGACTTTGTTTACATATCTAGATTATAAAACGGAAAACTTCGAAGATCTTTCGAATATATAACTTTTATTCTATTACTTTTGAGTCTGATTGAATTTAATTCGGTTTATTATATCGCAATCTGTATCATGTATGTGTATCCCAAAAAGAATGAAAGAAAGAAAGAGATAGCAAATATTTCAATGAAATGATGGAATACAATTATTAAACAATTATCATGGTTTCTTGGTGTTTGAATTATTGTGAACAAATATTAGTATTTTTTTAAGTATTTTAGAAAATGAACGAGGGAAGGAAACATTTTAATTTTATGTAAAATGACTCAATGGAATAATAAAACACTTGGTAGTACATAAAACAAAAACTACAAACCTTGAGGTATGAAAACATCTAAAATTACAACGTGTATTTAAATAAGTGTTAGAATAATTAAAATATTGATTTTAGTACGATACGCAAATAAAAAGTATGTTAAAATTATGTTTGAAATCCAAACAATCTATCACATTACCTTCGAGTTTCAAAACAGCATACTCTTACAGCATACTTTTCAAAATTTAAATAATACCCTTTTACGGAATCGTGTTCAATGAACAAGTTTAAATACAATATACATAACCTAGAACTTTTCAACTAATTAAGAATGTTCCAACACAGCAAGTTTAAATTATTAAAGAAGACGGTCAATTAGGTTGACGAATGAATTTTTGAGTTCGGCCAAAGAAATGTCCTTCAGGGTAGCGGTCGACGCCTTTTAAATGACTCCAATGTCGGCATAACGCTTTCCTTTCATCGGCAAATAAGGTTTTACGAAGACGTAGAAGTCGCAGGAAGCCAAATCAGGCGAGTATGGTGATTGATCAGTGATGAGCGTCGAGCGATGGGACGATACATTATTGCGCAACAAGCATCAGCTGCCTTGTTGACGGTATTGTGGCCGCATACTATGAATACGAGACAACAGAAGCTTCATAACATCAAGATAAAACAGCATTGATCGTTTCAGCAGATGGAACTCCTTGTGCACAATTCCCTTCGAATGGTAGAAAGAGAATCAACATTGTTTTAATTTTTGGCTCTTCGAAAAGGCTTTTCTTCGGATTTAGCTCGCTCGGGTACTTCCATTTAGCACTTTGAAGTCCCATCACCAGTGACAATGCTGTACTTGAAGTTTTCAGTCTTTTTCGACTCTTTGATGTTCTCACGATCTTCTTTGAATCGTTTAAACCACTCTTTGATGTTCTCACGATTTTCTTTGAATCGTTTAAACCACTCGTGTACTCTACCATGGGATAAACAATCATCACCATACATTTATTTCATTAATTGAAACGTTTTGGTGAATGTATTGTCAAGTTTAAAACAAACCTTAATATTCGGTCTTTGTTCGATGCTCATGTTTCGACGACTTATCCCTTTCAAAAGCGCAACTAGAATATCATACTGTACATTGAAAATAGACAGAAAATAACTTAAACAGAAAAAGTTAAACATTAAAGACAATTATTGAGATAAACCTGCATTCATGCGGTATGATTAGTATTAAAGAGGAAATTTACGGTAAAATATAAATAGAACCTAACAAGTTTGAAATCCAACAAATATTTATTCACACACTCTAAGATGTACATCAATATTATTGTTTAGAAAGAGCTAGAGAACTGTTTCGATAGAGGAGCATTGTGAAAAATTTTGAAATCAAATGGTTAACCGATGAATCTGTTTGGATTAGAAAATTTTGCTGTGACAAATGTATAACCAAACTAGAGCTATTAGAAGATTAACTCCTCTTAAGACCTCTATTCTATCACCAACATTATCTGTGGTAATTATAGATTGTATTATAAGAAAACACGGAAATTAAAGAGCACATATTGAACTCGCAGATTACAACAAAACATATTTAGGAAAAAGAAACAGATTAAACAATTATGTAAGGAAAATATTGCTAGAAATAAATATAAAGAAAATTAAATTTCTTATTGAAGATATATAATGCATAATGGAAAAAGAATGAATTCAACTGGAAGTAATATCTGAGCAGGGACGTGATATCTGCTGGAATATGTTAACTCGGAGTATTTATTGTGATTAGTACTTGGATGGGCATTACTCTGAGGAAAGACCAGGCTTGTGTACTGCATTTTAATAGGCATGATAGATAGATTCAACAAAAAAACCTCCCCCAGTCACGCTATATCGAGGTTAAGTAAGTCCTTCTGGGCTTTCAATGAAACTAGAGATTAAGCATCAACCTAGGTTTGATAGCCCTTGAGGGGCCCTGACTGAGCTAATGACCCTAGTTCGTAACCCTCGTCAAACGCTAGGTCCAATCACGAAACAACGTATTTTTCGTTCGTACAGACTCAAATAAATAAACCAACTGAAAGAAGCTAGTACCGAAGAAAATATCGACAGAATAATATGAATTGCGAAAAAATGTATTTAACACATTGCTGAAAACTGGATCGTAAGATATTAGTAACAAGACAAAGTTAAGCCTATATCAAAATAAAAAAATCAAGAATGTACTGCTGTATACCTTGGAAGAGTAAGAAAAACTAAAGACTACAAACTTTTGTAAATATATGTTTTTGTATGATCAATTTTTCTATTGAAACCTTCAGCGCGAAAAACTAAACTCGAAGAGACTTACCACCAAATCACGTTTTTAAACTTCTCGGCACGCGTTTCACTTTCTATGTTAGCATCATCAGAATCGAGATGTAAAATCTCCCGTGGATATGTCAAAAAAACTGATTTGTTGTTTAATGGTAAATATCTTCGAATCTTCGTTTAATATTTAAAACCATCTGACTTGGAAATTCAGTAATAATATATTGTGGAAAATGACAAAAGAGCAAAAAATTGAAATGACGATAACAAAACATAGCTGAAAAAAGGATTCGGCATACTACGCGAAGGCCAATAAATAAATTAGCAAAGCGAGACTGACACTACACTGTTCCAGAATAAAATAGAAGATCCAGATCTATACGAGAAAAACCAAGAGAGTTCGATCTCAAGAATCTGAACTTTAAGTATAATTTGTGAATGAAGCATCAAGATGTCTTATTTGATTTATGAAAGCTAACAGCTAAAAAGGGCTAAAAAAGTGTACACAATGAAAAATAATATATAGCAAACTAAAATTTAAAAAAAATGTATTTTCCAAGTTAATTGTTTTAATATCTTCGATTGAAGTAATTTTATCGAAAAAAATATCAATAAAAATATAACAGTATATCACGCAACTTTTATTTTACCGTTCAATGCGTAAGATAATTTTTAATGTTAAACTGTTTTTAGCATGGATACATCTAACGGTAATTCCAAATGAGAATTTTTCCTCTTTTTATGTGTAATAGACTTAAAACTTCTAAAACAATTAGGGAACTTAATTTCACTTCCTCACTCATAAAATCATTTCGTTTTAAGGAAAATGTATTTCCTTTCACAGAAAACAGTGCAATTTTACTCAATTATATCGCTATCAAAACAGATTTTTCTTTGAAAACACGTTAGAGAACATCCAACTTACAAGTTCATTAATTTTCCAAGTTCACGAACACGATAAGCCAGAAGCGGTTGTTTTCATTTGGTCTAATATCTCAATTAAAACTCAATTTAAATCGAGAAGATGACGCAAAAAATGTTTCTTACGTTAACTCTTCGGTTTTTTTCTGTGTCCTTTTTAGTAAGATCATCACTAGGATATCAGGAATTCATTAGATATAGTTGCGAAGTGGGAAATTTGAAATTTCTCGCTAAATTTTATTAGACATTGAGCAGTGGCGTAGAGATATATATTTTATATAATATTTTGTTTATGGAAATTAATTATTTACAATAAAAAAAAGAAAGAAAGCTAAAAAGATTAATTTTTTAATGCAAAATAATAAAATATAGATAGATTGCGGGGTAGTAACGGGGAATCAATTCAAATTGAGATCACGAGAAAGCTTTGAGTAATTGAGATGGTCCCCATGATAAATGGTATAGACCAGAAAAATAATGACTGTTTTTAAATTATATTTAAAACCAAGATTATTTTGTGCACGCGAATACCATGATATGGTTCTTATTTGTGGAGAAACTGTTGATAAGCGATAATAATGTGCAAATTTTCGTCTTTTTTATATAAAAAACAAACCAAATTTATGCTGAAACGTATTTATCAACTATAAAAATATTGCATTTTATTTTCAAATAATTCCTTATGGTGAGAGGATAATGAAACAAAAGGCTGAATTTTCCTATGTCTAAAATAAAATATGATAAAATAATATATGATAAAATAAAATATGGTAAAATATCGCTAGCCACTAATTGCTTCCATCTTTCTGGCAACATACGAATACCATGTCGAAAGAACGGCTCATCTGTTGAGGCAGGCCATGAGTCATCGATTGAAACAAGTGGTAATTGGAAGGAGCAACATCCCATGAATACGGTGGGTGGGATAGGACCTCCAATTTGAACGTTTACAAGTAGGTTTTGACCGGTTTTGCAACATGTGGGCGATCGTTGTCATACTGCAGAATTACTCGTGTGTTATTAGTCGTGCTTCTTCTCGTATTGCGGCCGTTTTTTTCTCCAATGCTCGGTTCAAACGCATCAATTGTAGTCGATAGCGATCTCCCGTGATGGTTTAGTTGGATTTGAGGAGCTCATAATACACTACATCCAGCTGATCCAACCAAATACAGAGCTTGAGTTTGGAACCATGGATATTAGGCTTTGCCGTCGAGTTGATGCATGGCCATGCTTACCTCACGATTTTCTACGCTTCGGGTTATAACAGTGTATCCACTTTTCATCACCAGTCCACGATACGATGCAAAAAATCTTTCCTTTTCTGCCGTTGGAGCAGTTTTCACATATCAAAAACCCCAATTCACCCAATTTCCTTACTTTGAATCATTCCTAATGATTTTAAACGTTAGGCAACTTTTGTGTAATGAACTCCTAATAATTTTGCTAATTCACTTTGCGTCTGACATGGCTCTTCATCGAGTAATACTTCCAATTCTTCGTATTCAAACTTTTTCGGTGCGCCACAGCGTTCTTTATATTCAACTTCAAATTCATTATTTTTAAAATTTCTAAACCAATATCTGCATGTTGTTTCCGACAGAGCATGGTTGCCATAAGTAAGATCCGTAAGATCTTTAGTTTGAATATCTATTTGATTTTTTGTTACTGATATATTGATTAGTGCAATTAATAAATATTCTTTACTTTATAAGCATATCCCTCATCAGTTAAAGCACAAAAAAAAGTTTCAGTTAAATATTCGAGAATAACTAATTATTCTTCAGCGCATTTCCTTTCTTCGGTTAATACTTACGTACTTCTAATAAAAGCTTGACTATGACATGCCTTCATCATCAGAACACATTCACAAAGTTTTCACTATTTCTATACAAATTGGCAAATCTAAAGACAAACGTCTGTCCATTTAAAGCAAACTATTCTTTATCTAAAAAAGAATATATTAATAGCTCTAAAGGGTGTCAACTAGATGCAAGAAGAACTATTAGTTTAAAGAGTATTTAAATTGCGTGACCATTATCTTCTGTTAAACAGTTTGAAGTTTATGTTTAATAGTAAATAATAAGTATAAAATAATAGTTTTAATAATAAATTGTTTATAGGCAGGGCCTCACAAGTGCAGAGTATATACAAATTGTTACATTTCATTACGTATATGCACATTCAATGACGAATATGCTTTACAAAACATTTACATTTCTTTCCACATAAACAAATGCCAAAATAAAAAAAGGTGAAAGTATTTCGAAGGTTACACTAACATCCACGTTACATAGCATAGTGGTAAAAAATTTAGACCTAAACGTTCGCAGCATTCAACTGATTCAACTAAAGCCGGATGGCCACCAACGGTACCGTACGTTTGCTGATTAGGTCTTAGGAAACATATCTGCTGATGCTAATGTTTATCTGAAAATTGTGTGTTTTGATGAAACACATTTTCTTGACATACATATAATGTCGTATTTGTGGACTGAAAAATCCCCAATACACATCCAAGAAAAGCAATGGTTTCGGAATGGGTTACTTTCGTGTTGGTACAATTTTTGGAAGAAGATATTGTAGGAATGGGTTTTTGCAACATACCATGCAAGTGATGGAATAATCGGTGTTTTATTTAACCGAGTTTATATTTTTTCTTTGAGGCAACGTTAAAGAGAAAGTCTATGCTAATAATCTAATGATGATTTATGCGCTCAACGCTAAAATCCTAGTCACTATAGATGAAATAAAGCATTAAAAAGAAAAGAATCATGATTTCAGTCGGTCAAAAAAGTATTGGCACACTAAGGTTCTTTCCCCAAATCGTTTGGTAGTATATTTTGATTTTTAATAGACATTAAAAAAACATTGTTGCAAAACATCTTGAAATAATAAAAGTTGAGACTTAGTGAAAAAATTACCACGGTTATGATTTATTTGCAAGCAGATGCATTTAAAAATTTAGGTAGAAACGATAGAAACGGTAGAAACTAACGTTGCTATTTTGTGGCATAATTTAAGGATACGTTTGTCTTCCTGTAAGATAATGCTCCTAAGTTAATGTTCCTTGGCAATTAAAAACCACCTCAGTCCCCGGATGCAAATCCCATTTGTAATTTATGGTATTTGTTAATCTTTAAAATAAGAAAAAACAGAATAATTCGAAAGAATCGGGCATGAGATAATTCACAATCTTGTTTCTTGGATGCAAAAAAGATTAGAAGAGATAATTGATGTTATAGAATGATGACAAAATATTAAAAAGATAGGGAAAAATGTTAAAAATCGTTGGTTTAATTTAGGAAACCCTTTATATCTCCGATGTATCTATATCATAAATTATTTTTATATTCATTATTAGTATTTCAATATCAAAATATTGTAATGGGATACCAAAAATAGAAAAACCACTTTTTGTAAACAGGTTACTGTAAAAATTCCAAGATAATTTTATTTCGATACACTCTGTATTAATATATGCGGCCTTTGAAGCATTACAGCACCAAGAGAACAATAATCTAGTCAAAATTCATACTAATTTCCGGTTTTTAAGTATCTGGTTTCGGAGAATTGTTTCTTTACTGTTGCCGTTACTTTCGAATCTAACAGACGTTATAGAAACGGCAAAACTCCTATTAAGTTTGTTATTTACTTATCTTATATCCTACTCTAAACAAATAACGGGATGTTTATTAATTTTGTTCAGGGGTGTACGATTGTGTTGGGGATTTAGCGAATGTATAAAAAAATAAAGACAAATAATTGTCAAGGTAAACAATCGTGACGAAATATTTTACTTCGCAACGCGATGACATTTAGAAACGTTCGTAAACTAACGAGAACGAGCTAAAAATAAATATTACAGGTAGAGAGAACATCCCGATATACGTAAGTCGTGAAATGACTGGGTGTCAGATGTATGTTAACGTGATCGGAGGGTTGGGAAGGATGTAATTTTCACACAGAAATATCTTTAAAAGTGTTACAAAAAACCAAGAAAAATATAGAGTAGCAGAGTTGAGAACAATCTGTGTTAGTCGGAATTATTTACCCCTATTATAACATTCCTTTCAAAGTTTTTTTAAGATTAAATTATTTATCTTTGTTGTAAAACCATATTTCAAATAAATTACTTCATCAAAAACATGTTGTTTATATTTTGTTTGTTTTATTTTCTTAATGAAAAAGGTCCGAACAGAGTAATTATGTTTGGGCTCAATTTGAACTTAGGTCAAAAAGCATCAAGATTAAGTATAATTTTTTAAATTAAAATAAAAATGATTTATGCAATATTTTTGTCGTACGCCTATCTATTTTCTGGCGTAAGGCTGTAATTTAACCTATTTATTCTGACATATATATCATTCTCCATCCTTCCAATCTATTCCCTATTCTTTCCTCCTTCTTCAATCCCTTCAAGCCATCTTTTTCTTGACCTATATTTATATTTTTTGCCAGTTACTTTCATTTCGTACATTGTCTTCATTGTATTATCTTCTTCACACGTGTCCATTTATATATTCCATGTCCGTTTATATATTCTTTGATATTTCTTTCTTGTTTATAAAAATGTTCTTCATAATGTTTGCAATTTTTCATGTTTATCCTATTCTCTCATTTTGTCATTACTTTCAAATATCGTTATTAAATACTTATACATTTTAACCTGTAATATATATAGTGAATGCCAAAAATATTCGTATAACACACTATTTAAAAAGCGGTTCCAATTTACCAATTTTATATATATATATATATATATATATATATATATATATATATATATATATATATATATATATATATATATATATGTATATATATATATATATATATATATATATATATATATATATATATATATATATATATATATATATATATATATATGTATATATATTTTTTCTTCCAGTGTATTTTACCGTTTTTAACTCCTCTTAACTTTTTGTATAAAAAAGTTCCCAAATCAAAGGTTTAATTCAAAAATTGTAATAAAATAACATAAATATTGTTTTTATACAACTCAAAAATATAGGAACGCGCAAACAAAAAAAAATCTGAATCAATCAGATTAATATAATAAAGAAAATCTTCGAATTTTGTTTACTATAAATAGTAATTGGTAGACTGGTGTCGAAGGAACATCTTAAAATGGGTCGTATACCAAATAAAAAGAAACATTAGTTCTGAAAATAGGCAATTTCCCCTTTCAAAATGAAATAGCACTCATTATGAAAGGGGAAATTCCTACCGAATAAATGCTTCAGTTAATTAAAAATATGGTTGGAGATATCGTGCAACGCTACAAAAATGATTTTCTGTGATGGGCCAAAAATGTTGAATTTTGACCCATCACAGAAAATAATGTTGTTCCAATAATTTTCAGGCTTCAAAACGGACTCTTTAGCAAAATCCAGTCAAGTTTTCAAATTTTTATTACTTAATCGAAACTTTTTCTGGGCCACACGTCCATGATATCCATGTTTTCTTGTACAATGGCGTATTATTTCAGTACTCATTACTTTTTGAGAATGGTTTTACAAATGTTTTGAGCTTAGGTGCACCAATGTTTAAGTTTTTATGTACTTCTTTTAAATGAAAGCGTTAGTCTCTTTCATTTCATAATTTCAGATGGCCTGTTTGCTTCTTCGGAATTCTGTCCGCATTTTTGTAGCGTTGCACCATCGATTTTCAATCGTACTTTGACTGACCTGAAGCATTTGCCTAATTTTTCGGTAGGAATTTCCCCTTTCATAATAAAATGGAACTAGTTGGTTATTTTCAGTTTTATTTATTTGATAAACGACCCATTTTAAGATGTTCCTTCGACACCAGTCTACCAATTACTATTTGTAGTAAACAAAATTCAAAGATTACCTTAATCAGATTAATATCATTTACCCAGATTTATGTTTTTGTTTACATGTATCGCATATTTTTGAGATTAACGTCATGATTAAATATATGCAGAAACTTTTACTTCTAACTATATAAATATTCAAAATAATACCACACAATCATTACCACATAATACCAGTAATCATTTTATGCATTTAAAACAATACGATGACGAGTTGTCTAATAAGTACTAAATAAAACTTTTTCTGATGGACGAAGCAACCAATGATGCATCACATCAAAAGATATATGATTATAGAAAGATAAAGATATATGTCTTCAATTTTGATGACTTAAATTTGATTATAAGCTATTACTTATATTACTAACGATATTCATGTTTCTCTTGAAGAATCATTACTATTTTAAACCATCCTTCAACAAGCGCTTAAAACTTAAAAAATTGGAAATCAAATCGTCCAAAAATATGTTAAACTCTCATACAATTCATACTATATTGCCAAAATATGTAAAATACCAGCTAGATACCATTTTATCTCCGATACCATTCATGTGGGTATCAAGAAAAACCTTGAAATATATTATAAATAATTAATATAACCCTGTGCATAATAAAACCAAGACAATACAGTATATTTCTCAAAATATAGCATAATTATCGGACGGAACAACCGTAATTTTTTTAATAATGAAATATGCATAGGCATACTCCTTAAAATGAGTGGGGATCATTTACATATTGGTCAATAAAAGAAAAGCACGCCCAGTAATTACGACACCATTAGTAATATTATTCATTAGATTATTATGTCACCTTTTAAGCAGCCATACAGTTTACGGCTTTTAAATTATTAGGCGTAGATATAAGTTGAAAAAACATTTATTTGGAAGAAAACATTACAATTATTGTTTATCAATTAGTTTGCGCCATCTTTTGGACAACTTTTATGAATATATCATCAACCTACATTCACACAAAAAAGATTTTATTATTCACAATGAAAAAAAATGATTCCAATATTTTGAACACCTCAAAACATATTAAATTACTAATTGCGATAAAATAAATTTCTTAGTTTAATTAGATCATGTGATTAGTTATTGCTGCATAAAAATAAGTGTCGCCGTAAAGTCTGATGTGTAGGAATTATTTTCATTCTAAATACATTCATGGATGCTTATGGATGGCTCAAAGTTTTACAAAGAGCGTAAAGAGCAAAGAATTCAAAAATGTTCGTGTCCACAAAATAGACATCTACATTTACCGATTGGCCGATACTACACTTGAAATTCGATTATTCGCAACATTTTTTACAAAAAGCTTGTGCAAGTCACCAATCAACATATCAATTAAAAGTGTAACGCATTAGAATCATTCAACGAACTTAGCAATTATATGTTTGCTGCTCTTTGATAATTCCCAAATTTGTAACAGAGGATGATACATCAACCACATATTCAAGCACTTAGTACTTTACTTGCCTGAAGTTTCTCAAGATTTCAGGATAAAAGGTTTAGTGCTCTATCGCAACAATGCCTATTGCGAACTGCGGTAGTTATTTCAAAAATTTATGGAGAAAGTTAAAATCAGAAATATTCAGAATATCCACTATACTAATTCGATCTACTTTTAGTATTTAGTTTGTAGCAGGACTCTTAAAAAAATCAATTAAAAGAATTGTTTTCTGTTTAGTTCTACATCTATTACCACATCAGTTAAAAGCTTACCACAATAGAATTAAGGAAAATATTTATAATAATCTTAGGGCGGTTATTGGAGCATTTATAAATTTGTAACCGATGTAACCGAAGTACTAGGTAGTTGCAAACTATTAGATTCGCAGAGCAAAAGACACACGTGTCCTAGCGCACAAACATTGCTTATCTGAAATTCCTCAATGATTATGAGTATAAAAGACCTAGAACTCCATTACAACAACACTGATTCCATACTTCGACAGTTACTTCAAGACACCAAGGAAACAATTCAGATCAGTAATATCTAACAACCACTATACTACTCCATTAATTATAACAACGCTTATTCCATACTTCCACTGGAACTTTAAGACTCTAAAGAAACTATTCAAATCAGAAATTTGGAACACCCACTACACTTGCCTGATCTGGCAACAGGCAACTTCTGATACGTGTTGAGTATAAAGGGCTTTGAGCTCCATAACAACAATGCTTATTCCATACTTCGACAGTTACTTCAAGTATCTAGAAGATAAGAAATATCGAATACGAACTACACTTATCTGATCTTGTAACATGCAACTTCTGGTTATATTTTAAACTACAAAAAAAATTATCCGATCAACGTTTTAAATCATCGATATTACAAATAGATGACTTTTTGGATCCGCCTTTATCAAATATAAGCTATAAACTTATTATATAGCTTGCCCATATCACAAATATTTCAGTAAAAATAATACACTTGATAATCAATTATTACTTTTATTTGGTATTATTATTTTGTATATCTAACAATAATAACATTTAATTCTCAAAACAATAACTTAGATTTTATATGCAATAATCCAAACTAATCAGATATTTTGGTATATTAGAATATATATTAATTGCAACAATATTCTGAGTAAGTTTTTGTTAGATTAAAAACATGTATCTATTTAGATTTGTTTAAACAGTTTCATTATAACCAAATAAACCAGCTTTGAGCCAGTATCTTTACCATTTTAGAACATGATTTCCAATTAGCCATAAACCCTTTCAATTTCTTGTATTTGACTTGGTAAGAAGAAACGCAGAGAAAACCTGCTTTTGCTATTCTGCTACAGAAATTTCTTGAATCCATTATGTCATGTACAACGTTGTTATGTACCTTAGAATACAGTTTATCTTACGTAAATTTATCTAAGTCAAAATTTCAGAATAAAAACAATTTTATACTTTCTCATTACAGTCTAATTTTGGTTTCTAATCGTTTCAAAATTAAAATCCGTATAACACATGCACAGATTATGTAAAAAGAATCTGACTGTTAATATATCAAAAAATATATTGCAACCAATATACGTAAATATTCCTTCATTATTTAAAATTAATTTTCAATATCCTTGAAATTAGGCCCTTTCATTGAAACAGTAAGTTTCGAGAACAGAAAATAGTCGCAGAATGAAATAGTAAAAAATTAAAAAATATAATACAAACTGAAGAACTCTCTGAAGTTGCAGTGACAAAGAAATTAAAAAACTGCACTTACATTTGATACAAAAAATAGAGATCATGCTTCAGGCGCGTTTAGCTCGATCGAGCTCAAACTCGATTAATGTTGTCTCATAGATGTTCTCTCAACGATAGATCTGAGAAACTAGCCAATCAGTTTAGTTTCGTTATCATAAACTCTTTTAAAATTGTTTCGGATAGATATGCGAAAATAGTCAAGTCGATTTCATACAGCAACAGGTATAAGAACCCATTCGTCATGTCTTTGAATAGAACTTCTAGAACGATTAGAATCTCAGATACTCACTCAGATCACTCAGACACTCAAATCATTTTTTCTTTGTTCTCCTGGCTGAAGAAACAGTAATATCCAAGCATCTCGCAATTTCATAAAAAATAATCTTCTAATCTTCTACTTTCATGCCAATAGCAAGTTTTTTTTTCAAATTCGGACAATTGAATCATGTTGCGCAGGAGCTTATTGAATAATACCACGTTTAATAGAACCACCAGAATATTGCTTACCTTAATGACATACGAAAAATATCTCACAATATGATAAGAACAAAATTTTTTAAATCCTTTACTTTGCCACATTCCATTCGGTTCCATAATGTACAGTAAATGTTTGTATTTATTTGTGTTATCAAAGATATGTTTTACAGTTAGTATATTTTTGGTGATTAAGTAAATAAGATGTATGGGTGTTATTAGCTTTTTGTATATTTTTTGTAGATTTGTTGTGCCCAGTATAATGTGCTACTGTACAACGGCGTATTGTTATTATCATTGATGACAGAATGGTAAAAATTATAATTCTAATTTTAAAATTAAATACAACCTGTTAAAACCACATGGTGTGACTATTATCACTCCGAAAGCAAAAGTTCAGATCGTTTGTAAAAAAGTTCTTTGTGCAAATGATATTTTGTTTGTTTTTATTATAGTCATGCTGTTATTGTGAAAAATATAATGTACAATAAAAGTTTATTGTAAATAAATTGAGTATTGTCTAATAAATCTTAACGATTTGTCCACTTTTCCTTTTTGATGAAGAAAGATTTGATATTCAAGATATTCTACTGACCTAAGAAACCAATCAATTAATTGAATTCAGAATTTACCAAGTCTGAAAAAATATCAAGTAAACAAACTACAAAGCCTAATGTCTAGTAATCCCTTCAAGACATCATCTACTTTTTTTGGTGTGATGACATTATATATAGATATTAATGTTTCATCATGAAGATTTAGCCGAAATTCTAAGAGACCACATGACTCATTCGTTTTTTTTTTAGTACTGACATGGCAATTAAATTTTAGTTATATAACTGTTTTGATACCATCCAACTAAAAGATATAGGATGAAGAGGAATTTAGTCGTTTGCAAGAATCTTGTTAAAACAGACCCAATGGCATACAATAAATTGGTAATGTAGTTTATCAATTAGCTTAAATTCACATGTATTTGTATATGTATATATGCAATATGTATATATGCAATATATGCAATGAAGCAATTCTACTGAGGGCTGAATAGAAGACTAAATTTGGAGGCTAAGATTTAAACTAAAAAGTTATGACAAAAATGCTTAACTTAACGTTGCACACTATATTTGTTCTAGAGAGTGTTTCACTACACAAAAAATACCACCTTCATTTTTGGAAAAAGAGGGACTGTTTTTTATTGCTCCATAGCAATAGATGTCTTTATTGTTAGCCAAACCTTACTAGCGAAGTATTTTTTATTGTAAAAGCTATTTTTTGATTCTGTCAAACAAACGTCGCATCATTTTGTTTTTTTGGATAAAAAATTTGGTCGAACGAAATTCAGCTTTTTATTGAACGGTATTTTTGGTATTTTTTTAACCTAAAATTTAATATTTTTAAAACTATTTATTCCATACGCTTTAACATAAATGTGTTTACTTTTGTCGTAAAAGAAAGAAAACATACTGTTGCCATTTAATGCCAGAGTTAAAATTACTAGCACTAATTTTTCACACAATAATGCGTTCCAAACGCGATTCTCGTTACATTAAGAAACATGTATCTTCTATAGCAGAAGCTTAAAACCCATTTTTTACTTTACCGAAACAATGAGGAAAAATATATTATTAATAAAGTTTATATATTTTTTGAGCGATTTAGAATGAAAATTAATGCCAGTGAATCGATTATATGCACAATTGAACTATCTTAGTGAAATAACAAGAATAAATACGCGATTTTCAAACAACTTTCATTACCAATTCGTTCCTTAACGAATAATAAATAATAATTACTCTTTTCACTCTAAATCTCATTTGTATTTTTTCTTTGTCGATTAATAAGTTTTCGTATTTACTTTCGATATTATCATGACCGCCATCTTGGTCCACGTTTGGTGAAATCATTTACCGGCACCAAACTAGAGCGTACTGATTGTTCAATTTTCAAACCGGTTATTTATTTAATACTTTCAAATAATTATTAAAAATAGGTTAATTTAATTTATACCGAGGCAGGTCTTAAAGTTATTATTAGTAAAAATATTTTGTTCGTTATAGCATTTTGATTAGACTGATAAATATAATATTTCTAACATAGCAATTTTTGGGTGTTTACGGTGAAATTAGTGCATATAAAAAAAAACTAAAATGTATCATGTTCTTCTAATTCTTTAAAAAAATGTCTGGGTTTATCCTCTTTCTGACGGTATGCATTTATGCCCTAAAAACGTTTTACTAACTTCATTAATATGCTAACTTTGTGAATCGGGACGCATTAGGCTGATATTCGAGACGCAGGAAAAAAATCTGTTTTTGTGTAAACAACACGCGCAAAGCAGGTAAAAACTGTTATCTCCCTCATACACCTTATAATTGCATCACCTGTATATCTCTCTTTCATTAGGTAAACGGAAAACCAGCTCAAAAAACGCGCGCCCTGGTTTCAGTTTTTTTTAGTCGAGATTTGACTGTCTTTGCTGATTAACGCATTTGTTGTTCAAACGCAGCGCCGCTAATCTTTTAATTATGTTACTTGTGTTATTTGTTTTTGTCAAGTTGTGTTAATTTTTGTTTAGTTTTATTAGTGTTTTTGTAACATTTTGTGGATTTGATGATGGCTGCATACTCTAATGAAGAATACGCGGACATTTTGATGGCATATGGAAGCGCTAATGATGTTGCACCAGAAGCGCAAAGAATCTGTCAAGAACGCTTTCCTAACAGACGCTTACCTTTCCCCACGCATTCCAAAACACTTACCGACGCTTACGCGAAATCATATGTAAGAAACCCTATGTAAGAAAGAGGTAGCAGCCAGATTTCACTGTGCAAGATTGAGATAGCATTTTTTACGTATTTAGCGTATGTAATTTACGCAAATAAGTAAACATAACCTAACCTAACCTAACCTAGCCTAATGCATCCCGATACACAAAGTTACCAAAATAGTGAAGTGTGTAAAACGTTTTTATGACATGAATGCATACCGTTAGAAAGAAGACAACCCAAAGATTTTTTCTTAAAGATTCGAAGACCATGACCGCTTTTAGTTTTTTTTTATTCAAAATTGAGCTTTAAATTTATTTTTGCTTCTCCCAAAAACTTTGCGAGTCTATAAAAAAAAAGTAGATGTCGCTTGCATCTAATTATGATTTTCATAGAATCCTACAACAATACACATTAACATAAAAAAATATTTTGGAGACCAATAACTTTTTTTTAATTCAAGTTTCAATGCTGACTTTTGGAATTTTTCAAATAAAGAATTAAATAATTAACATTAAAAAACCTGTGGGCCCAATAATGTTTTATGGAGGCTGAGGAGATAGCCAAAGACCCCTCCTATCGGCCATTTTAATTTGGTAAACAATTCACCAAACACCCTCTAACTTACAATAACAAAAATTGAATTATTGCTCTATATATATATATATATATATATATATATATATATATATATATATATATATATATATATATATATATATATATATATATATATATATATATATATTCAGCGCTTCGCACACTTCGCGCTTCTATCCTAAACTGTTCCGATTTCTTGAAATTGCTAGCAATAATTCAATTTTTGTTATTGTAAGTTAGAGAAATTTCATTACTTATAATAATAATATTATATATTATTATCCAGTGGTTATGGTTACAAGCTGAAGAAAATTTCAAAAGAAACCATAGGACATTTTCTCTATATGGAAGGCATAAAACTGGTAGAAAGCAACCAATGGTAGAAAGCAACTTTTAAGCCAACTAGAAATAGTATGGAAAGTCAGCAGAGATACCCATACGGAGTTCGATCTCGATAAATGTGCCTTAATCCATGTTAAAAAGGGAAAAATCCAACACTCGGAAAATATTGTACACATGGACGGCACCGAAATTAAACCACTGCCAGTAGATAAGAATTATAAATACTTGGATACTAAACAAGCACTAACACATGACCCAAAGATCATTAGGAAGTTAATTCAGGATCAATTATTTCGGATACCTTATACGTTTGGCAATGTATACTGGACAACGACGGATCTGGAATCACTAGATATGCGTATTAGAACGACATTAACTAAATATAGACGTCACCATCCGAGGTGATTAATTAATCGATTGTATGAAGTACCGAAGTAATGAGGCTTACGCAATATATGAGAAATGACTAGTCCCCTTTACACCAGGCAATCATGTCTATAGATAAAGGCTTATTACCACTAAATATGGCCAACCCCGAGAGGCTCGAAACAAAGAAGTCCATCAGAAACATGGGGGAAGAATGGAGGAAAATAACCCTACATGGGCGATATCCAGCATCTCTGATTGGTCGTGATGTTGATCAAATTCTAGCCACCCTCTACCTGAAGAATGGATACCTTCGTCGGGAAACTAAAGCGTTCAATGGAGCAATACAAGATCAGGTTATACCAACAAGAAATTATAGGAAATATATTATCAAAGGACAAGTTCCAGGTGACCGTTGTAGAATGTGCGCAGCTACCTCAGAATCTATCTAACACTTATCTTCAGGGTGCAGTTACTTAGCTCCTAAAGAGTATATTAAAGGGCATAACGCAGTAGCAGGTATTATCCATCACGAATTATGTATTAAATATTGCCTAACTAAAACGGTTTCAACCTTATTATATACACAAACCTGAGTCTATCACGGGAGTCTGGGATACTGACATAATAACCAATAAAAAATAACTTGTAATCGTCCTGATATAATTGCGATTAATAAAAAAGATAAGCAGGGAACAATCATTGATGTTGCTATACCTCTAGACGACAATATAGGCAAAAAAAGACTGGAAAACATAACAAATTACCAAGAACCCTCCCACAAACTGAAATAAATATATAGACTACAAAAAATACACATTTTACCTATAATCATATCATAGAGAAAATAATTCAAGGATCACTGAAATCTTTAGGGATATTTAATTCAATCGGCACAATAGCTTCAGCCCAAAAAGCGGTGACACTTGGCGATTCAGTAACTTACGAGCAATACGAGCCCCGGGTTACTGAAACAAACCCAGAAATAACTGTGATAACGAAAAACAAAAAAAAATATTATATATATTATTATATAGTATATCATATAATAAAACTTTCATCTGCATTAAACAATAGCCAAACCCAAACTCTCACAGATAAGACACAAACTCTCACACTCTCACAATCAAAATGGTAAAGTGATACTTGCCCCACCCGACATATCCTGAAGTTATATAACAACATCCGAGATGTCATTATGAAATAGAACCATAGTTAACGTATTCAAAAAGTAAATGGTTAGCAGTAAAACTTAAACATATTTAAAACACTAAATGTAAGCTTCATTTGTATTATGATAACTACCACAGGATCATGGAGAAATTGAACTAAATATCGTGGTGTCATGGTAAAACATATAAACGATATATAAACATACAATTATCTGACCTCTTCTACCTAATGAAGCCATTCACTTTTTTTTTGTCTGACCACAGAATATACTTGACTACACCTGCATCAGCATTTGTTTATTCTTAATGGCAAATTATTTTTTAGTTTTATTAATATAAATACGAAAACTCACAATACACTACTTAATATTCACAAGCTGTTTAATCTTAGTGAAAGTTGCATGCAGATGTAAATTTTTTTTTTATCATTGAAAATTCGGTTAAAATATTAATTATTAGCAAATGAAGAAAAAAAGTTCTTTTTTGAAATACTACAGTGTAACGAGTAGAGTGTACAGTATAGACAAATTGGCGAAGTGGAGGGAGAAAGTGGATTAAAGTTAGTGAACCGTTTCTATACTGCGTTGACAAATGTTTTTACGCAAAACGAAATCGGGGAGCTGTAAATCTTGAATCAACAGTAAATAAGGGTTTGGTTTAAGATTTAGCCATAAAATTCGTCATAAACTCGTTCACTGTATTAAAAAAAAATTGTATTTTGTCTAAAAGCCCTTCACTTCAAAAAACTTGCTTCACATGATCTTTATTTTTCGCACTCTATAGTCATCCTGTTGATTATGTTTTAGTGTGAAACCAACTTCTCAGTTTTGTTTATACATATCTTATTAAATTAGAACTTATAAATTGACTGATCGTGAAATTCGTACTCCAGACGGAAAATATATTAAACAATAACGTACGAATAGTTCTTTTTGTAAAATTATTACGTAAAACATCCTATTATAACTATCCTTTCGACAACCCTCGGTTTACGCAGGAAACAAATTTATTAAGTGTATGAGGGTAGTCTAAAAAGTTTACAGCCTCAACATGAAGATGGGGTTACTCGTCAAAAATATTCTGGTAATATTATTGCGCATGCTTGAAAGATAACCTTGAAAATATCAGCCAGTTGTTAAACAGTTATGTATGTCAATTGATGTTAGTGTTTCTGTAAAGATAGAAAAAATCGAATATTGAACCGTTATTAAATTCTTGCATTTGAAAGCCTACCCAAATTAAGACTACCCTAGATTTCAGACTACCCTCTTATAAATTACTGACTCAACCTGTATTATATTTTCACTAGCAAAACTCCTTTATTGGATATAAATATTTTAAATATCTCTAAATGAAAATTTTCCAGAAAATGGTATATAATTTGTGTGGTTACTGTCTAGATTTGTATTTAGCTTATTTAGCACTTTTTTTGATAAATGCGTTAAGCAGCATATAACCACACGTTGGCAATCGTTTTCAGTTTTCATACTAAGGAATTCAATATCTAACGGGTGCGGCAAGTATCACGATATTATTTTAGTGATCAATCACTTTTAAAAGAATCAAGACATATTAATTTTCCATATAAAATCTTTATTTCATCATTAAATTCTAGCTAATTAATATTTAAAAATTGAATTAGCCATTAGCAACAATGCAAATTTGTTCTTCTTTTAACAAATTTTCCAAAACTTTTGTCAACATATTTTGTGTTTATGCAACGATTTCAGCACGGATGATATTCTTGAGTTGCTTTATGATTTATAGCTAATTTGTGTAAATATTTTCTTTCAAAAATCCTCATAAAAAATATTCTGGAGCCGGATTCTGGGTAGGCAAAAATTCTTAAAGAATTTGAATCTTATACAGAATCTCATTTGAAACATGTGTCACTCCTCAAAATTAAACAAAACTACGTGAAGAAATTCCCAATTGTGTACCACGTCATCGAATCGCCGTTTCTGGACATTCCTCCACACGTGTAATATTTTCGGCGCTTCGCAGTTTCTTGGACCTCTGCTGCGAGGCCTATACCTAACTATTCTGGATTCTTGAAACTGCTTAGATAAACTATGAATTGTCATTTTTGAAGGCGCAGGGCGATTAGGATATTTTCACCTAAATTCACGTTGAGTGAATTACAACAATGAATTACAATGTAAATTAGAACAAATTCACTGCGTTCTTTTAGCCTATATTTATCTAGACTAAAACATGCACTACGCAACAGCCAAACTCAAACGAAACGTAATACTTGCCCCATGCCCTTTATAAAGCATTATTAGTATCAATTTGTAAATAAATGTAATAAATGCGAAACTGATTCTTAAGTAAAATTTCCAGTGCTCTGTAATCATTTTAGTTTACCCTAATAAGAAAATATGCTAAAACACGAAATATCTGTATAATCATGTGCCATGAATTATAGTCGTCCAAAGTAAGTTCATCGTAAATCTTTCTGGACCTTAATTATTCGAACCATTTATCTCAAATAAATTATTGGCAGTAAATCAGCGATTCTTTACATACCTTCGTAATCATTCTCGAATATTTATGTAGATCGTTTTGCACCTCAATATTTATATTATTTTTACGGATATATAAATATTTTATAGAATGGGCAGTACAACATATTAATAGTAAATTTCGGTATAACACCTTACCAAGGTCAAAACATAATAAATAATAAGTTAATTAAAGGTTATTACTTCCATTTTTCAAACAGCATATCAGATTGAAATAACAACGTCTAATAGTACCAACATTTTTATGTTGGATTTATGGAAGAAAATTAATATCTGATTTACTCGTAATTCACAACAAACCGATATTAAATTCCCATCTACAAGTAGACCAATAATGAAATTGCGAAATTACAGTTATCTTCTCTGCTTCTCTCACTTATAATTTATAGGTGAGTGATATATTCAATGAGCACATATTAATAGAATCATCAATAATTATTAAGCATGACATGTTACCAATATCGGTAATAAGCAGCAATAGAAATATTTTATTATATACGAATATATAGAACAATTTCATACAGCTATAACTATTTATAAAAACAGTGTTGCGCGCTTTTAAGTAAAAATTATAAAACGTTTATAAAGACGAGACCGCCATTATGTGAAATATAATAATTTTAAATGAACGGATATATATTAATATTACTATTACATCTCAATAATATGAAGATAGAATTAAATATGAGATGTTTTCCGATACATGTCGGTGTGATCACAAAGGTGATTCCATTTTTAAAAAGTAGCTTCCTTTCTAGTAATACTTCACGAATTTCAAACCCATATGAAATTCAAAACCACCAGAGATGAAAGGACGGTTAAGGCAGTAAGTTTTAACTGGAGAACATGGTTGAAGAAGGCGAAGTCGCTTCCAATGACCACTTTTTCAGGCATTCGTCACTTGGCATTGTATTCATTAAATATTCGGTTAAAGGAAATATGATCATAAAAGTGTATAACGTTGCCCTATTAGTCAAATTTCAGGAAGAGTTGATAAAAAACGCCTCTATTTGGCTAAGAAAAAAGTAATGTTTTACTGCGACAGTTGGTTGGTTGATTCATTGGTACACCATTGCAATCGGTAAATTGGCCAGTTTGCGCTACAAATTGATGCCCCATCCACCCTATTCTCGGGAGTTGACCCCCTCCGATTACTTTCGTTTTCCACACCTGAAAAAATAGGTACTTGGAAATAAATTCACATTAAAAGAAGATATAATTACCAAAACAATGACTACTTTGTAAAGTTCGACAAGTCGCAACTGAACGTCGACTAATGAAAATTTCTGAATCATCAGCAACATTGACATCTACTAAATCAATATACTCTTGCGAACGACCACTACGACTATATATTGCACTTCTTTTACCTTCCACTGAACCAGTTTCTTGAAGTTTTTGAACAATTCGATTGATGCTTTCAGATGAACGATTGTGCAAACCATAAATATCATGTAATTTTCTAAAAACCTTTTTCACTAAACGCCCACTTTCATAAAATAATTAAACAATTTTAACGCGTTCTTATATAGTGTACGATTCTATTTTTATAAATGTCATACATTACACTTCTGAAATGCAACTACACATAGAAAAATTCACAACGCCATCTGTGTTTTATTCAACAGATAAAAAAACCGCTCAGTTTAAAAAAGCTGTTATTATCATTTTCAGAAAATAATTAGATAAAATCTACCTCAATTTCCTATTTAACTTGAAGTTCTCCTAAAGTACTTTAATTAAAGAAAATTTTCAATTAATATTTATCACATTATTAAGATGAAGTTATGTTTTTTTAGTGTACATAATGTCCATATCACAAATTTGTCAGAATTGACCCATATTTATTTCTTTTTAGAAGAACAATAACCACTAAGTATTTCCAATTATGTAGCGGTTATACTATATATATATATATATATATATATATATATATATATATATATATATATATATATATATATATATATATATATACCTCTAAAACTTTACATTTTTATTATAATGTATGTAGTTTATTTGATGTTAGTGATACAATTAAAATTGGTTTTATTTTAAATACCAACGACAAAGTGTAAAAAATATTTCAGATCATCAATGCGGCACAAAATTTTTTAATGCCCTTGTTGCCGCGAAAACAAGAAAATATTTTGGAGTAACCTTGAAAACGAGATTTTACCAATGATGCATGTTAAACTTGGACCAGTTAGCGTTCGTCCGAAAACTGGCGACCGCTTTACTTCTTTGCCAATCACTTTCTCTTTACAGCGGGGGCGAATTGCCTTGTAATGCGAACATATGGTGTGAAAAAACGTTGAAAATCGATCTAATTTTTCCGCAATTCGTTTGTTTTTCTCTCTTGCCGTTTAACTTACGCTTAGATTAACTTTTGTTTTGTGATTGCTTGAGAAAACAGATTTTTCCGCTCGTTTAATAATGATTTTTCTCTTAGTTTCCTTTTAGATTCGATTGAGGTCGTTATGTAGGTGGAAATTCGTAAAAGGTGACAAAACAAAAAGCAATATCTATAATTCCGTGACGTATTTTGTTTCCATAAGCAAGTGTAGTCGCACTTCACCTTATTTTCTGTAATAAGCGTGGTTTAAATAAGGAAAAATCAACATATTTATATTTCTTCCGCATTGTTATACATCGATAATAAAACTGTTTTTCTTTTCTTGAATTTTGATAGGGATAATAAGCTAATAAAATCAAAAGATCAAACAAAAACAAATTGAAAATAACCTATAAGTAATATTTCTGAATTATATTTCTGATTGATTAGTTAATCAATTCCTATTTTTTTAAAGAAAATGCTACTTTCTATTAACAAATATTGAGTCAAGTGATTTTAAATACATTTATTTATAATGAAATTGTTATAACTCAAGGATTGTCATATCAACCAAATCAGATATTCTGGTAATATATGATGAATGCTACAACATACCTCCTTAAAAAGAAGGACAACTTCTAATGAGGCATCACAGTTGTTAATAATAAAACATATGTTTATTAAAAAAGTCCATATATTTCCCATTCACTAATTTCTCTTACATACAGGCTTTCTTTGTACAATAAAATACGCTTCAAACAATGCTTTAATATAAAAATGACAAAAAAATACTTCTTGTTTCCAGGAAACAAAGACTTCATTTGATAAATAAAATGAACCGCACTGCAGATTACATCAAGTATTCTTTATTCAACATTTCAACAGTACTACTCACAAAGCAATAAATTACTTAATCGGTCGAGATTCATCGGATCTCCTGATAATGAAAACATGGTCGGAAAAACATGCATTGAATCACTACAAACAAGTAATTCGGAAATCGAATAAAACATTTTTTACTTTGTTATCTATAACTTATATTGTTTAACTTTGTGTGACTATAGTTTCGTAAAACAATGTTACGTTCTCAAATACTACTTTAAAACTCAGAGAATGTAACAGTGTTTTACAAAACTATAGTCACACAAAGTTAAAAATTAGAAGTGATAGATAAAGGAAAAAATTGTTTTATTCGTTTTAAAAATGACAAAGTATCACAAAGTAACGGACAAATCAATCAATAAGTCATTCAGAATTTTATCGAAAATTATATGACTATTTTTGTTATCATAGCTACCAGAAACATTAAATGAACTTGAACTTGGTTAGGAACTATTTTTGCATTGATAGTTATAAAACTCATAACATCTCATACAACATAGATATGTATAATTTAAAATAGTTTACCATTATATTTGACCTTATTTTTCATTCATTTAAATTATGAACAAACTCGAGTTGATATTCAGTAAATGCATTAAATGCATATTATATGAAATAGGAAAAGCATTCTGAAAGAACCATTACTGTGTAGTTCTTTGGCTTAAACTATGCGGTTTAAAATAATTTTTGATCTGAGGCGAATGTGATCACCACAGTGATAAGAAAATAAAGCACTCGATAATAAATGTGATGGATGTTATGTAATTATACTTAATATTTATTTAAAATTACAATTATCACTTGAGTTAACAAATATCGAAAAAGTAAGGTATGTTTTTTAGGATAACTGTAAAGTGTTCTACAAAACGTACTTAGAATAAGCGTTTTAGCAACATAAACAATCCTGGAGCATTATTTTTCAATGGTTCATTATTATTGCATCATGCCATGGGGATCGAACTAGAAGGTTAAATAGTTGAACCTTAAATCATTATATATATATATATATATATATATATATATATATATATATATATATATATATATATATATATATATATATATATATATATAAACTGATTCATTTAAAAAATAACATAATTTTAACATATCCTACTTTTATGCATACGTTATGATAAAATTTTGACGAAATTAATATTAAATAGCCTTGCCTAAATGTCAAATATGCCAGCGTTGCCCACGATTTGCTAAACATCAATGCAAATCAACCGTCAGAAACGTTTGAAAACTTTCTAGTCGGTGATGGTACCGTACCGAAAAGGATATATTCGTACAATTTTGTTAAGAAGACGTTACGAAAATTGTTGTTTAGGTCAACGCTACTGAAAACGGAATAGTTTTGTGCTAGTTTCTGCGTTAATTTAAACACGGACAAGAATTTTATTTGAAAAAAGTAATAATTTCTAGAAATATGTTTACGTAAATTGGACCTTGAAATGGCATAACACCTTGATACAAATCAGCAGAAAATTATAATCGTTTAAATGGCATATACCTACATAATTCTTGTGACAAACAAGACTTAATGTACAGCGTGTCAATATAATCAACAACAGATACAACCCACAATATTAGAAATCAAATTAAAACTGTCGATGTTCCACAACTGTCTTGTTACACACAATATAAATTTTGATGCTGATTTCCAAGGATTCTTCATATTTCCATACCTGTCTTGTTTATAATTCAATAGGGGGCTTTCACATTGAGCGGTTTTTTAAATTATTGAATAAAACACAGAAATTGCGTTGATTTCAAAATACTTTTTATTGATAATTGAAGCATAGTATCTGACATTTGAACATAAAACACAATATTTGTCAAATGACCACCTCTAAACATTTTATATGACATTTTGGCATAATCCTAGCTCTATCTCACCAATGACTCGACTAATTTTATCCTTTAGTTCCTGGCTTTTCACGTAACCACACAGAAAATAGTCCTATTGTCAAATCATATGACCTTGTTCACCGTTTCTTGCAATAACTCGTCCAGGAATTTTTCTCTCAATAAATCAATTGTTTCATTAGCAAGGTGAGGTATAGCACCATCCTGTTGAAACCGTACATCCTTGAGACCAATATTAATCAATTTAAACCACAAAAATCCAGTTATCATCTCACGATATCGAACACCATTACACAAGAGTTACAGTTACAACACAGTTACAACTTCACTAGCAGCATTCTTAAAGAAATACATGCCCATTTACATCTCCTGGCTATAATGCACATCGAACAGTGACTCGTTTAGGATGTAAAGGTTTCTCATGAACCAATCGTGAATTTTCCTCGTTTCAAAATGTCATTCATCTAAAAAGATAATTTTGTGGGAAAAATCTGTTTATTCTTTGACCCAATTGACATAAGCATAAAAAGAAAGAAACGGTTACAGAGATTGTTGAGATGATAATTGACATTGAGGATGGTCGCGGCATTTTTTCTTGATGGAAATTCATACTAAATTGTATAAATAGAACAAAGTTGTTTAAAGTCTACTTATATTTTTCTCTAAAACATAACGAATTTCGCTAGCATGTAGCTTCTTCGGATGATTGACAAAGAATGAAATTGTATTGTGACAAATAGTAGGTACTATAGTAATCAAGTAATTTTAAGTATTTTCAACATATTTAATAGCGGAAAATGGTTCAAGTGTATATGGTGGTTAAAAAGAATATCTGCGTATTTATGAGGGTTTATTTCCAAACATTCTAGTAAATTCAGTTTGTAACCCTTATTTTCTATGTGTAAGATTTTAAAATCATTATTAAATGTATGTTTTTCTTTAATAAGATGTTTCGCATATATTAAATCTATTTTATTATTTAGATAGCTGCGCTTATGTTTTGCTATTCTGTTTTTAAATGACCTGTTTGTCCGAAATATAAAATGAATTGCACGAACCACAATTAATTTGGTAGGCGCCTGATTTATTGTCTTTCCCCGTTTTTTGTTTATAGTTTTTTAACATTTTTCCTAAATAATTGCTGGTTTTAAAGACTATATTTATATTAATGCTGTTGAGATATTTTTAAAGTTTCTCAGATATATGTCCATACTAAAAAAAGTTTTAAATTCAAATTCTTTAATTTTATTCCTAGGGTAGGCTTCCGAAAGCGCTTTATTTTTCAGTTTTTTTTTTGGAGACTATTTTATTACCTATTGAAACTGAATAGCGGTTGTTAACCGCAATTTGTTTAATTAAATTTAATTCTGTATTATATCTCTCTGGATTTAGAATAGCCTGCCAGTTTATGTTGTTGTGGGTGGTTGGATGTATTATGAATTGGGATATCAGTGTGATAAGATTTATGGAAAATCGAAAACGAGTGTTTATTCGGATTTTTACAAATCGTTAGGTCTAAGCCCACTAAGCCCTTTACTTGCAGAATTTTTATGATTAATATTGAGGAGACAATTTTCAAAAACAAAATTAGTAAACTATGTTTATATTGGTACCCATATGTTAATGACATTTTAACATGTTTCACGGGTACTAAGAGACAGTTAGATGCTTTGTTATTATATCTAAATATTATCCATAAATATATCATATTTACAGCCAAAATGGAGACCAACAGTTCAATAAACTCTTTGGACCTAACGATTTCTAAAAATTCGAATAAGCCCCCGTTTTCGATTTTCCATAAATATACTCAGACTGCCATCACAATTCACAAGACATCCAACCACCCACAACAACATAAATGGGCAGCCTACAATAGCATGATTTATCGTTTAATCAATGTTCCTCCAAATCCAGACAAATACAATACAGAATTAAATGTAATTAAGCAAATTGCGGTTGACAAGGGCTATCCAGTTTCAATAGTCTTCAAAACACAGAAAAATAAAGTATTTTCAGAAGCCTACCATAAGATTAAAATTAAAGAATTTGAGTTTAAAACTTTTTCTTATTATGGACATGTATCTGAAAAATTAAAAAACATCTCAACAGCTTTAATATAAATGTAGCCTTTAAATCAACAGTTCTTTAGAAAAAAAAACTATAAACAAAAAACGGGGAGAGACAATTAATCAGACGTCTACCTTAATAAATTGTAGTTCGTGCAATACATTTTATATAGGACAAACAGGTAGATCATTTTAACTCGAAGAATAGCAGAACACAAGCGCAACTATCTAAATAATAAAATGAACTCAACATAAGCGGAACATCTTATTAAAGCAAAACATGCATTTAATAATGATTTTAAAATCTTACCCATAGAAAATAAGGGTTACAAACTGAATTTACTAGAATGTTTGGAAATAAACCGTTATAAAAACACAGATGTCCTTAACGACCAAATAGACTTCACCCATTTTCCGCTATTAAATTTGCCGAAAAAACACTCTGAATAAGGACTCTGGAAATTCCCAGAAAAAAACATGTAAAATTACTTGATTACTATAGTACGTACTATTTGTCATAATAAAATTTAATCCTTTGTCAACCATCCGAAGAAGCTACAGTGTAGCAAAACGCCTTGTTTTAAAGAAAAATATAACTGGAAATTCGACAACTTTGTTTTATTTATATAATTAACATTTGCGAAACTGATAATTTTAAGTTACCCCCTCCGTGTTTTTCCCTTTCCAAAGGTGAAGAAATGGCTAGGTGGTAATAAATTAATATAAAATAAAGAGATCATCTTAGAAACAGAAGACTATTTCGCAGAGTGAGACATATTGTTTGTTAGGTATGGAAAAGTTAAAAACATCAAAAATAAATATTTCATTAAAAATATTTAAGAAATTTATGAAAATCGGTCAAACATAGTTATGACCCAAATAGAGGTTGTTTTTATGAATGGATCAACAACTGAAATTATACGGCCTAAACAAATACAATCCTATAAAGGAATCCATAAGTAGCTCAATTCTAGGCCGAACCAAAAATCCATTTGGCCTCATTAATGGTCATTTAACTAAAGGAAAAATTCACCTATTAACACAATTCGTCGGAGAGCTCGGTTACAGGAACGTTCATGGTCGCAGTATGCATTCTCCGAATAGAAAAAAAAAAACAAAAAAAACTTGCGCAGTTATGCGGTCTATGCGCGTTTTTTTCTCTTTTCTCCAGTGTTTTTATCCGTTCAGTCTTCTACACGATCCCTGACAAGCGGCCGGACTGGTTCGTTAAATGGGAAACCGAGCAAAACAAGATCGAACCCTCCTCGTGTTGCTGCTGTTGCTGTTGCCTTTGATGCGAATAACTTTTTAGATATCGATTTATTTCACTAAGTTAAAATGTCAGGGTTTCAACGACCACGGAGAGTTTTGAGATTATACGAAAATTTATGGTCGCATTATATGGTTTTTATTCCAGTAGGATTATAATAATTAATTTGATAAAAAGTGTCTTTATGTCTGAGTGTGCCGGTTAAGCATAGCATTCTGTATATTTTAAACATTTCGAGATACCAGTTATCAATTTGGAAAAATTAGTCGGAATAATAATTATGGTGCTCCAAAGATCATATATTTCTTAATTAAAACTACTAACACCAATTTCACGAAATGTAAAAGGCAACCTAACTAGAAACAAAGACACATCTAACTATCGACAACTAAAGGAGCATCTTCATTATTACCATCTTCGTACAAAGCGTGCCAGTAAACAAAGACTTGAAAATAGAATAGGGCAAAGTCTAAGCTATGGATATAAGGAGAACATTTGCATACAAATCTTAGAATGTTTCCTTCACTTGTCTGGAGTTATATAGATCAATTCTTCTATAGGAACTTTAGATATGAAACTATAAACTCAAATAGATTTACCCCTAAACACCATCTCATAGGAGATCATCCTCAGGAGATGATTCAATCCGGCAAAGATTGACGTGGTTAGAAAAAGGCACATCGAGAAGTCAAAAAAAGTGATTTGGTATTTAGTGTAATTCTATATTACTTCAAGTTACCTAGAAGTTATGTAGTTAAACGGGGTCAAAGTGAAAAAAAAAATTGATGGACGAATTGCGACTGCTTTATGATCACTTTTTTTTTTGGGGCGGCTCGTGAAGGAGGGCGTTGGGGCACCGCCCCTCCAGCATTTATCACAATAAACAATTTTTCGGAGCAAAACACCATATTTTATTTCCGTTCAGTTTCTTCCCTTTAACTCATTTTCCTGGTTCACCTCCTGTATAGGGTTTAAATAGCACTAAAAGTTAAAAGAAGGAAGGCAAAAGCAAAAAAATTCTTCAGCAGCACTATTTTCTTCTACGCCCTCCCACTTTAAAACCCCACGAGCCACCATCTTCAATTTGAACGTATCGCGTCATTACTGGATCGACTGCATCAAAACCCAGCATATCACTTAAAACCATCAAATGTGAAAGAACGAAAGCTCCATAATAATCTTTCAACTTGTTTTCGATTTGAGAATGCGAATTTCCGCGAAAAAGTAGATGTTTCCGATCGCACTGCCATCTCTCGTAAGAGTACCTATATATATATATATATATATATATATATATATATATATATATATATATATATATATATATATATATATATATATATATATATATATATATATATTTAAGAGTACCTATATATATATATATATATATATATATATATATATATATATATATATATATATATATATATATATATATATATATATATATATATATATATATATATATATATTTAAGAGTACCTATATATATATATATATATATATATATATATATATATATATATATATATATATATATATATATACAGTGTGTCGCATTGTCGCATTTAAGATGAAGACACCCCCAAATCTCCGCTATTTCAAGGAATACACATTTGAATTTTTTCACAGTCATATAGGTGGATGGAACATTTTTTAAGATACTCAACTGACTTTTCATCATTTTGGTCAATACATAAAATTATTACAAGTTTATTTGTTTAATTTGATAATTAGTATGCCATGGTGAGTAAAAACTTGACACATTGTCAATAGTGTCATGTATATGTCAAAAATTATATAGTATATAATAATAATTTTCATAATACAAATAATTAACTATCAAATGTGATCTCTCACAACTAGTCCTCCGTCTATTCGAATACATTTTTCGATTCTTTTACGATTATGTTGTAATAATTTTGTGTATAGACCCAAAAAATGATAACATTAAAAATACGAATTTTGTCATGAAACTTGGTATATGGGGTTAGAATAACATCCTGAACAACTTTTTTTAATAACTTTTCGATATATCTAACGTGAAGCAAAATATCGAAAATTGACCCTGTTTGTAAATTCGTAGTAAGCTTAGTTTAAAGTTCAGATTTCAGTTGAGTATTTTAAAAAAAGTCACCCATCAATCTGTCCGACTGTGCAAAAATTCAAATTTGTATTCCTTCAAATAGCGAAAATGTGGTGGTGTCTTCATCTTAAATGCAACACACTGTATATATATATATATATATATATATATATATATATATATATATATATATATATATATATATATATATATATATATATATATATATATTCAATATTATAACAAATTCATTTATTCCAATAATACCTCTCTAAGATATTGCAGACATATGTTTTATATATTGAGCCATTTACGCAAAACTTCTTTTCTCCGAAAGGTGAATTTTAATTTAAATAGGCATTTCAAACGTACATTCAGTAACGTAAAAGTCACTAATTGATGGAGAGTCCAGAGAAGTCATTGGTCCACACATTTTCGACGATCAGCTTCGTAGTTCAGTTTTCTTCAAAGACATAACGATTACCACTAAAGCAGCAAAAAACGGATGTCGTAACTCATATTTTCAAAATTTAAATGGCAAACCGTAAATTTGCAATTAAGTGAAAATACTTCTTGAAAAATATTATTAACACTAAGCATGTTCGTCTACCGAAAAATAAATTTCAAATTTTGGCGCGAAGGAAACAATTTAGTATATCCTTCGGATGAATATATTGTACCTTGTAAATCAAATAACAAACAAAAAGTTGGAAAAACATTATGTCTCTATTAACGCGTAAGTCATAACTATCTTAATTGCATTAAAATCTTTCAGGTTTTCTTTGTATAACATGAAACCGTTATTATTCATGGGAAAAATGCGATATGCCGTTGTAACACAATAGTATAATCCACCAACATTTTTATTGTTCAAATAACGCTTTAAAAATATACTATTTATCTACTACAGAATCTCACGTTCTAAAAATCTTATTCAACCGCTTTTATATTATGTTTGAAATGCTACATTCCCTATTCATATTTCACCTTTGAATATTTTACTGATTACTAATCTATGTCTGTAATGCGCCAAGTACGCTGACTTTTATCGGGATTACAAAAATATATTTGTCTTACTGATTAATTCATATTGTCAGCTATAAAAAATACGTAAATATCAACCATTGTTAACAAAACAAATTTACATGAAGGTTTTTCTTAACTTTTTTCATAAAGCAGATCGTGAATATATGATCTAATACATCTTTTATCAATAGGCTTTATTAAAGCTTACCCAAATTCATTACTGTAAACTCATAACAGTATTTGGTCTTAGTATCTTGTTTTGGAACAAAAATATATGTATAAATATACAACAACTTTTTTGGTAATGAACTTGAGCCAAAAATTCTTGACCTTACTCTAATTGAAAACCATCTAAACGTGATATGAGTAAATATTGGGTTTGGCTGATGTGTAGTGCAGACGTGCAGATTTTATTATGGATAAATACACGCTAAAAAAATGCAGTAGAACTGTTATAATTTATATTACAAATTAATTCAATTATTGCCGGTTAGCCAGAATTTAGGCGAAAATATTCTAATCGTCTGGTGCCTTATAAAACGGCAACTTATTGTTTATTCAAGTAATTTTAAAAATTCGGAACAGTAGGGGTTAGGCCTTGCATCAGATGTCCAAAAACAGTACTATGTGCGGATGAGACGTGCTATTTGTCTCTAGTAAAATGTAGAGTAGCCTCCAGAAACATTGATTCGAGGACATGGTGCACAACTAGGAATTTCTTCACGCGGTTTACGCCGAATTTTGTTATCAAAAAGGTCTTGCACCTCTCTCCCTATAAAATTCAAATTGCTCAATAAGTAATGATTTTTCACTATGATGTTTTGAAATTTGTTTTGTCAAAATAGATCCACTTTTCATCATCTGTCACAACTCATTATAAAAAACCTTTTCATTCCTGTTTAGTAAGCAAAATTTCACAAGTAGTTTTTCGTCTTTCAATGTATCTTTCTTTCCATTCATTTGGAACCCATTTGCCTTCCTTTTGGACCTTTCCCAATGCATGTGGACATTCTAAAATGGTGGATTGGGCAACATTCAATGCTTGCCAATTGTTTCAATGTATGAGCTGAATCTTCATCCAATATGCTTGTAAATCTGTATATTCAAACTTTTTCGGCTGTCCTGGACGCTCCTTGTCTTTTATATCAAAATCACTACTTTTAAAGTGTTTAAACCATCGTTCAGAAGTTTTTATGGGTTAAAGTATATAAACTATAAGCTTCAACCGACAATACATAACTTTCAGCAGCCGTTTTCTTCAAATGAAAGAAGTTTATTTAACTTCCCCGCAAAACGTCTTTTTCTGGTATATAATTCGACAAATTCAAAACTATATTTTTTGCGCAATGACAATTAATAATTGACATTATTAACCGAAACACCTGTTAGAAAAATATTCTCTCTTGTATCTTATAAAAATTAATAATTAAAATGGTAGCTTAACACCTGCTCCACCCTGGATTAATTGCCACGTAGAGGTTTTTCTCTGTCTGTCAAGTCGTGTGTTTAGTTGTAGGTTAGGTTAATCAACCTCATGTCTGATCTGCGATTCTTCAAAGTGATAAAAGAATCGATCAAATTTTTATATACATTTTCTGAATTGTTTAAAAGGTTGGAGATAGGTATGGTGAGTCAATGGTATCGAAACATGAGCATAGAAGTGATAAACAAAATTGACAGAATAGCGAGAAGTGATTGAAGACTTGTCTCATTCCAGCGACCCTCAACGTCATCGAGTGACGAAAACATCGAGAAATAGGATAACATAGTAATGGGAATCATCATTCAAGCTTAAGAGGGGTTGCTCAGGATCTGAATATATACCACGAATACGTTCTTACTATTTAAGAGGATATTTTGTGTTTGACAAGACAATTTTCTTCACAAAAGAGCACTAAAAAGACGTTTCTAAAAGAGTGCTTGACTGAAACAAATTTATCACTTAACACAAAATCACTTTTTTTTCTCTTCTCGACGCGCGTTTCGCTAACCAGGTTAGTATCATCAGGAGATGATTTAATTTGAGATGAAATTTCAAATTAAGTAATCCTCAGATTTATTATCAGATTGAATCATCTCCTGATGATGCTAACATGGTTAGCAAAACGCGCGTCAAAAAAATAAAAAGTTATTTACTACTCAGTGAAAAATTAAGATTTCAAGTAGTTAAATATCCACATGTAAGTTTCTATTAAAAATCGAATTAAATTTGTTCGTAGGTCATTGCAAAATTTACTGCAAACAATAAGAGGACACATACAGTAATGACCACAAACGTAGTTATGGTTCCTCAAAATACTCTCAATAATTATCTCCCAGTGAAGAATGTTAAACCAGCATTTAAACCAACAAGAGCATTCCATCCAAGAAACTTTCGCACTAACTAAAACCAAAAATATTCAACTACGGCATTATTAAATGAAGAAAAAATAAGTAAGACTACAACTTGTAAGATGCAGCGTTTTATTAGAGATTTTAAACTGCCTCGTAAAGAATTTTTAATTGGAAGATAAACCCCATCTCGTTTTACATAGGCTTAGTATGAACGTAAAACTGATTTTTTCTATGCCATATACTTGCACTTCTATGTATGCGCATACGGCCAATAAACGTAAAACGAAGAGAACAAGAAGAATTAAAAACAGGCATGTAATATTGCGTGATAGTTGCAATACCAAGAAATGTAATTTTTAGGAATGATCAAGATGATAATTAAACTTAAATACAATTACCTCTTTAAAAAAAACTGAATAATTATATTTATTAATAATTAAACAATTTTTTGTCAACAACTGAGAAAGATTTAACATATAAGTAACTAAACATAAAGTTGTATTAAAGAGAATTTAATATTTATGTATGGCATAACCCTCATTCAAAATCGGACTTCTCTTGAGTGACACCACTAACCACTAATGACTTAACATAAAGTATCTACGATAGTTAATAAAATTTTGTTTTTTTTTTAATTTAAATACTGCATTGTGAGATATATTTTATCGTAATGAACATAGTGGCCTAATTATTCTCTTCTATTTCTAGAGGAATACATTATATTCAAAATTGGTTCTCTCAAACTTAACTGTTTGAGAGAATTCGGCAAAAAGTTTTAAACTTCCATGAGGAAATGTAAAAGTAAGGAAATGTAAAAATAAGGAAATAAGTAATTATTTAACAAATCCCAGGCAGTAAACTCCTGAGCGAAGTTGTTTAGAATTAATTGTGAAGATTTAGAATTTCAATATGAAATGTTAGAAAAATAGATCTATTCTTATGTAAACTTAAAGAGATTTAGCACTAAATGTTTTTTTAACATTTTTTAACATACTTTAACATTTGGACGCGCGTTTCGTTAACCCTGTTAACTACGACAGTTTGGTTAACTTTACCGCAAATAATTTTCACACGCTTCACAGTTGTCGTATAAATAAAAGATTGTTTACTTTTAGAATTATGCTTTACTAAAAATGATGAAAGAGGCTTCGAATATCGGCAAAGAAACGACTCGAGTCATTATTCACAACTTGGGTAATACAAAGGTGTTTGCAAAGTTTACTCAGTTTGCAAAGCGAGAGGAGAATACTTCGAATAATAACTCATAAAAAATGCCAGGTATTTCATTTTAATCACATTTTCCCGGACCAGTACTGATACTTAATGGACGCACTGTGTCAATATGGTGTTCATCAGTCTGCGACGTTAAAACTTGAAAATGATTAGTAAAAAAAGATTATAAAGAAAAACAGATCTAAACACTATCAGAAAATTAACCAGTTTCTGATTATCTCTTTTATTTAATGATTTAGTCAAATATCTGTGATTTTTTTATTTATGAATTTGAACAACATAAGTTCATCGTCAATACACTTCGTATTTATGGTTCATATATGGTGATAACAATCAAATCAAATCATAATGACTAATAAAAATGCCAGCACGACTGAAAAATGTTGATTATTTCAAATCGTCGTGAGATCCATCAAAAGTAACACGATCTTCACTGAGTTGAAATTTGGTGTATCGGTTAGTTTGTGGATATAATTCAATTTTACTTTATTGACGACGCATAAATTAAATAACTATAGCTTAAGAACATGTGATTTCAATAACTTCAAGAACACAGACATTCGACAAGCAAGTTTTCATTAAGACACATTTTTCAATTTGATTTACCGATTTATTAAGTCATGTATTCCTTTTATATGATAGTAGATGATAAGCATTTAAAAGTTGCACTCTGGAAGCTATTTTCAGAATTCAATTAGTATATTTCTAATTATTTTAATAAAGTAATTCTACTAGTTACTAAGGTTTTGTAATTGAATGTATCACTGCTGCATTCATTAGGTAAGTTTTCGCAACAACAACAATCAAAATGGTTAACCAAAAATATTGTCAGTGAGTCTTTCATATTTGGTAACATTATTTCTGCATATTGCACGAAACGATATTTTTTCCTTTCAATGACTGTATTTCTTGACTTGTACAGTACAAATAAGCCTTTTAACAAAAAAAAAACAGAATCTTCAACTGGTTGCTGGAAACTCTGCTCGTAAAGATTAACAATAATAATCTTGTTTTTCTTGGAAGCAGACGCACCAAGTATAATACTTAACTTTTATTAACTATTTGGTTCGTAAATACCAAAGGCTACTGATATTCAAATGTCGAGAAGCTGAAAGGGGATAAAATCTCTCGGGAAGGAATAGTCATTAAAAAACAGGCACGCCATTTATAATATAAAGTATACGAAAGTATATACATTACACGGTTACTATAATTGCATCTGTATAGAATGCTGATATAGATATTATTTCATGTACCAGTCATGCTATAATTGAAACACGAGAAACAATTATACACATCGAGCAAAAAACAATTGATATGAAATATGTGAATAAAAGTAATATTTTCTGAATGCGTTTGAACTTACATTGAGGTCTGGCTATTAAAAAAAAAAGATGAATATTTTTAGTTATAGGCGCTTCAGCATCAAAGACTTACTGCTTAACGAACCACGATCATCAGTGTAGCATATCAAGTTATTAAGAAAGTTTTGAAATGATACTGAGTATTTATTCGGAGAATAGAAAATAAAGCAAGAAGCAGACGTAAATGGAAGAATTATTTTTATGCAATCGTTCGATCAAGCAAACAATAAAAGCAAATAAATATCTTATATGCAAGGATGTGTTGAGTATCAATTAACATAGCCCAGGAATAACTATTTATATCTGAACTGTGCACACAACTTTCAACTCTGTAAATTTAATGTATAGTTTAAAAAAAAATTATCTATTATTAGGAAACGCTGAAATAATCTTCCGCTAACCAGCACTTCTGTGTTTCTCCACCAAACATCACTTCCATTATTTTAATGTTTTTTTTTTTAATTCGGACAGAGATATAAACCAAATAAATCTAAATCCATACCACAAGCCTTCTATCCACAGTAACATCATTTTTCGAAGCTATAAATCAGGAATTAGCCGTTCAGTTTTCAATAATTGAACTGGATGAACAATATTGTTGACATGTCATCATAAAACTCTGTGGCAAGCAATTCTTTCAAGACGCTTTGATGAGTTAACGTTCCTCTTACTACTTATCATAATTTCAAAAGTATATTTTTTTCCGCACATTATTTAAAACATGCCCTTGTTTTAATAATCACTCACTTGTTTAATAATCAGCTCCACAGGTATAGTAACCATCATGCCTGCGTATTGTCAATAACAAATAAAAAAGAAAATAAGATATAAAAACTAGACAAATAGCTTTCAATTTTTTTGTCCTCAACCACAAGCCCATATTGTTTTGGCCATAACCCAAACTATGAACAAATTACATCTGTTCTCAACCACTCTAACTTTTTGTTGCGCTTATTTTTTTTTGTAGCAGCTTGAACTAAACGTTCAAGTATGGACAATAACGTTTTTCCAGTATCATGACCTTTGCGCTTATGAGATAATAAGAACGCATTTCTTTGGTGATCGTTCCAACGAAAGAAAAATAAATGTTATGCAATTTGTTCTAGTGTAGTGAGTGAGAAAAATTCCAATTATATAATCAATATTATTTTAAGCAGTCAGTTTTATAGACCTAATATTAATTTTTTTTTAATTATCGGTACTTTTGATTACTATAGCACTAAATATTTATTATAAAAATGGGTTTAAGATCATTGTTAAAATACGATTCATATTTTTTTTTCCTTTTTTTTTAACTATGACATCAACAACTCTCTCCTCTTCTTCATATTCTTCTTTACAGAAGAATAGACCTATAGAAATTCATTCCGTTTGCATACGGAATCCGTTTCGTTTTCGCCAGCATTCTCTATTTCTGACTTCCTTGCTTATATATTGGAGAGATGTACAAGTATGGTCTTTAATTTGTCCTGACCATATTTTTGGATGTCTGCCGCGCGATCTAAAACTCCCCACGAATCCCTGTACTACTAATCCTTCTACGTTATTGCCATCCCTACGTTCAATGTGACCAAAGAATCTTTATATTCATTCAGGAATAATTTGGAACAGCCTTGTGAGTTCATTAATTTCTCGAATAATATATGCGCTTGTTCGTCTAGGTGCCTATGGAATCATGGGATGCAAACGACCCGTCTCCAGAACCAAAGTTTAAAAGAATCTTTGCGCTTGAGGTATTATTTCTTAATGGACCACGTTTCAGCGGAATATAGCAGTACTGAATAAACTAAGGTTATTTTATATTTAGTTCTTTGTGTTTCGTGTTATATGCCTATCTCTCCAGATCTTCTGCAAATGTCGCATTGTATTTCTTATTATTTCGCATCTTCTCTTGATCTCTTGAATGATGCCGCCTTCATTCGACATTAAAGTCCCAAGATAGAGTAATTAGCTTTTTACCTTAAATTGCCATATTTGACTGATGTTGGATATATAATTTTGACGGTTAATAATCATTATTTACGTTTTCTCCCCATTTATTTTTACTCCGTAAAGAGGGCTATCATGCTTTATGTATCTGTTAATTAAAGTTACATCTTCGACCGACCTCGCAAGAAATGTAGTGCCATCTATATATCTTAAGTTAGTTCAGTTCACCTGTTCAGTCATCGAAAGCTTAAGGCATACTATATTCATCTTAAATATTGAATATAATTGGTGATATGATATCCTTGTTTGGTTCCTATATTGAAGCAAATCTCATGGGATGTTCGATCTTCTATTTGCACCACTGCTCATTTATTTCATACAGATGACAAATTAAATCAATCAAGTAAACTCACACAAAGCTAGAATATAAATATTCTAGAATAACTGACTTAAATCATCCATTCCACATTTTAGCATAAATTCCACTCGAATAATCAAAGAGAACAATGATCATAAATCCGGGTTTTTTCGCGCATTTTCTTGTGGATTATTCTATTTTTAATTCTTGTACTTTGTGAGTAACTCAAATGGAAAAGACCATGTTTCATCAACAGCTACGATACTTAAAGTGCATAAAGTGTAAATAGACCCATAGAAAATTATCGTTCTCCATGTTTTTCATTTAAATTAGATGTGCTGTGAATTCAAAATACCATTAAGCTCCTTAATGATCTTGGCAAACACACAACCACCACTTTAAAGAATTTTAGTTATTTTTGGAACGTTTTCTTCAGTTCGTACTCTTACTGATAAACCACCGCGTTGATGGTTTTCAATACACTTTCTATGATCACGAAATTGTGCAAACCCCTTAAACACGCTCTTAAAAAGTTTCTGTAACATTTTTACCCGCAATATCTCTTTTAATAAAGGTATATATACAAAAAAGTAAAAAATTCTTTTATTTGTTTTTTAAACAATCATTCTTTTATATGGAATATGTGTTTTACTATAGCGTAATAAACCTATTTGCGGGTTTATGGTACTTAGATATTCATTGTGCAGAAAATTGCATCGTTCCTATACCTAGAAAATGCCGATTAACGGTAGTGTGGGATACTTTTAATTCTCTAGAAAGTTCCTTAGTGCTTATTCGATGATCTTCAGCAAGAGTTGGTCTTATAATGTGGTCATCGAGAGACCGTGCACGAGCTGATCTTCCCTTATCTTCAAGACTCATGTCTCCCATCCGGAACTTTTTGAACCACAACTGAGCAGTGCGGATTGATATGGTATATTCGCTCTCTACATCAGTAGCATTGAAGCCTTTTTTAAAATATTTGATTAAAATTGTGATTTCGGGAGTTATTTCGCACATTTTAATATTTTTTGTTAAAAACAACTACAATAATATTAGCAGAGTGAAACTGTTGTTGATAATATTTTCGTTCCCTCACTTGGCATATAAAAAATTTTAGAGTAACCCTCGTATACGATATTCATATAAACACATACCGAAATCAACAGAATATTCAAGAATAAACGATCCCACGCCCTACTTCACTTCAACCATTACAAATCTCGGACCAACCGAATGGGAATACAGGCAACCAACAAAAAGGAAACCCCGCTAAAATTGAAAACAAACAACGTTTTAGTGTCGTGTTCTGTCTTTCTAGCTTCCTTGTTCGTACTGTTTACTATGATAATAAATCCGTCATACTTTCGGACAAATATTTAAGAAACCCGGTGGTAAATTTCAGAAAAGTTGACCTCCGCAGACGAGCAAATATGTAAAAGATTAAATTATCTACCAGAGTTAACGGTTTAAGTTGAAGATTTACATTAGATACTTACAGAAAATCAGCTTGTTTCGTCGAAATATTTATTTATTTAGCTGCATAACGTTTTCGAGTTGTCAAGCAATAAAAACATTTTTAGACATTCATAATTAAACAGATTATTTATGTTGTGATGATATAATGTCTTATATATTATAAAATAGTGGGTATGAGAATGCATATAAAAGATTTACCAACAGCAAAGATATGATGTTAAAATGAAATAAAACAAAAACCTTTTGAGTCTAAATATGACTTCATTTAAACTGTTTCATTAGTGTCTCCAGGAATATATTCCATAAACCTAATTATACATGCCCTTATATACAATAATTTGCATATAACCTTAATATACAAAGTATGAACAATAATGCCCTAATTATTCAATAAATCTCTCCTAATGTCCTGAACTCAAAATTTGATAAAAGATACCGTCACTTTAAGCGCTATAATTTGACAATTCGTTGATCGATTCTAATGATGGATTCTCTCGTTTTGTAGAGGAGGGATAGAGCAGGTAAATTTATAATTATATATTGTTTCAATAGATGGCGCTAGTAGTTTTCTTTAAATTTAAAAAGTTCCATTATTTTTTGAACATACTGTGTAGATGAACCTAGTCTTGAATTATCTTCAATGCTCTTTCTACTAGTAAGAAATCTAACATCATTTAAAAACTTAAAAATACTTAGCGTTGTTAATGTCTTCATCCAAGGTTTTCTGCTGATAAAATACTTAAATATTATTAAGTGCCAACATAAAGGGCTGTCAGTAGAATCTGCCAACCGTCATGTCGTGGTTAGAGGTCGTGGCGTGAGGTCAAAATAACGATCTCAGGCTTTGACTGTGTCTCCAGTTTCTCTCGAACTCGAGCCCAACTGATCTGTTTCTGGCCGCGTGCTTATGTACTTAAAACATAGCCTAGTGGGCGGTAGAGAGAGATATTAAAACAACGGGAATCTTTCATCCATACTCCACGCACCTCTGCTCGTTTCAAATCAGCCGTCACCATCACGTCGAGACAAGTATCCCCAGGAATGGTTTCTGATCTAACAATCGTCGTCAGTTGGACTCGAGTTTAACGCAAGGAGACAGCTGAATAGAAAGGATCAGAGCCAGGCCAAGTCAACTGGAAAATATATATGGATGGGATATATATGAATAGGATATATACGGATAGGATAGGATATAAATGGAGGATATATATATATATATATATATATATATATATATATATATATATATATATATATATATATATATATGTGTATATATATATATGTGTATATATATATATATATATATATATATGTATATATATATATATATATATATATATATATATATATATATATATATATATATATATATATATATATATATGCACCGGTGTAATTTTTTCTACCTACATTTTCATAGTAGTAGAGCTAAATGTCCGTACATAATGCCTGTATTCATTCAGAGATGGCGCAATCTTAAATCATCAAATGCTCGTAACTTATTTGCATAAAGAAATATTTTCAAGTAACAAAGTTGAAATCCAGAAGAGTTTAATCACAATTTTTTAGAAGCCAACAAACAGTTGCATTTTCTAAAGTTATCGATTAACTAAACTTCTAAACTTCTGTTGAAATAAGTCTGAAACAACAGGAGCCATGGCAAAATTATGTTTAAACTGCATATCACTCAAATCAACTTTATTGAATTCTCGATACAGAAGGTCTGTTAATATCAACTGATACGGCCATAATAGAACTTCATTCCTAATATCAGAAATATAGGGTTTAATGATGTCACTATGCCATAAAGTACACCATACAGTAATTTTTTGCAAATATGAAGAATCTTCTTGAATCAACTGTCGAATGCTCTCACACTAAAAGTAGCAGCTTTAAGTTTAAGCTTATTCGAAAAACCACGAAATAATAAACCAAGTTCTAATTTAATTTTCTAATCTAATTTTAATTTAAATTAAATCTTGTCACAATATATATGGTGTAGTACAAAGGTCTCCAAACTACGACCCGCAGGCCAAATCCGGTCCGCCAGTGTTATCAATCCAGCCCGCGAATTTAACAAGGTATGCTCGTTTAGGGCGCGTACTTGGTGACTAGTTTAGATATTATAGATAATGATAGGAAAATTAAAACGGTTTTGAATCTTGGAACTTACTGGCATAATCAGTATGGCCGTAAGGCTGGAATGTTTGGATACCCCTGGTGTAGTACATAATAATTAAACAAACGTGGGTCATCGAACACCGAACGATCATCGTCACCGAACCACTGTCATCAGCCGCCGACAACCCAGACTAGCACCCCCATCAGGCTAACAACCCTTGGTTATGTGCTTACCCATAAGTCTATCAGGAAGGATACCGACTGGCGAGTGACTAACGTAGAACACGTCTCAGAAGGCATCCGGCCTTACCCAGCTTTTAACTGGCGTGAGGGGTAATTCGTTGTCGGATTTTCCACTCTTGCCTAAGAACAATCACAGACATTTAAGAATCAATATGTGTGTGTCGGGTAGAAAGTAATACGAACAGAAGAAAGAAAGAAAGAAAAACAAGCATCCGAGCATTGGAATCGAACTACCGCACCAACGCGATCGGCTATGTTTTATAAATGTACATATATATATATATATATATATATATATATATATATATATATATATATATATATATATATATTTTATTTTCCCAACACAAGTTTTGCTAACCTGGTAGGATCACTAGTAAATGATTCAATCTGCAATATTAAAAATAAAATTTATATTATGAAACAAAATTTGTATACAACAATTAATCGTGGAGCCATTGAAAATGCCTAATTATTTTTTTTTTCATTACCGTCACATTTTCTTTTAATTTCAAAGAAAGGCGGTAGAGCGTTTATTGAAATAAATATGCTAAAAATAGTTGATGATTCTCCAAAAAGTTACCGATATTGATGGTCAATATTACTCAATCTGCTCGGCCATCAAGCTGTCTTGTATTTTTCTACAGGATGTTATCGAAAAAATTCAATCTCAATCAGAGAAAGACACTTCAAAAACATATACTGTATTCCACGTGAGCGTAGAAAATAATTCGCGTTTGCTGGAAAAAAATGATCAGCTCAATATTTGAGACGAAGTCGCATAATATACTTAGACTAAACTTACAACACACATTTTCTCGTTCATTTCCTTCCAAAAACGCCAAAAAAAGACTCGCTTTTGAAGGGAATATTTATAGGAAATTAAAAATGAATTTTGCAACCAACTTAGTAAGTTGGTGGCTAAAACTTTGCCTCACATTTTATCTCTAAACACATTCTAAAATAAAGCAAATATCAAAAGAAAGAACTAAAATATCACCAACCATATGAGAGATAACAGCAATACCGAAAGGAAGCCTAACAACCCAATTTCCTTTTAGTTGGTATTATTTCAGTGATAGTCATTGTACCGTCTTCAGTACGATAAATAACGTGAAATCAAAATATATTAATTTATACATTGTAAATATATAATTAACAAGATAATGCCACTCAATTTCAAAAGAAGGAAAGAACTACATGTATATTCAAGGAGATACCAACAGTAGCATAGAACAGAGACCCCTTTCATTACCTGCCAAGAATGTTTACCCATTATTGTCTTTAGTCCATATTAATTAAAATAATTACAGCCGTCAGATTTAAGGCTTCGAACTGGATGTTGTTGTTCTGATAAATGATAAGACAGTGTTGCATTTGATGCCTTCTTAATTGCGTTTCAGACCGAGCATTGCCGTAACAATTAACATAAAATTTAAATCCGACCCGCTATCGGTATTTTATAATAATAAATGAAAATTTATTGTGCTGGAGACCAAAGATAAATAGCTTTTCTCTAGGCGTAATTGAGATTCGTTGAATATAAATTACATATTATTTCCATCGTTAGCGAGAGCTCTTTTTAGTTTTCATCAATGGAAAGCAAGAAAAATCTACCATTAAATTGCTATATATTTCTGTGAAATCGTCTCTCACTTAGAAAAGTCCTCATATTAATATTATATTGAATGATGATTTACTGATAAATAATCTGTAACTATAATAATTAATATATATATATATATATATATATATATATATATATATATATATATATATATATATATATATATATATATTATACATAACATATGTACATAGTCAGATTAGGTTCCCGTTGTTATCCATTAATTGTAATCCATAGAAAAACTAGCCAAGAGAAATAATCATTGTTTGATTCCATCCAAAAAATAATCATGGTTTTATTCCGCCATTCACATTTTTTACAAATATAACAGTAAACGAATACAAAAATATACGATACAAATACTAAAAGATAGAAACCACAAAATTTTTTATCGGAATAATGTAACTCGATTATACGACGTTTTCGAAACAGATCCTGGAAAATACAATTTCTAATACTCATAGACCAAACGAAGAATCGTAGGCGAAGAATCGTGGGAGTTCCGATACGATTTCAAATGTCTCGACGACCGGTTTTGCCCCGACCCGGACGACCTCGCCAATTTCGAAATCTGACTCATGTGTTATTGTCACCAGCAGAAATTCGTTTCATTGGAAAAATCTTATCGATCTCGTAGTTTCGGCTTCGTTTTATCGAAGACAAAATCAGATAATCCGAAAAATTACTTTGTGTGTTCGAAGTGTTTCGAAAATTGCGAAAATTAGGTTCGGTTTTAATCAAACGAGTTTAAGTAGAACGATTCTAAGTTAGTCTGATATCAAAATACTTTGCTTCAGGGTAAATGTGTATAAAAGAAGTAAGCTCAAAGAACACGGGCATTTCTCCCATTGTTCTTGTTTTTGTGCATATTGGTCCGTCTTATCAATGAAACATATTAAAACGTAAGTTTGTTTTTCTAATAAGTATTTATTTTTAACTTAAACAGCAAAAGATTTCCTCTTTTTAATAGTCTAGTATCTTCGGCTTTAATTATTAACCTTTACCCGATCTATTAGAATGTTCTTATGTCAAAATGTTTAATCAGTAACAATAACATCCAGGTCCAAACAAACGTGCTAATTCGATTTATCATATCATATTTTCATCATATTTACCATTTATCATATTTTCACTTAAAAATATTCTTTCTGGAAACTACTTGAGAGGTATCAACAAAAACATATTAAGGGTATATTAATAAGATTACCAAAAGACTGACAAAAGAAAATGATCGTATTTAAGCAACACAATAAATATATTAATCAAAAAATATTTGCTTAATTTTTATAAACTTTCTGATATAACTTCAATTCTGTTATAAAATCAATAAACTTTAAGCGATGTCAGTTATTATTAATCGACCCATTTTCTGAACATCCTCGTAACGAAAAATTGTACGTTAATCAGAGCTTGTTGCATCAATTGAAACAGATTTTAATCCGGTTACACCAAGTTTGAACACTAAGCTGGGTTTTCATAACATATATATATATATATATATATATATATATATATATATATATATATATATATATATATATATATATATATATATATATATATATATATATGAATAAATATGAAGAATTATCAGTTGTTTGAATTAAAGTTTTTACACCCAAAAATTTTACAGAAACCGAAATCCACATATCGTTCTCATAATACTAAATCACGTGAAAATAACAACTGTGGTATCATTTTTCGTAACTCGCTGAACATATTAAAATTATTGTTACCTCCTTTGCTTGATGACATCGGTCAGATGACGAAGCCAAGTAGAATTCTTGGAAATGATATCACATCTTTTGAAACAGAACCTAGTCATTTGAAGGACATATTTACGATTCAAAAATCAAGCGCTTGCCTGTCAATCACCGATATTATTCACACAAATATATGAAAACGCAATAATAGCAAATCATACCACCTAATGCACAAAAAAAATTCTTGGCATAATTAAAGTGGGCTCCTAACTGAACCATTTCTAACCTTTTGAATGCAAATTTTTTTCATAAACAACATTATGAATGCCACAAAGGTTAAAATTATTAAGGAAAAGCGACGTTTTTTTTTATTATGCATTTAATTGTCGCTGTCTGGGCATAGCATTCATTTATAAGAAATGTTAATATTCTATCATAATAAAACATAATTTTATTATTATTCATATCTATAATATAATGTATGATGAAATTCTTAAATGATAATGATTATTCATTTTGGTTTTCAGTAAATATCGCAGAAATATGAGGATGTTTCATAGGCTCGTGCTTTTTTATATGTATTTTTATAGATAATTGAGTTTTTAATTCATCCATTTGTGCTGACCACGATATTGTAGCTCATAAATTGCACTTTCATATATGCATTATATAATTAAGAGAATTAAGATTTATGTCAAAATTTCCACTATAGTAAAAAATTAAATGATCATTTATATGATATTCGGCACACAATACCATCTTGAGTGTAACAAAAGTATCTGCGTTTTTAAGATTCTTAGTTATTCATTGTTTAAAAATTTTTATCTGTAAGTTGTTCCACGAAATATCGGTGGTTGTTTTTGATGATCTCAATTCATCTTTGAGCCAGCAACTCTATTCCTCTTTAGTACCAGGATGAGTCGTTGGAGGCCATAAACTTGACGTGCCCAATGTTTACCTCTTTTTCAGTTCTGAATGTTTTTCATCGCAAATAGTGAGGCATGGGGAGAAATTCAAAATCCAATTCGTTAATTTTTAAGATGGTCAGATATGACGACCTGATCTTCCCCTATCTGCAAGATCTTCAAGACTCATGTTGTTCCCCCGGAAATTGCTGATCCAAAGCTTAGCGATGTGTATTAGTGCGGCACCTCTTTCGCAAATCTCACGAACGACGTTAGTCACTTTAAAACAATTTTTAAAATAATATTTTTAAATTGCCGCAATTTCACGACATATTTCGCTCATTTTAACGGTTTTATTAAAAATGGTCTATTAAATATTTCGCTGCGGAATTGCTTTAATGCTGAAGAAAGAATGTTTATTTATCGGAGCAAAAAATCGAAATCAGGTTATACCTCTGAGAAGTGAAGTATAATCCTTTATTTATAAACAAAAAAAGGTTTGTTTCACCCTAGTACAATATTTAAATTTAAAACAAGAAATATAATATATACTATTTACTACGTTAAAAGTGCATCAACTTACCGTTACTAGAAACATTCTTTGATTCTTATTGAAATATACAACTTTCTTTTAAGATATTTCTACAAAATAGTCCAACTAAATCGCACAAAATTCCAAGAATAAAATTATAAGTACATCATATAAAATAATTTAAAAAATTAACTCAGTCTCTATGACATCCTGCATTAACATGCATCTAAAGTCATTTTTTTATTGTCTATATAATACACATTAACAATAACACAGACTGCAACCTGAGTTATAAATTATCCTCATAATTTTGTGGGAAAAATGAGTAAAAAAACTGAGGCTACAACGGTCTCCTGTAATTATTATTTATTACCAGCAGAATGAGTTGATGGTCTTTAAGCAAAAAACTGGTATTGCCTTAATTATTTCCCATCGTACATGTTTCAATAATAATTATCACCCATTTTTTTCTATTCAGACCACGTAATAATCAACAATTTTTCTTATTTAACATGTATGCAAAAGTTTTAGTTTTCTTTTTGTAACACTTTATTTATTTTCATTCAAAAGGTTAGATGTACAAATTAATTCGGTGACTTTTTATAACATTTAGAATTTATTCATAGAAAAAAAAATACACACATAACATATATAATTATCTTCATTAATTTCGATGACATTGCTACATCTTTTGGCGATTCTAACAGAGGAAATTCATCTCTTCTAATCTCTTCGATTGTTTTGTCATAAGTGCCATAACGTTGTCAGTTGTACGTTTGTCATAACGTATAACAGAGCAAGATAAATAAACCGTAGAAGCAAAAACTTCCCAAGCCCAATCCACAAAATTTTATTGCTTTAGACAATTTTAGGATAAATTACTATAAATTAAAACTACCATTTTAATCAATTATTTTAGAATATATGAGTAATGCATGCAAAATGATTATTGTCTGATTCTTGCTTACTTACTTAATCCTTCCTTTTAATACCCGAAGATGTCGAAGTAAAATTACATTTCATGTGTTAACGAAGTTTCTCCATGATTTACGGTCCTTGGCTAGGTTTACTGCTTCCTGTCAGTGTGCCTTTTCTTTGAATTGATTCTATGATCTCCTTATTTCATGCCTTGCGCGGCCTTCCCCTTTTACTCTTTTCCATCGCTTTAGCTTCACAAACTCTCTTGATTTGTCGTTCTTCGTCCATTCTGTTTAGATAGCCAAACCATCTCAGCTTTTTCTCTTCTATTTTTTTTTATGGGTGCTGATATTTCCAGGTTGTCTCTGACTATGTTATTTCTGATCTTGTCTATTATTTTTATTCCATGTACCTTATAAAGGTATCTCATTATTTCCAATGCTTGTACTTTACTCTTTTGTCGTTCATTCAGGATCCAATTTTCGCATCCTTTCACGTTAATTTCGTTTTTTTTTAGATATTTGTTTGTTATTTAAGAAACCTCTGCTAAGTGACTGTAGGAATCTCCCTGCTTTGGCCAATCTGTTGTTTAGTTCCTCGTCTTTGTCTCCCCTATTATTAATAATAATGTCTAAGTAGTTCTAGTTTTCTGTGTGTTTAATTTCCATTTTGTTTGCCTAAATATCGTCAATAAATATACAGATTTCCACATTATTTAGTTTCATCTTTACCCATCCCACTAAATATTTCACATATCATTATGTACTTGCTTCTAATATCATTATATAATTGTTATTAATAGAACTCAAAAAGCATTAGCTTGTGCACTATGTTCCGTGTTATATAATGCACAACTAGAATTGTTGTCTCCTGACACGTGTACACAACAAAAATGTCTCAAAAAAATATCCACATAGTCTTGAAAATAAAAAGGCATATGTAATAAAACGCATCAGTTCCATTCTAATAAAATGATACAAACGAATCATTAGTTTCAAACAAGCTAACAACAAAATCACACTCCATCACAATGGGTATGTACAATACGGAGATGACATAATTATATTCGTTGAAATGTTATTCAGAAATCACGAATAATAATAGGAATAAGGTTTCAAATACTTTAGATATATCTAATTATGAATCCCCGGATAAAGGACCTTTCACTTGAATATCATATTCTCCATTTGTTGTTGCAGAAACTCTTCCTAAGGAATTTACATCGTCAAGAATCTATATCCGACTTCTTGGAATATTTCCTACCTTTTAAAGTCTATTATATTTCTGATATGTTTACCTTTGAAACAACTGGCCATTAAATTACCAGAACTTCTGTTCAACTTCACAAATAAAGATCATGACAGAAAAAGCTTATAATGATTTTTTTATATAAGGGGTTGATACAAAGTTCATTTCGTTTTTGGGGCTAGACATTCCACGGTAAAACCATCTGCTTCATATGGATAAAATTTTGATGTTGTTTGACAGATAGAATTTCAACGAGTGCTTGCTAAAGTGCTTCGTAGACACAAAAGAAGATATGTGATTTATACGGTAAGGGTGCCGCTGACGATTCGACGTACCTTAAGTTGTTTAAAAAGTTTCGTGAAAAAATAAATCTTAGCGGTCCATCACGTTCTGAACAGCCCACCGAGGCTGATGGCAACAAAATATTGGCATTAATTAAAAGTGATCGGCATAAAACAACTCGAGAGATCGCAAAAATTTCTTGGAATTAACCAGTCAACAGCAAATTGTAAACAAGGTTAATTATATGAGGCAATATAAGCGCAGAACCAGCCCAAAAAACAATTTAACATCATGAGTAGGTTACCCGACACAAGCTTTTACAACCTTACCCACTCCGACCACCATTTACATAGATCGCTTCAAACCAGCTTAGATGGTAAAAAATGTACTTCCTTGAAAGACTTCCTTGAAAGAAAATTCACCTGGATCAGTGATTTAGCCAGAAATATCAGAACTGCTATGAGCGTGATATTACGCAGCTACTGAAGAGATGGAGAGTTTGTCAAATAGAACGGTACATACTACATACTGATTAAATGTAATTTTTGATAAATAGAATGTATCTTCAATTTTCTCAAAACGAACGAACTTTTGCATCAACCCAATAATAGAAGCACACGATCTGAATAAAGAAATTTGCCTCCTTATGAATTAGACACTCTAAACTTCTTCTGAAATAAAACGAACTATATCAGAGTTATAAGGACTTATGCCCTTTCCTCTTATAATGTTTTCCCAGATTATAATTAATTAGTAAATTACATAAAATCAATGATATAAATGGTATTTAGAAAAAAAACAATAATGTTCATAAATATACAGAAACTATAGATCATTATTTCTATTCTCCATGCACTTTCGCTTTGTTATATTTAACTTTTTTTGTATTCGTGGTATCATTTCCTACCTCATCTCCCAGACGTATACTTTGTTATATTCTCAAAGTTATTTTAGATATTTCCATCAAATACGTAGCACTTGTTCCATCAAGTCTCTGAGCCATATGTCATAACTGGTCTGACTATCGTCTTGTATATTTTTACTATGCTTTTTATGCAACTCCTAGGAACTTGTTTGTGTTTATAAGTAAGAGCTTTTTCTCTTGTCGTTAATAATTTTAATTAACAGTAAATTTTTTATGATTAAAGACATTAACTATTTTGTAGTGAAGATTTTTCGATCATTTGGTTTGTTCAGTTTAAAAACTTAACGACAGCAAGGATCTGCAAACTGTACATATTTTATGTGGCCGTGCAATATACGACCGAATTATTAATGGACATTTGTAAATAACTTTAAACAATTACATAACTTGGCATTTTACGATATCATTAACAACTTTCGAGTAATTCAACCGCATATGCAGATACACGACGCATTTCACAAGGTCGCATCCAATTCTCCGAAATAAAAAGTTATACCCGAGCAATTTTCAGTAGTCAGTAGTAACATTAGTTTAAAAAGTTTTTTTTAGTTAAATTTCTATAAATAGGCATTTTACATGGAAATAGGAAAATTTATTATAGAAAATATTTTGTATTTGTACTTTTCATACATTATTTGAAACTAATATCACCAAATAATAAATTAGATGGATCAATCAGGTCCTAATAATAAATGGTTTCTATTCTCCATATTATTTATAATTTGTTTTCTATTCTTGTTTTATAACTAAATTTCTAATAACTTTTTTTCTTTAAATACCTCATTATTTATGAAAAATATTTATATAAAGGGCCCTTCAAATAGAACGGTTTTTAAATTCTTGAGTAAAACACAGAATTTACGTTGATTTCAAAAAACTTTTTATTAATAATTGAAGCATAGTATATGACATTTAAACGGGAAAAACAATATCTGAAGATAACCAAGTCTTGCAGCTCTACAGACGCCAACTATTTTGTCAACATTTTAGATAATATTTTCACATAACCGTGGTACCTCACCAATAACTCAAATAATTTAATCCTTTACTTCAGGAATCGATTGTAGATTGTTACTATAGATCTGGCTTTTCATGTAACCCCAAAGAAAATAGTCCCTCGATGTTCAAGGTCATCCATGTGCACTGTAGCTGTAGTTTCTTCATACATGGATCCCAGTAGGTTTACACTGTCCTCTTTCTATCCCCTGGTTAGGCAATGCATCCATTATGGTTTGCGTTGATATTGAATCAAATGTCTTTTCATAGTCAATAAAAGCCAAGTACAGTGGCATGGTGTATTCATTATACATTTCTATGGCCTGTTGGACAATCTGGATATGATCCATTGTACTGCCTGCTCTCTTGATTGTGCGCCATTCAGTGTTCTTAATATTCTTTTAGATATTATCTTGGTGAAAACTTTATACATTACTGATAGGGGGCTTATTCGGCGGTAGTTTTTTTAAATCTTCCTGTGCTCATTTCTTGTGAAGAAGAATCACTTCAGCATTTTTCCATAGATTGGGTATTTTTTTATCTTTGAGGCTTTTTGAGTACAATTTTGCCAGTATTTTATGTAAAGTTTGACCACAGATTGTCCTTTCCTGGAGCCTTTCCATTCTTCTTCACTTCTATGGCATTTATTACTTCATCCAACAGGATATCTGGCATTTGCTCTTCCATGACCATAGCTGTCTTTGACTGGTTCTGATTTTTATATAACTTTGAATAAAATCTTCTGATCACCTCTAACATTTCCGTACGCTCCCTACACACTGTGCCATCATCACGCATTACACAAACATTTGTGTCCTTTTATTTATCAGCTTTTGTTTAGCTTTGTTTATTCCCTTATTTTCTTCTAGTGTTTTACTAGTGTTTTACTAGCTGCATGTTGAACCGACGCATTTCCACTTGAATACGTTTTCTTATAGTTTTGCAAAGCTCGACGTACTCGACCCTGCCAAAAGGACTGCCTGCATTCTTCATTGTCCGCCATTTCTGCATTAAATCAATGTTCTCATTAGAGATTTTTGACTGTTTGAAACTTTTTTCTGCTGATGCTATTACGGCAGCCGTTTTAAGCACATTTTCGAAGATTTTTTCATACTGGTCTGTTATTTCCATCTCTTCTGGGTCTTGCAACACAGCAAAGAGGTTCGACAAAGCAATCTCAAAATCGCTGCCCCTCTGCAGCCGCTTCCCAGAATTCACTTTGCCTTTCTTCGATCTTGCCATCCTGGTACGCTCTCTTCGACAATTTATCCTAACCTTTGCTCGTACCATTATATGGTCATTTCCAACATTAAAACGGTTAAGGACAGTACAATTGCAAAATATTGTTTTATAGTTTGACATGATGTAGTCAATTTCGCTTGTGAGACCAGATGGACTTTTCCATGTCCATCTGGTCTCACATGTCTCCGTGTCCATCTGGTCATGTTTCTGCTAATATTTTTCTTATAGAATAGAACGAGTTAATAATAAACAGTTCTTGTCCTTCAGCAAAATCAACCAGTCTGTCACTTTTATCGTCCCACTCATCACTTCCATATGGGCCAGTTGCAGTTTCACCAGTTCTTGCTTTTCCAATTCTGGCATTAAAGTCACCCATAAAGATTTTGTACCTGCATTTCTCGTTGTCTAAAAGCTGGGCCACATCATCATAAAATATCTCAATTTCCTCATTACTATAACTTATAGTTAGTGCATAAGCTTGGACAATTTGAAGCTTAAACTTTTTACTTAGCTGAATGACGCATTGGGCTAGTCGGTCAAATATACTTTCAAATTTTACGATACTATCATTCAACTTTTTGTTAATGAGGAATCTAATTCCACTACATCGTCCATTCTCCGTACCCCGAGTGTAGAGTAGGTGAGGAGTTGTTTCCAGTTGGATTAGCTCTTCGCATTTTCTTCGGGTTTCACATAGCCCTATGATATCTCAATGTTTGTTGTCAAGCTCGATCAACAGTTCTTGTAGTCGTTCATTCGTTTTCATTGTCCGAATATATATAGAGTGGGGCGGCAAATATCACACCACCAATTTGTTTTGGCGCCATTTCAAATACTCAAAACATCGTTGGACCATGTTTTTTTTGAAGATGATGGTGAAACTGCAGTTAAGTTAATGGTGAACGCTATAAATACATAATCCAAAACTTTTTAGTGCAAGAGCAACTACTAATAATTTTTAAAAATATATTGTGTTTCTTTTAAAAGTTACAGCTAAGTAAAATGATAGCGTGATAATTGCTTCACTCTGTAAACATTATTAAAAAAATGTTTAATTATATAATTATTTTTATACCATTTTAGTTTATTCAAATTATTTAATAATTAAATAACATGACAATGACCAAATAAATTTATTGTTTTCCAATAAAATATTTTAATCATCGTAGAAACAACCTTAATGATATATCACATTGTTTCTAAGTACCAAACGATAAATGTCTTCTTCTTAATGACACCGACATTGAAAAAAGAAGCTAATTTCAAGTCGGTGATCCACCTCACAAAATTTATGGTTACAGGCGCTAAACGCAGAAAACGATCTAAGGACGTATCCAGCCAAGGTCGCCGCTATAAATAAGAACATAGATACATAATTATAACTTAAAACAAATTTTAATGACGCAAAGTAATTACAGTTCATTTGGCGTAATTAGTTCAGTCAGGAGCTATCGTTTCCTAATCATCGTCGACAATTTAAAGTTGCACTATTCGATGAGAACGAGAACAAACAGGTTAACAAAAACAATCGTGCAGATTTCAATTATTCGAGCTAAATTGATGGAAAATCGATAGTATTAAGATTTGATTCTGTGAATCCAATCATTTTTCTATATCAGAGAACCGTTTATGTCTCTATTTGTAGATATAAAACAAAAATTGACTCTAATGAAGCAATCACGAAATAATGTATCATTTTACAAATCCAACGAGTGTCCTTTTATTAAAATGTTAAGAAGATATTCTCAGACGTAGTAAGAATAATATTGCTTTTTTGCCATTTCTATGGGGTATTTTAACAAGAGCTGCAGAACTTGAACTGCATCGCATTTATTTTTTATCAAGCAAATTGAAGTTTATATTTGACAGTTTGTAATGGGTGCAAAGTAGCCTTTAGCTTCAAAAAGTTTATATTTTATTTTTAACCATTAAAGGATAGAGCTACGTTTCATCGACCAGATAATATTTTTATTATTTTACTGAGCAGGATATGGTTATCTCGGAGTGCGTTAAAATGAGACAGGTATCGTATATTTTGTCCCAACTAATTGAATGCATGCGATTAATTCCATTTTTCCTTCAATCTCTCTGGGTCCGTTGCTCAGCTATCTTTCGTAGCAGTTTCCACAGATTACCGGGATTTGGTTGTACTCGTGGTGGAAGTGTAGGGTCACTTTTCCTGTCGAACTCTGTGGTGAGGGCCCTCCATGGTGTAATAATCTAGTTTATCGTATTTTCACGGATTTGCACCTCCAGGTCCCAGCCATAAGACCGAGTGCCTTTAATTTTGTGTTGGTTTGATTAGCGGTCATATGGGTACTCCTTTTGGGAGGATTTGCACACCCAACTCACGGGACGGTCATTATCACCCCATCATGATGCCCATTCATCGGGGGGCATTGAAACCCTTTTACAGGTAATTTTCTTGTTTTCCATTATTTTCTTTTTTTATATTGTTATTTGACAACTCAGAGCCAGAAATATGAACGTTTTTCATTTTCTTGCTGGTTACTTGAGGTTTAAAGCTCACGCACCACGTGAGTGATCCTCAACTAATGTGTGCCGTCTTTTCTTGGCTACGGGGGCAAGTCATAAAATTGTTCATTTTCAAATTAATTTCCTATCTTTTGAATATCTTGTTTTTCAAGTTTGTTTTTTGAATATTTTTTTCATTTATTCTTAGACGGGGACAAATTTAAGGTTCTTAGACGGAGCCAAGTTTAGAGTTCTTGGAAGGAGCTAAATTTAGAGTTTTAGGACGGACCCGAATTTAGGTGAGCCGTACCGCTCCACTTCCCTTACGACTCTAGTGGGAGCCTGACTCCGAGATCACGTTTTCTATTTCTTTCTTTTTTTCTCTGCCTTGTGTTTTTATTACCTTATATTACCTTTTATTTGCCTTTATCTTTGATATGGAAGAGGTTGATCTTTCTGCTGCGAAAGACATTTTGAGTGAGCTTTTTTCTTATTTCACTTTTACTTTTTTTTAATTTTTGACACCCAACGTAGAGACGTGGCAACTGTTTTACTTTATATTTTGGGGACGCGGTGGCGTCGTAGCTGAATACTAATATTATTGATATGATTTGTATTGATAACTTACGTAGTACTCTAGTTATTAACTAGTGTGAACTCCTAGAATATCATGGGGATATCCTAGCCTATTCCGGACCAGTTGATCTGAGCTAAGGAGGCATAATTTACACTCACGCTTAATAGTCCGCTCTGACTAGCACCCGTTCATCAGCTGTATATTTGTAAACGACATTGTAAGTTACACTCCCTTTTAAATTATAATAAATTTATTTTCTTTTTCTTTATTTTGTTTTTTTACACACTAAGAAAGTGGGTCGCAAGTTCTTCATTCGATAGCTTACAAAATTTATCATACAACACTACATAATCACATCACGTGTATTAATTATCGAATGTTGTTGCAAATTTTATGTTCAGATACGAATACTCCAGAGTATTTTACTCCAGAGTAACACAAGATATCTATAAAACTTCATCAACATTTTTCCGTAATTAAAACATGAAATATAGTATGTCACAGATTGTTTTCTACTATTATATTTAGTACTATTTTGTGCAGTCAGATTGTTCTATTCGTCAAAACATATAAGAAATATTGCACATAAGTATTGTTTTGAGAAGTTAAAAATATATTCAAAAAATCAGATTTAAAACGAAATGATATATATTTTAATGCAACGAAGAACGGGGCTGATCAAAGTCCACAGTCTAATAAAGTCGCACTAAGAAATCCTACCACCACATCCTCGTCGTGTGCCCTGGGCTATGCAGTACGTACATTAGAATCTGCGTTGCGCAGCTAAAAGAGGAGGAGAGAGCGAATCCTCGGCGCCTAAACTCCGAAACCCATCGAAGAGTCCCCGATTCTACAAGATAGGTGGATTAAACGTGGGCATAGCGGTTCCACCCCGCAAAACAATTGTTGCTAAGAAATCTGATGCGATGTGTGTAAATAAAGTAATGAGAATATTTTTTATATTTTTTGCCTGAACTCAGATACATAAATCGCCTTCAGCTGGTCGGTTACACCCTTTTCAATTTTCTCTATTGTCCCAAAACGAAGTCTTCTGAGGTAAATTCACGTCTCGTACATAGCCCCAAGTTGCAACCAACCAGATATTTATACATCAGTTTTATCCTAATAGTTGTGATTTCTAAAAATATTCACTCTAACGAAACATGACCATACGAGCAAAATTCTTCGTTTATATTAAAGACCCTTTTATATATTTGTTAGAACAAAAAAAAATAAAATGGAAAAATGTAATGAAGTAATCTGAAAATTTAAATTACATCATATAAAAAACCAGATCTGATCAGTTAACGTTATAGAAGCCAAAGATTTAATAGTCAGAATTTGGATAGGTAATTATTTGGTATTCATCTGGTATGCGGTTAAAAGATTGAGTATTGGCTAAACATTGTACGTCGCTTAAATACTTTTTTTTCTAGTTTAAATATGTAACAGCTGAATGATTCTTAGAATGAAGTTTGGATGATGATATTGCATAATCAATCATTATAGTAAAATTGTATTTGAAATTAGAAAAAATATATAAGATTTTCGGAATATTGATACTGGTAGAAAAAATACCTTGAGTTTAACTTAGATCCTAAAAACTAAAATTTAACTAACAATATCATATATATATATATATATATATATATATATATATATATATATATATATATATATATATATATATATATATATATATATATATATATATATTATGAGGTGCGTATAGACCCGGTTGGATCACGCAAAGCATTCTGACTCATTTTCGAGTGTTCTTTCTGATCCTTCATACCTCTCTCATCCTTTCTCCGTGGATTCTCTTTCTCTCCTCCGTCCACTTTGTTCTCGATCTCCTCAAAACTTCGCTCTCTGATGTAACGTTCCGTATATGTATTTTGTTTCTGTACGTTCTTCTATCCTCAATCTCTGTCGGACCCATTTGTGCTTTCCTAGATCAGCTCTAACTTATATGATCCATGGTACTGTTGACTTGACTCGTTGTATGTATGTAAGAATTCTGTTGATGAGTCTTGTCGGTGGGAGTCTACTGATATGTCCATAGAATTTTAACATTCTTTTTATTATGTCCGCCGCTAAGTTGGACATTCTCTCTGTGGTCTTTCGAGAATGTACTCTGTATCCTTCCTCTGTCAGTTTTTGGCCGAGAATTTTCCTTATAATTTTGCGTTCTTCTTTTAGTATGTTTTCTATGCCGCTTTTTGTATGAAGTGTAAGTGTCTCGCTTGCGTATAGTACTTCTGGTTTGATTACTGTGTTGCAGTGTCTTATTTTTGCGTTTGTGGATAGGCATTTCTTATTGTATATATTATGTGTCGTGCCGTATGCCCTCTTCATCTTCTGTAATCGAATCTTCTGTGCTATCTTCTCTCCTCATGTAGATTCGAGGATCTCGCCCAGGTATTTGAAGTGAGTGACCTTATTTATTTTGCCGTATTTGGTATTCAAATTTTGGACATCTAATTTTGAGCAGAAGAATTCGGTTTTTCGAAAGGAGATTTGTAGGCCGACTTTATCTGCAAATTCCTTGAGGACTTCGATCTCTTTGGTTGCCCTTTTTTCATTGTCTGCGAGTATGGCTAGGTCGTCTGTGAAGGCCAGGCATGAGATTTCTATGTTGTTTTTGGATCGTCCGAGTCGTATTGGTTTCCAATGTTCTTGATTTTTCAGTTCTTTTTCCCATTCCCTTATGACTTTGTCCAGGACAAGGCTGAAGAGGAGTGGGGATAACCCATCTCCTTGGCGTACTCCAGTTTTCATCAGGAAGGGTTCGGAAATTTCTCCAATAAATTTCACCTTAGAGGTTGTGTCAGTCAGTGTCTGATTGATCAATTGTAGTGTTTTGGGGTCGAGTCTTTGTTCTTCTAGGATGTTGAACAGAGATTTTCGGTCGATGCAGTCGTATGCTTTCATGAAGTCCATGAACGTGCAGCTGATTGGGCCGTTTCTGATAGCTTTGTATTTTAGAATTGTTTTTAAGTTAAATATTTATTCAGTGCATGAGCGACCAGGGCGCAAGCCTGCCTGGTACTCGCCAATTTTGTGTTCTAATTGTTCTTGTAACTATCCCTTTATGTACCCAAAGGCTATGCCCAGAACCGGAGCGCACTTGGCGACTCATTTGTCCTGCTTTTGAATATGCGATAGTTCCCATAGTCTACAGTGTCGTCATCCGTGATGCGTGTTTCATATATATATATATATATATATATATATATATATATATATATATATATATATATATATATATATATATATATATATATATATATATATATATATATATATATATATATATATATACCTATATATACATATATATATAATATATCACGCACCTACATACCTACACATCTACATATATATATAATATATATATATATATATATATATATATATATATATATATATATATATATATATATATATATATATATATATATATATATATTATATATATATATATATATATATATATATATATATATATATATATATATATATATATATATATTTAATTATCTATAAGTGAACAAAGATTTATTGAACCAGCGGAATATTTTTAGGCTTTATATCCGAAAATATTTTTTTGCGTAACTTATTCATATGCATTTTAGTTATTTTAATATACCTATTTATCACTACGCTACAAATATAACTTTTGAATAACGATGTAACTAAATACAATTATTTGTCGCTACCAGTAACATGTCATTCAAATATGAGATTATAAAGAGATGTCGTCTTCAATATGCTCATATCAAAGATACTAATGACTTTCTTAATAATCCATTATTTTAAAATCCTTTCAATTTCCTTTAAATCTTACAATAGAAAAGATAATTTCATAAAACTTGAACATTAAACAAAATTATCTTTGGAATACTTAAAGGTGAAATCGTCATCGTCAATACGTATATGAATCACTAAAGATTATAGTTAAAACTACTGGTCTCTTTATCATTTGTATTAATATTAATAAAGCATACTTTAAATATATTTTAATGTATTAGTAATGCAAGTTAGTCAAAAAATATACATTAGGTAAACTGTATAGACGACGAAAAAATTCTACGTTAATTCTTAACAAAAAAATTCTCGCTGCACGGGTGAATGATCTTGATAAGCTTGCTAGGCGTAGGTACATACTATACACATACAGGCCAAACTTTAAACCAGACCAAGATGACGCTTTTACCTACACTAAGAGATAAGACTAAACATGTATTAACAATGTTATATTCGACCTATGACACATGTTATGGTGAATGAGAACCCAGAATTTTCCGGTTGACGTTCATATCATTGTCTCGAAAAACAACCGAAAAGAACTGATTATTCTTTGACATGCATTTTATTACATGTATTTTGTGTTATCTGAACAACAATGACGAGTATTGGCGTTGAATAAACCAAAAGCAAATATTTGTTTATAACATTCTCGGGAGCGTAAAAACTCGTCCTTTCCATATTGGCGAAAAATATAAAATGTTGACTCACTAATTGGGGGAATACAAAATTAGTTGTATTGAAAGGTCAAAATTCGAAAAAATAACTGTTGGTGGTCTCTAAAAATATAAAACGTGGGAGTTTTAACAAGGACAAACCTAAAGCTCTGACGCATGGTAGATTTAAACATCTCCTCATGATACTCACATGGTCAGGAAAACGGATATCAGCACATAACAGTAGTAATAATTTAGTACAGCTTATCTAATTTTGTTAAAACTCCTACTGAGAACCGTCTTTGTATTATTGCTTTTTTGTATTTCTCTAACGCTTTTTAAATGTTTCCTTTTAAATCATTTACAAACAATGAAAATTAAGTCTCGCGCTAACTTAACTAAATGTCAGATGAGTTTTTTAATGCATCATAAAAAGTCAATTTCTCAGAACTAAACCAACAATTTTTCCAGGACGCTTACTAATAGTATATAGAAACCATTACAAGAAATAATTGTTTTATTGCAACATTCCGATCTTCTCATGTTTATTCCAGAAATATTGACTAGTTGGATTCAACCATTTCTGAGTGAAAAATTAACATTCACGGCTCTAGCAGCTTTTGTTTATTCCTAGGGACAGTTCATTTTCAGCATTGATCAAAAATAATAGTTTAAGTTCCGTTTTAATTTGGGTAAATGTATCATAAAAACTTTTGAAATTGTTCAAACTCTTTAAGATATAAAAGCAATTAATCCTAAGAATATGTTTAACAAGTGGTTTGCAAGATTTCTTAATGATATAGAAGAGCATTCAAGACGATTCACGACAACTGCATCAATAAAAGTTCGAACTGAAAAAAACCTCTACAAAAATCGTGGAATTATTTCGAAATGATCGATTCCCCTCTGTCAAACTCATGGGAGGATTTTGGAGGCTATTCCCTAAAACAATGAGTAAAATATTAAAATAGCACGACTCAACCGATGTTATATTGACTTACATGTAGCCTATTTTGAATATCAAAATTGTGAAAACCATTTACAGCTTAATAATAACGTTCATTTTATTTGGCATCAGTCAGTTTTTCTGACGAAGATAGGGATAATGTCTTTACAGAACACATATATCAAAAATAATTTTATGAACTCTATGGATATTGATACCATCGCTCTCAACGATATTACGAGAGGATAATACTCACAGTTAATGGAACTAGATGAAACAATACGCATAAAACGTGACAGGAATTGTAAATGAGAAGGAAATCGTCCTTTCACATAGACAATACCAATCCCAGGTTTTTGCCCATCCAATCTTACCTCAATGTCACTATCAATGATGTAACTAGACCGAATTTGTTTTAGAATTATTCATCATTATTATTCTAAACCACTAAAATTCCAACTAAATTAAAGATCAAATTATGTACATGTATCAAAAGTTACGTGGGCATCTTGTTCTCTTATATCTTCTAAACAAGATAATTTAAATTTTCTAAATGTTTGAAATTGCACTAATAAATGTGTTCATGACTTATGCACTATGCCAACGATGTATTTTTTTATAAAAATTGCTTCGATAGCTTGGATTGCTATAACATTAAGATATTAGGATCACTATAACAATCTTGGAGTTACTTTCCAAGTCAATGAATCAATAAAATCATCTATTATTTTGATATATTATTAATAACGAATACACTTCGACAGGGTTGATCGTTTTTATAACCTTGGTTCAACTATTACAAACAAACATGGAATGGAAGCGGAGGTTAAGGCTAGAATAGCAAAAGAAAATAAATGTGCGGCGATGCTGCAGAGACTCCTGAGAAAAAAGACTATATCAAGAAAAGCCAAAGTAAGAGTTTATAAGACAATAATGAGACCAATTGTAATATATGCCGCGGAGACCTGGACCTTAACCAATAGCAACCAATCGAAAAAATATTGGAGATGTGGAAGTGCTGAGAAGAATATACGGTGGTATCAAGGAGAAGGACCAATGAAGAAATAACAACGGTATTTGGAGAACCCTCAATAACCCGGATCATTAGAACACGGCGAATAGCCTGGCTAGGACATATAGAAAGACTACCAGAAAATAGACTAACAAAACAGGTTGTGAGCAGGGGGAGAGGCAAAGGAAGAATGAAGAGAGGAAGAGGCTACAGGAAGTGGAGGAGTATTTGGCCAGAATGGGTGTGACACAGTGGGAAAGAATAGCAAAGAATAGAGTAGTTTGGTAGTTTGGTGGTAGTTTGGCCTGTATATATATATATATATATATATATATATATATATATATATATATATATATATATATATATATATATATATATATATATATATATATATATTATTAATAAGGCATATAGAGGACTAGACCTTTTGATAAGAAATATCAAGAAATTCTCGATCTCGATACATTCGTAAAGCTATACAATGCATTTGTTATATGACATTTAAAATATACATTTCTGATATGGTCGCATATTAGAGTAAGTAATGTCATTAAAAAATGCGAAAGAAATTCCAGAGATATCCATACTATAAACTTTAGAATACCTATAGAGCTTTTTTTGATGTTTGATGAAAAAAAAGATATATAGAATAATATTCGGAAAAATTCATATAAAATGCTGAAAAAAATCCGAAAATCTATAAAAATCAAAAAACCTGTTCATTGGCCACCAATGTCATGAGATTTAACGCCTTTAGATTATTTTTTGGAGTTATATTAAATCTCTGGTCTATGCCGATAAACCAGCAACTATTGACGCCTTGGAGGCAAACTCAACTCGGATAACTGCGGACATAAGACCCCAATTGCTTGAAAAAATGGTCGGAAAATTGTTATCAAACATTAATTCCACTGAATGTTATTTCACATAAAATAAATAATTTCAAGGCATCTAATTTGGCATCTAATCTAATAAAATATATTACACTAGAGTTTAAAATTATTTTAATATTTGAAATTATGAATAAATCCAAACAGGCAATGTAAGTAAAGCGTAAAATTTCTTTCAAAAAAATTTAAATTCAAACCGAACAAGTTCAACGGAACACCCATAAAATAAATTGACTTTATTTTAAAAGGAAACGTATATATGTCTATTTAAAATGGTTTATTCAGTTTGAACCTTTTGTTGAATGGTTCTATATCAACTCGTTCTCAGACATTTCGTATACTACCTAACGGATATATTCTCTAACAGTTTTTTTTCTTCTTTTTTTCTGAACCAAGCTAGCCAACAACATTAACAGTCATGACAAATGGCTTAATCATTATATATTTAAGACATCTCGTCGGTCTCTGTGCAAAGAAAATTTATGAACAGTTAGAACAGAACGAAATAAACAATGGCAGTGGTATAAATACCGTTTTAGCTGGTAATTTTATCTGCTGCATATCTTGATTGGTCGGGTTTACCAAGGCAATATAATATTTTTTTAGCATATGTAGTTCGATTTCACAGCAATTCTATAGAAAATTGTTTTCAGGCAGATAATTGTATTGCTAATTATATGTTATCGGTATTATAGTTGTTGTAGTTATTAATACAGGATGCGGCAGAGAAACTAGTGTTTTTCAATATCAAGTTTCCTGCGCATCCCTCGAGTAGGAGTAAAGTGACTACATTCAGTGGAACGGTATACAATGTGCGTTCACCGTTAAGGCTTATTACAATAATGATGACTGAATCGTGACAGTTCAGTAGATTCCGATACGATATCACAACATGGATTAAAAATTTGAAAAAACTGGTTCTGCAATGAAAAAGAAGTTTCTAGGGAAAGAAAGAACTGTACGAACACCTGCAAACATAATAGAAAGTAATAGCAGCAGCTCGACGTAATCTACAGCATTCTGCCTATCGTCATACTGTTTTACTGAACTGAACATTTCGGATAGAAGTTTATTACGCATTTTCAATCAAGATTTAAAGTTCCACCCATACAAAATCATTGTCACATCTTTGTCACCAATTTTCGTTTTTTTACAACGTGCAAGTGTCACAGTATGATGTGTGATGTTATGTATTGACATTATTGGTCCTTACTTTTTGAAGATGCCACTCAAAATGTAACTATTGGTACATTAGCTTGCTGTTTTCAGATGGTCATGACATTTTTGTCTCAGCATTTAACCAAGTTTTCTGTTATTAGTGATGATACCTGGTTTCAGCAAGATAGAGCCACTGGACATACTGCTAAGATATCTAGCCACACCTTTTAACAGTTCTTTCCCAATCATGTCGTCTCTTGATACGAGGACATTCCTTAGCTAACAAGATCGCTAGATGTTTCGACATGTAATTTTTATTTGTGAGTTTATGTGAAGAGTAAGGTTTAAATTCACACAAATCATCCCACAAAATATTTCGAAGCTAAAACTCTAAGCAAGGTGAAACTAATGAGTAAGGTGTAGTTGAGATTGAAACAATGCTTGTGAAAAAAAGGCAGCCCTTTCAAAACCTATTTTTAAAAAATAAAATGTTTCGTTTCTTTTGCAACGTACTGTATTTTTAGTTTTTATTACCGTCTGTTTCTTGGGCGTATCTTGTATTATAAAGGTATAATATAATTACTCGGTGTTAACTATTTCGATTATGTTAATTAGATATTCAAAATTCTTTCGTGGTAATACTTAAAAATAATAAACAAATGTTCCACGGAAAACAAAAAAAGATTTTCAGTGATACAATCAAAAAAACAACAAAAAAAGTGCTATAAAGGAACTATTTCCTATCTTTTCGCAATAGTTGAAAATGCTTAACAATGCAGCATTAGAATTCAGGTAAATTGTGTATATCAAAAAATAGGCAAATGAAACCCATGAATAGAATTTCATCCGTTCTTGGCAATGGCCGCAAACTATTCTTTTTTTAACTTCAAATCAATGTTTACCAATCTATACACAGAATTTCACCTCAGGAACTACAAAATCTCACATATTGCTTCAATTAGTGACCAAACAGAGTGGCCATATGTTAAAAAATTAAGTCGTGATATTATCCTCATTTTAATCCCAACATATGTATTTCTCTTTTTAATATTAAGTAGTGGTGAGCGAGGTGAAATATCTTCCAAGCTGATTCTTTGATGCCAAAAACTAGATGTCCCTAAAGAAAAAGACCAAGAGCTATCAAATCGAAAGAATTAGCTTAATGGTGTTGCTAAATTGGGAAATTAGCTTTCCTAGTATCAAAATAACCATTGTTCCAGTTCTTTCGCATGATGCTGCACCTGATTCAGTATCCACGATAAATAAGGTCAACTTATGCCCCCAAATTGAATTCGGCACTAAAATATATCTAAATATGGATAAATGATTATTATGGGATCTCTCATGGATTTATTATTAAGTTAAAATTCGAGAATTTTGTCTATAGTCTTATAGTGTCTTATTGTGGGGGCCAGAGAAATAGAGCCGTTACAAGAAAAGATACTGTTTGACAAATAAACTTGTAATAGCATACATTATTAGTACAATAACTGTATATTATAAATATATAACAAAAAAGAAAAACATAATATCAAACTTAGATAAAAAAATAATGTAAACATAATATTTAACAAAAATACATAATAATTAACATGAAAGTGGTAAATGTGAATAAAAATAAAGCCATAAATTTCATAAAGCAGTAAATATTGTTTCTTTGCGTTTTGCTGTTAATTTATTGACATGTTTTGTTTATTTCAAGCGTTGATTTAAAAAAAAATACAAATAGAAATAAACTTGACCGAATAATAATTTTGTTAGAAATCGTGTCCCTTGTACAACTGCTGAAAGAGCGCAGATTTAAACATTGCGCAAAGAAGCAAAGTCACTAAGGAAAATTACATGGATTGTCGGTCGTTCAAACAAAAATGATAAAAAATACCCTAAAAAACAACCAGTTCACGAAAACCGTGGAAAACCTAGAAAAAACAACACCTCATACTGATAAGCAGATTGCCGGAATTTCAACAAGCGACTCATTTAAATCATCTACCGAAATTAAATGTGAACTAGGGTTAGAAATCAAGTTCAAGAACAATTCGAAGAAGGCTTCAGGTAAGTAACTTACACGATAAAGTAGCCAGAAAAGTCCGTTTGTTATCCGCCAAGAATGTAAAACAACGTTTAAAGTTTGCCCAAGATCAGTTAAATTGATATGGTGAACAAGAAATGGCGCAATATTTTATGGAGCGATGAAACAAAAATAAATTTAATACATTCTGATGGTAGGCGATATGGTAGAAGACCACCCAACCAAAAATTATTACCAAAAAAATACTATTAAATCTGTTAAGCATGGAGACGGTAATATAAAGCTGTGGCCTGGTTTTTCTTTGTAGGACCAATTTAATGTGTTAAACAAAAAACATGGACCAAAATCAATACATCCACATTCTTCAGGAGTTATGCTTTTGCAGAAGAAAATATGCCGCTGGTGTGGAAATATCAACAGGGTAATAATCCAAAACATACTGCTAGGAAAACGAAACGATTTCTTAGGAACAATAAAATGGATTTATTGCCGTGGCCTTCCCAATAGCCGGACTTCAGTTCCATTGAGATCTTGTGGACTTACCTCAAGAATGGTGTGGGTAAAGATAAAACGAAAAACAAGCTTGAACTTTGAGAGATGATTAAAAAAGAATGGGAAGTTATACCATTAGAAATGCCTCAAGGAGTTATAAATTCTATACCCAAAAGATGCGACAAAATAATAAAACAAAAAGATCATAAAACTAAGTATTAAATATTCAAAAAATGTTTGTGTTATTCAGTGCTTTTATTAACTGTTAAATAGTATGTATTATGCTTGTTCCTTGATTGTATGTCTTCTGGCTTGGCTCTATTTTTTTAACCACATTTTCATGTTTTTTTTTCTAAATTTTTGTTAGATATTGTATTTAACGTATTTTTTTCAAACTAAATTTCATTTTGCTTTCCCTTTTTTGTTTGGCCACCACTGTATCTAGATAAAATATTTTAACGATAATCTGCCTTTTTTAAGTGTTAAATTTTAATATCAGACGTTAAGAGATTCGTAATACGATAAAGTATTCTTTAATAAAACCAGTCAAGATTGAAATTGAATAATAATAACATATAACGACAATTTTTATGCTAATAACATGTCATTATGCTTCAATGACCGTTGTCATTGAGCCTATAAAACGCCTTGGACAAAATCCGTTGTTTATTTTAGTTAAATTACATACTTACGCAAGGATTTGCTTGATAATAGCGGTTTTTATGAGGCGACATCTAATTTCAAGCTATTTAAGGTAAAGAACAGATCATCTGCAGATTTATCAATGTGGTTTTTACGTATTGCGAAATAACAAAGGCATTTTGAATAGTAATTATTGGTTTAGAAAATGTGTCATTCGTCTTACAGAGCTATAAATAGTTTTAGTAGCGGGAAAGAATTATTTTCACGTGAAGGTCACACGTAAATTTTTCAGATATACCGAATCAAATTTACTAGACATCCGTAAAGTTTAATAATTTGATAATGTTATGTACTATTCAGTATTTTGAATTACACAGTAAGAATAACAGTATTTCTTCCTATAGCCTTTACGAAGGATTGAATTAAGAAAACCAGTAGTACGGCAAAAAGCTGAACACGTAAACACGATTCAATAATCTTTGTAATTATTTAAAAATGCCCTCAACCATATCATTCCAAAAATAGTAAGACATTGTAAAATCACTATTTATTTTTACAAAATGATGATATTTTAGTATGGTATAAATATTTGTAGGTGATTCAACGTGAAGCACATTAAAAAAACAGCATGGGATCAAAAAATTATATAAAGCTCTATATTTAGAATACGGTCCCGGTATCCTGATACTAATAATATCGCTATTTCTATTTATCGATTCGATATTATGTTTTATATTAGTTTTAAGATCAAAATGTTAGCTGGACTAAGTCCGGAATTTTCCCTTTCATAATGAAATAGCACTAATTGTCTATTTTCAGAAATAATTTCTCATTTGGTATACGACCTAAATTTTAAAATGTTCCTTCGACACACACCAGTGCCAATTACTATTTGTAGTAAACAAAATTCGAAAATTACACCTTAATTGGATTAATATAATTGATTCCAATGTATTTTTTTGTTTGTGCCTCCAAATATTTTTGAGGTCTATGTCTGAAAATGTTTGAATGAAACCCATGATTTCGGAACTTTGTTATACAAGAAGTTAAAAAGTGCTAAGAACGGTAAAATATTAAAACAAAATAATTTTTAATAACAATATATATATATATATATATATATATATATATATATATATATATATATATATATATATATACATATATATATATATATATATACATATATATATATATATATATATATATATATATATATATATATATATATATATATATATATATATATAAAATTCCCCTTCAATCACAAATCAAGTTTAATATATATCTGGATATTTTTTTTCACTACAAATTAGTACTTACCTTCAATTTAAACCTTTTTTTGTCATTTTCGCTTTCTAGAATATACATAATAATTTCATTATGAGCACATGGGACAACATTTAAAATAAACGAAATACACTAACGCTCTTCTAGAAAACATTTCGATCGATCTGCCGACTATCACAAAAATAAATGCAGACGTTTTATCGGTATTTAATGTTTTTGCAAGCAAAAAAAATTAAACAAGTAAATACCAAGGGTAATGGAAAACTAATATAACGTTTGGACTTTTTCAATTATATTGAAGTAAGCCGTATTGAAATGTTGTATATTTATTCTCTTATTAATATTGTTTTTGTTTTTATATCCTTCATTGTCAATATCAAAATTATGTCCTTTTTGTGCTATACCAAAACCGTTGGATTATATATAGAGTTATATATAAAGTTATTATATATAAAGTTATCCGTTTGGTGTATCGGAAAATACAGCACCGTATTTTGACAATTGTCAAACTTAAATGTTAAGTGTGATTTGTTATTTGTGAAGTGTTAGAATTGTTTAAAGTTTTTACAACACAGTCAAGAAATTTCAAAATTCAGGATCTGTTACGAATGTGGTAAGAGATCATCGTAATGCTCGCTAGATGGGGAATATCGCTGCTGTTAGTGAAAGTGTGGTTGAAGACCCAAATTTATTGATGCCTAAGCATTCACAGTGTGAGAGCTTGACTTACGACTCATTATGACGTATTTTGTATTTGGGCTTGCATCTTTATTCTTACAAAAGCTCAACTCACGCAAAAATTGAAGCCCGTCGACCATGAAATGCGCTGAGTATACGCCGATTGGGTGCTTAAACATTCACCTTATTTTTCGAACAAAATCTTCTTCAGCGATGAGGCTCATTTCTCGCCCGTCGGATACGTAAATAAGAAAAAATTGTCATATATGAGGCTCTGAAAACTCACAAGTGATTGCTCAGTACTTCTTCGAAAACCAAGCTTATGAAAATAAACAAAAATAAAATGTAATTTAGTGTTTACTCAAGAAAATCTCTTTGAGTTACTTTGAGATATTTTTAACACGAAATTACTTTTTAAACCACATAGTTAGTAAGAGCGTTCGCTGTGGAAAAACCTTTGGAAGCAGTGTGGTAAAAATGAAATTAAAAAATATACAAATATAATATACATTTTAACAACTCACCTAGATTCACACAGTTGAACAGGATAGCTAATAATTCTAGAATTAGTTTTAGAAAAAAAAGAACAGCATTAAAAAATGAATAGAAGTATTAAAAAAATATATATATAAGAACATTAAAAATTTAATCAAACATATATTTCAATGAGATCTGCAGTTTATATATTAAATATAATTGCCATTATTGAAAATTGCATATTTTAAGTCTGCATATTTTAGTATCAACATTTCGAAAGATTTATTTTCTTCGTCAGGACACTGAAATTTACAGAAATAGGTATTTGCATTTTATAAAAGCTTTGCATGAAAGACACTTAAATACACTTAATTTATAGAGGCAATAAGAAACAGTCATATACCATATAGACAGAACAAACGTTCCCCTTACTGAATATTCATTATTATTACAAGTTTCATTTATATATATATATATATATATATATATATATATATATATATATATATATATATATATATATATATATATATATATATATATATATATATTTATATACATATATATATATATATATATATATATATATATATATATATATATATATATATATATATATATATATATATATATAAATACACGTTTAAAAACAATTTTAAAAATGTATACTTCGATCTACCTGCCGACTCTCATAGGATGAGTGCAGATATTTCATTAGTATTAAAATATTCTGCAAATACAAGGCGAAAAATGTATTTGTTTTTGTCAATTGTTAATAAGAGAACAAATTTACAAAATTTAAATAGGGCTTATTTCAATGTAATTGATAGAATCAAAAAGTCGAAATACAAAATAATATTATTACAAATACAAAGAAATATTATTAGTTTCCTGTTATCTTTGATATATATATATATATATATATATATATATATATATATATATATATATATATATATATATATATATATATATTTAAATTTTTTTGCCCCTGCATCTGGGAAAACATTTAAATACCGATAAAACTTCTGCATTCGACCTGTGATAGTCGACAGATAGATCAAGTTGTATATTTTTAAAAGTGTAAAACGTACGTTTTTCAGATTATTTTGATCAGATCAGTTTTGCTATTGTACCATATGTGTTAATGTAATTTATAATAATTATATTCATATTCCAGCAAGTGGATTTGACAAAAAATATAAACTGAATGTAAGTACTAATTTATAGCTGAAAAATAAAAAAAAACCAAATATACAATAAAGTTGGTTTGTGATTGAAGAGGAACGTTTGCCGAGTGTATGTACAATGAGCTTTCTAGGTTATAGATTATTTTTCATTGATTTGAAGTAATTTAAAAAACTAAAAACAAACCATCGAAAGAAGAAGGAAAAAGCACACTGTATAATTGTATCGATAAATTATGTATATTTCATTGGTTTGCTTAGAAAAACGTATTGTTTGTAAATTTCAGTGCCCCGAAGAAGCATATACATTTTGCGAGGGGTTGACATTTTCAAAGTTTCAAAGACTTTTGATATTTTGATTCTAACCAAACTAAAAAATATTTTCAATAATAATAAATTGGATCGATACCTAGAATATAATAATTGCATTTATCAAATTTCCTACCTTCAACAATATAGATATATAGCGGTCATTGAGCTGATGTTGAAAACGATAAATCTAAATATGTAGATCCCAAACATATTGTATATATTCTACGTAAATAACAAAAATATCATCTCGATTTGAAATAATTTATCATAGATACTGTTCATCTCCATTCTTTAATTCTCTTTTTGAGAATATTATTGAAAACACAGTACAGTTCTTCATCGTGTAATGTTAACTTTTACGCAAATACAAAAAAATATCTTGTGAGAATAGATTTTTTGTACGCCCTGTATGAAATGTACATTCATAAACAACGAATAATAGACGGATACGTTTCTTTTAAAATTATTCTTGAAATTCCTTTGCACAAGAGAAAGAGAAAGTGCTTGCAACCGTACTGGGATCAAAATAATTTCTCTCTTAAAATGATTCAGGTCAACGTAACACGTACAGAAAACATATGGTGGTTGAAATTAAATAATATATCATCAAAGACTCATAATTGCATTTCTTGAATTTATTTGAGAATGTTTCGGCTTTTAGTGTTAATAATATTAATAATTGAAATTTCCATATATTTTTGAATATACTTGAAATGTTACATTTTTACTATGCGGTAAGACAATAATAATTTTATACAATCGATTAACGGTAGTGTGGCATACTCCTTACTGATTCTTAGTGCTTGTTTATGGATATGCAACCATAACTGCTATTAAAATATCGGCATTGAGAGACCGTGGACAACCTGATGTTCCCCTAACCTCAAAATTCATGTGTTCATCCCGGAATCTTTTAAACCAGAATTGCGCGGTACCGATTGATACGACACCTTCTCCATCTTGTTGATAAATCTTATGATGGCATCAGCCTCCTTGAAGCCTTTTTTTTAAATAAAGGCTGAAAATTTGCCTAATTTCGCGACTTAGGTCACTTATTTTAACGTTTCTGTTAAAAACCGTCCACTGAATATTTCCCAGTGGAATCACTTTAACACTGCAGAAGGATTTCTTATCCAACTGCATATTTGTGTATTACTGTATATGTGCAAATACTATGGCTAAGTAAGAGATATATAGTCTCACCGAAAATCCTGTGCGATAATGTCTTGGTCTAAAACACCCTTTCAACTTTAATTTCAACTTTGAGAACTAGGAGAAGTCACAAGAGGCTAAATCTGGTGAATACGGTGGGTGGTTGGTCCAACAGACTTGATATTCGGGCCAAAAATTGACGAACAATTAACAATATGTAACTTGGCGCATTATCGTGCAACCAACTTCAACTGTCTGGATCGCGATTTTCTGGCCAAATACGACGAATTATGTTGATCAATTGTTTCAGAATTTCTAAGTAGTACTGCTCAGGGACAGTTTAGCCGGTTGGAACAAACTCTTTGTGGATGATGCCCTTGCTATCGAAGAAAACAATGAACGCTGTCCTGATTTTTGAAGGAGTTTTTCATTTTTTGTTTTGTTTGCCTGCGGTGAGTTTTTCGACTTTCATTCCGCAGTTTGGCGCTTAGTTTCTGGATCGTATTGAAAGCACCATGTTTCATTCCCCGAAACAATTGATAACAGGAAGTTTTGATAATTTCTGGCGGCTGTGACAACCTGATTTCTGCTCCACCATCAACGTGTGTGAAACAAACTTTGCACAAACCTTTGCTTTGCCCAAATCCTTATGAAGAATGAGTCGAACCATTTTTTTGTCGATATTCAAGGCCTCTTCCATCATTTTTAGTGAAGCATTGTAATCATTTGCTACAAAATCGCGAACTTTTTCGACGGGACGCACTGTCTATAGTCTCATATATAGTCTAGACCAAGGGTCTCCAAACTTCTTAGCCTTAGAGCCATACTGATAACTCCAGTAAGTTCTCCAGTGACTCCAGAAGTTCCAAGGGCCAAAACTATGTTTTAACTAGTCGCCAAGTATGCGCCCTAAACGAGCATACGTTTGCTAAATTCGCTAGTCGCGGGCCATATTGATGACACTGGCGGGCCGGATTTTGGCCCGCGGCCCGTAGTTTGAAGACTCCTGGTCTAGATCATAGTGGATACAATGACTCTTGATTAGCAATATAGCAGGCACTGCATTATTTTGCAAAAAGTCATATTGGCGCTATATAAATGATTTATATCAATCTGGAGAAAAATTATGGAACATGCCAAATATTTAGAAAATGGTATCGAAGATTTCAAAATAAATATTTTGCTATTTTGACTTCTAGAACGTCCAGGCCAGCCATAAAAAGTCAGTTACTCTAATATCTATATTTCATCGGCTACATCAATATGCTATAATTCGGGTATATGGATTCCCCACAAACACCAAATTAAAACAGGTGACAGGATAAAGTGTAAAGTTGTGGAATAAGGATGTCATATATGTATTAGACTAATAAAGATCTCTCGCACTTATTCACCAGACCTCACGCTGTCCAATTACTATTTTTGTGTGTGGAGCAGGCCATATGGCGAGGCGATGGGACGACAGATGGACCAAGGCAATCCTGGAGTGGATACCGCTGGATCGCAAACGTCCGTGAAGAAGACCAAAAACATGATGATGGATTGATGACATCGTTAAGTATATTAGATCCGAGTGGCAGGGAAAAGCCCAGGACCGTGAAAGTTGGAAGTATGTTGAAGAGGCCTTCATCCTGCAGTTGGTCGACATGGGCTGATGATGATGATATATACTTACATATATATATATATATATATATATATATATATATATATATATATATATATATATATATATATATATCCATCAATCAACATCCAACAATTGTGGGGTGTTAAAACTAAACTATTTTATTCAACTATCAAGCTTATATCTGTTTACATTATGAAACGTTCTTTCTAATTTTTTAACTGAAATAAAAAAGACAAGCAACTGAATAAAAAATTAAGTGCTCGGCAAATAGAAACAACCTTGTAAAACCGTATGGCTCTTGGAGGACCAGACTTGCGGTTCGAAACACCTTTCACATTTCATTGGCACTATGCAACGGTCTGTTACTTTAATTGTAACCCACTGATATTTTAAATTAAAATATCGCTATATAAACGACCTGAATGAAACGCAACCTTTAAATGAATCAGTTTTTATGCTCCAAACAGTAAAAGATTAAATATTGTTGCTGGTTTTATAGTTTGTCTATACAGTATGAGCTGTTTTAAACTCAATTAATTTTGTCTTTCTTATTTTAGCGAAAATGAAGATGATTCTTCCGCTAGTCGTTTGGATTTGGCTTCACTTCATCACAACGACGGTAAGTTTACTTGAATTAAAAATTAAAACCCTCACACGTCTCATAATCCTCTTTATAATTAAGCCTATTAGAGCAGCATGTAATCCACAAATGGTCATCTTTGTATCTTAAGGATGGCTTGTAATCGTGAGGTTTTTTCCTCAGAATCCTTTTTTCTGGGCTTACAACTTTGATCATTATAGAAAATGGGTTTATCAACAGACCTATTTAAATAAGCGCTTTTTAAATTACTATAATATCCTGAATATATAAGTATACGTAATTTACATATCAAGGTCAAATATTGTTAAGTATTGAATATTCTACATTTTTCAACCACATAGATTTTAAAAGATATTTCTTTTTGCTCTTTTTTAAGTAATTGCAAAAGAAACGTCAAAGAATTGGAAGAAATTCAACTAAACCAACTAAAATCAACTACAAAAAAGGGACATTTACTGACTCCATTAATGCATTAATTTGTAAAAAAAAACATAGCCTTTCAAAAAGAATCTTGTGATGTATATGGTTTCCAGTGTTCAATTAGAAAAAAAAATGTGGTGATCTTGATGGCCTACGTAAAAAGTAGTCTCCGAAGATGTCTAAAGAATCTAAGGTACAGCAGCATTCTAAAATATAAAAATAAGTGGGATTGCTTAAGTGGAGTTACCTTTATATAACTCTCGATTGTCAGTTTATCTTAAACAAACTTAAAAGATGATGAACTACTGCACAATGCAATTAGATACTTCCATACTGAAAATTGTGGGTTGTTCCTTCTTCATCCAAGCATTATAACCAATATCCGACTTCATACATCTCAATACAATAGGACGATTCGTTAATAAACAAAACTATTATGTTGCATATACTAGGCGAATATTGGCGGCAACTTAAGGCGTTACTCTATAACTACTGTTGGAACTGTTTTTCTCTTTTTAAAACTGTCGTGCAACTGCAAGTGATAATCTGCAAAACTTTTTCTTGCAATAAATCGATTGTCTGGCGACAAAATTGTCTTGTTGGAAGAAAACACTGTTTGTATCCACATTTATCAGTTCCGGCCAAAATAGCGAGCCCCACCCATCCCTTACATTATAGGACACATGTTTCGTCTGTTGATGCTTAGACATCAAAGTACCGACATATGCTTTCTCTTCTATTCTTAATGGCACATCATATGTGTAGCAAATCATCATGGAACATATAACATCAGAGCAATGACTGTAACTTATCGAAATTTATTGTTTTATTTAATCGCCTAACCTAGAGATAATCGTCCAACCGAGAGATGTATTCGTCGAATAATCGACAAATTCCAAACGCATTCCACGCTGTTCGATATTAAAATAAAAACGAGACAAAAAAACTGTGCATTACGAAGAAAACATCGCATAAAGATCCAGTTTTATCAATTCGTTAATAAGGATCATTACAGAGCAAAGATCAATGATTATTTAATTCCAAATTTGAATGGTATTGATCTGGAAAAGATATGGTTCCAACAGGAGGGTTTATGTCATGTCATACTGCCACGCAACAATCGATGTATTAAGGGACAATTCGGTACGAAAATTATTTCGAGGAAAGGACCTATTAAAGGTCATGTAATTTAACACCTTTAGATTATTTATTATCTTTTGAGTTATGTTAAATCTTTTGATCTATGTCGGTAAACCAGCAACTATTGACGCCTTGGAAACTAACATAACTCGGACAATTGCGGACATAAAACCCCAATTGCTTGAAAAAGTGGTTGGAAATTAGATTGATAGATGGCGTTTTGATAGAAGTAGCCCCGGCGGACATTTGTCCGAAATTGTTTTCAAACATGCCATGTTTGTAATAGTTTCAACGAGAATGAGTTTTAAAAATCAATTGCCAAATATTTTTATACTTAAAATTGACTAGTCAGTGTAGCAAATTATAGAAGAATTATGATCAGGCCGTAGGAAAAACAATAAACATTTATAGTTCATCCATGGTAAGTGAAAATTTCAAGAACTGAAAAAATATTCAAAAGAAATTAAAAAGGGAATTAAATTATACACAAGCACAGCAAAAAAATCATTAATGGAAAACTATACTCGCTGGAAAAAGTTAAAGAGCTTTACAAAGAAAATAATCAAAACAACAAGCACCAAGGCCTATTAAAGCATTATTAAGAACCTTTAATCAAAAATAGCTCTCAAAAAGGGCTAAGGCTAGTCACAAGAACGATCCAGTCAAGAACTGCAGCAAAAAACAACTACTAAAATTATAGACGAAAAAAGAATATATAATTGAATTGCACAGACTATGAACACAGAAAAATAGGACAACTGGAGTATAAGGAGACACAAAACTATATATAGTAGAGAGAAATAAAAGGAAAGTAGAAAGTAAAAAGACAAGTAGTTGTCCAAGACCGCGAAAATTAGAAAAAATATATAAACTTTATAAAACACACTTGCATAATGTTAAGCACTTGCAGTGTATTAAGCACAATCATGTATTTCTCAATAAATGTTTTACCAGTTCACAAGTTAAGTATCACAAGTCCGTGCCTAAAATGGATTTGGTATATCGTCTGATAAAAATGAAAACAATACATCCCTCTCTCTCCCACTCACGCCGCTATGTCATAATAAAAGAAAGTTATTGATTTGGTTTATTGGCCTACATGACATGTACATATATCGGTGTGGTTAGTGAAATCAAGAGTGAGACATGAATGGGGTATTTAGCAGAATGAGAGAGAGAAAGAGAACATTTTTAAGTATGTTACATGGTTTCGTTTAGGTTCTCTTTTTTTCTATTAATGAATGTAAACGACATACTTTGTTGTCGGCTTTAAAGTTTTTTGTTTGTCATAGACATATCAGAAATGATTTATCATTTTATCAGGTTTAAACCTCTCTCCTTTCATCTGCTAGCAATTAAATATGGTTAAAATCTATAAAATTAATCAAACAATTCTTTATGTAAAAACGAAATATATATTATAATATTAATATATTAAAAGTAAGATTTTATTACAGTTGTCTTGTCGTAAAAAATTGGAGGAGCTCTTATTCGAACCACTAAACACTAAATCACTTGTTTCCATTTTTGGCTCGCGTTTCGCTAACCATGTTAACTGCATCAGGAGATCACTCTGAATTGAATCATTTCCTGATAATGCTAATATGGTTAGCAAAACGTGCGTTGAGAAGTTGAAAACAAGTAATTTGGTGTTTGAATATTAATAATAAGTTTGAATACAATTTTTAGTTGCATATTATGATTGGGAAAGGTTTAAATTATACTATTGATTAGTGTTACATCCCTAATCCTCAAGAGAAGCACTTCTGTGGTTCCCGATTCAGGTAAATGTCTTTGATTATTAATATATTTTGATAAAATTATCCCATTTAATTTTTTTTTTAATTTTAATTAATTTTTATATTTGTTTTAATTTAAACCTCAATCAGTATAAAAAAAAATATATCTATAGAATGTTCCAAAAAATAATAGTATTCCTAATACCATCGAAAAAATCAGCAAAAATTAAAAAAATGTTTTAAATGAGGTGTTCTATTCAAACTATCATATCTAAGCAAAATTAATAGATAAAAACTTTCTTCCAGCGGCATTTAAAACGGGACTTAATGTACTTTCAGATACTTATTACATAATTAAGCTTTATTTTATAAAATATATTTATTTAGTTAGGTAAAGTTCACTGGTATGATGCTCTTCAAAAACCGATTCGGTCTCGCTTTCACTCTCTTTGTCGTCGAAAATATCAGCTATCTCATATAATGCTTCTTAAGACGCACAGCGAGTACGAGAACGTGTGTTCAGTTTGAGCTAAATATAAAATGAAAGAAACCGACAAATAAATGTTAAAAAAATTGAAAATCAAAGTTTTTAATAAAAATACTACAGAAAATATAATATTTATGATTTACTTACTACAGACTGTGTCAAGATCGAAAAAGCACACTATTTGTGCAAATAGATTATTTAAATAAAAGAAAAACAAAAAAGCTGACACAACAACAGTACTGGGTGACGTATACCCATAGACTGACTACGGTCGCTTATATTTTTGTTAATATTTGCATCTTAAGATAACTATGATGGGGGATCTATAGTGGGGATAGTAACATTTTTCCCCCACTCAAAGTCATCCCCGCAACGTGACCATTTATAAGGGAAAAATACTTTTATTTCCCCCCTGGCTATGCCTAATCCAGTGCTTCTCTTGAGGGTTAAACTAAATTAAATTGGAATGTATCGAAACTTTAGTAACTTAGATGTATTGATTTTACTTTTTTTACCCCGTTTTAAAGTTAAACAAGATAAGCGGTAAGATTTCAAAAATGATTTTATGGCCGATTTTAAATTGAATTATGCACGATCAACGAAGAATTTATTAATGATGTTAAGGTAAATTTATTGATGTTTTTATATCCTGCTACATAATCGAATAAATTACTTTTAAACGAACCTCATCGCAATCGAGAATTCAAAAACAAAGACGAAAACTAGTATGGAAATGTAATGTTGAATAAATGTAGTATTTCTTGTTGCTCATTTAGAATTATAATAATATAAAAAGATAATATAATATCTTTCAAATTGCGGTTTTTTTTATTCTTGAATAAAATACAGTATTTCCGTTGATTTCAAAAAACGTTTTATTGATAATTGTAGAATAGTGTATGACATTAACACTCTTTTGTCAAAATTTTGGATGACATTTTTGCATAACCGTAGCTCTATCTCACCAATAACTCGAATAAGTTCATCCTTTAGTTTAGGAATCTATTGTGGATTGTTTTTATAGACCTGGCTTTTCACGTAACCCCAAAGAAAATAGTCCAACGGTAGCAAATCACATGATCTTGATGGCCAATTATCATCACAGTTTCTTCTAATAACTCGTTCAGGAAATTTTTCTCTCAATAAATCAATTGTTTCATTAGCAGAGTGAGGTGCAACGCCTTTCTGTTGCAACCATATAGCCTTCAGATTAATAATATTCAATTCAGTCCACAAAAATCCAGTTAAAATCTCGTGATATTGAACACCATTCACAGTCAATAGCAGCATTCTAAAAGAAATACAGCCCAATTACACCTCCCGACTATAATGCGCTCTAAACAGACTTGTTTAGAATGTCAAGGTGTCTAATGAATCAATAGTGGACTTTCCTCTCCACAAATGCAGCTATTTTGTTTATTGCAATAAGCTGCAATAACCCGTCCAGAAAATTTTTCTCTCAATAAATCAATTCTAATACGATATCGAACATCATTCGCAGTTACAGCTTCGCCAGCATTATTCTGAAAGAACTACCTCCCAATGACACCTCCTGAACAAAATGCATACCAAACAGTGACTCATTTAGTATATAAAGATTTCTCATGAATCAATCGAGGATTTTCTCACCTAAATACAGCAATTTTGTTAATTAACATAGCCATCGATTTCAAAATGTGCTTAATTTAAAAAATGATTTTCGAGAAAAAAAATTGGTATCCTATTTATTTATCCAATTAACAAATGCTTAATTGATCCAATTAACAAATGCACGAGGTTCCTATGATCCAGTGGCTTTAGTTCCTATATTATTTCAATCATATATGCCTTCAGAGGTAAATCCTTTCGCAAAATGCGCCATGTTGTGAATTCACTGAGTCCAAATTGTTGTGAACGTTACCTAATGGAAATTTCACCATCCATTTTTTTCCTTTTTTTATCTTCCACCAGAACCAAATTTTTGGACAATTGGATCGATAGTGTTTTCAGATTGATAACTGTGCAAACCGTAAATATTACGTTATTTTATAAAAACATTTTTCACTGAACGCCCATTTTAATAAAATAATTCAACAATTTTAACGCGTTGTATTGTATGTGACATTTTTATAAATGTCCAACCTTACTCTTCTGAAATGAGACTAGACCTAGATAAATTCACAACGCCATCTGAGTTTTATTCAAAAACTAGCAGAACGCGGCAGACGTTGTCCTGCCAATGTATATGTATTTACTTCTATATATCTAAAATGGATGGTCTGTATGTAATATAGAATCTATAAAGAGTTATAGAAAATTATGGAAAAATGAAAGATTACTCATATTGATAAGATATATAAATTGTTGATAAATTATATACATTTTTTTATTAATATTTTACGTGAACGAACAATATTTTTAACTATTCCGTTCGCTATATAATCAAATAAGTTTAAACCAATTCAAACTAATACTAAAATCTAGCGTAACGCAAGTGAATAAACAATATGTTTGGTTTTCTGATTCGGTGTATAGATGTACAGAGTTTTTGGAGTTTCTACTCTGGAACAAGCAACATATAGTTCCGATGGTCAACGAATCGAGATCGTTCGATTACATGTCGAGGGCTTTGTCCAGTTAAGCTACCCGCCCTATACAAATTTCCATTCACTTTTATCTATATCCATTAAGCCATATTATCTATCGTATGGTAGCATTTTTAATTTTAAATACTGTAAGCAAGGAAATATGTAGTTAAGCTGTAGAAGTTGATTTACTACTCTGGAGCAAGCAACATATAGTTCGATGGCCAACGAACCCAAATCGTTCAATTACACTTTTATCTATATCCATCTTGAGTATGCTAGTATTTTTAAATGTAAATACTGTAAACAAGGAAAGATATAGTTAGGTGTAGAAGTTAATGCGCTATAGCTCCATCTAGTAGCGAAGTACAATAAAGTGGATAGCATAAAAATATTGTATACCAATTCTCATAGCGACCGGTTATACGGTGTAGAAATTGATGTCCTGCAGCGCTATCTAGTAGCGATTTACAACAAAATGAATAGCACAAAAGAAACCTCCATGAAAAAAAAATTAGATATACCAACTTTTATAGTGATCGGTCAAACGATAAACATCCATTTATATTATATTATATATATATATATATATATATATATATATATATATATATATATATATATATATATATATATATATATACGAGACAGCAAATTCTCGCCAACAACCACAATTTCAACTTCATTCAACGTCGGTGCATTGAAGCGTTTTTCATGTTCGCCTGCAGGTCTTTTGTCTGCTTTGATCATGTATTCATGTATTTCGACACCTTAATGGTGGCATTTTTCCAAAGACATCAAAATAATCTTTTCAACAAACCATCCATAACACAATATTTTCGTTCAACCAAGAAAACATAATGAAATCTCTTCGCAAAATGCCAAAATTTATTTTTTAATGGCTTGGTTGCAAGACCTTTAAGCCATGCACTTCTCGTTTTTTTGTTATGAAAACATGTGACAGCAAAACTCTCAAACTGTACCTTATTTCGCATAAAGCGTCAAAACGTCAAAATTTAACATAAATATTAATAATTAATATTTCATTTAATTTAATTAATTATTAAATTAAGTTTAATTAATTATTAAATAACATTCCGGGGATTTTCCAAAAAAAATCTTTCGTCAAATCTTGTGTGGCAATTACGAATACAACAAAACAGAAATCAACCAAATCGGTCAAGCCGTTCTCAAGTGATGCTCCGTCATACATGTAGCAATTGATTTTTATTTATAGAGATTAAAAAACCTCTCAATTTGAAGGACCCCTTATAAGAGAAATTGTATTAAAGATTTTATGTCTAAATTTTCACTATTCGAAAATTGCATGATAATAGAGTGCGGTTCTTGTACAAAAGTCTATGTTGGGCTGACTCAATGAACATAAAAGTAGTTGTATTAAAGAACAAAAAAAATCCTGTCATGTTAACGAATTAATATCCAAAAATAATACTTTTAACCGCAATTTTAAAATTCTACATAAGGTAAATAAATCCAAAAAAAAACGAAACCGTTTAGAGAGCTTAAAAATTAACAAAAGGAATAATGTTGATATTTAACCAGATAAAATTATATGTTTCTCCGTTATTGAAGGTACGTATATACACCGTTATATAAGGTATATAACATATTATTCTTAAATTTCTTAAGGACAGCAAATTTGCAAATCTCCATCGCTGATTATTTGTTCAATACTGTTATATAAATAATACAAAAGCAATAAATACAATTCTAACAGTGTAACAGCATGTAGCTGTAACATTAAACCTCAAGAATATACTAACAACCACACAGTCCTCAGACGAGTTCAAATAGCTTTAAAAACACGCGACGAAAGATTTCGAGTACCAGTCAATTCACGGTCTAAGTTTACTTTAAAGACTAAGATCTTAGCTTAGAAATTAACCCTCGCGTCAGAACTGTACGCCACTTCATTAGTTCGAGTAACACTTCAGGTGTTTCCAATTTCACCGAGTAAAAAGCATTTCTTTCTCGTTAAGATCGATTACAATAGGTTAAAGGCGTACATGTGTTATGCATTAGTTACCGGGTTTCTCTAAGTAAATCAGTAAGAAAATGATGGTAAATGGTGAAGTATAATATTAATACAAAATAGAAGATCTTTCTTCAAATGCTGATTAATCTTGAATAAAGCTCAATATTTTATTTATGTATCTATTGGGCGGTTAACTAAAAAAAAACACGTTTTTTTTGCTTAAAACATTAATTCATATCAGCAAAATATTTATTCAATATTACCAGTTATAGCGATTATTAATTCTATTTTCTTTTTTAAGACATGGCGCTGGAAATAAGGGTCGGTTAACAATTTAATCTGTTAAGTTATTTGGTTTCTACGACTGTACTTCTTAAAACAACATTGATGTTTAAACGATTTCGAGTTAGCGTCATATGTTTTCTTGTGGTAAACATGTTGATTTTCGAGCCAAATAAAGAGCATTTGCGGCATATACCGCTTCCCTTGTTCAATCAAAAGAAACGGAAATGAGAGCAGTCGCATACTTGTGGAAATTTACGAGGTTGAATGTTGGTCACCAAACCATTTGTGATCGTCTGCATGCCATGGGAATAGGCAAGAAAATGTGTATCACATCAGCTAAACGACAGATTGACGGAAAAGCGAATAACGATGTGCAAAGTTCTGCTTTCTCGGCATGAAAGAAATACTTTTTTGCATGGGATCATGACTGGAGATGAAAAATGGATATATTTCGAGAACTCAGAAAATCTTGGGTTGACCCAGGACAACCATCAACATCGACCGCAGGAACGAATCGCTTTGGAAAGAAAACAATACTATGCATTTGGTGAGATTGCATATTGTACCATCCTCACGCATTAAGGAAAACATTTGAGTCCTTTTCTTTCTTAGCTTCTGTTTAGCTTTGTTAATTCTCCTGTCTTCTTCCAGAGTATTCTGTACTATCTGCATATTGAATGGGCGCGTTTCCCCTCGAATACGTTTTCTTATAGTTTTGCAAAGCTCAACGTACTCGACCCTGTCAAAAGAATAGTCTGCAATCTTCATTGTCCGGCGTTTTTTCATCAAATTAATGGTTTCATTGGAAATTTTTGACTCTTTGAAACATTTATCTTCTGGTGCTATTAAAGCCGACGTTTTAAGCACGTTGTTGGCGATTTCTTCATATTGGTCTGTAATTTTCATTTCCTCCGGGTCTTGTAACACAGCAAAGCGGTTCGACAAAGCAATTTCAAAATCTCTGCCCCTCTCCAGCAACTTCCCAGAATCTACTTTGCCCCTTTTTGATCTTATCATTCTTTCGCGCCCTTTTCGACAGTTCATCGTAATCTTTGCTCGTACCATTCGGTGGTCACTTCCCACATTAAAGTGGTTAAGGAGAGTACAATTGCAAAATATTGCTTTATCGTTTGACATAATGTAATCATGTTTTTCTTGTAAAATGAATTTATAATAATATTCATACGAATTCATAAAATATATATATATATATATATATATATATATATATATATATATATATATATATATATATATATATATATATATACAGTTCGTCCAGGATAAGGACTTACCACCCCGTTCAAAAGAAGGCAAAAATTGTGGAAAAAGGGCCACATCTGAAGAAAAAGAAAGTTTTATTTCACCAAGACAACGCACCGTTCCATACTTCAACGATCGCCAGCGGCAAAAATTCACGAATTGGGGTTCCAATTGATTAACCATCCACTGTTTATTCATCAGATCTACTCCAATACTTGTTTCTGTGTTAGATTGGAAACTTTTCAGACTACCCTCGTAACATACCTTTCAAGGTCACAGTGGAACTAAAACAAAAAGGAAATAAAAAACGACATATATTTAGACATATATTTATGATCGTTACCAGAATCTATTTAAAGTCGCATTTAACATTTTCTTATGGTAAATTAACGCTTATCAACAAATAAAATCGTTTAGACCAGCACAATGTAATTTGAAAATGTACAATTTAGCTAGCCAATGGTCATTCAAACAGCATTTAATTGGCATTATTACGATGCAGTTTGAAACGCATCCCCGCAAAATCGACGATACGCCAAGTGATATAATATGTGGAATTAAATAAGTCGGTAATTTCTCGTAGGCTCATGTATGGGCCGTAAGACGGTATCCTTGAACTTTCGTTCAGGTTTCGCACTTTATAAATGATGAACAGAGCAGGTGAGCCATCAAAACGGCCGATGTATTGTTCTAGGAGGTGCCTGAAGCGAAGAAAAACTGAAAATAACACGTTTGGTATGTAATCGGACTCTTTACAATGCGAATTCCAGCTGTACCTGAATATTTTATGAGTTTTAGCAATCAATCAGGTACAGATTATGACGGAGCAATAAAAAAGATTGCCTTGAATCGCCATGGATATACAAGTATACCAGAAAAAAATCGAATATATATATATATATATATATATATATATATATATATATATATATATATATATATATATATATATATATATAGTAAAATATTATTTGCGATGACAAATAATATGTTGTGAAAGTTAGAGCCCTTAATATTTATATTAAGAAGTGTATCATCGCGACTTTCGATTTTTTAATAGCAATTGCATCTTTCGTCCAAAACTCCTAAACCATCAATTTAAAAAGTTTGAGCAATACATACTCTTAAAGGGAATTGAATTATCTACAAAAAAGGCCTCATTATAAATTTAGGTCAAATAAGCCGTTTCCATGTAATCGTGCCTTAAACATTGATCTGTTTTTACAATTTTACTTTTCAAATTTGAAATTTTGTAATTAATGAACGAATCAATATTTGAAAAAATACAATACATATTCTTAAAGGAAATTAAATGCGCAAAAAAGGTATCTTAACATTTTTCGTTAAATTCCCTCCTCTATATATCTATAAAAAATAATTCAACTCAAAATAATTAATAAACTAATTTAATATATAAGTACAAGTTGATAGCATCTCATAATTGTTGAAAAATGAAAGGATTCTTTTAATACGCTAAAATTAATGGCGTATTTATAGCTCGTTTAAAACAATTAACCTTCTTCCTGTTCATTTTCTTACCCTCATTCATCCTTTCACTAATTTCCATAATTTAAACGCTTCCTAGTTTCGAGATCAAAACAAAGTTATTTATAACAGTGGTTTCTAAATTACGCCACCTGAATAACAACTAGACAGTGTAAAAGGGCAATAAATTCTGACCCAAAAAAGAATAATCGTCTTATGGCTGGTCTTTTGAGCTTTTTCAGCGTCCTTTCTTTCGAGAACGGACAAGATCAATTGATTTCCTCATTGCTCGGGAGCCTAATGGAGGCTTTCGCACCTTTTTGTAAGAATGGATGTAATATATAAGCGGCAGTATTCTGTTAAGTGTAACTAGTGAAGCATTCCAAAGATGAAGCTGAGAAAAAAAGTAATACAAAACTCAGATTAACGATTTATCTAATTTCACAGTTTAAAATTCAAATGTAAAAATAATATTAACGTTACCTCAGGATCATACCAGAAAAGGAAACAGCTAATCCATATTTATAAGTAAATTAGTACTGAGAATATTTAATATATTTCCATTAAGTTATTACATAAGGCAATAATAAATATTTATACGAGGTACTAATATAGATTCTCATATCGTTATAGCACTCGTAAATATCCTTGTATATTACTGTAAACTCTATTTTGATCATCAAAATGGGAAATATTACAAGAATCTCATATTTTGATTAACGCATTAATTGTTACTGTTCATTTAATATATTAGATTATATAAAGTTTAACATTTAGTGCATTTCCAATGCGTCCAACAATTAATATTATTATTTCATGAAGATGGACCATCGAGAGAATAAAGTTGCCTTTTGGACTTGCTTCGTTGTAGAAAACTGTAGATCAAATGTACATAATATCTAGAGAAACGTTATTTATAGACTTAGTGATTAATAACTGCTGATAAACTTTTCATATTTTTTCATAGATAACCATCAATCAAATAATTCCAAAACTTTAAAAAAGTGTCAAAGCTGAAAATAAATCGTTTTAATTTAACTTTAATAACAATCGAACAAGAGAAAATAACCAAAACCTACAAGAGTCACTAACAAAAATCTATAGACGAAGGTTTGCAAAGTTTAAAACACTGCAAGTTAACTGAACTAAGATAAAACAATTTACAGCTTGGTTGAACAATCAATACTTTTAAATAAAAAACAATAATAATAACACATCGGTCAATAAGTCCCCGGTCTGTCAAATAAAGCACACTTTTTTGCAAATTTCGACTTTATTCATCAATCTATTCTCCTTGAAGAGCAATACAATCATTCCATCGCTTTTCTAACCTTTCTACACCATTTTTTGTAGAATGATTTCTCTTTGTCTTCAAAATATCCATCAATTTCGGCAATTACCTATTCTCTGGAGCGAAATTTCTTTCCAGCAAGCATATTTATGAGGTCTGAGAACAGGAAAGAGTCGCTGGGGGCTAGATCTGGAGAATATAGTGGATAAGAAAGCAATTCGAAGTGCAATTCATGCAATTTGGCCATCACTGCCAGGGATTTGTGACACGTTGCATTGTCTTGATAAATCAGCACTTTGTTTGTTCCTTAAAGCCTTGTTTGCAATCTCGTCCTTCAAATACACCAATAACGCAATAACGATGTAATATTCGCTATTGATTGTTTTACTTTTCGCGAGATAATTAATTAGCAATATCCCATGCGCATCCCAAAATACAGAGGCCATAACCTTGCCTGCTGATGGTTGTGTTATTCGTCGCTTTGGACGACTTTCACCGGCTGCTGTCCATTCAGTTGGCTGCCGATTTGACTCCGGAAAGTGGTGAACAATCCATATTTTATCCATTGTCACATACCGCATGAAGAAATCCTTTCTATTTCACTTAAACATTTCCAAACAATGCTCAAGACCATCAATCAATATGTTGTTGTTTTTGGTCCGCTGTGAGCGAACATGGTATCCATATCGATAGCAATTTACACGCTCCCAAATGTTCATACAAAATAGTGTAAACATTTAATTTCGATATCTCCATGATATCTCCTGTAGCTTTATTTTAAGGTTTTACGAAATAATTGTGTGAAGTTTTCTGTTGTTGTCTGGTGTCACCACCTCATTTGGACGTCCAGAGCGTTCAGCATAATTAGTAACACTGTTGGCTTCCCCCTTTGGAGGGGAGGTAGGCTAACACCTGATTCGTTTTCAGTACGAATTTGAACTCCCTAAACTTACTTAGTAGTCGGTAGCAATTCTTTTTGTGAACTGTATTTTTTTAGTACGTTCTGAAAATGAATAACAATAATTTCGAGCAACGGTGCCATCAAGTTTTTTTTGAGACTTGAGCTCAGTGCGATTTTGCGAAACTTTAACAGACCAATGGAAACATTGCTTTGTCAAGGGTTCAGGTGTTCAGATGATTTAAGGCATTCTGAGAAGACCGAAACTCGATTGAAAATAAATCTCACAGCGGAAGGATTTCAACTGCACGATGTAATAAAAATGTCAACAGAATCCGGAGTCTGGTGCATTCTGATCGCCAATTGATAGTCAGAATGATCGGGGAAGAGTTAAATTTGACTCTCACAACCGTTCATCACATGTTATTCAAAGATTCGAGGATAAAGAAAATTTGCGAGAAAATGGTTCCGAAAAACCTTTCGCAAGATCAACAAAACACCACGGCTAAAACAACCATAATGAGCAAATCAAAGATTAAAAGCATCCTGATTTGTTTTTTCTTTTTTTTTCATAGCAATAGATCGTTCACAAGGAATTTCTGTGTCAAGGCCTAATGGTAAAGAAGCATTTTTTCTGAGAGGTTCTTGAAACAGTTTGAAAAAGGGTCATTCGTGTAAGATCAAACATCAAGGACACCTGGATACTGCATAATTATAATCCAGCTTGCCACACAGGGATTTCAAGTAGTCAGATTTTTGGCAAAAAAAATCAGCACTGTGATTTATTCCTTTTCCCAAGATTGAATATTCACCTCAAACGGCTTCATTTTGGGACGTTAGGGAACATTGAAATGTCGTAACAGACCACCTAAAGTGAGTTTCAATACTGCTATGAAGAGTGGACAAATCGTCTTTAGCTCTGTGTGGCTTCCCAAGGTAACTAGTTTGAAGGAGGCAATGTAGAATTGTATATTTGTTTCTTTATTTGGGTTTTTCGCCACGATCTAAAACTCAAAAAATATCAAAAATATCTTTTCTTATGTAAATAAAGAATCACTGGGTAAAAACAAAAAACCAAACGGAGACAAATTTCTCAGTGATTCTTTTTTGTAATAAATTTTCCTAACGAACAAAATTTTAAAAATATAAAAATGTTATACAAACTTTTAACGTTAACGTTTCGGGAAGTATTCTCCTCCCGTTTTCAAAACGAATCTAAAAATAAAGTATATTAATTTCTATAAATTATGAAAGATTAAAAGTTAATATATTTTTTGTGTATGTCAATGATACTTGCATTACAATTGTCAATGTTTTACAAATTTATTACAAAAAAGAATCACTGAGAAATTTGTTTCCGTTTGGTTTTTTGTTTTTACCCAGTGATTATTTACATAAGAACAGATATTTTTGATATTTTTTGAGTTTTAGATCGTGGCGAAAAATCCAAATAAAGAAAAAAATATATGAACACGCCACAATCATTTAGACATTAATGTAGAATTGTAATTTCAATTGAATAAAAAAATATAAATTCAGTTGTATTACTTTATTTACACATTTCGTAATATCCACCCCCCACATTCTCAATACTAGGCATCGAGTATATATATAATGTATATTCAGAGTTGCAGAACCTAAGAAATAGGTAAAGAGATGTAATATCTAATTGACAAATATCTTGATCCTAATACAAAAACATTTAGCGCCATGTAAAATACACGTTATGTCCCCTGGAAAAGGCAACTAGTGAAGTTTTGCGTAAACATTAAATATTTGAATAAATAAACTCATTAGGTAATAACACATTAAAGCTTTCGCCATCAGGTGAAACCTTGTTTTTAAGACGTTAGCATCTATTTCTTTTCAGCATCGATCGAAAAAACAACAGTCGGAAACATGTCGACATTAAATGTTGTTTTCAGTTCATTAAAAGTGATATGGAAAGATTTGCTGTACTGAAACAATGAGTTTAAAATGTTTTCACGTGGTTTATAAGTGTCCATTATGACAAAGAAAGTATTTCACTGAAGCTAACCAAACATGTCATAATATTTCTTCGAAATTATCTTTGTATCTCCGACAGGTTCATAGAAATCTTCACTATCATTTCCAAATCCACTGTACATCTTAATTTAATGTAAAAGTTACGTGATTGCTTTGTAAAAAGCTGTAGTACCGCTCGACCATCCTTCATATTTATCTGATTTGCCCCCATGTGTCATTAGTAGCTTTGTAGGTGATGTCCAAAATTAAGCAACAGAAGTGCTTAAAAAAATTCCGGTTGCCTCCAGCATTCCATTGCCTCGCATTTATTTTGAATAAAAGATAAACGATAATTTTCGCATCAATCATCTTTTCTTAGTAAAAACTGTGTATTTAAGGGCTTTCATCAGCCAAGTTTCTTAACAACAAACCTATTGCTTATTTGACAGATGTAATGAGAGCTATCTTGAACTAGATAACTATTACTACAGTATTAAATTTCTTCAATTTCACTATAGAAAGGGTTTTAGTAAAAAAACCCTTAATATGAGGTTAAAGAAATCCAACAAACAAGAAATTAGCGAGCCATATAATAGATTATCAAATAATGTTTCTAAGATAGTTAGCAACGTATTTACTATCAGGATTTTAACAAAATGTTAACAATTTTATATACAATAAGGATATTACTTCCTAAATAAAGCGTTGTCCAGTAAGAGTTTCAGAACTTTAAATTAAGGCACAGTGATGACTACAAGTGATATTATGGTAATTTTTATTTTATCATAAAGAACAAATCTTTAAATATCTCACTCGCCTTCATCCGGTGGAATGCATACTGAAGACCCAATTTTCGATTACTCTATCAGGCATATCGCGGGGTATATTTTCAATGGTGGCCAGAATGTTTCGTTTAAGGTCAAGAATTTTTCCGGGTATTCTCTAAATCCAAGATTTCTCATAACCCCATAAAAATAATCCAACGGCGGGAGACCGCTTGATCTGGTTAACCAGCTGACATTGCCATTTTGCGAAATAACGTGCCCAAAGCTTTTCTTGCAATAAATCGATTATCTGGAGAGATATGTGACAAGTCAAGATATGTGTTGTTGAAAGAATTCATTGTTTACATCCACATTTAACAGTTCAGACCAAATGTTAGCATATTCATATACCGTTCACCACTAACAGTGACACGATTTTCATCCTCGTTTTAGACCAAAAACTGCACCAGTGACCTTCTGAGAATAAAAAGGTAACTTCTGAATCACTGGAGGATTTTCATCGGTACAAATCTTGCACTTACGTTTGTGCACAAACCTATTAAACCACAAACGCGTTTCATCGAAAAAGATTAATTTTTCCCCAAACTAAAAAAAAACAATTTTTACTCGCTATCTTTCAATTTCAAACAGTCTTGCCGCTATAACATTTCAAAGTTTTGACACTCTTCTAGAAAACTAAAGTAATTATTCAATTTTTAAATCAATATATTTCAATATATAATAAATAATTTTTGAAGCTAATATTCAAACTAGGTACATAATATAAAAATATATTTTTAAATAAACATTTTTAAACAACAAAACAATTTTTAAATTCATAATTATAATTATACTTCTTGTTGAAAGACCCACTACATGCATATAAATGACTATGAGTAAGTTTACGTATTATATACATTTTTGAAGGCATATAATCTTGACTTTTGAAATATATAGACTGTTGAAATATATCCAAACAAATATTTTACGGGCGCAGAACATTAATATCAAACAAAACAATTAAGTATCATGTAATATACTGATATATCGATTTGTGAATCAATTCTGCAAATCAGCGATTTATGTATTCAAAGCATAACATTATGTGATATTAATCTCGAGCAAAATACTAAAATGGCAGAGGTAAGACGTAATGGTGAACAAAAGCCCATAGATTTTAAATATCGCGGAGTTCCTACATTGTAATGATGTACAATGATCATTAGCAAAAGGCGAATTCTCTATGAAACGATGATGATTCTGGTGAGGTGTTACGGTGATTATGTAATGAGTACGTACAAAACTTGAGAAATGGACAAGAGCTCTGAGCCATACCAGTGTAATAGATGGTTAACGAGAGGACAAGACACATAAAATTACACTGATCCCCGAGTAAGAAAAAAATATATACCAAGGAATTTATATCCCGGCGATATAAATTGTTCACCACAATGAAATAACTGTAATAATGTGTCGAGATTAGTATAATTTGTATTAAGTAAAGGATGTTTTGGCTAGAGGTCTAGTGTTAAGATATATTTAAATACGATTGGTGAAATAACGTGTTCATAAAATAAGTTATTTAATCAGTTTTTTCTTTGTTTCTAAATTTCATATATTCTATGAAAATAACATGTGGCGCAATAAAAGCTCAGGTTTTTTAAAGTAAACAAACGAGGCATGTTGATTTATTTTCCAATTGATAGTGGGAATAATCGACAAGATACATATAGCATTACTATGATTAAACTACTTTACTGGCCCCCTTCAAGGTAATATTCTCTCCACACTAATTCCAGTCGTCGAAACATTTTTTATACTCGTCTTCTGGTATTTCTTTCAAAGAGATAAGCAAACTCTCTTGCATAGCTTCTATCGACTGAAATGGACATCCAGGGAGTAATTTTTTGACACAAAGGGAAAGAAAAATGTCACAAGAAATGTCCATACCTAGTGAATAAGAATAATACTAAATCTACGATTATTCAATAAAAATCCTTGATTTTGGTCATATTTTCTTCATTGGTTTACGTGGAAGGTCTTCCTGGCCAAGATTAATATTCAGCTGCTTCTTTACTATCACTAAAGTCCCTGTACCACTTCTATCATCGCTTTATCACCATAACACTTCCTTAATAATTGTTGTTAAAAAAAATTGATGTAAATTATTTGCTCGATAAATTAATTTATTTTAAAAACTCGCCTTCAATTTTTTTTATATATTACAAAAGACTATAATTTCTAACTTCATAAGCAAAACATTATGAACATTTCATCAGATATCAAGGATACCAACTTTAAAAACAAGTAGTTGTATCGATACGTAAAACACGCGAATTTTTAAAACAAAAGTCACCTTACTTTTTGATGGTAGTAATATGTCAACGCACCATTTGAAATCAACTTCAACAATCAAAATGATCGAACTTTAGCACCATATCAATAATAATAACAGGGATCTGCTAGTACTTAGCAGTGTTGAACAAATATCTCGTTTTTTTTGCACTGAGAAATAAAACCCAGCTCGTTTGATGAAAAGTAGCGGATCCGAAATTGTTTATAAGGAGTGGTTGATTTCAGTGGTTTAAAGGGGTAGTTGATTAAGCAGCAGTAAGTACTAATATAAGCCTGTTGTTGTAGTTAATATGATGTTATATAGTGTGACCTTCTGTGGCGGACCGTCAGGGAGGACGTTAGGGCGCGCCGCCCCTCCAGCATTTATTACAGTAAACAATTTTTCAGAGCAAAACTTCATATTTTATTTTCGTTCAGTTTCTTTCCTTTAACTCATTTTCCTGTATAGAGTTTTAATGGCTCGAATGGTAAAAAGGAAGAAGGAGAAAGCAAACAAAATTCTTCAATAGCACTATTTTCTTCTACGCCCTCCCACTTTAAAAACCCACGAGCCACCACTGATGACCTTACTTAATAATAAAAAGAACCACCTCTAAAAGATTTGAATTCTAAATCTGAAATGTGCTAACGTAAAATATTAACAAAACATCTTCTCGACAGCTCCAAACATTTCAGAACAAAATCCTATGTATTCTTCTTATTTCAAACTCCGACTCTGATATTACGAACTCTGGTTTGAAAAATCTATCGGAAACCTGGAGTCCTTCTTTCTAACTGTCTGGAAGTAACCTCCGCGAAGTTTTGCCTAAGTTCTTTACCATTGGAGATCTTGTCGAACCATCTACCCTGGATATAGTAAAAAATACTTCAACCCCCATCCCAACCACTGTTATCAATTCCGAGAATCAATTAGTAAAATATGTATAAAGATTCAAGTGCGAGCTTATTTTTTTTTTAATAGAGATAAATAGAAAAAATTGGTCTATATTAATATGAAAATACCGCTTACAGGAATTATAATCAATTTTTGCTGAATAGTATAATAATACTATACATTAATTTTGAAAACATATAAAAACTATACACAAATGTTACGGGTGGGACTAGTATCATGCTGCCATTTTAATAATCTATACCTTTGAAAAGAAATAACACAGAATATTTTTTCTATATGTTATTTATTTATTTAGAATATGGCTCACATGGATCTGAATCAGGTATATACATTAAAATATAGCACATAAACAGATTAATTTCTAAAACAAAAAGTTATAAAATATAAAGTAAACTATAAAAATATATAAATTATAAAATAAACTCTAAAAATATATAAAATATAAATAATATAAAAAAAAGAAAAAGATAAAAAATAAAAACAATACATCACAATAAGTGCATCAAATCTTAAAATCGGGGCCATTGGTCCATTCAAACACGGAGTGTGTAGCTTCAAAGATATCATTCTGTTCACCACCATATGCTGTAAAAGGGCACTCAGCATCGGCGGGGAAGCTCCATTCCTGGTAAGGGTACTGTAAGGTCGATGACATGAGCCGCCTGTCTCGGTCCCGAAATATTCCAGAATTCCCTCCATTTAGTATCAAGGTTAAAATTTTCTCCGAGGAGTTGTTCTGCTAATAACAGTGGGGGGATCTAGACTTCAGTCTCCACAGACGGACAACAGGTAAGCCATTGTGTACTAGGAGGTGCGAATTTGATAGTATTTTATTGTATTCTCTGATTAGCCTTTCCTGTCTGCGGATAGCGGGAGGAGCAATATTACTCAGACTGGGGAGCCAAGCTAGAGGAGTGCTTCTTAAACAGCCACTGATTATTATCATTGTCTCGTTTAGTTTATCTTTATGAGGCAGCTGTTTAGCCAGGCTGGGGCGCAGTATTCAGCAACCGAGCAGACCAGGCTAAGAGCTGATGTTTTAAGGGTATATGCGTTTGCGCCCCACGTGGTATCATTAAGTTTGTGTATTATATTATTTCTGGTGTTTATTCTAGTTAGCGAAATATTTTCCCAATACAGACAGGTCTTCTGATAATATATTACTAGCTTCTTCTATGGTTTTACTGTGGATAGCAAGAGCTAGGTCGTCAGCATACCCAAATTTTGTTGACGTTGTGTTTGGCATGTCTGCAATATACAGATTAAAGAGAACAGTTGCGACTACCGATCCAAGAGGAAGCCCTTTATTAAAGTGTCTCATTTTGCTCTTGCTCTTTCATGTTATTACTTGGAAGGGCCTGGCGCAGAGCATGTTGTTTCATAAAATTGTTACCCGGCTGCATAGCATCACGTTGAAGAGTTTGTATAGAAGACCTTCTCTCCAGACCGTGCCATATGCGTGACGGCAGTCAAGTCAACTTACAGCCTTCAAACGTCCTTGAAACCCTGTCTCAATATGCGTTGTTAACAAATCAATATGCGTTGTTAGCGTTGTTCAACAGCAGTATGTTCCAATATAGGCGGGCCCAACCGGTCTAGTCACAATATATCTAGAGGTTTGTAGCATGATCTTAATAGATCAATTTTTTTCTATAATATGTTTATCTTGTGAATCATTATGAGTAATGCATTATGAGTAATGCAACTTTATGCACTTTTGAACTCATTTTCCGTGTTGTCACCGTCCGTCCTCACTCATTTCAACTGTTGTCGACATATCTGGTGTTAACGCAGTGATTTCAGGAATACCCTGATATCACTTGTCCTGGGCTACACTTGTCCTTGAGTTGCTGTATAGTTTGTGGCTTATTTATGTATACCTTTTCCTTCAAAAATCTCCAGAAAAAAAATGCGTAGCCGTCAAATCAATTTTGCATGAAAATTATCAATATATATATATATATATATATATATATATATATATATATATATATATATATATATATATATATATATATATATATATATATATATATATATATATATATATATATATATAATATTATATGTAGGCAATAGGTCTTGAATAATTTGAATCTTAGGGGAAATTAGAAGGAATTATAGAGAAACATGTGCAAGGCAATTCTCAAAATTCGGCATAAACTGTATGGAGAAATTCCCAATTGTGTACCACGTCGTCAAATCTGGAGACTGCTCCAGACTTTGCTCCACATGTGCAATATTTTCAATACTTCGCACTATTCTTGGTCCTCTAATGCGGTGCCCATTTCCAAATCGTCCAAATATTTAAAATGAGGATATTTCGCATAAATTCACTTTATCCATAATAACACTTAAACAACTACCAAAAGACTCTAAAACAAAATGGTAACGCAATACTTACCGCAGCCTTTATAAGTCTGTTTGATCCAATCATTTTTGTCGGTATACATTGGGTTATTCATGTTATTATGAAATACATAAGTACACCTTTCAACAACGTTACGCTAATTGAAGCAATTTATTTTACTTTACTACGATCGTAATTGCACTTTTTTGCAACAGGTTAAAGATGTCACTAGTTCAATGCTTAGTTTTATTATCTACTTTTGAACCATTTTAATTATCGTAAGCTGTCTGGGAAAGGTGTATGGTATTTTAACAAGATGTTTTTTTTTTAAGTTTTATTTAAAAATATATTTTTATTTCATTCTAAAGTTAAAAAGTAGCAATTAATATTTTTTAATGTTTGCTCGTCTTAGTGTCTTACATGTGAACTCATTTTAGTTCAAATTTTCAGTCACGTTTTCACATAATTGTGTCTCACATATGACTCATCAGATGTTATCCTTTAACTACCGGGTTATTGGTAAATAATTGTGTTAGCCTGTATTTGAACATAATGCTAAATAAAGTTATTAAGTAGCAGAAATTTAACAGACTTTTAAGAAGAAAACAAGACATTTAAAAAGAAAACCTATTCGAGAACGATGTCCATCTAACGCAATCTTGTAGAAACCGTCTAATATCCAGATATATATTTCCACAAAAATTCGTTAGCATTTCGTAATTCCGTGATCTTCTCATATTTATTGCGTTCAATTCGGTATTGTTTTATTTCAAAAAGTCCAGTTTGAAGAATATCGTAGGAGCGATTATAAAGTACGATGCGACAATTTCCATTACTTTTACAATTTTTACAACATTTTTACAAGAAAAAAAATGTTTATATAAAAATCAAAATACAAACAGCAATCAGTCTTTCGTTAATAAAGATTCAGTCATTTGCTTTCGTGAAAAATACGTGAATAAATAACTGTTATTGAGTTTCACTAACTTAACAATACCCAAACCGAGGATTATATATATATATATATATATATATATATATATATATATATATATATATATATATATATATATATATATATATATATATATATATATATATATATATATATATATATATATATATATATATATATATATATATATATATATATATATATATATATATTGGTATTATTTGGACATTTCCTTGCATAAATTTACGCCATCTTCCTTCAATGTTCATCAGATTATGCGAAATCTATCAACCAGATAACATTTTTTCAGCCAGGTGTTAATTTCTAAAAAGACCTGACTATCACTGTACGAGTGTTACTATTTATGTATCCGGAATTGACTACAATAGTGTTGCTAGACGCCATCTGACATATACATCGTAAAGTTTGATATTGTTGACTGTATACGTATTCATGATGTTTTGTTATATGGTCGATATTTGTATTGTTTAGTGACTTGAAAATATCATCTCAGTCACAAAATAGAATTAACTCGTGAAAATTTTCGTGCGATAATTTACTACGGCTTTTGACGTGGATTATCTCAACGATAGTTCATCGATCAACTCACAGCTCACTTTTGGCGATGAAGCACCATCTAAAATCACTATATATCACTTTTCGTGAGTTTAATCCTGACCGTTGTTCGCTCACGTCGTCCAAAATCGGTCGTTGTGCCAGAAAACATCGATACAGTGGAATGTTTAGGGATGTTTATTTGTCAGAGCAAAAAATTGGAATCGAATTATACCTCTGAAGAGTGAAGTATAATCCTTTATTTATCAATAAAGGAAAACGAGGATAAATAAACATTTAATATATAAATAACTATAGTTTATTCCTTAGTCATATGTTTTTATGTAGTTATTAAAAATGTTATTTGCGATTCAGCCCGAATAAAAAATCTCACCGTATCTGGTCGAATCATGCTCAAATTAAGTCTGTTCTAACTGTACGATGAGTTCGCTTGCCGCAAAGCCAATTTTATATATGCCGCTCACTCCAGCGGTTTGGTAGCAGGTTCGTGTACCGTTTGCGTCATTTAAAGTTTTTCATTGAGAATAATTTTTTGCAGCTGACATAATCTGCATGTCCGTTATTTTTATGTCAAAATTTTCTCACGGCTTGGACATATGGTATGGTACAGAATGAACGATAAATAAATGGTCAATTGTGCAAATTGCTTAAAATTGCTTGTGACAATAAATTGTCTGACGATTAAGGTATGTCGTGAACGATAAGTAAATTGTCAATTTGAGTAGCATGATCTGTTTTGATGCAGTTGTTTCGAAAATCTGAGTTTTGAAAATTCTTGAAATTCCGAAGTTCTTGAAGTCCCGAATTCTTGAAATTGCTTGAATAAACAATAAATTGTCTGATCAATTTTTCTATTAAAACCTTCGGTGTGAAACACTAAACTCGAAGAGATTTATCACTAAACACCAAATCACTTTTTGAAACTTCTCGACGCACGTTTCTCTAACCATGTTAGCATCATCAGGAGATGATTTTTACACGCTTCATTAGGTAGGGTTATCATCGAAATAGAAGATAGTATAGTTTTAGAATTAAATTAAAACATCTCCTGATGGTGCTAACATGGTTAGCGAAACGTGCGTCGAGAAGTTTCAAAGTGATTTGGTGTTTAGTGGTAAATCTCTTTGAGTTTCATAAATTATCTGACGATTATGGTATTTTTGGCTATAGCTACATTGAGTTGTAATATTTACATTTTGTAATGAAATTTACAACAATTTCAGTGCATTCTTTTAGCATGTATTTATCCATAATAAAACCTACATATCTGCATTACATAATAGCCAAACTCAGACTATCACAATTAAAACAAAAAAAAATGACACCGAAACAAAATGACAGCGTGATAATTGCCCCACCCTATATATGCTTCTCCTAAGGGTTCTTCCACGATAATAGATTAATTAAGCTAAATTAGAACTAAATTAGAACTTTTCTTATTATTTGGTACGTATTTCAACCTGCTCCACAGAAGACAACATTAACTCTTTAAATCAAAAGGAGCAGGCAGTTGAAATATGAACAGTATCTAACCAGAACAATGTATTCCGCATTACTGCGAAAGTATTACAATTAAGGTAGTACACCAATTAATAAAAATATGTAAACTCCACAATTCATGATTTTAAATTAAATGTATCTTCCAAAAACAAACATGTTTTATAGGAAAAGATGCTCATCACTTCCATATTAATCCATATCGAAGCATTTTTATTATTTCAGAACTTCCTTTTTTATATGTATGATTATTTGCTTATCGGTTAATTATTTGTTTTTTGCCGTCACCATCATCACTAGAGACCGGACTTGTCAGATAATATAAGAGAATAAATCGTTTCACGCAATGGCGTGTGCCATCATGTGTTCTTCTTCTTATTCTTTAAGAAGATCTAATGACCTATTTAATTTTTCGAAAACTGTTCAATTTTGATACCTTTTCTGAGATACACCTGATCAACTATATTTCCATCTCTTAGGTGGTATTCCCTCCGTTCCGCGTCCCGCTAATTTCAGTCTTCAGCGATGTGTCAGTCGATGCTGATCCATGGTATCCGCATGGTCTCCAATATAAATCCGTGTCTTTCTACCACATCTAACTGTATCTTCTATTCCACATGTTGCTCTTTTATCATTGTTTCTCACTCTATCCCTAAGTGTCTTTTCCACTATAACCCTCATAGTTTTCATATCTGCTGTTCGTAGAATGCTTTAGGTTTTGTTTGTACCAGCTCGTGTCTGGATACCATAGGTTAGTACAGATCTTAAACAGGTCCTGTAAATTCATATTTTACTTTCAATGCGCATATAACTTGTTGACTTGTATTTTTAGGTCGTTTACTGGGTCATTACTACTTGATGAATCAGTTCCTAAATAACAAAAGTTCAGTACTGCTCCAATTGATTTGTCATCTACTATCAGTTTGCATCTTATGAGATTCTTGGAAAAAGTCATACATTTTGTTTTGTCAGTGAAAATCATCATGTTATATTTCATCCATTTATTTATGAAAAATCTATAGCGCCAAAATATTTCAATAATTCAGTAAGTTAATTTCAATCATTTTTTTGTAAGTACATTAGATTATTTTTGTCGTATGGTAAAAAAGTACGAAGTAAACACAAAGATAAAGCTAAAGTTAGTATAAATTAATTTTTCTATAGAACAAGTCAGTAGTATACAAGTATGGCTAAACACACTGATAAGCAGTGACCTTGCCCGAGCTCGGGCAAAAATCAGTTCTCTAATCATCATCCATAGGGACAGTTTATATAGTTTCATTTTATTATCTCATAATTTAATATAATGATTATTTGTACGGTAGACTAACAATTTGTTAATATTAAATATTTAAACATCACGACAAATGTTGAAACAAATGGTATTAATAATTATACAAGAATGATGCATTTGTATTGTGATGTAAACATTGTCATGTTCTCATTTGTATGAATATATCAATAGGTCTAGAATAACAGTTATTTGACACCGTTATTTGTAAGAAATAATTTTGTTTATGTGAATTGATAACGGAAAAAGCACTATACATACTTTAGCGTATGTTTTTCTGAAACAGTAACATACAAGTCATCATTTAATTAATAATGCTTAAGTCACTCCTACAACGAGATATATTATCACCAGAACCATTGCTCTCGAATCCACCATGATTATTTAAAGCGATTGTCTCCCAGTCAACTCCTCCACCTGTCCACCGGGCCATTTCCTATTGTAAAAACATGCGACGACATTCTAAGATGACGGCACCTCACGTACTTCCTGTTGCTTTCCCATTGTGTCATGGTGTCATTGACGTCTGACTGGTCCGCAGTGCCTTTAATCAACTATTCACAGTCGATAGGTACCCATGCATATCTATAATGGTACTTCTAAATAAGGTACTAATTCGAGACGAGAGTACCAATTTTATTCGGAACTAACAGTAAATAAAGTTCGATAAGGAGTGATTACTTATTAAGGGAGACGTTTGAATATTTTATTTGCATCAATGAAAAACATTGATGTAATAGGTTTTGTAGTAATAGTAGTGAAATGATGATAAAAAATATTTAATTTCTGTTACGACTGGCAACTGTTATTTATTACTATAAAGCAGATGTAAGTATTGTTAATAAAGTTTATGCAGGTTAATTAAAAGAGATAATCATATTCATTATATTTTTTATATGAATTAACTACAACATATCGATATTAAAACGAAGTTTTTAAGCTAACATACAGTTAATCTGTATGTACATCTGCTTACCAGATATTTCTACTAGACTTTTCGTCCGGGATAATATAACTATACGCATCTTAAACCCTCTTAAGTGTGAAAATTTCAATCTAATAACGAAATTTCATCATATTATATACAAAATAATTGAAAGAAGATATTCCTGGAAAAGAAGGCGACTACAGTATATATGACAGGTAATCAGAAAAATGAATTTAACCCGCAACCAGACATAGTTTTCTGGAAAACACAGTAATGTAATCTTGAAGGAATATGCAATTTTTATTGGAATTAATAGGCTTTTGAATATTCCCAACAAGGCATTTTGTAAAAAAAATTAAAACAAATTAAAAATTTATAAAACAACCAAATTCTCTTTTAAAATTCAAAATAATTTATGATTTGATATGGTTTATTCGCTTTTGAATATCGCTAACGAAGTAACAAAAAAGCGAAAATTCATAAAACAAAAAAATCTATTTAAAAATTCAAAAGAATATATGGTTGTAACTGGCTAAATGTATCCATACAGGTTCCGATCTTAACACCTGTTTCAAAATGCTTATACGTCAAGTGATGTTGGAGCAACCCAAAAGAAAAGAATATATTCAAATAACAAAATCTACTCTATAAACCACTTAATGTAGTTTAATAAATAGAGAAAAGCTCCTTAGCTCTATATATATATATATATATATATATATATATATATATATATATATATATATATATATATATATATATATATATATATATATATATATATATATATATATATATATATATATTCTAAATCACTAATAACAAACTAATATTCTAAAAATTGAAAACATTTCTGGATGAATCGTGTAACGAAATATTCATTAAATCTATAATCAGTCGAGATTATTACAAGGTTTATTTTTCAAAATCACTTTCATTGAATCGGAAAACTGCGCGGCGTGGATCGAATTAGATGATCGTTGATTTCTTCTGACAAAATGGTCGCAGGCGTGTTGAACATTTGCTGCAAGATCGTCGATTGAAGCACATTTTAGCACTTTTAAAAAGCATAAGAATTCCCCTTAGCTTAGTAATATACGAAAAATACCTCAGAAAATGATAAAACAATGTTTAACCGTTTATTTTACCATATTTTTAACATTCGCATATAAAAACATAACGGCAAACGTAACAAGCAGAAAGTGTATCAGTGTTTGTATTCAAGATATGCTCTACATACTCTATATTTTCAGTTTAACTAAAATATATATACTGAGTTTTTGTTCCCAAGAATATATTACAATATATTGTTATTATTATAAATGTATAGCCAACACAAAAGTACCTGTGACAATTCATTGAAATGATGAAATTTAGATTTTTCACTTTTCTAGTAAATATAGATTATGTCATTAGATTGTTGATTAATGTAGGTGTTTTATTTTTTCTTTAGAAGTAATCAATAGCGGCCGCGGTAATCAGAATGTTAAGAAGCTGAATCGGTAATAGGTCGACAGTGGATTTAAAACCAGCCCAAGGAGCGGGCACCATTGCACATGAAGAAAATCACCATATCTGCTTGCAACAATAATCAAAACTAGAGCTAAACGTTAAACATAAATCAACAATTAACAGTCCAAGACCGGTTGCCCATATGCTTGTTTCAATGTGCTTATATTAAGCAATAAATCTAGTCAATCTATTAAAATAAACGAGTTTCCCAAACCCAGTTCACAACTTTTCGATCATACCTGATACTTACCCGAGGTTAGACGGGTCACGAACGGTTTTGCACAGTCTGACTGCTGCGACCGTTTACCGCAGGATGGCGTGGCTGCATGTGATTGCAGCCTCCATTCGACATGGTCAATTTAAATGGTCATGGCTTTAATCGTTCCTTCATCTGCTCTTCAGGTGTCCAGCTTGAGCCCAACTGATGACGGCTTAAGGCCAGAAACCGGTCTTGGGCGTTTTGAGACGTTTGCTGGCGCTTTGGATTGCGGGTGATGGAATGGCAAAGCATGACGTGGAGCACGGGTGAACTTCCTTAGCTCTATATATATATATATATATATATATATATATATATATATATATATATATATATATTTGGGGTCAAAATAAGAACTTATTTCAAAATAATTATTTAATGTATCTTTACTGTAGGAATCCAAATATCTTATATTTTTATTAGTACAATGCCTTGTCATTTACCAGTTGAATATAATATTGCAGACATTTCTTTATTTTATTTTATCAGGTTAATATTTCTCGATAATAAAACCTTTAGGTGACAAAAATATAAGAATGGCTTTTAAATTTTTTGCTGTTCTTTCATTGTTATTGAAAATATTTTAATATCTTTGGTATACATTGTCCATGCATCCATATAGTTTTAAATGTTACTATGGGTCGCGCAAAGCATTGTACTCCCGAAGAGAGGCGTACAATATTGCAGTTACATAGTCAAAACAAAACTTATAAATTTATTTCTCATCTACTAAAGCGATCTAAACGCGTTATTACTAAAGTTTTAAAGGAGCAAAAATGAATAAAGTTATTGCAAGAAATCAGAGGTCCCCCAAGAAAAACAAGCAAAAGATTGAATAAATATATTGTACGAGAGGCGCGGAAACACCCATTTTCCGCGTCGTTTGACATTAAACGAAAAATGGGTCTACAAATCAGTATAAGGGCAATCCGTAGACGATTGGTAGAGTTGGATCTTCATGGAAGTGTTGCAACAAAGATACCACATTTAAGTAAAAAAAAAATCAGCATAGATTAAGTTTTGCCAGATTTAACTTAAACGAATACTACAGTCGTAATTGGAAAAATATTTTATTTAGTTATGAAACAAAAATAAATCTCTCTGGATCAGATGGGAAACGGTACGTTAGGCGATATAAGAATGAAGAACTAAATCAGCGAAATACATTAGGAACAGTAAAGCATGGAGGAGGAAATATTAAACTGTGCGCTTACTTTTCCTATAATGGTGTAGGTCCGCTATATTGGATCAAAGATATCATAATCAAAGAAACCTACATGGAAATATTGTGTCCTTATGCCGAAATGAATATGCCGCTAAAGTGGATCTACCAGCAGGATAACGATCCGAAACATACCGCGAAATTAGTGAAGCGATGGTCTCGCGCAAATAAGATTGAAGTGTTGCCCTGGTCGTTGCAATTTTCGGATTTAAATCCAATAGAAAATCTTGCAACGTTTAAAAAAAGGCATTGCTAATAAAAAAACATCAAACAAAAATATGTTGTTGGAAGAAGTGAAGAAAACTTGGTATTCTATACCGGTTGAAACTTGTCAGAAGTTAATAGACTCTATTCCAAGGAGATGCTCAGCTGTGGTTAAACAAAAAGGATATTCTACTAAATACTAATATTTTATATTTATTAAGTTTGTTAATAAGCATTAGTTTTTACAATTTAAGGCCATAAGTGATATACTCTTATTTTTTGACCAAAAAAAAGAATATATTGTTTGATAGTTGTAGTAACTTTTGTAACACTAGGATAATGTTTTCTTTTATCAATGTTTTTTTGTATTAGGACACGTTACGCAACGTTAATAATATTATAATAATTGTGTAATAAATTCGTTTTATCCTAGTCTAGAGATAGAGAGAAATCGAACACTGAATCATTTTATTTATTTATTTATTATTACATGACAAACTATTATGATATTTTGAGATACAGAGTACCAATTCAAACCAATGCAGAGACATTAGTTTGATATACACTTTTTGATGCAATTGCATTTAAAAAAACATTACCCTGTTCCGACTGAACTTTTGATCGCTGCAGTCCTCAGCAAAAATTAATTTTATTTTACTTCCTCTTAGGATAGAAACTTCTTGCACATAGGTGCAAATATGAAATTCCGTTTAAAACTGCCGATTAAACAAGTCCAAACTAGTTCATATTTACATGAGTTGCGTCTTGCACTCTCGGTCGAACTAGTTTAGACTAGATCAAACTAGTTTATTCTAAAATCGGGTTTGACGGCTAACACACGCATATAAGATTAAATGTTCAAAGTGTATTTACCAGGTATAGCAATTAGTAATCCTTAATTTTTTGTTACAAAAAATGTTTAATTTGGGAGAAGCGTAAAAAATGATTTTTCAAAATATACACCATAGCTAGCTGCATATTTTCCCCACCTCTCTGGCAATTTGTTGATGCCCTCCCAGAAAAACCGTATATCTTTTGAGGTGGCCCAATCATCAGGCCACTTTTCGACATCTCCGTAATTGTTGAAGTGTTTCATGGAAAGTGCGTAAGACATCATTGAAAGCAAGTAATAGTCGGAAGGGGCCAAGACTGGTGTGTATGGCGGGTGAGCCAAGAGTTCCCAACCAAGTGAAGAAATTACGTCTCTGACCGCTTTCACTGGGTGTGATGGGACATTGTCATGCTACAAAATCACTTGTGCAAGTCTTCTAGCCCATTCTGATCGCTTTTCAATGAATATATGATTCAAATTGATTATTTATTGATGGGTGCGATATTAACTGTTTCACCAGATTTCAGAAGCACATGTTACACGACTCCCTTCTGATCCCACCAAATGCCCAGCATTGTCTTCTTTCCAAATCGATTCAGTCTTACGGTCGTTGTTACTGGTTGTGATCAACCCATGATTTTCTGCGTTTTGATTCTCAAAATGTAACCATTTTTCCCCTCCAATCACGATCCGATGCAAAAAATTCTTTCTTTTATGCCAAGAAAGCAAAACTTCGCACGCTGTTTTACGCTTTCCCATATGTCTGTCGTTCAGTTTATGTTGAAACCATTTTTCTGTTGTATGCAGACGATCACAAATAGTTTGGCGACCAACAATTCTTCCAACAATGGCAGCAATTCGGCACCTTCAATTTTTTCGGTTGACCTGGGCGTTCTTTATCTTTCAAGTCGAAATCACCACTTTTGGACCGTCTAAAGTAACACTCACAAGCGTCTTGCATTGGAACATTATCTACAATCCGTAAATTTCCACAAGTATATGATGGCTTTCTTTCACGATTTTCTTTTGAATAAGAATAAGAATAATAATAAATTGAATAAGAAAAGTAGTTCGTGCCGCTAAATGCTCTATTTGACTCGAAACTCGACATATTTACCACACGAAAAAAATATGACGCTAACTCGAAATAATTTAAATATCACTATCGTAGTAACAAAATGACAAAAGAGATTAGACTGTGAACCGACCACAGTTTCCAGCGCCATCTCTTAAAAAAATTAAGTACTATTAACCGAAACACCTGACTCATTAAAATATTAGTAATGAATATTCTAATGTTTCTATGAGTAAAACAAGCTTGCCATAACTTTCCACCAACCAAAGATGACCTTGAACTATGTATATGAGCAGCGTCATTAATTAGAATTCCATAACTTTCACTTCATAAATCTAATATACACAATTATTATATTTATGAGAATATTTTAAACCTTCAAGTCCATTAAAATTAATAGCAAAAAATATATAAAAATAAGTCTACACAAATGTTTTATAATGATCGAATATTATTCGTATAATAAAATGTTTAAATTTAATATTTCCTATATCTCCAGATTTTATTTAATGATAAGTTAGATGATTTACTTGGCTTATAAGCTGGACTCATTTACATTTTTATTATCTCATCGCAAATTTTTTCATCATCTAATTTGAAGCTGTTAATTAGCACTCAACTAGTTTTTGTCCTGTTATGTGATATGTTTTAAACATTTATTGTAAGTTAATGAAGCAAATTTAACCTGAAAATGTATATTTTTTTACAAAATAATCTGGCCATAGGAAAAAGCGACTGATATGGCCAAAGCGCGATGGCCAAAGCGATTATGGCCAAAGAATAACAAGCCATTAAAATGAGATGTTCAATAAAGTTCTGATTGCCAGTAATCTCCTCGACTAATCTGGCAAACGAAAAACGACTCGAAGAATTTCAGTCAATTATTCGACGTTTTCTCCACTTTGAAATATTGCTGGTGAACTTTGTTGCCATAGGTTGTCTTGAACGTTTTCACTGCCATATCAAAATAATGCATACTGTTTTATATAAAACGTTCCTCTGTTTCATTGCTTCACTACCATTTTACCCAACTTAATGTTAACAAGTTTCATTATTGTTTTCTGGACTGAAGATCAAAAGGGACTGTCACATTTCATTAAATTCATATATTCAATAAATGAACGTGGATAATACACATGTACAGAAATGTTTTCCATTTCCATGTTCGAATAATCCAGTTGCCAAAACATTTTTAAAATGATTTTCCGACATCAGTTCTCGCCGCGAATTCTCTTTTATGTCTTCTATCGACTGAAAACGGGTGCCTCGAAGTGGTAATTTGAGTTTTGGAAAGAGAAAAAAGTAGGCCAGAGCCATATCAGGTGAATACGGTAGTTGTTCGATGGTGTTTGTTGAATTTTTGGGCAGAAATTCCTTCACAATAATAGCCTTGTGAGATGGTGCGTTGACGTGATGCAAAATCCAAGAGTTTTCTTTCCACAAATCTGGCCTTTTTTGACGAATTTGCTCTCTCAAATGCCGCATAACGCTCAGATAATATTATTTATTTAGCGTATGACCTTCTGGTAAGAATTCCGAGGTCACAACACCGCGATAATCAAAGAAAACAATCAACATCACCTTAACTTTTGATCGACTTTGACGAGGTGTTTTCGGTTTCGGCTCAGTTGAAAACTGCATTCCGAAGCTTGTTGACTGGTTTGCATGTCAAACTCGTATACCCATGTCTCATCACCAGTTACAATGCCTTTTATGAATGTGGGGTCGGAATTGTCTCGTTCTAGCACGTCTTCGGCGACCTTTACGGGATTGAGTTTCTGAAGAAAATTCAGGTATTTTGGCTCTAGTCGAGCGGCAACGCGTTTTAAGTCCAAACAACCGCATAAAATGGTACGAATTGATTCGTGAGAGACAGAAAGATCAGCGAAAGATCATTTTCTGTCACCATTTCCTTCACTTTAGCGATGTGTCTCCACAAATCCCGACCGCTTTTGACTGCACAGTACCACTCATATTTTTTTTCAGTAATATTTTCACGGATAGTAGATAATGTTTCTAAATCATTCCGGTTGTCGATCTGTCACGTTTCATGTAAAATGTTTCACGTAAAATGTTGTCCGCTTCGAGTGACTTGGATTCTTCACTCTAAGCGGACAACTCTAATTGTTTATATTTCAGAAAACATGACGTTTGTAGGTCTTAAAATGTTGGTTATATGGAGTTAATGAATTTATTATCGAGAATATCTCCATAAATATGAATTTTTGGAAGAAAATGGAAAGAACCTTTTTTGTAGAGAATTTAATTCAACAAAATTGCTCCTACATCTTTTTCTCAAATCCGTATACTTTAAGAGATACTGACAAAAACTACGATTTTATCAAAAAATTAACGAAGATCGTCCTGAGGCACGTGTTATTCTTATTAAAAAAATATCCTCCGTATTTTCTCATCAAAAGGAATGTTTTTTAAGGCGTCGGAAAAAAATTAATTTTTAACGACCACCCTAATATATATATATATATATATATATATATATATATATATATATATATATATATATATATATATATATATATATATATGCCATTTTTACAACAATCTAATGATATTATTTTATTGCTACCCAAACTGACATTGAACCAAACATCGTTCAAATACAAGAAAATTATTTTCTTTGGTCGTTATTCGCGGTCGACATTCCATCCGTCCTCGCACATTAAACAACAAGATTCCCTACCGTACGCCAACCATAAATAAGGCGGCAAATCTCGCCAGTTTCACCAGTCCCCCGCCTCACCAAACATACCACCCGATGAATATTTAATCCGAAACTCCGCATCGCCCGATATCAAAATATGCACACAGTGCAGAATCAAGTAGTCGTAGGTCATTATACCGATGTTTTCTAGCGATCGCGTAGGACGCTAGAGGGCGTTCTTCTCCTACTTCGTCTCCCGTTTCTTCTTTTCCGTTGTCTTCTTTGTTTTTCGTGTTCGGGTTGCGCGAGGCGACAGTCGAAAGCAGTAGCCGGGTAAACGTCCAGGAAATCTGGCGGCCGTGAAAGGTTCCAGGAAGAGATCGGCCAGCGATTAGATTTATCGATGATGGCGCGATAGGTTCACGAGATATTGAGATTTTCGTTTTGATTAATGGGTTGTTCAGTCTATGTTGTTTTGCTGCCTTATTAGAAAGGAAAATGTGGTGTATCTATCACCGTACGAGTGGGATAATACGCTTTTATGCATGGTTAACTATTAAAGCACTAAAATGTCTGATAATTTACGCAATATATTACAGAAAGCGTATAAACCAGAATATAAATGATTGACGCTTCATTGTCAATAAATAACACAATGACTATACATCTTGATATATCAAAAATGATTTAGAATAGAAAAAATCGTAACATAAGTATGTTCTAAATTGTCGCTTTCGATTCCACAAAAATGATTCGATTCCACAAAAATATACAAATAATCTAAAATAAAAATCGCTTTTTCTGTGGCAATATAACTGACAATAAACTGACCAAACCTGTAATATGTATTTCACAATAATTTTACAATTATTAGTTTAATTTATCACTCAACACAGCGGTCTTACTTTCATTAAAGCCGTCAAACCACGAATCCATTTCACTAGGCTTCTTAAAATGTAATACTAAAGCCACGCCCGTTAAATGTAAAAACATTTTAATATACCCAGATAATATTCCGTCGTGACATGTTAAAATGTCAATTAAATTACTAAAATGGCTTAATTTATTAAAAAAAATGTAAAACAAATGAAAATGAAAATCGATACAGAAAATCACTTCTTTCTGTATAAATTTGATAAACCATCAAAAGTTTTATTTGAATTAGGAAACAGTATGCCTAAATAACCATTTTTATATTATTATAGTCAGACATGAACTAAAATCCGCATACATTTTAATTCAGGAAAGAACAAACATTTATAAACTCGAAAGATATTTCGAGAACATTCATTAAAACATTTATAAACAGAACCTTCATATAAACTTTATGAGTTTTCCAGTCACACCATATCACATTGAAATTACTCGACGCGCGTTTCGCTAACCAAAATACCACTAACAGGAGACGATCAAAACTGATTAAAACAGTCGCAATCATCTCCTGATGAGGGTAACTCGGATAGCGAAAAACGCGTCGTGTAATTTCTATGCAATTTGATGCGAGTGCGATTAGATAAAGGATTTAGGCTTAGAGACTATGCTTAGATATATATATATATATATATATATATATATATATATATATATATATATATATATATATATATATATATAAATATTAATATATGTATAATTATTTAACTTATGAAAAACGAAACTTAGAAACATATTCACCCTCTGTTTCAATAACTGACAGTCATAACGGACGGTCGGTTCCACGGGCAAAAAGAGCGCTGGTTCTTAAAGGCATTCTACGCTTTGATATCAGCCACCAACTGATCGAAATCATTGTAGATTTTGCCCACCTACCCGTTTTTCATCCATTATTGACAATGGATTCCAATACGACGCGTCCCTCGACATGTGGTAAAAAACCTCTTTACCAAAGTGTGCTGGAGTATAGAAACTAGAAACTGCAGGAATGTATAAAGGCTGAAAGACGGCAATTTTAGCACTTAAAAGATTGTACTTAATTGCAATTTGCATGTCATCTTCATTGTGAGTTAATTAAGCTATACTTTTTTCAAATCAAAAGTTGTATCACTTCTTTATATATATATATATATATATATATATATATATATATATATATATATATATATATATATATATATATAAAATTGTATATGTTATGTTCAACAAATATATTTTGCAAGCAGTTTTAAGCACTCTTACAAAATATATCTATTTAATGAATTAATTTAAATTTCATTTAAAAAATTGACAATAAACAATGGTGAGTCACTAGGATAATATTTTCTGTAATCAAGTTCTGTAAGTAGTCATGTTTTCCCTGTTAAGGTAATTCATTCAAATAAAATACATTAAAATCATCGACGACAAGAAGTTACATATATTTAGATTTTGCGCAAAATTTAATCTCACCTAATATCTGAATGATAACAACCCTTGTATCTGACTAATACCAGGTAATATTGAATACCACTCAACCGCAATTGGCGCTGATCAAATATTGCGTCATTTTACAGTTTGCTAACTCACAACGAAGCTCACAAAGAAAACTATTGCTTAACAATATACAATAAGTATAACTCCTACCATTTGCAATAGGTTAAGTTACCAATTTTTTTTTCAAGATATTTAACCCATATTCTTAATACTATGATTCAATCTATGGTAAGGTGCACCAGTTAATGAATTTATTGTTTTTAATCAGTTTGAAAGATATAGAAAAAGAAAGCAATGACCGAATCTAGGAACTTAATATAGTGGCAGAGTGGCAAAAACAATTTGTGAACAGTATACTCCGGAGAAATAAACACATTATAAAGGAAACGAAGAAAAAGATTTAAATATATAAAACTACCATAAATACAATAATGACAAACACATCAGAAAAAAGATTCAACACATCTAAAACTCAAAGGTTGTTGGAAAAGTCAGAATTACGAAGAAGTCAGAGAGAATATTAAGAAAAATTTCTGAAATACCTTGAGGGGTCGAATTAGAAGCAATGAAATCCGAAGGGAATATAACGTGGGAGAGATAAACGAGTGAATACTGAATAGAAAAAGAGAATGGAACATTGACATAAGTAGAATGACAGACAACAGAGTAGTTAAGATAGCTAGAGATAAATTACCTATATACAGAAAAAGTGCACGACCACGCAAAAGATAACATTACGTCAGAACAAAAACTAATTAGATAACAGGTAAAATTTCGTAGTAGAAAGAAGAAAAAGAGGGAAAAAAGCGACTTTAATTTCTGGTGCAATAAATGGTTACAGCCGAAAATATTTATACGAAATGTGTAAATAAATATTGAGACTCAGAAGGCCTGAAAAGACTCGAGGCTGGATTGAAAATGAAGCTCGCAACGGAGGGCCTTTCACTACAAGAAGTGATGAATCCGGTATCAAGTGTGTGCTGATCATTGGTTGACAGTCAAAATAATCGGGGAAAAGTTGAATTTGACCCACACAACGTTTTCACTAATTAATTGAGACTGCTACCAATGTTATTACTATATTAGTTTATTTTCACATCTCGTATATTGAAAACGTAAACCAACTATTGGAAATGTTGATATTACATAACACTACCTTATGAGTATATCAGTTTTAAATATCACTAAGTAATAAATATTTTAATTACCCTTGTTTTGTCGTCATTAATTTGGTTGAACAGAACCAGCTAATTATGCAAATCTGAAGAGATTTTACTACTAAAACAAAATTTCGTCAGGATGTTTTTCTAAGCTACTAGCATTTCCAAGAATCTATGTGACGTTTAGATCTATTATCACCACATTCAGTCAATTATTCAAGTTTAAAAGCGGACATTTAGAATAGAAATATTTAATCAGCATACTTTTGTAGTTGCAGATCTACGACCGTGACGTTCAGATTTATCATCCCTCCAACGAGATAATTATACAAGTTTAAAAACAGAGATTTTATGACGAAAATATTGTCCAGACTATTATTAATGATTAGCCATCTTCACAGGAATGCACTTTAAAAATGTAATAAGCCTGTTGATTCATGATTAACATAGACATATCAGCAACTCAGAAAACTACGCTGTTATTTTTTTTTTTTGTAAAAGCACTATCTGTATTTAAACTTATACAATTGACTAGGTGACGGTTAGTGATTATAAATCTGAATTTCAGATATGTTCTTGACCCTAATGAAATATTTTCTTTTATTAATAATATGTCCGTTCTGAAAACTTGTATAATTAGATGATTACAGTTCAACCAAAATAATGAACTGAAAAAAAAACAAAAATTACGATATTTATCACCCGGCAGAATATAGGGGCACCAAAAAAGGCAAGGCATGACTGACTAATAACAACAAAACATTTTAATTCTTCTATTGGAACATCCGGTGCGAAACACTAAACAGATCAGATCCTCCAAAGTGATACGGGTTGACAATAATGCGATAATGCAACGTACGTCCAGAAGTTTTAAAAAGTGAAGCCAAATTAGCTGTGGTTTCTAAGGCGTCAGCTTTACAATGCGGCAGTTAATGTGGAGCGGGTTCGATTCCTGTACTAGGCAAAACAGTTTTTCTAAAATTCTTGTGAATGTTTCTAGATAAGAGTGTAAAATCTGACAAGGAATCACCCCTCAGTCACGCCAGTTCGAGGCTGAGTAAGGCCGGATGCCTTCTGAGAGGTTTTCTACATTGGTCACTCGCCAGTTGGTAGGCTTCTCGAGATACTTTCGGTTAAGCTACAAAACTATTTAAATTAATTTTGTCACCAAAATAATCCACTCCCACTAAAATACAGTTGTTTCAACATTTCTTCCATTCTTTGAAACAGTTTTTATACTCGATTTCTGGTATTTCTTCGAAAGTGGCTAGCAAACTCCCTTGACTGAATTGAATAGACTCAAAACGACATCTACGAAGTGGCGTATTTAATCGATAGGGCTGCAAAACGTCACATGATGCCATATGGTGCTTGCGAAACAGTGTTTGATTTTTAGAGCTAGATTTAGAGCTTTAGATTTTTGTTCTATATAATTAATTGAATGAATTCAAATAATACTCCATTAATATCTACAATGTATCTAATACTTAATATTGATCATAGCTTGACGTCGAACGTCACCTGTACAAGATTATTTTTTAAATGCATATCTACCATCACTAAACTCCTTGTACCACTTATAAAAATTATTTTTTGACATTGGTTCATCACTGTAACACTTTCTTAACAATGATTAATGCATCGGCACAAGAAATTTCGTTTTTTTTTGGACTAAATTTGATGAAAATTCTTTGTTCGATTAATTTATCTATTTTAAAAAATCATCGACAAACAGTTACAAAAGATGCCATAATTATTAATTAACAAGTAAAAGTTTTAAAACTTAACAAGGACGGTCATACCAACTATAAATGGTTCTATAAATATGTAAAACATATGAGTTCATGAAAGGAAAATCTCCTTACTTTAGATAAGTAAGGAGACTAGTATTAGGAGACCATTTATTGTTTTAATTTTTTGTATACATATGACTGATGTCGGAACAACCACATTACAACGAACATCAATTTTCGATAACTAAAGTTCAGTCGCAGTCGAGACCTCGATGTACGAAAGAACATAGGAAACCCTTCGAACTAAGCCATGGGCCAACTTGGCCTGAAGAGCTAAAATTTATTAAAAGAAAAATACATATGACAGTTGGCTTAAGTTCTTATGCCAATGCAATCTTGTATAGGTGTAAACCGAGATCCAAAAGCAAAATATGCCAGGTGGTCATCCTGGATAAGCCCAAAGCTTGACATCGGCTCGGAACAGACACATTATGGTTCTCGGCAACACTTTCACGAACACCCGCGATATTTTTTTCATTATAGCCACTACGAAGTCGTGACGATGGCTTTTGGTCATGAAGATTAAACTCACGTTCAATCTCGTCAATTATACAGCGGACGGCTTGATAAGAAGGAGCATAATGATGATCGTGTTTTGAACGAAATTATCTTTGAGTAGCAAAAAAACTTCTCGAATTGTAATAAAACGTTTGGACAATTTCCAAACGTTGTGGTAATGTTGGTGAAATAGAGAACAACTGACTGCAAATGTCAAGAATTGGATATCAAATATGGCCGCCATTAGCTGTCAAAATCCTATCGTCCTTATTGGGAAGCACTTTATTTTAAACAAACATTTTTGCAATTGCTTACAGAAACGTAAAAGTAAACAAGCAAAACATATATCAATTTTTAAATTCAAGATATTCAGCGAATATATTTTCGACTTGATTCAAATATGTAAAATATGTTGCACTTTTTTGTTTCTCAGTATATTTAAAACTGAAAGATTTATATGACGTCGTTACATAATATCCGCTTTTTAACATTGGATCGGTGTTCTCAATATTTTTGGTTGTAATAATGTGTTGCAAGAGTACATAAGGAAATAAATATAAATAAAAAAAAAGAAAATAATGCTCCGGTTTTTTAATGAATTAATGCATCTTATCACATATAGAACCGTAATATTAAAACAGATGGAAAATATATATTTTTAAAAAATGTCTCTAGCAACTTAAGCAATTGAAATGGCCGAAGTTACGCTTGTCGCACATAGTGAGGTAATAACTTTCGTCATGTATCAACAAACTGTTAAAAACTGTACAATGATACATGATCTCAGCTACAACGATTACGTTAGAATAGTATTCAATTTCAGTTACCGGGTAATGAAAAAATAAATTATAACTGCCATTCTAAATAAGTATAAAATAAGTTTAATTACAAGTCGTCGATAGTATTGTTTGATGGTTCTTTGGTAGTGAAGAATGTTTAAAAAGCTTTACAAAAAATTAATCCTTCAATAAAAATTACATTTAACAAGAAGATGCTTACACTTCCCTGTTTTCATCAAAGTTAGGTTTAATTCGTTCACTGCAAATATTTCTTCATGGCATTGTGTCTTGTGGGTTTTTAGAAAATGGAATATGTTTATACAACACGCAGCAATAACGAAATAATTTAATTTTAATATATCGATAAATACCTATGTTTGGTTTGATACAAGTTTGTTTTAGATTAAACATGAACATTCGATTAAAATGAAAGTATCTTAGCGTTCATATTGCCTATCTAGAAAACTATTTTTATATTATCATACATACCGATGGTATTAAAAATCGAAACTATATATCAAAGCGACATTTTTTCTTTTCTCTTTTATAAAGGCGAATCTCAATTTAAAATTGAAATGTATTCCAAGAATTTACCATTATATAGAACTGCGAAAGGGAAAAACTAGCTACAATGCGGAGAATCGACCGTTCATCATGAAGTAGTCAATGTCAGCTGTCTTATTTTGCATTCACGATGATAAAATATAGATGAGCCGCTTAAGACAAATATAATATCAGTTATTTAGGTCTAGTTCGAATGTGGATTCCTTATAAAATATTTTATCATCAGTTCACAGTTATGTCATAGTTATGTATATATATATATATATATATATATATATATATATATATATATATATATATATATATATATATATATATATATATATTTTGATTTCGTTGGACCGCGTCCAATAAGACAATAGTAGTCGGGAGTTATGCACCCCTACCAATCTCATGTAGAACACATAACAGCCTGCGTCTCTGCTAAAATGGGCATTCTATTAGTTGCTTTACCTGGACCGAGCCCCACCCCTCCGCTACACTGGAGGGCATATGCTTCGTCTAGGTTGGTTAGGCTTATCGGGGTACCGACATATGCTCGTCAAGAATAGGAAGACCCTATCCACAATCAAATAACCCACACTTTTGTCGACTTCTCGTCGGATGGTTTATATATACAGTTTTTGATTTCTTTGGACTGCGTCCAATGAAAGTGTGGGTTGTTTGATTGCGGATAGGGTCTCCCTATTCGTGACAAGAGAGCATATGATGGTACCCTGATGAGTCTAACAACCAACAGACAAAACATATGCCCTCCAATGTAGGGGATGGGTGGGGCTCAGTCCCGGTCAAGCAACTAACAGAATGCTCATTTTGGAGGAGACGCCGGTTGTTGTGTTAGAATTACTCGGTTCTCGGGTTTAAGATTTATACAATCTCGACGTTTCAGCTTTCACTTTGATGCCATTGTCAAGAGAATCTTGCTGTTTTGCTCCGGCGTCTCAAGGAATTTCAAATTCATGGAAACCCCTTATTTCCAAATTACCCATCCGAAACCCTTCCAATCAAACGTCTTCTCTCACCCCCACTCGTCAACATAGCAGTCGAGCGCCCGACCCCTCACTCTAGCACCCCACTCACAACGTTACTTATTAATGAAGAGGTCGTCCTTTTTAATTGTGTGCACGGGGAAAGTAGACAGATTGAGACCCCGGAGTAAAGCGATTAAATTATTTTGACAATGGCGTCAAACTAGAAGCCGAAACGTTGAGATTTGACAGATCTTAATCGTGCGTTTACCCGGGTTTATATATATATATATATATATATATATATATATATATATATATATATATATATATATATACCGTGTGTCCCAGCCAAATGGAATAAATTCGTTAATAAATAAATTGGAGCGTGTTCGAAAAAACGCTCGAATACGTCGATTGGTATTTTTAGATGCGCATTTTTTTCAACAGAATTTTTTTATACAGGGTGTGTCATGTAACAGGGGCAAATACCAACTTTCTTATTTTAAATACAACACCCTGTATATTATTTAATTTTTGGATTCTTCAGGAAATTCTAGACATATTTCATGTAAAATATCCTAGACTTATCTTCAACTGTTTCGGAAATATTAAGTAATTCTTCGAACATTATCAGCAAATAGGCAAAGATAAAAAATCAGGTTTTCAAAGGTAGGTATTTGTTGTATGAAACTTTTAAATGAGTTTTCTTTGACGTGTGTGATTCATTTGGTTTAAACATGGTGTATTTATCAGAGAGTTATAAAATAACTATCTTAATGATGATAGGTTATGGAGATAGGACACGAACTCAAGCCGAAGTTGTTCGTCTCCTTAGGGAAAAATATCCTGACTTACCACCCATATCCCAAGGTACAGTAAGTAAAGTTGAAAAACAATTTAGGGAACTGGAATACGTGAGATAAATTAAGAAATAAGCATTGTCGTTGACCGATAACAAAAAATTGGATATAATACTTGCATCATTCCAAGACAATCCGCATACCTCAACTCGACAAGTTGCCTTGGAAAACAATGTTGGTCGCTCTTCGGTTGCCAGAATATTGAAAGAGAATAAAATGCATCCGTATAAGCTACAGCCTACTCAAGAGGTTAGTGAAGACGACTTCGACAGGAGAATGGAGTTTTGCGAACAAATAATGCACAGAATAGACAACCTTCTGAGAGTGGAAAACATTTTATTTTCTGATGAATCTACTTTTACTCTTCATGGGCATGTCAATCGCCAGAACTCTCGTTATTGGTCGAGAGAAAATCCTCACTGGATGCGGGAAATTCACACACAAAGACCTGAAAAGATTAATGTCTGGGCAGGTATTATACGAGATCAAATAATTTGTCCAATATTTTTCGATCAAAATTTAAATGGGGTAAATTACTTAGACTTTCTCCAAAATCAGCTCATTCCAAATCTTATAAATTAGTACCCTAATAAAAAAAATCCTCAATTGCTAGCCGACACAATTTGGTTCCAACAATATGGAGCACCCTCCCATTATCAAGTTAATGTGCGGCAGTACCTCGATAATGTGTTTCCAAATCGATGGATTGGGAGGAGAGGGCTACTAGAATGGCCACCAAGATCCCCGGACCTCACTCCGTTGGATTTTTTTTATGGGGATATCTCAAAAGCGTCGTATACAAAACCAAGCCACAAGATCTCAATGATTTAAGAGGACGCATTACCGACAGCATTAGGTCAATTACGCAACAAACATTAAATAATGTCAGGAATCAGTTTTACTTGAGGTTGGGGTGTTGCCAGGACGTCCAGGGTTCACAATTCGAGCATTTGTTCCATTAAATGTTTTAAATAAAAAATTTATACAAAAACTGAATAGTCTTGAAATTTCCACAATTTTGTTTACAGTGTTAAAAAAAAGTGTAGTTGCGCATTTTTTCCAACAAAAACCTTTTATACAGGGTGTGTCATGTAACAGAGGCCAATACCATCATACCATCTTTTTTTAATTTTTGCAATAAATCTGAAAACACTTAATATTTCCGAAACAGTTGAAAATAAGTCTGGGATATTTTACATGGAATATGTCTAGAATTTCCTGAAGAATCCAAAAATTAAATAATATACAGGGTGTTGTATTTAAAATAAGAAAGTTGGTATTGGCCACTGTTACATGACACACCCTGTATAAAAAAAATTGTATTGAAAAAAATGCGCATCTAAAAATACCAATCGACGTGTTCGAGCGTTTTTTCGAACACGCCCCCATTTATTTATACACGGTATATATAAACACGGTATATATATATATATATATATATATATATATATATATATATATATATATATATATATATATATATATATATATTTAAAACACATCCGATCTTCAATTGAAGTTAAACGTTTCACCAAAAGGAATAGATGGATAATAATATTAATTAATTAATAATTTCGTGTCAAAGAATAGACTAGTTCCTATGTCGTACGTTGAATAACGGTTTTGTATTAGATCATCGGAAATATGTTTAAACTCCTTTGTTGGAATCGTCGATCAGTCGGAAAAACCGAGGAACCAATGTGTTGACAACCCCTTTAGTTGTGAAGTGGTGGCACTTTGAATTCAGGTTTCCGGTTTTTCGTTTCGTTTCTATAAACTGGTTTCCGATAGATTATATGTTGTAGGCGTTTATCTTGGTCCAGTCTATTCTTTAATATACATTGAAAATTCCAAATGTGATCGAACACAGATCAAAAGAAGCTTGGTGATTTTGGTGAGATAAATGTATTGAGACTTTTTTCGGCTCGCTCAAGAGATTATTCATGGAGAAACCGCTATCAACCAGATATTGCTGCAGGGATCGGAAGAGATAAATTAAAATCCGAAAGGGCCTTTTGAATACACCAAGTTCCATAAAATCTCCCAGCCCAACTCCGTGATCAGATGCCTTCCCTTTTTCGGTTGACAGTATAAAAACTTTTTTCCTCCAGGGTATCACTAACACGAATCATTTCCTGCTGACAACAGTCAACAGTAATCGTTTGACCAAATTGGAGCAACTCATGATGCACGATGTCGAGATGAGTGCCCCATATACAAATTAACAACTTTTTGACGTGAATATTTGGTTTTGTGGCACTGGTTAATGACGCACCAGGCACCCACGATTCTCACCACTTTGGATTATCATGGAAGATGCACTTTTCGTCACAAGTCACAATCTAATGCATGAAGTTATTTTCATTAAACCTGCAAAAACAATGACGCAACCCCAACGAACTCGAGCAGTATATGATAAAGATTTTCTTCCAATAGTTCATATTCCACTTTTTTACTCTCCCAAGCATTTTGTATTATTTAAGTCATTTCTAGATCGAACCTTCGTGGAACCACTTCCATAAACAGTATTATCTCCCAAAATCGAACAAAAGACACTTCCTCAACTGTTACTTTTCGTTTTGAAGCTAAAAGATCGTACTTTAAAATAATTATACGGCGGGTAAATAATCTGATTCGAATAGGTTCTGCAGTCGCTGAAATACAATGTCAAATTATTTGTCATATAAAAAATTATATAATAGCGTTGCTCTTTAACTAATAATAAATAAAAACGGAATAATAAATAAAAACAAATATTTATCATTGAAAATGATTTTATTCTTTTTCAATATATTCTCCGCGATGATCGGTACAGTTTTACATACGTTTGAACCAAATTTTCATGGCAGTTTTGCCATTCTGATTGAGGAATTCCCAAAACATGCATTTTAAACGCATTTTTGAAACACGCATTTTAAACGTCGAAAATCGTTGACCACATAGTTTACTCTTCACAAAAAAACAGGAACGAAAAGAAATCATTTGGTGCCAAATCAAGACTTTATGGCGGATGACCGATCAATTCGATGTGTTGACCGGTTAAATATGGAGTTCTGATGTGTGAGAGCTCGCGTTGTGATAGTGAAGAATGATCATGCATCGCTGGTTGCTTTTCTTAGTTCTTTAAAAACTTCTGACAAACAAATGGTTCTGTACCATTCAGAACTGACCATTCTACGATTCTCTGATGGCACTGTAACCGCATACCCATTTATCCCAAAATACTTTTTAGGACCATTTGCTTCGATGTGCTTCTTGCGCGGACAACTTTTGTTAAGTTTGGCTCATTTTGAAAGATATATTACATACATACAGTTGACTGCTGTTTACTTTCGGGTCATACGCATAGATCTAAGATTCATTACCTGTGTAGATGTTATACACGGTTTTTGACGCACCACGATTATATTTTGTCAGCATTTTCTTGCATCAATCGACACGAGCCTTTTTTTGAGCGATTATCAAATATATGCAGAATCCAACGCGCACAATTTTTTTCACGGCTAAACGTTCATGTAAAATCTTGTGTATGCTTGTCATACTACTAATGCCCAGGGATGCCTCAATCTCACGGTATGTCACAAGACGATCTTGCTTAATTAGTTCGCGCACAGTGTAGATGTTTTCTAGTACAATCACCGATTTTGGACGATCTTCTTTAAATTTGTCCCTGAGCAAACGACGGCCACGATTTTAAGTCACTAAACCAGTGATATACAGTGGTTTTCTATGGGACTTCATAGCCAAAAGTCAAAGCGAGTTGATAGATGCACTGTTGAGATAATCCATGTTGAAAGTCGAATTAAATCATTGCACGAAAATTCCATTTTTTGACTGAGATGAAATTTTCAAGTCACTAAACAACACAAATAGCTTCCATATGACAAAACGTTCTGTGTATTTATACAATGTATATGTCAGATGCCGCCTAGTAACACCATTGTTACCAATTCCGGATACATAAATAGCAACCCTCGTCTTACCTTTGAAAAGAGCTAAATTTTATTTAAAACTAGCTGACCCAACAGACGCCCTCTCCAAATTTCAATAAATCTGTTTGTTATCGTTTTTTCCCTAAAAACATTTCCAAGACCAAAACGCACAAAACAAAAAAGAATTAGGCATATCCATCGTTCGAATTGTGAAATCTGAAATCACTTTCAGTTTTTCCAGAATTTTCCAATTTTCAAAATTCCAAAAGATGCATTTACCAACGAACAGTATTTCACTTTTATTTATAAGATGGGTATATTTACTTTTATTTTATTATAGTTTTTAATAGTTATTTGAATTGTTAGAGTTTGAATTGAGTTTTAGTTAAATTACAAATACATTGCTCTTTAGCCCTCATTACAATATAGGGACTAAAGTGATATTAAAAAAAACATGAAACAGAATCCATTGAATAAAAACACCATCTAATATAATCAAAATATTATCTCACTAACCCTAACATTAAACTGACACTAAAGAAGAGGTATATTCGTTAATAATAGTGATGTTACTTTTTTTGGTTTCTATTTACTTTCCTTAAATAACCTGTTAAACAATTAAGAAAGTATGTTCGACTCCATTATTTCACACCTCTCGACCGAATCAAGCGTCGAGTGGTCGGTACATTAAAATCATAAGTCAAAACGTTGAATGACGGCACTCGAAATCGATGATCGTGATTCTGAAGCGAATCAAAAATTACTGTTACGGAACGTTTGTTCTTCGCTAGGTCGATCTGATGCTCAAACAGATCCTAATAGATTTTTTGAATTATTTTTTTTTTCGATTGCGTAACATATCGTAATGGTGCGGTATTTCTCTTAGGAAATTAAGTTAATGTTGTTACGCATTAATGAAGAAATTTTCGGACGCATCCCATCATTAAAGACAGACGATTTATTTTGATTTGATTGATTTTGTGATCAATGTTGCGTAAAAAATATTTTTTAGTGGAGAAATAACTGTGATAAGTCCAAAACTAGTTTTAGAAATGATAAAAGTTTAAAATATTATGTGAATAATATTTCAAAACACATGGTGTAGAATCATATAAAAATAGTCAATTTGTAATATAATTAACGGACTAAGTAAGTTTACTTACTTACTACATAAGTTTTTTCTTCGCCTGTGATTTTTAGCTGTATGTAACATGGAGATTAACAAACTATAATTCAGACATTATTCTGTCACTTTAGGTGTTCGTTCAACGATGGTACAATCGCGGTATTACTTGTGTTAACTAACGTACTTGCAATATCGTTAACAGACCTGCTAATTTAAATTATTTATACATCTATACATCAATACATTGAATGTACTTTGCAAAAAGGACATCATCTTCAACCAGGAAATAAATATTCAACTTGACATTCGCAAGACGACGAACATGACATAAAAGCATTTTCGAATCTGAAAAAACAGTGATGCTTTTCAGAAGGAAGATCTTAATTTTTAAATCAAATGCCGAGCAATTAGCATCACATATAATTAATTTATTACTGGAGACCTAAAATTATAACAAAAAAATGGAAATTGACTTTACGAATACGAATGCGTATATATCGAGTGACGCAAGTATCATGCTGACATTCTCTTACTAGTACTGTATTCAGAAAGTTTCAGAATATTTGAGAGAAAAAGAAAACATAAAATCCCAATAATTCAAACAGTTAACATGAGATTAATTTTAATACAACCATTTTTTCATGAAAATGAGAATGGTGAAACGATAAATGTTAATGACCAACGCTAACCCAATATGTTGAGAAACTTTTTATGCCTCCAATTGGATAATATGCACCTTAGCAATATATCCGCTCAACCTAATGATGCCATGAATCATACGGCGAGGGAAACTTTGGATTTGTTACGGATATGTTTTCCTGGCCACGTCATTTCTTGAAAAGGTTATATTCAGTGTTCAGTGGCCTGCAAGATTACATGATCTAAAGCCCTAGACTTTTTCGTGTACAGCTTCCTCAAGGACAAAGTCTATTCTAACAATCCGCAGACGATTATTGTCCTGAAGCAAAACACGCGTCAAGTTATTGGTGAAATTGAACCGAAATTGTGCCAAATTATTACTGATTTTACGCAGAGAATGACCATTCTGTAGAAACAGTCGAGAGGGGCATTTGGACTATAATATTTTTAAAACAAAATTACCATGTCTCTACTTTTTGATTAAATAAACAAACATGTTATATTTTTTCAAAAATTGATACTTTTATTTATAAAGAAAAAGCATTTTAAACACTTTAAATCATTATAAAACGATATTATAAAGGCATATGCAAAAAAATGTAAAAACATGCACATGTAAAAAAATATATTTTTCGATTGAAAACGATAAAAATAATTATAAATGATTGGATTATCATATTTTCTAAGCGGCACGGGAAAAATTTAAACAACAAAAAATGCAAACAAGCAATAGTTGATTAATTCCAACGATAGCGAAAGTAAATTGCGAAGTTCCCGGGATGCGCCTTAATCGTTTTACAAAATAACTACCGCAAATTTCCATTCTCCGCCTTATAATCATAAATTCCTTGCATAAAATCTGATAAAATAGCATTTAAAACATCCCGACGATATGCAATATGATTGCAACCGATCTCATTTGGTACGGATCGAGAACAATAATACCTGGGGATGTGTGGGAATCGACGTCCTTCACCAGGAGTCACCATATATGGAGCGGCGAAACAAGCTGGTCAACGGCTTGCGCAACGACCATTCGCTATTATGAGAAGTTCTTTTTGTATCGAAACAACCATATGACTGTTTAATTATCAACAAATAGGTCAATCTAAAGTTATATTACATTTATCCATATAAAGTCAATGAATAGGAAATTAATAGTTATTTTCATTATGTTATTGTCTGTAATGGTTATTATATCAATAGTATCCACTTTTTAGTACTTCGTGTAATAAAATAGACAATATTTTAGTTAATTGTTACTCGAATTATTGTTATTTCTAAGAAAAATATTAATGGGGTTTTTCTAAAAATAATGCTCTTTCTTTACTCTCTTTTTTGTCCTGCTCTGAGGGGCGTCCTTGAAGTCAGTAGGATGCTGACCATGCATGGTTTCCGTCCGATGCGTTTCCATTTAGCTTTTTATATGGTTAAGTGCTGAGTCTTCCTCAATATATTTTATCTATCTATCCTTTGTTGCTCCCCGTTATATTTCCAAGCTTACAGCTGTATTTAGCAGGCGAAGTTTGTGTGGGAGGCGAATAGTGTCCATTCAGCATACGTTTTTGTGTAATTTTTCTACTGTTGAGTGATGATCACACATTTTCGGATTGTCACACTTTGGTAGTGGTCACGCAGAGGTATGCCCAAGAGTTGACCAGGACATCTCTTTTGCAAAAACTCAAGATGGTCTTAGTCCGATTTTAACAGTGACAATATTTTTGATCCGTATAGTAGTACTATCAAAAACAATGTCTGGAAAATGCAAATTTTTGCTCCCTTCGAGATGTTGACCTCTTGCATAGGCTCCATTTGATTAAGGCAAAGGTAGCTGCTGTTTGACCAATCCTGTTCTTGACCTAGGTATTTGAATTCCTGTATTTGGTTAATTTTGATCTGATCAAGTTAGACATTGGACTATGATCTGTCTGTGGTCATAATTTCGTTTTATTCTGCATTTATTTTTAATACTTCAAACTGGACAGTGAACAACATCATTAAGAATAGAACTGACTTCTGTATCAGTATCTGCAATAATTACACTATGTTCGCCAAACAAGAGATTTGAAATGAAATAGTTGGAGCCATACTGAACTCGTTGTCTATTGGAGAAAGAAAGGATGAAACAATGTCCCTCTTGGCGGATTCAAATGCTGATTTCAGGCCTATAAGACCAATTTGGTTTGCGGTTTATACATGATTATTTTTCCATTAGTTGGCGAATTGAAAAAAATTGGTCTGTGCAGCCTATGTAGGGTCTATAGCCCGCCTGGGTTTGTAGCCATAGTTGTATGGTTTTCAAAACTACTTTACTTACAATGGACAGCAGACTGATTCCATGATAGTTTTTGCAAACAGCGCCATTTCCCTTTTTAAGAATTGGCACGATTACATATTTCTTCCTGCAGATGGTATGAATTCTGTTAGCAAAATTTGGGTGTGAAGTTATTTTTCAAAAACCTGTCCCTCTGCTTTTATCATTAGCACACCAATACGTCAATATTTATTTAAAAATGAGCTGAAGTTTAACCTCCCATCCAAATGATAATCGCAGTAAGTTTCGCCACATTTCGACCTCCGAGTCGTCAAACTAAAAAAGATGGCATCGGATCAATTAGGTCAAAGACATAACTAACCAAAAAATTTTTAATTATTCTAAGAAGTAGTCGTCAAAATACTATTGAAAAGGTTATTAAAATTTGCCTTAAATGACCAAAAATTTATTTGAGATAACACAACTTAGTAAGATTCTACTTCGATGCGTGAAACTGTACTTCTTCGAAAGAACAATGCCTTTCATCATTCTTTCGAGTAAGTATTATAATCTTTAAGTATTCCTTTTATCCGCCCGATCTAACTCCCTCTAACCAATTTTTGTTCCCTAAAATCATTTTAGTTCGTATTCTTCGTAAATTATCATAACCCCCATAAGTAAACCAATACTTAATTAGACGTAATTAAGATATATTAAAGTGAAAAGTAATAAACATTGTTTTAATTCAACAACAACAGCGTTTTAATTCCATTGTTCAATGCAGAATGTTTATAATGAAAACAATTTCGTGTCTGTTAATCTCAAACAACAAAAAATATAACGCTGCCTACCGCTCATTGTTCAAGATCAGCCACTAAGACAAACCACGAAACAGTAATAAAATAAATCGTTAATCGCTTCAAAAAGCGTCTTTTTCTATCCAAGTTGCTTTGTTCGGCTCCCAATTAAAAGCTTTCCGACTCTATCCGACGTCACAAGGAGAGGTCAAGGAGGTTTCGCCATCGACATAACCGTATTTCACTTATTAAGCCCACTTCCTCGTCGCAAACAGTCGTTCTGAACGAACTCAGTACAGAGGAAGTTATAAATAAATATTCAGAATTAATGGTGAGGGACCGTATAAAAGCCGTAAGGAATCTCATAATTTTTCATTGCTAAATCGTGGACATAACTTGATATATTGCATATGATTTAAACTGAAAAACTGACATCACCAAAATGACATTACCAATCACCGGTAAATCTCCAAAACTAGGGCAAGAAATGTTCTCATATCTGGAAATGACTTTCGTAAATTTAAAGAACGATTCTTCACACCATTTGATAGAAAAAAGTACCTTATAATACGTGTTTTGACCCGTGTTATAAGGTACTAAGGTTAACCACAAAATGATTAAATCATCAATTGAAAAACGCATAACTTTTCGATTGTTCATTAGGAATATACAAATATACGTTATTAGGATTATTTACGAATTATCATTTTAAGCAAATACGTGTAAAAAAAACTGGTGAAGATTGTTCAACGCATATAATAATATTAAATCACATCATATATCCACCATATTGGAAGTGCCAACGTAGCATTGACTAACTGAAATGCTCCTTGTGACAAAGAGGGTGGGCAACAAAAATTATTTCAGTTTGTACATTAAAATTCCATTTAAAAACAAAATTATATTCTGTACACGAATATTCCAACATGCGTAGAGAAGCTGCTGCCAGCCAAATTAGAAATATACCAGGACTTTTTTAACGTGTTTGGAAAAATAGATTTAAACGGTACATAGATTCAAATAGTGGATATTTTTAATATTTAATTTAATAAAACAATCAATCATGTGTTTCTTAATGTGACGTGAATAGTTTAAAACATGTTATGGTGTGAAAAATCAATGCTAGTAACTTCAACTTTGACATTAAATAACAATAATATATAAGTTTTCCCTTTTTGTAACAAAACAAACCAAATGTATACTGAAACATATGGAATAAATGGTTATGGCTTCGAATAGAGAGTGCAAGTTGCACTGTTCACTCGAAGCAGATAACACTTGAAGCTGCCAAATGATATTTTAATAAACCCCTCGTGACCCTTTACAAATCGATCTAACGAATGTAAATACAGTTGTCTATAGATTTCGCGTAATTGAACAGAAGCTAAAAAAGCTTGCGTTATTTGGTGCAAGCAAATACTTACACAATTAAGCCGAGGGCTCTATAGTTGACGTACAATATAGTTATAGGCAATAACACTTCGATATATTCGTATAAACCCTAAATAACAGTCTAAGTAAAAGTATCAGTTTTTCTATAAACATAACTCTATAGTTTTTTGGTTTCGTTTTTCCCGATTATGTGGTTATCGATAATTGAAAGACTGTCAATGCTGTCATGTCATAAAAAGAAATTGCACTCTTCATTATGACTCTCTATAGATAGTAGCTTCAAAATCGACTTTTTGATAGAAGAACGTCGAATTGACATATAATCCACTATATAGCCCTATTTATCACCTTAGGATTTTTGTGCTTGAATACCAGAAAGCAATCATCGATTTTTTACTACTGATCAGACCGTTGAAGCTAATGTAAATGGAATTTCTTCGATTCCTCTATTAAATACTATACATATTCCAAAAAATTGTTCCACCGAAAGCAAAACGAGAGTATTTGAAAAGCTACGAAAAGGATATTTTCCATCAATTTGGATTTCTTCTTTTTGTTTATCATTTGGAAATTAATTCAAAGTGTTTCAATACAATTAAATCTAGTAAAACATAAAGTACAGACAGATCATATTTATACAAACTACTATGACACTTATTATTAATTAAACAATTGCAACTTCTATTACATTCAATATTAAAATACTACATTCAGTATTAAAGTATTAAAAATATTCAGCAAAAACTTGTATCGATCTTTCAATAATTTGTTGACCTAGCTCCAAAATTGGAGAAAATTATATAACAGTAGTACTCAAACAACAAGATAAAGTAAATATATCAAATTAATTACTTTTTTTAAATAATACTCACTTTTTCAATTTTATAAATACGGCAAAATATATAAAATATGTATTTATTTGCAAACGAGTTACAATATTTCAGAAATATTGTATGAACAACAAATGTGTTGGTAGGCGCCATCTGACATATACATCGTAAAGTCTGACATTTTTACTGTATACATACTCAGAACGTTTTATCATACGGACGCTATTTATGTTGTTTAGTGACTTGAACATTTCATCTCAGTCAAAAAAAGGAATTAACTGATGAGAATTTTCGTGCGATGATTTACTACGACGTTCGATCGCAACAACAATGCATCTATCAACTCACTTCGACTTTTGACGATAAAGCACCATCTAACACCACTGTATATCACTGGTTCACACTGTGAATTCAATCATCGCCGTTGTTGAATTAAAAGGTCATCCAAAATCGGTTGTTGTGCACGAAAACATCGATACTATAAAACTGATAGAGCAAGATCGTCATATCACATACCGTGAGATTGAGGCATCCCTGGGCATTAATATGACAAGCATATACAAGATTTTACATGAACATTTACGTGAAAATGATTTTTGAGCGTTGTATTTGTTACAGATTTGTTGAGCGAATCCGTATAATTTGACAATCGCTCAAAAAAAGGCTCGTGTCAATTGGTGCAAAAAACTGCTCAAAAAATAAAATCGTGGTGCGTCAAAAGCCGTGTATAACATCTACACAGGTGACGAATCTTGGATCTATGCATATGAGTCCAAAAGTAAACAGCATTCGACTGTAAGGGTCTTTCAAAATGAGCAAAACCCAACAAAAGTTGTTCGAGCAGAAGCACTTCGAAGCAAATGGTCGCCTGTTTTTTGGGATAAATGGGTATGTGACTACATTGCCACTAGAAAATCGTAGAACAATCAATTTTGAATGGTACACAAGCATTTGTTAGTCAGAAGTATTTGAAGTAATAGGAAAAAACAACCAGTGACGCAGGATTATTCTTCGCCATGACAACGCGAGCTCTCAGACATCGGACCGCACAATTCAATATTTAACCAGTCAAAACTTCGAATTGATAGGTCATCCGCCATACAATCCTGATTTGGCACTGATTTCTTTTTGTTCTCGTCCATGAATAATAAACTACTTAGTTAACGATTTTCGACGTCAGAAGAAGCAGCTGATGCGTGCAAAATGCATGTTTTGGTGATACCTCAATCGGAATGAAAATTGGTTCAAAGATATGTAAAAGTATATCGATCATCGCGGAGAATATTTGGAAAAACAATAAAACAATTTTTAATGATAAATATTTGTTTGTTTTTATTATTCCGGATACATAAATGGAAACCCTCGTATAACAATTATCCAGAAAAATAAAAGATACGATCTAATATATATAATATATATAAAGAGAGATAAGATCTAATATAATATATCTCTGAAAATTTCTTAAAAAAACTCATGATTTAATGCAACAAATATTTAGAATATTACAAGTAACGCAACAAGATATTTCTTTCTATCCCCATAAAATATATTTTTCCATAAATCTAAAGAACTATAGCCACTTAAAAAGATTGCTACAAAAACGTCCATAACAATGGATACTAAAATTCAACATCTATCTCCTATACAATCCTAACAATAGAATGCTAACATGAAACAGGAAATATTTAAGCCATCGAGCAACTGCATCTATCAAAGAGAAATAAAGATTCACTTATAGAACTGCAAGGCGATTGACGGCCGTAAAAATAAATCAAAGTTGTGAAAGGAAGAGAACATTGAACTTTCCGTTTTGATTAGATTACTTTCGTACATACGTTAATTAACAAAAAAAATAATAATGAGTATAGTTGAATAGATATTTAACAATACTCTATTATATGAAAAAGTATTTATACAGTAAACAATAAAATAAAATTTGATAATTTTTCTAATCTATTGTAGATTATAATCTACTTTGATAGTTAGATGATTTAGGTCATAGTTGTACCATCATGACTACCATAACTTGGTCAAAGCCTACTAGAAAGAAAATACAACAAAAATAGTATGTCAGAATGTCTTAGGAATTGTAACCATTTTTAAAATGGCTTCTTAAAGGACATAACAGCATGTACAATTTGTTCAACTCTTCAGTAATCCAGGGAATTTTTCATCAAACATCATCACCGAGGTGTGAAATATAGTAGTGAGACTGACGGTATAGCGTTCGATCTGGCAACATTGTTGGCTTCCGCTATGGAGGACAGGCATACCAACATCTTATGCGTCTTCGGCGCGAGTTTGAACTCCCTAGAGTAAAAATTCACCCGTTTTTGTAAACGGTATTTTCCTAGTGCGTTCTGAAAATGAATGACAATTTCAAGCAACGCTGCGCTATCTAGTTTTGTGTCAGACTTGGGTACAGTACAAAGGAAATTTGTGCAAAAGTTCAACAGACCTATTGACCTAAGGTATTCTCAGTAGGCCAAGACTAGATTGAAATGAATCTCGCAGCGAAAGGCCTTCAACTGTAAGAAGTGATGAAAATGTCCACAGAATCGGGGGATCTCATCGTCGGTTGGCAGTCAGAATCACCGAGAAAGAGTTGAATTTAACTTATACAATCAGATTTCGACCATTATCACTGTTTCCATAGCACTATTAAAGTTTTGCAAATGTTTCCCAGTTTTCCAAGTTGCAAAGTTCCAAAGTTTCTAAGTTATCCAGTTTTGTTTCAGATTGTGCACAAGTTGTTTCACACTGTGTGTAATAATTGCAACATACCACCAAGTGACTCTAGAGAATTTAAACGCGTACTGAAAACGCACAAGATGTCGACTTGCCCCTCATCCAAAGAGGAACGCAAAAGCGTTGTCATAACGAATACAAGGCCACCAGTCTCTTTATTTCATCATCATCATTATCATCATCCCTGTATCACTGCAGGATGAAGGCCTCTTCAGCATGCTTCCAACTTTTACGGTCCTGGGCCTTCCTCTATCACTCGTGTCCAACATACTTAACAATGTCATCAGTCCATCGTGCTTTCGGTCTTCTTCGCAGACGTTTGCGATCAAGCAGTATCCACTCCAGGATTGCATTGGTCCATCCGTCGTTTCAGCGCATCGCGATATCGCCTGCCCATCTCCATTTCAATTGCTGTACTTTTCTATGCTACCGGAAGTTTCACTTCCGTATGTCGTAACAGGAAGGACGCACTGATCAAAGACTTATTTTCAGACAAAATGGGAGTTTGCTCTTAAATACTATGTTGAACCTGCTAAATGCCTGCCAACCACGTTTAACACGCCTTTCCACCTCCCGGATGATATCTACCTCCATTGACATCCTCTGCCCAAAATATATAAAGTGGCCCAAACTCTCCAAATCCCTCCCTAAAACTGAAATTCTTCTATCCTCTCTAAAAGTATTGAACATAGCCTGACTCTTTTTCAGGTTTATTTTTGAGCCAAATGGTTCGCCAAATGCAGCTATGCAGCTCTTGGATACATCTTTGCAGCTCCTCTGGGTCTTGTGAAAGGAGAACGATATCATCTACAAATCTAAGAAGATTTAAATTTGTAGCATTGATCTTTATACTATCCTGTTCATAATCCAGATTACGGAATACTTATTTGTCACTTCATCCACTAGGATATCTGACATTTGTTCTTCCGTGGATATTATTGTCTTTGATTGGTGCGGATTCTCATATAACTATGAAATTTTTTTTCTGACAACCTCTAACTTTTCCGTACGCGCCACTGCACACTGAACCATCCTCATGCATTAGGGCATAAATTTGCGTTCTTTTCTTTGTTAGCTTCTGTTTAGTGTTATTAATTCCCCTGTTTTCTTCCAGAGTTTTTTGCGCTAGCTGCATTTTGAACCAGCGCGTCTCCACTCTAATACGTTTCCTTATAGTCTTGCAGGGCTCATCGTATTCGACCGTGCCAAAACGACTCCCTGCATTCCTCATTGTCCATAGTTTTTTCATTAATAATAATCCTGTGTGACCATTGATGGTCTCACTGGAGATTTTTGTTTGTTGGGAACATTATTCTTTTGGTACTATTAAAGCAACCGATTCAAGCACACTGTTGATGATGTCTTCATATTGGACTGTTATTTCCATCTCCTCCGGGTCTTGTAACATAGCAAAGCGGTTCGACAATTTCAATTTCCCAGAATTGAATATGTCGAATTATATGCCAGAAAAAGACGTTGTGTGAGGAAGTTTCATAACCTTCTTTCATTTGAAGGAAACGGCTGCTAATTGTTAGTTGAAGCTTATGGTGAACATGCTTTAACCCAAAAATACTTGTGAACTATGGTTTAAACGCTTTAAAAGTGGTGATTTTGATAAAAAAAAAAGGAGCGTCCAAGACAGCTGAAAAAATTTGAAGATCCAGATTTGCAAACATTTTTTTTGCTGTTTTATTGTTGTTTTACTGTGTTTTACTGTGTTTTACTGTGTTTTAATGTGTTTTACTGTGTTTTACTGTGTTTTACTGTGTTTTACTGTGTTTTACTGTGTTTTACTGTGTTTTACTGTTTTACTGTGTTTTACTGTGTTTTACTGTGTTTTACTGTGTTTTACTGTGTTTTACTGTGTTTTACTGTGTTTTACTGTGTTTTACTGTGTTTTACTGTGTTTTACTGTGTTTTACTGTGTTTTACTGTGTTTTACTGTGTTTTACTGTGTTTTACTGTGTTTTACTGTGTTTTACTGTGTTTTACTGTGTTTTACTGTGTTTTACTGTGTTTTACTGTGTATTTGGTGGGATAGTAGCGGAGCTGTGTATTACGAAATGCTAAAACGATTACTGGTGATCGATAATGACAACAATTGGTAAAATTACACCAGGCATTGAAGAAAAAATGACCCAAATATGCCCAAAGACACGATAAAGTTATTTATCAACATGAAAATGCTCTAAAACTGCTAAAAAAAGCTATTGGAAAATGTTAAATGGGACGTCCTACCCCACCCACCATATTCACCGCCCCTTCGGACTACCATTTATTTCAATTGATCACGGAGTTTCAGAACAGCACTTACATTCTTACGAAGAAGTGAAAATTTGGCTTGATGAATGGTTGGCATCAAAAGACCAAAAGTTCTTTTGGTGCAGAATACATTATTTGACACAAAGATGGGAAAAAGTAATAGTTGACGATGGTCAACACTCTGATTATTAAGATAATTTATTTTGTTATGGAAATCAACACTCAAATTCTGCAAAAAAAATCGACATTGTACCCGAAACATCTATTAATAATTAATTAATAATCAGCAAAATACAATTGCAGTTATTTGCAAATTATCGACGTATATTTAAGGAAATAATACTTATACATGTTAATCTTATAACTAAATTTGATCATTTGATGACGCTAATATGGTAAACGCAAATCTATGATTTAGTATTTTATGCAAAATTCTTAAATTAAGTATTTACATCAAAATTTGCAATACAAATGTTTATAATTAAAACAGACCAACTAAATAAACCAGTCCAGACATTTTTTATTTGAATAACTGGATCTGTTTGAAAGATCCATAGCTAGAAATTTAATATTCGCAGTAAAGAAAGCTTGTATAACATCTTGGTATAACCAACATTACCACTCATGTTCTTCTGTATATGAAGTGAAAGCCTTTCTGGTCAGAGCTATGACTGATTAATTTCATTAAGCCTGTATAAGGAATTGCGATCCGAAACGTCTTAAACGTACGGTTCTGGCCATGACTGCTAATAACAAACATCGAAGAAACGGAGAAACTACTATCGTTCTATCGTATGCAGTTAGGTCTGTCTACACTGTGCACCTACGCGTAAAAAGTGAATCTTCTTCTTGGGTTAAGTAACCGCGGAAGAGTTATCGCATTGTAGGTCTATGACACGAAGCGACACGACAAAAAAAGAAGACAAGAAGAGAATACTTCGAATTCCCCCATGTATCCGAAGAAGATACGCCAATTGATCAGGCATCAGTGCTTGTTCTGTCTATGAAAATGTACACTGTGGCACTAAATAAATGTCCGCTAAAAAGTTGCCGCTAAAAATATATTGATTTTCAGCTAGTTGTTTTTTTTATTGTGGGTATTTTTTTAATTCGGAAGTTAAGTTATAATTCAGATGACTCAAAATGTCCACCTCTTGATGCTTTACAATTTATAATGCTAAAGTCATTGAACTGTAACGCAACCATAAACTACATCTAAAATTTTAATTATATCATGGCAGTTAGATAAAACAGCTAAATAATCAGATTTGTACATTTGTTTCTTTAAGTGTTCTTGGATAAAGTTGAAACGCAAAACTCAAAAATACTGTCAAATTTAATGGATCCGATCTATGAAAGAGTGTCGGAACTTTAAATGAATAACTTAACTATAAGTGATAATCCGTGATAATGTTTATTTTATCTTTAAGAACAAATAATGGCATTATGTTTTGAAAAGAATGTCGTTTAAATGTCCCCTACGACTTTGTCCGGTGGAGTGCATTCTGGAGACCCAATTTTCGATTACTCTTTCACACATATCGCATGGTATGGTTTCAATGGGGGCCTCAATGTTTTATTTAAAATCAAGAATTTTTCTCGGATTATTTCTGTAAACCAGAGATTTTACATAACCGTACAAGAAATGCTCCCAGAGCGTGAGATCGCATAACATTACCATTTCGTGAAATAATGTACCCAGGATACTTTTCCTGCAATAAATCAATTGATTGGTGAAATGTGCAACGTGTTAGTTGCACCGTCTTGTTGAAAGAAAACATTGTTTATTTTAAGATATTGTTTTTTTTTGAAGATATGCTGTTAACATATTGCTATAGTGTTCACCATTAACTTCAAACAAATAAGGTCTTTAAAATAGATATAATTATGTATTAAATAATCAATAAGCTCATCGCTTGTCATTACAATACTTCCTTGAGTTAGGCCTACCAAGATAATCTCCAGATTCGAGCAGTAATAGGCAAGCACGTGCATACATATCACTTGAACCAAGCCCAGGCATTAGTTTTGATCTAATTCAATTGATTGGTAATATGTAATGATAAAAGATCGAGAAATTCTAATTACGTAGAAGTTTAAAAAAATACTAATGGATAAGTCCAGAGCGATTGCTATAACACTTTATAATTCCGCAATGAATAGACCAAATTAGATCATCTATGTCTTCATATAGCAAAGTATCCCAGAAGAGTAATACCCATGCCTTAAATTAATCTGAAATTGCTGACAAACGAGAAAATCATTCGAGAATTTACCCAGTGGTATCCCATACTTATTTAATTAACAGTAAATATGTGGATCGCTATTGCAAACTCTTCTAAAAACTGGACTCTTTGACGAACAGTATCGGATTTGGCATTATCTTGATAAGAGATTAGATTTCCACGAGTTTGCAGATTCAATCTAAACGATAGGCAACAATATTTCAGTTACATAACGGGCTGCATCTAAACTTCCTCTAGTAGTTACTGACAGTGATATGCAACTATATACGTTACACCTACGCAAAATCTAGACTCTTCACTAAAGTAAATAAAGTTCCATTTCTAGTCACATTCAATTCCAGCTCGGTCTGTGTTGTGGTGTAAAAGAAAGCATTCAATAAGGAGGATAAACACGCATCTTCAAAACAGTCCTACCTGTAGCTGCAACAAAAGCATCACTCACTTGAAATATTTTCTTATCGATCTACTAGCAAGGACTCTAACAAACCATTCGTCTCATCTGTAGGTACTTCTAAGACAATCAGAACCACACACTCATGTATAATTATGATCCTCAAATCATTTTATCCAAGTCCTCATAATGGTGGAAGCAGCAATGTTCAGCAATCGTCGCATTATTTCATAAAAACTTAAACCTGCTTCTTTCACACTAACAGATTGTCCCCTTTTCGAATTCGATTATTCCCTGAAAACCTATAATTCACAAACATGGCATGGCATCTTAGCAATTTTAACAGAACAACAAAAAAAATGCTTAGCTTCGTAACATACGAAAAATACCTCATAACATAATAAAAACATTTGAAATAAATAAGCAAAGATTAATATCTAAACACATTTCTACTATATTTAAAATTGTATGTATGCTAATTTATTGCTATATTGTATTGCTAATTTATTTAAAATGAATTTCCATGAAGTATCGACTACCTCAGTTAAATTTAAAAACATTTTGTTTTGTTACATATTTTACAAAAGTACACATAAAGATTTTATATAGAATGAGTATTTAAATTAATTCAAAATTTTTCAAAAATTCAACAATTTTTAAAAGAATTCAAATATACAGGGTGCATGGAAAAAAACTTTTGTAAATTTAACCAATACTTCACATCATTTAAAAAAAAGCTCATTACAATAACAGTCAAAAACCTAACTGTCGCAGCGAGTAAAATACCATAATCAAAAGCTATGATAAGAATTGACATTAAAAGCAGATATGTCATTTAGCGAATCTTAATTGATTATTACTGAACAAATAAATTACAAATAAACTAATGAACATTATAAAAACTGTTTTAAAAAATTTAGCATTAGTACATCAGCCAAAATTCCAACCAACGTCACCCCAACTGCCTAATTTAGACTAAGACAAAGAATATTATTACAACATGGCAACAAAAATTATTTCAGTGTATGTCAGAGCGTGTATTTAAGCTATGGGCCAGCAAGCGGCCCAAAATCCCTCCCTCTCAAAAAGAGCCCCGTTACCCGACGAGAACCTCAGGTAAAATATATAAAAACCTACGGGTTAACTTAAAGACCAAAAATATATTTTGTACGCGAACATCTCGAATATCGCGAATGTCAATTTATGGTCCTTATTTAGGAAATTAATAGAAAAACGTATTTTTGCTGCTAGCGACTAGATTAGAAATATGCCAGGACTTTTTCAACATATTCGAGAAAACTGATTAAAACGGTACCAGGCTTACATAGACTCAAATGGTGGACAAATTTAGTTTAAATTAATAAAACTAGAAAATTAAATATTTAATTTAACAATACAAATAATCATGTTGTAAAGTAAAGTAAGGTTTTAGAGTTAGAGGAGCATCAGCAACTACGACGGCTATTTAGCGACTGGTTTCCAAAAATTCCGGTCAATACCCCCCTCGAGCTATCAACCCTTGGTTTTGTGCTTAACCATAAGTATCTCGAGAAGTCTACCAACTGGTGAATGACCAAGGTAAAAAACCTCTCAGAAGGCAACCGGCCTTACCCAGCCTCGAACTGGCGTGACTGAGGGGTGATTCCTTATCAGATTTTACACTCTTACCTAGAAACATTCTCAAGAATTTTAGAAAAAGTCGTTAGCTAGCTAGTACGGGAATCAAACCCGCTCCACGCTAACTGCCAAATTGTCAGGCTGACGCCTTAGACACCACGGTTAACATGGATCCTAAATAATTAACATCAAATAATAAATATAAATAAATATAAATAAATAAATAATGAATAAATATAAATAAATAAATAATGAATAAATAAGATTTTATTTTTGTTTTGTTACAAACCAACCAAATTTGTTCAAAACAAATTTATGCTGATAAATATATGGATATACATATAGAATAAATAACTATAAAAATATTACGTTTTATTTTCAAAAAATACCAGAGAACAATCAAATAAAAAATATAAATTCGTTTGACTTGAAATTGGGTGGCAAAACAAACTGGATGATGCCGCGGAAATGTTTTAAGATTATTTTTGGTTCAAAATGATGTAAAGTATCGTTGGGTAAATTTAGGGTAGCTATTTCCCTTACACCCTGTATATACTGGATGTTTCACTTTTTTAGCTCCTCAATATAATTTAATAATTTATCAAAAATGTATACGTTTATAAGAAAATGTTTTAACGATAACACTATCACAAATTTCCAGAAAAAAAAATGTTACAAAATACATTTCCCTCGATTTCCTTTATTATTTTCATTCGACAAACTTTCGAGTTGTTTGTTTCACCATATCATAACAAAACACTGAAAGGTATGTTTCGTTAATTATGTATATAATGCCTTCAACAATTATGAAATATTAATAATAAACAATAGTGAAATATTCGTATTAAAGAGTGAGATTGAGTGTGAATGTAAAACAGCTGAAAAACTAAAACGTTAGATAATAAGACCTTCCATCTCCTTATGATTACAGATATGAAATAAGACATGAGCATCACAATACAATACAGTTTTCGGACGTTGATGCAAATCGAATCGTTTAACTAAAAAAAAACTAAACAAAGCTGGCCGTTAGCTTGTTACGTTCTGTTATCGTTTGCGAATCGCATCAGAATGGAAAAAAAATCTACGCAGAATAAGCTAATAAACGATCTGTATCTTTGTGTGGATGTAGCTGACTTGCAAAAACTGGCCAAATAGCAACAGCACGCCTAAACGATAAGGAAAAATATATTTACTCGTACGACGATGGAATCTATTAAAACGTTTTAAGACGAGTACGGTTTTATTGGCTTTCTATCGTTAACATTTCGTAGGAGGTGAAAAGATTATCAGTCTTAACGGAGGATTAATAAATTGATTAGAACAAGTTTTTACTCGCCCACTTAATTAGAACTATCCGAAAAAAAAGAAGGAAATAAAATGAAAACCGTATCATGAAATATAACTGCATTTTCATAGCTGAGATTTTAATTAGTGTAATAAACTGCTTTAATTGGCATTTTATTTGCATTTCTGTAGCTATAAAAAGTTGTTGGCGTTTATATCGCATGATATTTGAAAAAATCACGTTTATTTAAAATATTTTATCAGAACTTTATAGAAATTCGATATAATTATGTAAATATGAACAAACAAAACATTATTTATTTCATAAAGAGATATTGGTTTAAGGGGTGGTCGATCTAGAGCAGGGGTCTCCACACTTTCCAGCCTTAAGGCTATACTGATTATTCCAGATGAAGTCCAGATGAAGTAAAGATATGTCTGAAGTTCTAAAACCATTCTCATCAGTTGTTATTTTCATTAGATCCACTGAGCTGAATCAACGACAGTTCCGCGAGTTTATTGAAGAGATTGGAGAAAATGACTTATCATATCATACTTCTTTACGCTGGCTTAGTTGCGGAAAAGTCCTTCAGCGCTTTTTTGAACTTCGAGAAAAGATCGAAATTGTTTTGAATGAAAAGCATCGCCCTCTTACCGAATTACAAAATAGCGAATGGCTGTGGAATTTAGCATTCTATGACGATTTCACAAAACATGAACAAACTGAATTTTAGATTGCAAGTTGAAAAGCAACTTCTCCTTGATTTATACACTAATACCAGAAAATAATACTGTTTCAATCACAATTACGTAAAAAATGTTTCACATATTTTAAAACATGTGAAATATTCAGCCACACTACTGAGACTACATTTCCCGTCGATTTTGCAATCGAAGCTTTGATTGCTTTGAAGATAAATTTTGATATTCGTTTCTCAGAGTCTGATGTCATTGAGAATAAAATTATGATTTTTCACAATCCTTTTGATACTGATATTGAAACCCTAGCCCTGGAACTTCAAATGGAAAGTTATTGATTACAGTGCAGTGATATAATTAAGAAGTAATATCAAAACTCATCTTTGTTGGAATTTTATAAAAGTCTTCCACTGGTACAATTTGATAAGTTGCATAAATTTACTCGTGAGCTGTTTTCTGTTTTTGGTACTACTTACTTGTGTGGGAAAACATTCTCCAAAATAAAGTACCCAAAGAATATTTAGAGATCTAAGTTAACCGATAAGCATTTTAAATCTCTTTTAATAATTGATACAAGTAAAATTGGTCCACAACTACAAACTATTATCAGTGGAAAATCACAGTTACATAAATCTCATCGTATTTTTACAAGCGGACACCGCGCGGTTTCATTCGCGTTAATTTAACTTTTCCGTTCCTGAGTGGTTTTCGGGATAAAAATCATATGTGTGATTCAGGATATATACATTCCAAACATCGATATATATACATATACGATACTCTTTACCCCAACATAACTACCGAGGGTGAAAGCCCGGGGTGTTCACTAGTTTATAATTTAGTGGGATTAATTTCAATTATTTGTTGGTTATTATACTTAAGTTAAATTTTCTGCGTACTATACTCGTCATTAAGCTTTACCAAGCAAGTAAATAAAACCGAGTTATTAGCATTCTGTGTTTATTTATCCAATTTATCACAGCAACAATAACAACAATAAACCATTAGCTGTCGCGGGTCGGATTAATGACACTGGCGGGCCGTAGTTTGAAGACCTTTTTGACCTATCAGAACTTTGAAATGGGACACAATGATAACTACAAGTAACAACCCGGTAATTTATATTTTATCTCGAAGGACTAATAATGGCATTATATTTAGAAAAAATGTTCAAATATCTCTTCGGTTTCGTCTAGTAGAATGCATTCTGGAGACCCATTATATGTTCTTTAAGATAAAATACAAATTACAAGATTATCACTTATAGTCATTACTTTATATCACTTTAAAATGCAAACACTCACATTGGAAAACCCTTTAGAAATAAAGTTTACCAAATTATTAAGCATATTTGCAATATTTAAGATACTAAATCCAACAAGATATCGAAAAATCAGAAATAAACAGATATTACTGTTATAAGAGTCAATATTGCCGAAAATAAGGACCTTGTCTTTCTGGACTTTTTTAAAAAGTGTGCCTTTCACCAAATTCTGTGAAAAAGTTTGGATTTAGTTTAAATCCTTATAAAATTGTTTTGAGACAAAAATTTACTTAGACATCGCAAGTCAGTGGTTTTGCTGATTGGGTTCTGGGCCTATAAATTGATTTTGGCTTTTGCAAATATCATAGTTTTCTGAATAACCAAAATTGTTTTCGGATCTAGCATGCCAGCAACCCCCAGGTTATTCAAGAAAAGTTCTTACATTTCCAATATATTGCTATGTGATTTGCATTGTAACGCAATGGTATCATTGAGAGATGATACCATTGCCAGAGAAAGAAAATGCAATTGAATGAAATTACAATCAATGATAAGATTTATAGATTTAATGACACCAATATTGAGTGAAACACATGTGTTAAACAGTTGTTAAAAAATGTATGATGAATTACTATTTTCAAAAAAAAACAGTTATTTGGTCTAAACCACGGTTAGTTCCACAGAAGTAAATTACTTTGTGAGATTAATTCAAACCATTGATTCATGCCAACACCACGAAAATTGATGCACTAAATATCTGATACAATTGAATATGAAACGCTGCATTCGTGAAATTTAAACGAACTCTATTGAATTGCTTCTATAGAACTAACGGCGTCTACGAAGTCGTTTCTTCAATCGAACAAAAAGAAAAAAATACAAGGTGTCATATCTAGTGAATATGGTACTTGTGGAACGATATTTGTCAGATTTTTTAACATAAATTAATAAATTGCGGTTGCAATTATGATGGTGCGTTATCGTGTTGAAAAAACCATGAATTGTTTTGCTACAAATATTTCAGTAATAACCACAATCTCTTTAATACTTAATCGACTATTACCCAATCCAAGATTTTTGATCTTGGTAATGTTTTCTTCATGAATTGACGTCCACCACTAAAGAGCTTACATTACTTGTAAACACTTTTTGACATAGCTTCAAGGTCGCCACGCTTAACATTTTCAATGCATCAGCACAAGAAAGTTTTTGTTTTTCAGACAACATGTAGTAAAAAATTCTTTACTCGAGAAATTTATCAATTTTAACAAAATAACCGAGAATTTTTTAAACAATTACAAAAGACGCTATAATTTCCAACGTAATAAACCAAATGGTTGAGAAACTTCTATTAAATATCAAGTACAGTCATACCAATATAAAAAAATAGTTGCATTGATATATAAAGCGAACGAATTTTCATTCTTCCTGCGTTTATTTTTAATTCTCATGATTCAAATATAGAGCGTGCGACTAAATTTCAAAACATTTATTTGAACTAAATAATCATTTGTGATAAAACACTACAAATAGTGATTAAAACATTTTTTTGTCGTATGTATGACCAGGTTATATTTACTTCAAATGATTTCAGGAAATTTTGTTTCAAAACGATAAGCGAATTAGTTAAAATATTGAATTTCGTGAGAGGTCAGCGATGAAACTAATTTTCAATCATAACAGAGAAGCACCACAATAACTAAAAGTTTATATTTCCAATTGATTTAAAAAAAAAAACAGGAAAAAAAAATTATATCAGGAAATATAACTTTATATTTTTCATTGTAAAACTTTTAATTCGACCCGCAAACTGTATTAATTAATATTTTATTTATGTGTTTTCACATTTAAAATGCCATACACAGTTGATGGATCTATTAAATTTCATTCAATAATTCAATTACCTGATAATTACAGTTTCTTTCTGTTTTCGATTATTAAAGATTTGTTGTTTGCGGAAACGAAGTCAAAATCAGAAATGTTATGTAATAAATTCTTTGAAACTAACACAATTATATATATATATATATATATATATATATATATATATATATATATATATATATATATATATATGTATATATATGTATATATATATATATATATATATATATATATATATATATATATATATATATATATATATATATATATATATATATATATATATATATATAACATAACTTAAGTTTTTAATTTCACAGAAAACTACTCAAACATCATCTACTGAAACAATATATAATATGAAAACTGTATATATCCTCTATAAAATGAAACCGCCATCATTAGAATCGATCAACGGATTGTTAAGTTACAGTGCTTAAAGTGGCAGAACTTCGTCACAAAAATACGATTGAACAAAGAGCTAATATTAAATTTTTGATTGATTACTTATCCCGTAGACGTATGTTCGATTGCCATACCTGGACGATCGTGATCTTTTGAAAGATGACCAAAGCCAAGCCAGCCAAAAAAAAAACAAAAATCGCAATGAGCTGGAGTGATAGATAGATGTTCGTGAATTTTTGGCGAATAAATAAGTCTGTGTGCTTCAATATTCTCCGTATTCGCCTGATTTATCTCCGCGTGACTATTTCCTGTTTCCAAAACTAAAACTAGCCTTGAAAGGAACTTTTAATGACAGCGTTACACAAATCCAAGAATCTGTGACGAGAAAAACGACTTAAAAAATATAAGTAATATCTGAATAATTGTGGCGTGTTGATATATATCAGCTTCGTATTGATGCGGACTAATTGTTTTTTTTTATTTAAAGGTACGTGAAAGTAAACATTTTTATATTCCTGCTGCCGCCCTCAGACTATTACTAATATTCGTTGGTGGATGGCGCTAAGCAACGCAATAAACCTTGAATTTTCAAAAATATCTTATATATTAAAGAAAAAAAATCTACCAATATTTATGGTTTAAAGCTGGATTGAAAATGTTTAGTTACTGCACCTGCAATTACGAGAGTCTGTAAGAGTGTGTAGAATATCTACATTTCGCTGTTAAGAATTGTAATAAATTAATTTTAAAAAAATCAGCTTATCAGGATGCTACTAATATCACAAATAGTGAATGTTAAAGTATTATCAGATTTCTTTTACTTTTTAAATATTTAAATATTTTTTTTCGTTTAAAAAATACTTTATTTTTGTAATTAATTTGAAAATAGACGGATGTTAAATTTTCCTTTTTCTTAGTTATGCATGTTAATATTTTTTCCCATTCTCTTACATATTTTTTAAGGGAATAATCCTTATCATCAGCCCATGTCCACCCACTAGAGGGGGAGCTTTCCTCTGCCATTCAGGTCCAATATATTTTCATCGTGTTTTCGGTGTTCTTCGTGGATGTTTGCGATCAAGCGGTATCCGTTCCAGGACTGCCTTGATCCACATCGCCTCGCTATATAACCTGCCAACCTTTATCTCAATTCCTTTACTCTTCCTTCGTTGGACTTAATTGGAAGATATGAGGCATAATGATAACTACAAGTAATAATTGTTCGGTATTTTTGTAAATCAAATATTTAATATATCACCACAAAAAATAATCCAAGGGAGTGAGATCGGATGATCTTAGTGTCCAGTTGACATTATCTTTTTGCAAAATAGCACATCCGGGAAACTTTTCCTGACCAGAAAGCTTTTCGTGACAAAGCTTCATAGCTTTCTATGAAGGATTAGCACAATGCACTGAACACAACAGTTTATAAGTGACATTTACATTTCAAACGGTGATTACGCTATTACGTTTCACAGTTCTAACATTCTTATTCGAACACTCTTAGAGCCCATTAAATTAAAATTCCAGTTCAAAAATGTAACAAAAAAATTAAAAAATACATAATGTAATTAAAAGAAAAATATTTTCACTCAGAACAATGAAAAAAAAAAGATTCTTTTCTTAAGAATGTTTAGATATTTTTATATCTAAATTCGTAACAAACATCTAAGAATAGGAATTTGTTATCTTTGTTGTTACCAAACCAAGACCGTGTTTGTTTGATTTAAATTTCTCGTTTTGGGAATTAAAAAAAAATACAGAGTTGTTTATGCTAATAAATGACACTGAGTTAATGTTTTATACTAATTCAAATGGGTGAAGGAGATAGTTATCATTAGAAGAACGCGCGACGTTTATGCTTCGGTGTATTTCTTCTTGAAGATAATGTCAGACCATACGCCTTCGTTATTAAGACGCTACAATAAACATTTTTTCATTTTACACTGTTTATTTCATATTGCCTAAGAATTTTTAAGGACTATTCACACCTACATAGTTTTTAATATGAAATATATTTTATTATAAATCATGGCATTAAGTGAATGTTTCACAAGTGATGATCGACATATAAGGATAATAGCTATAAATGAATAAGAATCATTTGTACTAGAAAATAATTACAGTTTTGAACATATTGCTAGGTAATATTACAGAAAATTATTGCTATTTTCAATAATATTAAACCTTTTCAAAGGAACGCGAAAGTTAGAATCTATAAAACACTTATTCGACTACTAGTCATTTATAGCTGTTAGACTTGGACTCGCACCGAAAGAAAACAGAAGGTGCTTGCAGTATTTGAAAGAAGGGTACTCAAAAGAATTTTTGGTGCCGTGAGTAATGATGGAATTTAATTAAAAACTGGCAAAAGACTGCTGAAGATCAGTGCGGTTGGAGGCGAAGATTGAAGAAAGTCAAGGCTCACTGACGGGCTATAGCACCATTGGAAGAAGAAGAGTCAATTATATTAATTTTCAATATTGCAGTGTATATATTATATAATAATCCAACATATACTGAATTATTATACATACACTAAGAATATTTCCTACCATAAGCCAATACAATAGATATTAAAATTTGGTGGAAGGCGAATTCAGATTTCGCAAACTAAAAACTCTCAAAGAAGCAAAAAGTAAGGTAAATTATTGTCATTAATTATAAATGAAATTATAGAAAAAATAGTCAAATAGTCAAATATAAACATAATATGAATCAATCAATGGCTGAAGTACGAGTGACAATGAAATTACGATAAGGTTAATGAAAAAAAATTTTTGTGTCATCGGTTATCCTTTATTGTACTTAATTAATACAAGTTTTGAAACGAATACATTTCCTGAGGACTTAAAAACCAGCATTATTGTACCAATTCCAAAAATAACAAAGCCTAGTATACCAAGTGAGTTTAGACCAATTAATTTATTACCTGTTGTTGATAAAATCATTGAGACTATAGTATGTACAGAGTTGAAAACTTATTTTGAAACCAATAAATTGTTATTTTCTGCTCAATCAGGGTTTAGGACAAAACATTCTTGTGAGACGGCTATTCAGTATGTCTGCGCAACATGGAGGAGCGATATGAAGGTCGGAAAAACTGTGCTTAGTGTATTTATAGATTTAAAGCGAGCATTCGAAACTATTGACCGGAATATACTGTGTAAAAAAAATATTAAGTTATGGTGTACGATCGAAAGCCTTAAAATGGATCAAGAGTTACTTAACAGACAGATGTCATAGGACGAGGGTTGAGGGAAAGGTGTCGGGAAAGAGGGAAAGTGCGTGAGGAGTTCCTCAGGGTAGTGTCTTGGGCCCGTTGCTGTTTTTGATATATATCAACGATATTTCTACAATATTGAATAAATGTTTTATTAGTCTTTTTGCAGATGATACTCTCGTATCTGTGTCTGGCTATAATTTGCCTGAGATGGTTGAAACCATGAATAGTGAACTGGCAATACTATTTAGATGGCTATGCAAAAATAAACTTAAACTAAACGAACTGAAAACAAGGTGCCTGGTGATAGGGTCTAAAGCAAACTGCAAAAGACTTAATGAGTTAAGGTTAAAAATAAATATAAATAATTGTGATATTGAAATTGTAAATGAAATTAAATACTTAGGAGTACTGTTGGATCCTCAGCTAACATTTTATAATCATGTCAGTTATCTATGTAGAAAGATTGAGAAAAAAATAGGGTTCTTTAGTCGTATATCGTCACATTTATCACCATGGTCCAAGAGGCTTGTATATAATACTATAGTTTTACCCCATTTTACCTATTGTATGTCTGTGCTGATATCATGTAATAAGGAGAGTATTGGTAGACTTCAAATACAGCAGAACAAGGCTATGCGTGTACTATTAAACTGTAATAGGTATACACCGATAGAGGTAATGTTGCGGTCATTGGATTGGTTTTCAGTTGCGCGGGCCATTGAAGGAGCTAACGTTCGATTGATATATAAAATAAAACATAATTTGTTGCCCGATTATTTGAATACTTTTTTGGTACAAAGAGTAAATATGCATTCTTACGATGTCCGTTCTAAGGACAATTATGATGTACCAATTGTGAGAACTACTGCTCTCCAGAAGACATTGTTTTGGGAAGGTGTTTGTCACTTCAATGCTTTGCCCGCCCACATAGGGAGCGCTCCTAATGTGCATGTATTTAATAGACTGTTAAATTATTATTTGAAGCAATAGAGTGTTTTATCATTTGAACAATGTTGGTTATTACCTTTTGATTGTATTTTCTTTTGTTAAGATTTTTTAGAATTTTTCTTACTTTTAGTTTTTTTTGTATATTTTTGTATTTTGTTTTGTTATTATTAGCTGTATATGCTAAATAAAGTGTGTAGTTATTTAATTATTTATTTTATTTATTTATCAACATATCTATAGAAAAATAAAAACAAAATATTACTTGTTTTTTTCGAATGTTTTTGTTTCGAATTTCGAATGTTCAAAATTTCAAAGATGCGAGCAAACTATTAATAGTCAAGAACTCTCAAATATTACATCCATATAATATATTATAATATATAAATGTATAACGAATTCTCCACTCACACAAATCGCATTATACTCACTCAACGCGCATTTCACCAACTAACTTTACAGATGGATAAAACTGTATTTAAATCTAATTTAATTATTAAACTATAAGGTTAATTCATAATTATCCGCGGATTATTTTTGAGCGCGTATTTGTTATGAAAACTGACAATATGTTTAATATTTTTCATAAAAATATTCTTGTATATTAATAAATAAAAATGCATGCTGAAAATTATATTTACGTTCATCATATTATGCTCTGCCACCTCGAGAACGGAAAGCGGACTTTATGTGGAAAGGTAAGGAGGTAATGAGCCAAAGACAATGATAGGAATGGTTTACCCGCTTCAGATCAGATAAAACGAAATTGGAAAACAAATCAGGAAGAGGTTGGCCATCTGATTTCGACAATGGCTGCCATGGAAGGGGACGAAAGATTAATAACCCTTAAGTTGGCCGAGGACTTCAAAATCGACCAATCCACTATAGTCCACCGCTTCAAGAAGGTCAGTAAGGTGCGAAAATTTTAATTTATAGGTCCCGACTAAATCTCCGACAAACATAAAGCAGACTGTATGAAAAGACCAAATAAAACAAAATAACTTGTCTTCCGTCAGAACGCGCCTCCACATGACGAGGGAGTCGTATTGAAATCGATTGCCATGGATGGTAAACTGGTACGTCGGTAAAATCTACAATGATTTCGATAAATTGGTGGCCGATAGTAAAGCGCGGATTGCCCCCAAGAAACAGCGCTTTTGGCCTGTGGAATCGACCATCTGTTATAATTGTTCGTTATTGAAACAGAGGCTGAATATATATATATATATATATATATATAATGTTAAAACGCTTTGACATAATGGATAATGTAGAATCAAATTTCTAAGCTGGTGTGGCTGCATAAAAAAGATGGATGAAAAGATGGCCCTCAAAAGTAGGGTACTGGTACTGACACAGCGAAGGGAAAGAGGAAGACGAGTGGGGCTGAAGAAAGCAATGGAAAATAAAGGCCTCCATGAAAATGATTGACAAGATCGCCTAACATGGAAGTTTGGTTGCAGCGAAACGTGCCTCGAGTGGGTTCAATGCAATTTAGCTTGAATTATATTTAACACCAAAGGTTCCGAAATCAAAATTATCTAAAATTATATAATATAAGTCGATTATCGATATTGTATTATGACAAATGATATTTAATGAAATTTTATCTCCCGTTACGTACCATACACAAAACATCATACGTGTAAACTTTTCGTAAATAATCGTAAATAATATGTAATAGAATATCTAAAAAGACTGAAAGGTCTGCTTTGACCTCTGATCAGACCTCTCCAGACCACACAGGAATACGCAAAAGTTTAACCTCTTTAGATCAGATAGAATTTCATTTATGTAAAATGTACATGAGCACAAAGATGTCACAGAAACAAGTACTAATTATATTACAAATGTCAATGTCATAAAGAAATATATTTAATGCAAACATGTTTAGAAACCCGTTATTAAATTTTATTAAAGCCAGTTATTTCTCAAATATACTTGAAAATAATCTGAAAACAAACTAGGATACATAAATTTTCTACGTTCGACAATATGCACTTCCTTAGCACGGTCTTATACCCACATGGTTTCTAAAAATGGTTACGTGTAGGAACATCAGACCATTTCTGAAAACACCTTAAAACATCACAATCTAAAAGGATCTCGCCGAAAATTATGAGCTATTAAAAAGTTGATCCTACCCGACAAGTTCAAAAAACCTATTCGAGAATTTTGCATGCACTCGACAGCCTTTAAAATTTCCCATATGATCTGGCAATATCGTTCTCCTCTCTCGTTCCGTTTAGTTGTGACTTAATTTGGCAACGATATTGGTTTAGGTTATGCGACTTTTATTACGTAAAGGATATCTTAAAGTATTCTGATTACCCCTACTGGTATTTGCAGCTAAATTATATTAAGACCCGTTTCATTGACCAACTGTTGTGCATACATCCCCAATATATATATATATATATATATATATATATATATATATATATATATATATATATATATATATATATATATATATATATACTCTCGTTTAAATATTATTATCTGAGTTCAATCAGAAATCAGTTTAGGTATTATCAAATAATACAACAGCCAAATTAGATACCTTGAAACTATTTGTTATATGCGAAATGACATTCAGTGCCATTAATGCTTGAAAACAATTTCGGATAAATGTTTACAGCGGCTACTTCTAACAAAGCGCATTCTATTAATCCAATTTTTGACCACTTTTTCAAGTAATTAGAATCTTATATCGGCAAAGATTTAATATAATACTATAGAAAATAATTTAAAGGCGATAAATCACATGACCTTATTCGCGAAATAATTTTCTCACCGAATTGTTCTCTTTAAGTTGGGTCCACATTAATTCGAATTTGCGTTGTGCGGGCTGTATGTGTTGAATATGGTGTGCCTGCGGGACAATGTAGACGCTCTGACACACCAAGTTACACACAAATATTGTCGCCGCACAACACGCACACAAATCATCTATTGTCCACCAGATAAATCGAAGAAATTGTTACAATAAATTCAACACACGCAAAATTTTATTGATGCGGATCCAGCTTAATAAATCAATTGTTGCGGCAGCTGTATGATATGTGGAACCGTTCTGTTAGAAGCACATCTTCTCCAGTTCAGTACCATTCAAATTCGGAATTTAAAGTCGAATAACAAAGCCGATCTACGAACGACGATGAAATGATAAATTTGGATCTTCATCAATGCTGTCAATAGCAGTGACGATATTTTCTTCGGAACGCACAGTTTTTTGTCGTATTTTTGTTTTAATATTGAGCAACGAAAAATGCGTTTGGAATTTGTCGATAATTTAGTGAATACATCGCTCGGTTGGGCGATTATGTGCACCATAAAATTCACGAAATGCTCTATAAGTTTGGCGCACCGAACACTGATTTTGATAATAAATTTCGACAAATTGCAAGCGTTGCTCTGAAGTTAGACTTCATCTTAGACTTCAGAGATTAAATGCAATTTTTAATAAATAATTTTATTTTTCAATTATATTCGAAAATATGGGGCAAACTTTTGCATCAACCCAATAGAACTTCTGAAAAGAAGAATAGAAACTTCTGAAAAGTTCTTCAAAATGGTAACTTAGATACTTCTTTACGAATAAAAACTCTGATAGTGTTTGCAGATATCATAATATTTTCGTTACGTAAATTGTAGATTACGTGGTTTGGGTAGATTATGTAGCTTACGTAGAATAAGTAGATTACGTAGATCACGAAAATTACGTAGATTATGTAGATTACGTAGATTACGTAGAGTACATAGATTACGTAAATTACTTAACAAAATGGTAGCATGATACTTGCCCTTTGCAACAATTTCAAAGATTGCTAATATAAAAACAATAACGCTAAAAAATAATATAATTAAAATCCGAAAACAATCAAAGAAATGATATCAAAAAGGGATCGTAAATATTGCTTAGAATTTATAGGATCATAAAATTTTCTCTGGATATAAAGGTATAATACCTTTAGTTCAGCTGTTGATTTATTGATATCATTTGCGCTTAAATACCTCTGAACATGTATCGATAAAATCAGATGTCAAAACTTGCTTTGGAGATTGATGAGATTTTATAGACAAAAAAAGATTTAAGTGAAAATTAATTTAAATCAAAATCAATAATGAAAATGACTGAGATATTTGTGTGTTATGAATTTAATGAAATATAAAATATCAGAAATATGCTTGTACAAATTATAGTCCACTAAAATTAGTTTTTGCAGAATTAAGGTAAAATTCAAAATTATGAGTCATGTTCATGGAATGAAAGTACTACCGCGCCATAATTTTTTTTTATATTTTCTTTTTATGACTTAAACGTCAGCGTATCTGAATAATATTACAGCGGTTATATTTATTTCTTGACAATGAGACACCATCTCTCAATAGTTTGGAGAGTTTCGATGAGATCGTATCAACAAAATATTACACAATCAGAGTACGTAGTTCGCTGCAAAAGTTTCATTCTTTATTACTTCTTTATTATCAAAATATTCTCAATTTACATCAAAACACTAACGCACTGGTTTGAACCATTTTGCGAAGCTTTTTCTTAGAAAAAAACCAGAAGTTATTCCTGAATCGTATTCCAATTGAAACTAGTTAGTCGTTAAAAATCGACGACGCCGCAATTTTTATCATTTTATTTTGGATATTCAAGAACTAAAGCGAATCACATTGAGAAATCAGAAGATAATAAATCAAGACTATGGGAGGAGGATCAGGACATCAGAATTTCAATTTTCGATTTCGATAGCCACATGATGAGATAAACCAAAATACGATCCAATTGTTTTTTTCAATATACCGCCTCAATGAACAACTTCTGTTGCTTTTTATTCACTTTGACTGAAATAGTAATTGTTTTTTTTTCACAATAACACATTTGCTTAACCCAATTGACGTTTTTTTTTGTATTTTTTCATTTTAATGTATAAGGATATCTTAATCTCATTGTGTACTACATGGAGATCAAGCTCTGTCAGTTATCTCACAATATGTAAATGTCAATAATTCTTTCAACAACGGATGTTGATGAACGACGCTCAGAAAATTCATTACTATGACTCTGCGCTTAAATTCTGTAAAAAAACTTAAAATTCTTCAATTGAATCAGAAGCTTCATCATCAGAAGCCGAATAAAAACGTATGTATGAATAAAAAATAATGTATGATGTTAAACCATATTTAGAAACATAAAAAATTAGTAATAAATTAGTAGTCCCCAAAACACATAGTAAAAATATTCGAAAATATAAAAAAAAAATCTTTATTTTCAGAAGCTGTATAACGAGAACCAAACGTATAAAATGCTGGACATTTTCGTGAATTAGAATTTAATTATATATATATATATATATATATATATATATATATATATATATATATATATATATATATATATATATATATATATATATATATTAAATCATTATAGTAAATCATTTCTTCTTTTACCATAAATTACCCAGAAAAAATATTTTGCAAACAGATTAGATCTAATTTCCGACTCGCTTTTTTGTGAATCTTTAGGTTGTTGACTGAATATCAAATCATCATAATTAAGTGCAATTTCCAGTTCTTAACCAGTATTTTTCTTCTAATGAAAATCTTAAGCTGATTATTGGTTAGATTAGTCTGTCCAGTTCATTACATTTCAACTTTTCTTCGTATTTGATTTATTTTTAGGCTTAAAGAAATTTACTTTAAATTAAACTCAAACTTTTATTTGCATATATGCAACCTACAGAGAATAATTATATTAACTTTTTGTACTGTCCATAAAAAAAATTATGGTAATAAAGCCAGTGTTGAAAAAATATAATGTCCGAGAACGAATAAAACTGCTTAACTAAAAGCATATAGCTTTGGAAAGGCATCTAATTTGATCTATCATCTTTCAAAAGATTTCTCATCAAATTTCAAATAAATAACAGACATAGACTAAGAGCCGACTGTTCTTGAAGAATGCTGAAGGGGTTGGTCAGTAATAAATGTAGATGGTTTCGAATCCACATTAAGCAAAGAGCCTAATTTATAAAATATTCGATAAATGTAATGAATACAATAATCATCATCATCATCATCATCATTCAGCTATAGTTCATCCGCTGCAGGATGAAGGTCTACCCAGCACGCCTTCAACTTTCGCTGTCCTGAGCTTTCCTCTCAGCCATCATTCATTCATCTCTCATATTTTCAGTCTTCTTCATAGACGTTTATAATTTAAAGGATATCCATCCTCTGAATCATAAACACCTGGGTTCATATGTCGTCACATCGTCTCGTTACATGGCCTACCCACGTCCATTTCTTTCGTTTGTTCTCAAATTCATGTTTGTAATGCCAGGCCTACACCTTTCCATTCCCCTCTGAACTCTTCGAAGTTTTTGAACTGATTGTGAGGTGAGTGTCACATTAGATCCCATTAGAGACATTAGTAATGTGAGTAACACATTAGATCCCTTCAGAGGCATGTCCCATTAGAGGCATTAGATCACATAACCTTGGTGGCCAATTAACAGACCCGTTCCTCAAAATAATTTTCTCACCAAATTGTTACCTCAATAAATCCATCGTTACGTTGGCTATATGACATGTGGAGTGGCCCTGTAGAAACCACATCTCCATGATCTGGATCAATACCATTCAAATTCGGAATTAAATAATCATTGATCATCGCTTTATAATGATCCCCATTAACAAATTGATAAATTTGGGTCTTCACCAACACTGCCGCGATTTTTTCTTCGAAACACAATTTTTTTGTCTTGTTTTTGTTTTAACATCGAGCAGCGTGAAATACGTTCGAGATTTGTCAATAATTCGACGAATACATCGCTCGGTTGGCCGACATTTGGACCATACAACTCACAAAGTGCCTTATAAATTTGGCGCGTAAAACACTGATTTTCGTAATAAGTTTCGACAAATTGCATGCTTTGCTTTGATGTTAAACGTTCCATGATAATTTGCCAGACATTTGATAGGCCATGATGACATTTGCGAAGATGAGTTGATAACAACACCTATCGTAAGTTCAAACATACAAAAAAATCACCCTTTATACGGGAGTGTTTATAAAGATTTCTTGAATAGATTTTAAAACCAATTATCTATATCATTATATTTTAGATCCAAAATGAATTATGTGAATAATTTTTAAAATGACAAGATTTAGAGCCAGATTAGATTTCACATATTTGTTTCCTAATAACCGTTTTCCACATTTAATTTATTGACGCTTAAACTAAAATTCAAACCTTCATAATTAAGTTCAAATTCCAGTTTTTAACTAGTTTTTTTTTACAGTCGATAAAAATTTTGATATCATTGCGTTAAGTGTATATATCAACATAATTCCAGCCTGTCTAGTTCGTTGGACTCTGAGTTTTTCTTGTTCGATCTCTTCGACAAAAAAATTAACCTCAAGAAAGTAACACTAAATTAGACATTGAGCTTTAAAGTCCCTGCTTATGGCGAGCTAATATATCTAACCGTATTCTGGCCGATAGTCACAAGATAATGTATTCAGATTAGAGTAAGGACATTTCTGGTGAAAGAATGGTCCGAGAAAAATTACAGTTATTCGTTCCAGATAATAAATAAATGATTCAAATATACATAGACTTATTATTATGTTTATGATTTAAACAACTGATGATTCACCGCGTGTCTATATACATTATTTTTGCAATAGATGCAGTTAACTATCGAATAATTGTCCTCGATCGCAGCACAACACATTAAACTGAACAATTAAAATTTTCAGTTGCACTAGTATTTATACCAAGTGGCGAAAATAATCGTACATTTTGAATTTAACGTATTTTCAATGTTGAAATTCGATCTGGCAACATCGTTGGCTTCTCCTTTGGAGGAAAGACCGGCCAACATATGATGCGTACTCAATGCGAGTTTGAATTTCTGAGTTACTTGGTGGTCCGTAGCAATAGTTTTCAAGGACTAGCTTTCTAATGTGCGACTCGACTGAAGATGAATCTCGCAACGGAAGGCGATCAACTACAAAAACTAATGAAAATGTCCACTGCATCCAAAATTTTGTGCGTTTTGAACGTCGGTTGACCGTTAAAATGATCGAGAAAGAGTTTTATTTGACTCACATAACCGTTTATCACATTTTATCCAATGAAGTGGGAATGAAGAAAACCTGCGCGAACAGGAGAGCAAACCTAAATACCAAATCACTTGTTTATAATTTCTCAACGCGCGTAACCATATTAGCATCATTAGGACATGGCTCATCAGGGAAAATTAAAATGTCTTTGAGTTCACTTTATTTTAAATTGAAAGTGGTAGAGAGAGTTTCAAGAAAAAGAAAAATGTAAATTGGAACATTGTCATTATTTATTTGTTCATAGTGTTCCAGACAATTATACACTGTATGCCGGAAAAATAACGGAGCTTTTTAAATTTAAAGAAAGCTATAAACGCCATCTATTGAAACAATATATAATCTGAAAGTTGTATATCTCCTTTATAAAACGAGACCGCCATAACTAGAATCGATCAACGGATTGTCAAGTTAGAGCACTTAAAGTGACAGCACCTTTAGTCACCTCGTCATAAATCACGATGGAACAAAGAGCTAATATATAATTTTATTTCAAGTTTGGTAACATTTTTACAGAAACATTTGATGATTAATGAAATAAGTTTATGGTGATGATTGCTACGATGCGAATTCGACAGTGAGGTGGATAGCGGAGAAATTAAATACGACCAAAGGCATGATTCATGCAATTTTGAGAAGGGATTTAAACAAATGGAAAGTTTGAGCTCGATTTTTCGAATTAAAATTTTTGGCGAAAAAACAAATCTGTATCGTTAAACATCCTCTGTATTCGCTCTGTGTTTACGATTCCGAAAAACGACATAAAATCTATGCTAGCATCGGTTGAACGTGCCGAGCGGATTGTTGATGCGAAAGAGATGTATTTGGATTAAAAAAAACAATTTTGGCAAAATAAATGACTTTATTTTTTATTGAAAAACTTCCGACTTACATCTAATTGTTGTACAGTACTATACAGTATTTACTTGAAACTTGAAAATGTGTCACAGTTTCAACTATTCGAAATATTGTAAACAAATAAATAATGTCAATGAAAATTCCAAATCTAAATTTTATTTTAATATTTTAACTGATCTCAATTCCACATAATTTTCCATATAAATTTTAACATGTTGATAATATCTGTCATAGATCATCCTGTACATCCTGTGCATTTGGAAATATTCAGATATCCAGGCAATATAACCAAGTGGTCTTGAAATAACTGCAATTATTATTTTCCTCTTATAACTAAAGTAAATCGAAATTTTGATATTTTAATATATTACAATACCACAATAAATCACTCGTAATTCACTCACAAAGACTTATCTTTAAGCAAAAATGCAACTTATTTTTCGAATCAACCCGATACAATTCCAATTATCGTAATAACAAAATCAAAGTACAAAGTAAATTTAGACGACCTTGCTCTAACGGTACCAACCTTCAAGAACGGAAAGGGTTCCAGTGCAGTGGTCCTGCTTCCGGCTGCTTACCGCACATCTACACACACACAAACGCACACGTAATTCAACCACGTGACCGATAAGCAATTAAATCAATTACACCTGTTCGCTGTTACTCTTTTTATAAAAAACATTTAATTTCATTAGAACATTATCAATTGGTAATTTTCTAGTTAATACGATACGAACCAAAGTGTGTATGATAGTGTGGTCCTATAATGTATAAAAGAAACAGAAAGATAAATAATATTTATTTCTCAATAAATATCAAAACAATTTTGTTATTTCTTATTGTTCGACGTGTAATTAATTAAATCAGAAGACATTCTTTTATAGTAGATTTTTCGTAGTAGTTTTAGGCATTGAGTTTATTATGTTCTGTAAAACTTCTATTTGCTATTATTCCTTCCAATACTATATAGCCCTTTTGCACTTGCATTTTGATAAGGTATTTGGTTTTTCTCTTCGTTCCAGACTCTCATATTTTTTATCTCATCCTTCTTACCAAATGTCTGTAACACGGTTATTAGCTTTCAATAAAATATCCCAAATCGCTTATTATAAAGTTTTTTTTCTATTTTAAAGTTAGGTCATTATTGCTGCCACTTCAACTATTATTTTAGATCAATATACATTGTGTATTTAACACCCAATATACCACAAATACAAGGAAACCATATACCAGGAAAATAACTGTTCGTAAATTTACTCAACAATTATTACATCATTTTAAATGTAAAGTTTCCATAAAACATATATCCAATATGCAACAATAATATTTCCGCGAAAAACCTAAAAGTTAGTTAGATTTTTTTTAATTTTCCTAACTTTGAAGAAGTTTCAATTTCACGACAATTATTTTCATTTTTTTTTTTTTAATTAATTCCAATTTTTATTTTTTCCACTGTTCCGAATAATGTTTTCTTTTAGCGTATATTTATCCATAATTAAACTTGTATGTCCTCACTATACAACAGCCAAACCCAAACTGTCACAAATACCACGAAAGAAAAATGACGTCAAAACAAAATAACTCTGTAAAACTTCCCCCAGCCATTATAAATACTTAAAATAAAAATAAAAATTAATTGTGTTAAGATATCTCGTTTTAACGAATTTATGTGATATATATTCTAATGAATTGGTAATAGCAGATCCACTTTATAATAAATTGCAAGGCATTGTTTCAATAAATATTAGCATCAAGGGTCATTAAATATTTCCCAGCAATTAAACGACCAAAATTATATACTCTACAAATGAAGTCAAACTCATCATGGTGATGGTTGCTAATTTTTTTTAATCCTCATAAAAGGCGGATACATAGTTGTTCAACTTTCACAAAAAATATAAAACAACATTTATGTAATGTTATTATCGTAAACCTGAACCATCCTCTAATACCATTAATTATTTTCGATTCAGCCGAGAACCGTAATCGGCATTAAGAAACCCCTTCACCAAAACGATGAAAAGAAACGAAACGTCGAGATGTTTACTCTCGCCATTTCAAAGACTCTTTATAGTCATTTAAATTTGTATTTAACGATGTAACAACAGTTAAGAAGTAAAATCTAGCGTTGCGATTTTATTTTTTAGAACGGAACCGTCACATCCGATAGCGGAATATCTTTTGCGATTGTATCTCGTCCTCAGGTCACTCAAATCAAAAAATCTCGAGATTACGTTTAAATACACCTACTGACGATGCATTTTATTGCTGAGTGGAACTGTTACTAGGAAATGTTGAAAATGCAGTTTTATTCAGCTTTGTTGATAAGCAAACGCATAACCGCCGATTGAATGAACAAAATTACATGAAATTGCTTTTATAGAAACAGTGAAAATATTACAAAAGTATTTCAATAATATGTATATGTTAAGAATATCACTTTTTAAATGTAACAAAATATTGATAGAACGTAAAGAACATGTTCAAGGGCGATATCATCTCTAAAGACTTTCCACCTCGACAGATGAGAAATATGAAAGTGACAAGAGTTCAGATTTTTAGAGATTCGTCAAATCAATCAAACTGTTACTTTATTTTTCTTGTTTATATCGAAAGTTTCGTTTAATAACCCAGAAGTTGTTAAACTTTTTACCTCTTATATTGCCACTATATATAATATGCTCTGTTTTGTTGAGGATAAATAGCTTGTGAACCTCCAATAACTCCTCAATCAATAGATCCCCATTTAATCTATGGAACAAATATTTCTTACAGAATCATGGTTTACGTAATAATCTTAACTAAGCTACATACGAACTTCCACACTATATAACACTACTTTTAAAAATGGCAACCAATCAAATTCTTAATACAACCATTGTAAACACGCTAACACTAATAGCGCCCAAGCGCAAGTACAAGTACTATTGTAATAGCCATAAAATTCACTATTATGGACCGAGAGGATAACCCTGGTAATCTAGCGACCCAGATATCAAAATGCATCATCGCTTGTTGCAGTTGCTATTTGGAGGATGGATTTTCCGAGGAGAGACCAGACTTGGATATTATATATCATCAGACAATAGTTTAAACTCCAACAAAGAGTCATCCCTCAGACGAATCGATTCGGTAAAAGTCGAGGTTCGGTAAAACCGAATGCCTTCTGAGAAGTATTCTACTTTGGTCACATATCAGTCGATAAGCTTCTCGAGAAATTTAGGGTCAACCACAAACGAAGGATTGAAGGATACTGCCTCAAATAATCAGTAGCTGATGACCGTGGTACGGAGTTTACGTTAGACCGTAAACCCAGCCACTACATAGTGGCTAATGTGGCTCTAATCCTATATCATTTAGCTTTTCTATATTACAAGTTTTTGTTATAAAAACACTACTACGTTGTTGGCTTATCTGAAATTTTTTTACAGCAGCCATGTTTAATATTTTGCAATGACGCACTTTATCAAGCACCATCTACAGGGTGTTACAATAAGAGCGCAAAATTTTGAATTGCCGCGCCATACTGGCTCTCATGATTCGATATATCAAGAATTGTGACAGGTCGATAAGAAACAGATAGAAGTTAATAAACATTGAACACTAGACCATATAGTAACGCGTCCTTATTGTTAAACATTACTATAGAAAAGATAAAAATTTGGTTGCTACTATTCGTAAAGTGCGTCCGATTTTCAGTAGAAATAATGTTCCAGATTTATCAACTGTGAAAAGAATAATTGAAAAACTCGAAAGTACAACTTCATACGAGGAGAGCTGTAAAACACACGACACGAACTCGTAGTGGTCTTTCAGAACAAAAGATCATGGTACTTCGTGACAATGTGGCCGAAAGTCCAGGGTCCTCGATTCGTAATCGTGCACAAGAATTGGACTTTTCAACACCTACTCTTCACCGTATTTTCACTAAAGATTTGCATGTCCATACTTACAAAGTCCAATTGACTCAACAAATTCTGCCAACAGACCATGCACAGCGAATAGAGTTCACCAATTGGATCATTGGACAATAAAAAGTAAATGCCGATTTTGTGGACAAAATCGTCTTCAGCGACGAGGCCCATTTTCATCTCGATGGCTTCGTTAATAGGCACAATTATTACATTTGGGGCTAAGAAAATTCACTAATGATTCATGAAGAACAAATGCATTCCAACGTGTCACTGTTTGGTATGCATTGTGATCCCGATAGATCGTGTAATCTCGAGGAATCATTTCACCATTTTTCTTCAAAAACGAGGCAAGTTATGCATTAACGGTAAATGGCGAACGTTATCGTTATACGTTATACGTGATAGGATAACCCAATTGGAAGATATTGCTCTTGAAGGTATGTAGTTTCAGCAGGACGATGCCACTTGCCATACCGCCCTTGAAACATTGGTCTTGCACGGGTCTTTTCCTGGTCGTGTCATCTCCCGTTTTGTTGACAATTTGATATTATAAAATACAAATGTCTATGTTATAAATCAAAAAATCTTTCAATAATTTGCTACAGAAAACCCTGTTATATTTAAAATTCTTATATTGCGCTCTTATTGTAACACCCTTTAGAAGATTGTGTAATAAAATACGAGATTTTCATTACAAGAAAAAGTTTACAAGAAAAACTTTTTTTTCAGAACTACAGAACTAATAAAATATATTTAAATGAAAAGAATTGAAAATTGTTATACCGTTTTACTCACATTCTTCAAAGCCTGAAAAGGACTGACATAAGGCTTCTTCACAACGTCCCTTCCCATACTGCCTCGATAACTGTAAATTCTTTAAGGGAAAATAATATCAGAAATGTTGATCACTACCTCTACTCACTTGAACTCGCTATAAATGACTTCTGAACTGATTTCTTTTTCTTCTGACTGAATATTCACAAATATCAAAAATAAATTTCCACAATTTCAGTACAGAAGATAAGAAAATATTTTGAATTTTATTTCGTAAATTAATTTCATTTAACTTGCGAGGTGTGTATATGAGGTAATGAGACTGGTGGCGTAGCTTTCGATCTGGCAACACTGGTTGACTTTGGAGGTGTGGCAGGCCACTATCTAATGCGTCTTCAGTACGAGTTTGAACTTTCACTTAGTAGTCTGTAGCAATTATCTATGTAAAAAAAATATTTTTTCTAGTGCGTTCTTAAATTCATTGACTATTTCGAGCAACGGTGCGTTATCAAGTTTTGTTTCAGGCGGAAACTTTTGCAAAACTTCAACAAGTCTATTGAAATAATGTTTTGTGAAGGATCCAAATTTTTCAGGTCGTTTAAATCAATTTCAGAAAGAAGGAGACTTAATTGAACATGATCATGACAGCGAAATGCCTCCAACTGCAAGAGGTGATAAAATGCCCAGTGAATCCGGGATTTTGTGCGTTCTAGTCATCGGTTGATCAATTCTTCTATTGGAACCTTTGGTGTGAAACACTAAAATTGAAGAGATTTACCACTAAACACCAAATCACTTTTTTTGAACTTCTCGACGCACGTTTCGCTAACCATGTTAGCATCATCAGGAGATGATTTAATCAGCGATTTAATCTGAGATTAAATCATCTCCTGATGATGCTAACATGGTTAGCGAAACGTGCGTCGATAAGTTCAAAAAAGTGATTTGGTGTTTAGTCTTGCATTAAATATTGCCCTTGTGAGTATTTCTAAAGGTTCGCATGCCATGGTGATAATAGTGGTTCAGACACGAGTTCTTTAAAAAGGCATTATTGGTCACTTTGTCTATTGAAACTTCTTTGCTTGAAAAAGAGAAAAAATATATTATTCTGATTCATTGTAACTGGGAATACATACAAGTCAAAAAAATCATGGGTATACCACCACATAAACACACCAACCAGCCACATAGATGGTAAAGAGGTATATTCACAGTTAAATATTACTTTGGTATTATACGTGTAATTTATTATAATCTATGGAAACCAAATAAAACACTTAATGACAACCAAAAAGCTAATTGGAACCCAAATGGAAAATATTATCAGTATTCATCTTATTGTTCGGATTAAACTTTTTTGAGGTAACATTGATGAAATTGATGTATATGGAATGGTTTGTAGTTCTAAATCCGAAAAAGATAAGCTAATTACTGTAACACGTGCAGTTTTTTTTGTTACAAGGGGTTGGTGGTGGGGCAAATGGAAAACCATGTCAATATTCAGCTTATTCTTCAGATTTGGTGCCAATGATTCAAAAATTAAAAAATAACAACAATTCAAAAATTCAAAGAATGTGATCTTTTAGGCGCCATGTTCGCCTGTTTCCTGTGACAATCCTGTGGTTGCCACAAACAATATTATATTGGCATTATGACGAATATATAAAAAACCATTCTTAAATTTTGCTAATAAAGTAATTCGAAAATGGTTCTATTACTTGAGTGCATTTTAACACAATGTTTTTTCTTCTCTTTTTTGTATTTCAAAAATTCCAGAAACTTTATTGAAGGAGCTAAACACCATAGATTATCATCTTCCAAACTACTCCACACACTGTTGGTAAAATTAGCTTTGCTATGTTCGAAATAATTCGAAAATGGCATAAACTAAGAAGTATCTAAAACTGACACAATACCCTTGCTCGCATGTTTTTGTTTAAAAAGAAATTTAGCAAATTTATTAATGTTCCATTATACACTTTTTATGACAACATTTAATTCACTAAACTTATTACTTCGTAGCAGAATAACCGCTGATGAAACTTTCCGAAGGAACTGAATTTTCTTCAAAAAGAATATTTTAAAAAGTTGTTGAAAACATGCTTCCTATTCGGACCCTATATACAAGAAATGCATCATAATGACTAAGAAGAAATGTATTTATGAATTTAACTTCAGCCCATCCTACAAGCTTCAGAATGATATTTCTATAACGAATCGAAACCTTTTGATACCTCGTCATTATCACTCGAAAATCATTGCCATGTTAACTGTTTCCTGTGATTGTACTGTAGTTGCAAGAAACAATATTATATTGGAATTATGACGAATATGAAAAACAATTCTTAAATGTTGCCTCACTAATTCAAAATTCAAAAATTCAACGAATGTCATCGTTTAAGTCATCGTTATATTCGCCGGATATATTCCCCAAACTTAAACTACTACTTTGTGGAAAAATATACTGGTAAATGCCTATAAGAAGTGCTTTGACAACTGGATTATTTACTGATGTAAGTGTAGCGCATCAAATGAGGCCTATTTTGAAAGCCAAAAATTAAGTTTGATTGATTTAACCATGATAGATTAAACTAAAACAGGAAAATATAATTTCAAAAAAACAAATGTAACCTTTTTTGAAGTAACATTGATCAAAATAAGTGTATATGGAGTATTTTGTAGTCCTAAATCCTAAAATGATTAGCTAGTTAGACTAACATGTACAGTTTTTTTGTTACAGGAGGCCGGTGGTGGGGGAAAAAAGGAGACGACATATTTTTACAATCTAATATTGATTTAATATCAACATGTAAAACGTGTTATATATATTCAAAGACATTACTGAAGATTATGTGAATAAAAAATATATTACATGAGATGTCATACAGCGACAAAAACTTTCTCGTTTTCCTCTTGTGTTCTGTAGAATCCTGGGTATCTTATATCCCTGGTATCTTGCGTCCATCGTCCTGATATCCTGGTGAGACCTCTCTCCTCGTTCGTCACTTACTGCGCCCAAATTTTCCGGAAAAAATCCAAATGGGAGTGTAAAAAATACATTTTAAGGACATGCGAAATTTTAGTATTTTATAAGCTTTCAAGAGTTCATCTATAAGGTTTTTATAGTTTTCATCTTTCTTGTTGCGGAGAAATCCTTTCACTATACTTACAAAATACTTCCAAGTTGCCAATTCCTTTTCGTTTAATTTTTCTTGAAAACGGAAATCACCTAGAAGCTTCCTTATTTGAGATCCAATAAATATGCCTTCTTTTTGCTTTGCATCACTTAATTGAGGAAATATTTATTTTAAGTTGGTTCTCTTCACACCATAGGAATAGCAAACGACATAGACTTTTTCTTGCGATGCATCCACTGCACTAAATTGACATAACAATTCACACAACAAACATGAGAAGTCCAACTTTTATCTTGATCTCCAATTTGGCCTTTAAAATATAAAAGATAAGCTTTTTTGATTTCCTCGAATATAAATCTAGCTTGTGACTTTAATATAAATCATCCGCATATATAACAAAGCTTATCCGCTGGATTTATGCAAAATCGACGACTGAAACTTGCCATATTATATAAAATGGACTTAAACACTTGACTGTGCTGTAAATAAGACAAAAACAAACTAAACTCTAGAAAACAATAAAACTGTCCTTAAAGGTTCGTAGAATACTGTGGAAATACCTCCTCTACGATCTTGTGGTAATTCCTGCATTGTCAAGTCCAATGTCAGGTACATAATTTAAATAATCCCATGATATAAAGGAGAAGAAGGTACTTGAAAATGAAAAAATGTACTTGTAAATGAAAAGGACTTTTTCATAACTACCTAAATGAAATACAAAAAAAACATTCTCATCAATGCTACAAAAATCATATCGATCTGTGTTATATTTGAAATATTAAACTCGTACTGTAAGTATTTATCGACTCAGTCCCAATACTTGTTGAATTAACTAGTACAATGTAAATCGCCAGTTGAGAATAGGAAAAAGAAAAAAAAAATGACAAACCACCAACAATACTCGAGATACACAACGACAACAACAATAATTGGTCACGAATGATACAACCGATGCTGAGACAACAGCCTCACCGTTAGCCATCGTTTAGTTATGAAAATTACTGTAAATACGATTTGTAGGAATGTCGACGAGGTGTTTTAAACATCTCCAGACCTCGAAAAGTATGACTTTAATGATATACACGAGCGCTAATCATTTGAAGAGGCGAATCAACCACCACTATGATTAAAAGAGCGACATATTGTTTACATGTTGCCCTAACGGGTTCTGTCTTATAATATTGCACTATTAGACGTTTCTGTTTATAGAGAATATATTAAATTTTGCTTGCTCATATTTTACCGTAAATCCAATTGAAAACTATTCAACTCTGCTTAGTAAAGTTGATGATGTTTGGTTTATAGCTTCTGATGTCAGAAACCGTAAATTACTTCGACATTTGAAAATTTGAATTAATGCACAAGTAATCTAAAAATATACTGAAATTATTATGTAAGAAGGAAGATAGTAGTTGCAATATCTAGTTATTATAGGCAAACCTTTATAGTTTGGATGTATTGTCAATCATACATAAGGAAATATAAATCGGTAAAAATTATTTTTTTAATACCTTGATCTGAGAGTTCAGCGTGGGACTAAAGAAAACCGTTTTGAGGATGTTTAACTTACATATTTATTAATTAAAAAAAATATATGGAAGTTATAAACCATCCCGGACATAATATTATGAGTGGTTTAAATAATTACATGATTATCTAATGATTCTGGTCATATAATTCTTTGGTTAAGTCAATAAATATACCCAATAATAATTTAGCGCTTAATATATGGTATTGTCTGAATGATTGTGGCGTGTTCATAAATTTTTTCTCCTTTATTTGGGTTTTTCGCCAGTGTCTAAAACTCAAAAAATATCAAAAATGCCTGTTCTTATTTAAAGAAATAATCACTGGGTAAAAACAAAAAACCGAACAGAGACAAATTGTAATAAATTGTAATAAATTGTAATAATAACTAACGAACAAAATTTTAAAAATATAAAAATGTTATAAAAAAATGTACAAACTTTTAACGTTAACGTTTCGGAGGGTAATCGCCCCCCGTTTTCAAAACTGAACTAAAAAATAAATTATATTAATTTGTAATATATAAAGTAACGAGTGAAAGTAAATATATTTTTTTTTGTATGTCAACGAGACTTTTAGTATCGTTGACATACAAAAAAAACATATTTTACCCAGTGAGTCTTTCTTTAAATAAGAACAGGTATTTTTGATATTTTTTGAGTTTTAGACAGTGGCGAAAAACCCAAATATAGGAGAAAAAATATAATATATAGTATATGGCATCTATCACGAATCTGTTTTTTGATAAACCCTTGCTCTTCTTCAATGGTTAAAAACAGTCCGAGTAGATTTTCAACGATTATTCTGATGAACAGTTTTGATATTGCTTCGAATAACGATATTCTCCTGCACTTTTAGTGGATTATTCTTGTCTCTTTTTTTGAATATATGTGAGGTTGTATTACATTTTCATTATTTACTTAATTATTATTATTTCGCATGCATGCTAGACTCTGTAGATAATACTATATTTCTTCATTTTTCTTTTTCATTTCTTCAGTTTCAATATAGTATTTCATACTTATAGTCCATTTTTCCTTATCCATTCTGTTCCTTTTGTTTATGTTTATTGTTGTGTTATATTATCTATGCGAATGTAAATATTCTTGAAATAATATGTATTGAGTAAATAATTTATGTAAATATTTATTTAGTCTGTTATACCTTTTTTCGATGTAGTAGTAAAGCCATAATGCCTTTTTGTCAAAAACTAACAAATTTATTTCCAAAAAATGTCAATAGGTTGTTTTTAACTTCTTCGGTTTTAAAAGATTTCTCTTTTAAACAATTTTAGAGAGAGCGGAATAGATGACAGTAAGATTTTTGTCAGGCCCTAATTGAAATGTGCGATCGTACATTGTCATGATGAAACACAGCCTTTCCTGTTTGCTAATTCTGGCCGATTTTCTTCAATTATTACCATCGCCGATCAAATTGTGAACAGTACATGTCCGTGTTAACGATTTGGTTGAATGGAAGAAGCTCCAAGTATATGGGTCCCTTCCAATCCCACTACATGAAAAGCATAATTTCCTTTGGATGAAGGCCGTCTTTCACCGCACGAAAAACCGCTAACGCTGGCAACCTCCATAATAGTTTTCATTCCATCTTGCTGTACACTATCAACTGTTCATCACCAATTACCATCCACTTCAAAAATGCAATCTCAAAATTGTTTTTTAGCAAAAGATCGGCCGAAGAGTTTCGGTCCTGCAGATTTCGCTCATTAAGTTCGTGAGTTATCCACACATCGTATCGACAGATCTACCCATTTTCTTCAGATGGTCACATATGATCAAACAAAGTTGCTTTTCATTTTCAAAATAATAAAAGACATAAGTATAAAATGAATCCCTCTTAACTTACTACATTTAAAGTGACATTATCAAATGTCAGTTAGTTGCATCACAAAAAAATATTGTCAATAAATATAATTATTAATAAATTGTCTTTTGTTTCAGACTTGCCAATCCTTCGGTGGGATTGGATTTGGTATAAAACGCGAAATATTTTTTCTAAATCTCGAGGACGGATACTTTGGCTGTCAAGTAAATGAATCGACTGACGTCTTGCAGCTGTTCGAACTGTCAAAGTTGTGTGACGGTACGCCCAACTGTTATCTCGGTTCCGACGAATTAGCCAAAGAACTGAAATGCACAGGTAAGTTCTTTACAGAAATGTTATATTAAAAATTTGAATGAAGATATTTTTTATGATATTTGAATGAGAAGTTTTTAGTATATTACAAGTTAATGAACACAGTTGCCAGATTATTAAGGACACTTTGAAATAATTAGAATATCATTATTTTAAGAATTATCTTAAGACATTATTTTAAGGCAAAATATTGGCTAGAATAAACTAATCTTTTCAATTTATTAATGTTAAATTTCGAACAATAGTATATCATATTAATTATTCGAATACATTTTTTAATATATAGATTACGAAATGAAGTAAAACTCTTAAATATTTCGTAACAGTAAAAATTTGTGATGTCGGGACAGTCTCAATTCCCCTTTTTGCATTTTCTTTCAGTTGTCAGTATCTGTTTCAGTATCAGTTATTTGAAGAGTTGTCGCTTGCTAGTGACACTTCCTTCACTTTTTCCCTCTTCAGAAGTTCCTACAGATTTTCTCTTAGGTTCAGGTCTGGTGAATTACCTGACAAAAGCAAAACATTGATATTTTTTCAGCTATAATGCCGTTACTCTCCTGGTTTTATAGCATTGGGCTAAATCGTGCATAAGCCCATATTCCTCACTGTCAGGAAAGCATCTTATCTCATTGTGCTCTCAACAAACTAGAATGTCCTTTAGGACTCCTTGGGTTTTATCATTTCCACAAGGCATTCAGAATAAAATTTTGCTGTGGGGTGTTTTCGCGTAAATGGACTTTTGTTCTACAAAATGGAAAAGAACTACACTCATTTTATTTTTGAAGCAGATTCCATATTTACTACGTGGGTAGTACCCAGTTTTACTAAAACAGCCTACTTCCAAGGGCGGTTTTATGTTATTTTTTTTTCTTAATTCAATTGACTACCTTGTAGAGAATATATTAAGAATATTCAAAAAACAAGGAACATTTTTTCCGTGCTCCACATAATAATTGTTTATTTCTTCAGCTGCTCCCAAACGTCAGCAAACGTCTCCCGAGGCCGGTTTCTGGACTTAAGTCGTCATGAGCAATTATCATGTGGAGAATGGAAAAATATACCTTGTCTTTTTGAATAATTTTAATACATTCTCCACGACCCCACTTGCAACTTTTCATAAAATGATTAAGACTTAATTCAACAGATATGTTGAATATTATCGTCCAAATTAACGAACATTATGGAATAATTAATGCTCTATATGTTTAGACAAATTTCCACAGACAATATTAATAAAATGTATCATTTAAAATTTAAATTGTTAGCTCACTTCAACGCACATTTTTACGACTGATAAATGAACTAATGTCCATAAATACCCTGAATTTTTGAGAGATAGAGAATGTATTAAAGTGTAAATTTTTAAACGCATAATTTTCGAAAATTTCTTACTGTCCCTAATAATTTATCAACCCACTGTATATTCAATTATTTATTTAACATAAAGTCCACAAAAATGACCTGCCTCAAAACCAAAAATGTCTACTACTATTAGTTTTTGTTTCTTGTTAGCTGCAGCGCATTTTCTTCGTTTTTTAATTTCAAATATGTTTAATCTTGTCTCAATGTGTAAGTTTTGGGATCTGTATTAACCACTATGATATTTTTAATTAAGACATGCATACGCTTTAAATTAACAATCCAAGAAATTCGAAATAATTGATTGTGATTCTCTTAAATACAACGCAGATGTAAAATATTATAAGAGAAGAAAGAATTATTGTTTACAATCATTGTACAGATTTGCACTCCTTCATCAACCAAATAAAAATGTTAACCCGAGATGGGTTTTAAACTCAGGTTAACTAGACGAAAAGCTAAGACTATCTCCTACCCAGACAATAGCTTCTTACACCATAGTTCTTACAATGTAATAAACAGGCCACCATCCAGAAAACCGATATCTGTTAATTTATCCACTTCATCTTCTAACAAATTCTTGCCCCTCCATTCATACAAATGACAAATCGCGATTCGTCACTAAGCATAACTTCATCTATTCTATATCCCAAGCACAATGCCAACTCCAAACGTTAGTATCAGTGTTCTATTGTGAAGTGTAACATAAAATAGGGCCGATATGAAAAAAATAATAACACTGATCCAAACGATTGTTTTATAGATAATGAAGACCAATTGGAATATTTCCAAACATGGTTTTTAAACCTTTACCTAAAACCATATTTGGAAATATTCCAATTTGTCTTCATTATCTATAAAACATTCGTTGCCATCTGCTTTTGTAATACCCGAACAATACCTCAAAGAAAAGACTAGATAATGATAATGTGATTATTCTTCGACATCATGTACTCTTAGCACGACTTTTTCGGCTTTCTTGGAAATAAACCAAAGAATGCTTTCATTTTCATTAATCTGTTACGTTGATGCAAAAATTATCCTCATCTTGTTGAGGAAGATTGATGAAAAAATTAATTTACAAAAAATTACGTTTAATCAATATTGCATATGCCGTTCTGTTCAATACAATAACCTTTCTCCATCTGTCCACTAGCTGTATAATCCTGCGCTCATAGAAGCTAAGGTTTCTGGCTAAACCACTAATCGAGGTGATTTCTCAAGTCTTCCAAGAAAGTAAAGTTTTTTAGATTTAAGTTAAAGTTACGATTTAAGTTTAAAGCAATCTAAATAAGTAGTAGCCAAAGGGCGCAAGGCCGAGAGGTAAGATGGATGGAACAAAGCATCCCAATCAAGTTGTAACACTTTATGCCGTGTGGCTACCCACACGAATTGAGAATAATTCAGTGCGCTTCTGTTCGATTGCTTGCTTTAGTTCACTCAGTTTTAAATAGTATTTCTCCGAATTGATGGTCTAGTTTTCATTAAGACCTCATAATAAACGATTCTCTACTAGTTTCGCCAAATGCATAGCATAACCTTCTTCGAACGTAAACTGGCTTTTGCGGTCATTGCGCATTTCCTCGCGTACACCAAAATCACTTACGCTTAACATTATTGTACGTTGTATTTATAAATGGATCTATTTCGTGGCGCTTCGCTGTAAAGTCGCAAGCAGAAATTGAGCCTATCAATTTTTTCTCAGTTATCTTATGCGACACCCATACTTCGGCCTTGCCTCGAATCAACTTAGATTGAACAACTATAGACTGAATCATTTCTTGATGATGCTAACATGGTTAGCAAAACGTGCATCAAAAAGTTAAAAAAACTTATTTGGTGTTTAGTGGCAAATCTCTTCAAGTTTAATGTTTCACACCGAAGGTTGCCATAGGAGAATTTAACTGTTGAATGGTGTAATCCAAGAATTTCTCCAATCTATCAAGTTTTTCAATGCCGATTACTTTCAATAAGTGCCAATATTTCGTTTCCATTAGCCTCGGCTGATCATTCAAACCGTGATGCTCCAATTTTAAACTTGGATTGTTACCAAACATTTCAAACCACTTACGACACGTGAAATCGTCACTAGTACCCTCACTGTATACATCACATATCTTCTTTTGCGTCTATTTAACATTCTTACATTTACGAAAATAAAACAACATATGCTCCTTATTTTTTGCCATATTTAGTGCTTGATAAAATTTAAAAAGCACCATCAAGTAACACATTATATTTTTCGAAGTACTTGTTGTCATTCCTTCTATCAAACAACATCAACACTTTATATGTATGAAGTAGATAACACTTTGATTTTTCGATGTAATCTATCTAGCACCAGAACAGGACAAACTTTTGCATCAACCCACTATATGAGGATAACGGCTATTTATCGAAATGATAATCCTAACTACCATATCCCCATTATTTGGTTTCACTCAGATGTCGCTGATATAGGTATTATAAATTTCCGAACTGAATACTAATAAGCGAACTAAAGATAATTGAAATTGTTGTCTACAAAAAGTCCCTAGACTCATTTTATTCTCTTGATCCTGATAAACTGCCTTAATAGGCTATGAAAAATATTTTTATATTCTCTAATATACTAAGTTTTTATGTTTCTATGTTGGTCAGTATACCTACAGTAGTATGTCTTATGAGCTTATCCTTTTCAAGTAAGATATGGAGAGAATGTTCGTTTTTTACACCTTTTCAATTTAAGACTTTCCGTCTAAGGTTGAAACATCCATTATAATAACAGTCAGTTTAAACTGAAATATTATCTTTTTCCTTCTTAATAGGCTATGAATCAGATTTAAATCGAACTTACCGGAAAATGCTTTTTATTTATCCGAGTACCATTTTTCTCACCACATGTTACTTGAAGATAGGAAACGCATGGCATATCTTATTTATAACATTTGTAACGCCATTTTATGACCGGGAAAAGTTCGCAGATGTCGCTGATGCCATTAGAGCATTTCTAGATAAACCGTTATTTTTATATACAAAATCCTAGAAGAAAATGTCTTTTTCCCATAGAACACTTACTGTTTTTATAACATTCCAAACTGTTAAAACTGGTCTGTTCTGATAACTAGTATATAAATGTTGTTTAATTAATATAACTCTCAAACTTTTAAAACTTGTTTAGTTCAAATTTGTACATGCTCAAACTTAAAACTCGCAAATATGCCACTTTCTTTCAAATTTAATAGCTCAGCAAAATAACACAGGTCAACAAATGTAAACTTTTTTGAGGTAACATTGATGAAAATAGATGTGTATGAAGTATTTTGTAGACCTAAATCCGAAAATGATAAACTAATTACTGTAACACATACAGTATTTTTTTTTACAGGGGGTCGGTAATTGGGAAAAAAAGGAGACGACATATTTTTACAATCTTATATTTTTTTAATATATACATGTAAAGCGTGTTAAATATATACAAATACATTATGTGAATACATAATATATTACATGAGATGTCTCACATCGACAAAACCTTTTACTTTTTCCTCTTGTGTTCTGTAGCATGATCTTTTTTAAAAAACCAGCATTAGTCGCCCAACATAGATGGGTTCCAGCATCCCTGGTATCTTGCTTCCATCGTCCTGATGTCCTGGTGAGACCTCTCTCCTTATTCGTCGCTTACTGCACCCAAATTTTCCGAAAAAAATCTAAATGGGAGTGTAAAAATGCATTTTTCATTTATCAGGTTTCATCAGAGTTCATTTATGCGGTTTTTATAGTTTTTATCTTTCTTGTTACTCAGAAATCCTTTCACTACACTTACAAAACACTTGCAAGTTAACAATTCCTTTTCATTTAATTTTCTTGAAATCGAAAATCACCTCGAAACTTCCTTATTCGAGATCCAATAAATATGCCTTCTTTTTGCTTTGCATCACTTAATTAAGGAAATATTTATTTTAGATGGGTTCTCTCCACATCATAGGAACACCAAATGGCATAGAATTTTTCTTGCGATGCATCCACTGCACTAAATTTACGTGACAACTCAAACTGCAAACAGGAGGAGCTCAGCTTTTATCTTGATCTCCAATTTGCCACTTAAAATATAAAAGATAGGCTTTTTTTAATTCCTCGTATATAGGTCTATCTTGTGACTTCAAAATAAACCGTCCTCATATATAACACAACTTATCCGCTGGATTTTTGTAAAATCGACGACTAGAACTTGACCATCTTATATAAAATCGACTTAAACACTTGACTGTACTGTAAACGAAACAGAAACAAACTAAACTATAGAAAACAATAAAACTGCCCTTAAAGATTCATAGAATACTGCGGAAATATCCCCTCTACGGGCTTGTGGTAATTCCTACATTGTCTAGTCCCAAGTCAGATTATATATGTTCAATTACCCATGATTCAATTCAATTCAATTATACATGATATAAAGGAGAAGCAGGTACTTGAAAATGGAACTTACTAGGCCATTTCTGTGAAAAGCTTTTTAAAAACTACTTAAATGAAATGCAAAAAGAGCATTCTCATCAATGTTATAAAAATCATGTCGGCCTGTAGAAATCTCAGTAAAAAAATGCCGATATTAGACTTAAATTATGTTAAGGTAATGTAACGATTATGTTTTATGCGCTATTAATGGGTAAAAGTATCCGAAGATATACCCGCTTGTTCGAAAACAATATATAGCACAGAAGCTCTCAATGTAAAAAAGTATCAATGAAAAGAATAGAATGCTGAATCACTTGATTTCCTTTATATTTAAAATGTTCTATATGCTCTTAATAATTTATTGTTTAAAATCTTCCACTTAGTCTAGCATTCATTTGCATGAAATGTATTACAAAAATAAGAATAATGTACCGATATTAAAGAAAATCATATTAATTTTTAATTGTATGAAGTTAAAACTGAAAAGAAAATGGAGTAAACTATAGTAGACTAGGATATGACTAAGTATAAACTTAAACTTTGAAAGTAAAGTCCTATGTACACCTACATACATACATTTTTCTTCATAGTGTACAGTCTTCAAACGAAGGTTCTCTACCATAATGACCACTGTCGCCCTGTCCACATCTGCTCTAAATATCTGGTTCGATATACAGTTGAACCATTTTCAAATCAAATTTTGCATCCATGGCATTCTTGGTCTTCCCGCGATTCTTCACCCTTCTAGCTTTCCAGCTTTCCAGCTTTCCATGTACAATCAATCTCGATAGTTGGTAACGTTGTCCTCTTATTATATGCCCGAAATATTCCAATTTGCGTGTCTTTATGGTATTCAAGATATTCGTAATATTCTTCTGAATAGCCACATTTCAAAAGTTTCAAATCTTTTGGTCATATATTTATTAAGGGTGGAAGCTTCTATATCGTAAAAGACACTCCACTATTTATAGCAGCGAGTTATTCAGATTTCCTATTCATTTTATTTTTTTCTACAGCAGAAGAAAGGTTTCATTTTGTAGAATGGGTTGCGAACTGTTTTTATCCTTTATTTAAATTTTAATTAACGCAAGTTCCTAAATACATTCATAGCTGTGAGCTGTTATCGGGTGATTTCGTGAAACACATATATTTTGTTTTATTTAGGTTCATATTAAATAGAAGTAGAGTTTGCTGATTTATTTTATCCTTTCCGTCATTCTTTGAGGTTCTCGATACTAAGGTAGTTACTCGTCAAAATATTCTGGTAATATAACTTATTGAAACTCTCGAAGCCAGAAGGTCTGTTGATATATTGGCAGTGATTCCAGATATTTTTGAGATCTTTGTAGAAAAATGTAAAACTATATTTACACCCTTTCATTATGTAAGAGTTTATGAAAAATCAGAAGCATTTAGGGGTAGATGAATTTTCCGTCAATACATACCCAACAAACCGAACAAATACAGAATAAAAATTAATGCTCTTTGTGACCCCAACATGTTGTTGGGGTCACAAAGTATCACAACATGTATGTTGACAAACAGCCTGCGAGCCCTTGGGAGGTAAATAATTCCCCAGATGATGTTGTGGAACGAATGCGTGAACCCATAAGAAGAAGTGGAAGAAAGTTAACTCCTGATAATTGGTTTACTAGTTTTAAGTTCATAGAAAACCTAAAGAAGAATTTCAGGAAAACTCTCGTAGGAATGGTTAGAGTTTGGTTTTGTAGGCTGGCTATGGCTACGGTTTCGTAGAAAACAAAGCTTCCTGTTAAATTTACCCGGCCAGTAAACCGGCCTGAAAAGTCGTCAATGTTTACCTTTCACGAGAATTGAAAAATCTTATCTTATGTTCCAAAAAAGGTAAAAATGTTAAGTTTATACCATTTTGACACTATTGATAGTGAAACAAATAAGTCAGACATATTTTGTAGATACGTTGGACAAACTTTGCGCTGCTTGTGCATGTGCCACTTGAAGGTGGCCAATGGTAATCTCTTACTCAATGTTAAATGTTGCAGGTATAAATTCTATAGTTATTTACAAGGCGAATGACGTAGACTAAAAAAAAAATACGAAGAGAATTTTTGCGGAAACTATTTTTTGAATTAGTATGTAATTACATAGCATTCCGCTTTCCTGCGTCGAATATACCAAGATCGATACAACTAAGAATTAGGTAAATTCTTGAAATAGAAGTTACGGAGTAGCCTCGGGAACCTCCAGCAAATTAAAGAGGTCAATATGCTATGTGTGACCAGAAAAAAAATCGCCCCATTTCTGTAAAAAAATGTCACACTTATGAATGTTTGGAACACGCTCTAATAATTTATCCAGAGTATTTTGAAATAAAGCTTCGTGAAAGTTAATTTTCAAATGGCTATTTTACGCTGTTTTCAAGTTATTTTTTGTTTTGCTGTAAGTTCTTAACATATTTGGGCATATATTTTGGCATATAGCAACATTTGGCATATTTTAGAAAACATTGTATTGAATATTATTTTATATTCTTAAATTTAAGTTTAATAGGTGCCTTTTTATTATATAATTGTCTAATCTCTCTTTTTATTATATAATTTTCTGTTCTCTAATGGCAAACTAGGAGTGACCACTGATGTTCCAAAACTTAGCGCGGCTACTGGATGGTTAAGAGAACCAATACTGCCTAGTAACATACCAAAAATTTATCACGACATAATAAAAACATTTTTATTTTAAAACATTAACTTTACCACATGTCCGTAATCGCAAATATAAATATAAAAGTAAACAAAATTCATTTATTCAAATCGCATCCTCATTCTAACTGATGCAAATATAAACCAATCATTGTAAACAATACACAAGAAGGCAGCCGCGTTAGCCTTTTTGTCTGAGACGACCGTCTGACTGCACATTACTTGGCATACTAGCGGGTTCGATTTCCGAACTAGGTGTGGACTTTTTATAAATGTTTGTAAATATTTCTATGCAAGAGTGTAAAATCTGACAAGGAATCACCCTGCACTCAAGCCAGTCGGAAGTTGGGTAAGGCCGGTTGGCAGAATTCTCAAGAAAGACTTATGGTTAAGCAACAAACCATGGTTTGATAGCCCGAGGGGAGGTGCTAACCAGGGTTTTCGGTAATCTATGACAATGGTTCAGAACCTACCTACGTTAAGCTGTAGGTCCTGTCGCTAAATAGCTTTCTCAGTTTCTGATACGCATCTAACCCTAAACGTTATGAAATCTAGCACATTATGGAATATTCAATATTGTACATCATTAGTTGGTCCACTTATAGTTAAGAAGAAAACAAAAATCTTTTATTACCAGTTCATTCTTTTAACACATATTGAAATGTTATCTTACGATGTACTTCGGCAGCATTTAACATGAGTTTAAAATCATAAAGTGATCATATTCGGATTGTAAAAGTGTTAAAAAGGTAAAAAATAACATAACAAAGACAATGTAATTTCGGACTGTTCTCATTAACTGACATTAACAGGCATGGCACAGCTTTGAGCTTAAATACTATAAAAAAAGGATCAAACCTGGCGTATTTCTCGATGTGCTATTCTTAAGACGACGCCTACCTCCGTTAAATTCGACCAATACATATTTATGTCTCGTACCAACTATGCCATTAATTGAATATCGAGCAAAAATTTCCTTTTATGTGTAGCAATTACCAGGTACGAAGATAAATCCTAATCGGATTAAAACTGCTTTTAATCGTGACGTTTAAAAATAGATTAGTGACTTTGTATCGTAGATAATGATATCGCGGTCGTATATCCCACCACTGAGCCTATATCGCAAGTGAATACTGTCAAGATTGATTCTTTTGTATTATTTTTGAGGCTTCAGAACTAAATCGTTTAATAACTTAGGTATATTACTTATAGACTTGATTGAGCACCTTAATCGTATGTTCTGAACGTATTATTAATACATCATTATTTGCTTATTTGGTATCGCAAAATGTCAAACTATCATCCGATAATATTTTTTGAATAAACATACAGATTTCATGTGAAATAAAAACTATGTATAGATGTCTTGCCTTAATAATATTTAAAATGTCAGTTGACATAAAGTACTGAGGGAACTTGACGGAAAGTACTATTATAGCTTTAACCAACGATTTTTTTTACGACAACTATTTTTTTTATATAGGTTCCAGAAAACATATCCAAAATGAAACCATTTCTGCCGAAAACAAGTCAGATTTTGTTGAAATTTTCTTAACAATTGGCAATGTCACATCGTCGTGTTTTTCAGCATACATTCGCTTGAGCTCATGCTATTTGGCATAATTTCTACAGTTTGAGTACAGAGTTAGATATTAGATTGCCTCTATCAGGTGATCATTCACTCATTTATTCGTCGAATGCCTTAGGAAGATACACAAAACACAAATATAACATATTTTTTTATTTCCATGGCCTTATCATAAATTGTCGCAACGTAAAAATAAGATCCTGCGTGCTCCTGCCTGCTCTAAATCTATGTTGACTATCATCAGTTTTATTTTCCAGCTCTTCTCGCAATCTTCGTTCTACTTATACGTTTATATATTTTACCCGTTGCACTCAATAGGGAATTCACTTTGTAATTATAAAACATTGAGCGGTCTCCCTTTTTAAAAATTAGTAAAATGGATTGGTACTTCCCAGTCCCTCGGATATCCCTGTTCCTCGATGCAGCGTTTAGTACTTTAAGGAGAAGATCTGTTCCCGCTTTTTCGAAATTCTTGAGCAATTCCGCTTCAATCCCTTCATTCCCCGCAGCCTTCCCATTTTTACACATTTGAATTGCACTATTAACTTCGTTATACTGGATAATGTTACCTTTGAATTCTTGTTGGTTTTCTGTTGGACTCTTCTCATCAATTACCCTGATGTACTCACCCTCTAATATTTTCTTATAGTGTTCCAGCCAAACTTGCATTATCTCATCGTCCTCAGATACCAACTGTCCTTTACTTCTGATATATTTTACCTTTACTTTGTTCTCTTCTCACACTTTTTAAAACATAGAATAATTTTCAATTGCTCTTGAAGTCCGTTTCCATTTTGACTCCAAAATCTTTCCCATCTTTTTTCTTGGCCTTTTCGACACTCTTCTTGACAGCATTTCTTTGATCTTTATATTGCTCATAAGTTGTTTTGTATTGCTATAAGTTACTTTTATTAGCAAGGTACCTCTTCCAGAGTTCTCTTTTCTTTTTAATTTTGCTTCTAATTTCTTCCGACCACCAAGAGGTATGTTTTCTGTTAGTCGTTATATTTTTCTTCGGTAGCTTCCACACAAAATTGCCTAAATGTGACCTATACTTTATCAGAATCCTCTGATCATCATTCTTTATAACGTTCCATCACTCTTAGTCGTATGCTTTCTTCAAATTTCCTTTTGAATAGTGTGATAGTATAATATGGAAAAATAGTTGTAGCAACACGATATAAATATGGTAAATATATCACAAATTAAGAATGTATCACCAAAAAACCTGCACAAGTTTTATCAAAATAAATTAAACATTTAGGTTCAATTATTATTATAATAATTGTGAATTTGACGTTTTTACACATACCAAGTTAATCTGCAAAAAAAGTCCAGCAAATAATTAGAATATGCCACAAAATAAACAAACAAAAAATTAATGATCAAATCATGTGATTGAGAACGTATTATTTATTGTAGAGCTTACACAGTAAAAACTTGTGAAATTAAATGTTAACTTTATTTACCATCACATAAAGAAACCTTATAAAAAGATAAAGGATAAACATCAATACCAGATCGAAAAGTAAAAAATCAGGATAACCAATTTATCCACTAACCCATATTTAGAATCGAAATCTCGATGATAAATCGAACGAGACTACTGGAAAACGAAAACAAAGCCGCGTTCACGATCGCATTAAGATAAGTGACGATTTTTCCATTTTGGAATAAGTAGCCGGTTAACCTATCGCAGAAACGACCCATTAATTACCCCGAGCCCGAGCAGATGCCTGCTAAAATAAACTGGCTCTGGGACGATAATATCTTCTGCTACAGACAACCGAACAAAGAAATCAACTGGCCTACTCGGCTTGATACATATGCAAAAGTAGAAGGAAAATTGAACTAGATGTTGTTTAACGTTTGTAAAATTTAGTCTTATTTTTTACTGTATTGCCGGTATGTCATACGCTTTTTCATGATATTTATATACACTTAAATGATCTTATTTCGCATATTGAGGTATTGTTTCATTTTCTTTTTTATTTGTTTTGATAAAAGTATCACATCGAGGTAGAAGATTTAAAGGAAAATGTATTCCCTTACTTATACCACCGTTAACAGTTTTATCTTCAATCATATATGAATTTTTGCATAACAAATGCAAAGTGGTTGGAAAGCTATTGCTATTGCTGGCTTGAAGCTATTGGTTGGAAAAAAATATTTAATTATCTTTTTCTAGATTTAATTTTCTCTTTTCAAAATCAGTATTTTAATTACTTCTGTTGGAGGTATTAGGTACTTCGATTGAATATAAGTGGGTTCATAAGGCAGTATGGATCCGTCATGATTTCGAGCTAAAGTACAAAGAGCGACTGGCGACTCAAGAGTTTGCCACCCCAGTGAAAAATTGGGGTCACTTTTTCTGCCGCCAAAATCATGGAGACAATTTTGGCTTACCAAAATTTTCTCCAAATTCGTTCTTCAAGTGAATAGTTTATTTCCTTAAACTGAAGAAATATTTTCATGTAACTAATTTTTTCTGTTTATTAGAACTGTAATAGAAAATGTAAATGAGTGGGAATATAGGAAAAAGGATTATTTCTCAAATACTTGAAGCCCTTCTGTATTGATATTCCCGACGAACTAGCCTTTTAGAAGAAAATGTCAAAAAAAGTCCCATGGGTTAAATGTATTTGCATACAAATTTACAAACTCCATGATTTGTGTGTATTTTAAGTTTAGTTTACTTCTAAAACCAATATGCATAGAAACAATATTTGAAATCAAATTAGTTCCGAAACGTGCTGATTCACCCTCAGTTTTAATAGGTATTGTGTACTTAATATCTAATAGACAGCCCTAAACAGGTTAGGAGCAAACATAATACACTCCCAAATAGAAATAGTTTCGTGACTAGGCAGGTTAGAGATGGGCATGTGGTCTTTTTTCAGTTGTTTTGTTTGTTTTCTTTCACTGGGTTAGTCTATTCAACATCCGAAAACTAAATAGATAACTGAAAGTCTTTGTTCCCATTGTTAATTGTCATTGTTTTGAAAGGATATCAACGTTATTATCATCAATTATATTTATAGTATCAAGCGACACTGTATTTAAAGATAATATATTTGTTTTTTAGCTAAATTAAATATTTTAATACTTATTGAATTTATATTATTTTTTAAGTTAGAGTTTTTGCAGCTAATTTTAACGTCTTTGTCAGGTAACTTAATACACATTTGACAGTTGTATTTTATCATCACCTTGGCGTCTAAAAAACGTTATTCTTAACGTTTTCGAAACGTTACCACTTAAGAAGCTAGCGTCGTATAATGCGGAATTGAATCTTTGATAGTTAACCTATTGCATGTTTGACAGTTGTATTTCTTTCATAATTTGGAGGTTTGAAAAACATTATTCTTAAACTGAGAAACATTGCCACTTAAAAAGATAGCTTCGTGAATACAATACTAAGTGAAAAATTTGTCTTATATACTAACGTTTTAAAAACGTTGCCACTTAAAAAGCGTCTTAGCATACGGAACAGAGTGTATCATATTTTGTATGTTCAACTTTGCTTTGAAAATGGTCGATATGTAAAAAACGTTTTTGATGTGCATTTTGTTGTATCTGAGGTGCATTTTCCTCTAAAAAAATTGTCGTATTTGCAACAAAAGAAACCCAAAAGAAAATCAAAATATCACTATTAGCGTTTTTAAATTGCAAATTGGCTAACTTATAATACGGAGAAGGAATTGGTCTTATAAGAAAACAAAATGTCAAATATGAGATTGGCAACAAGGACAAGATTAAAGGAATAACGATTTCGTCAAAAAGTTATTAACTATTTTAATGAATTGACTAGATTTGGAGGGAAGAAGTAATGCTAGGAGATTGGCAGAGGAACCTTTTTATACCGATATATAAGAAAAGGAAATAATCAGATTGCAACCAATTTGCTTGACAACGACTTCTTTCAAGGCATACACTCTTATGTTAGAACAGAGACTAAGAGTACTTGTACCATAAACAATAAAATGGAAGGAGAACAAGCAGCCGTCAGACAACAGACAACATATTTATAATAAATAACATCATAGAAAGAAGAACATGGAAACTGGAGACGAATTGGTTATTACATTCAGTGACCTGACAACGGCCTTTGATTCGGTAGACAGACACATTATATGGAAATGTCTAAGAGATCTGGAAATATCACGAGACCTTATAGAATCCATAAATAGTGCGTATAGAGTGAGAGGTCAGATTCAATTAAATGAAAATATATCTGAGAAATTTCAAATGGACAAAGAGATAAAACAAGGCGATAGCGTAAGCCCCCAATTATTAATAATAATAATAATGTTTATTGTCTAACAGGAACATGTCCCAATAACAAAACAAATTAAATAAATAATTGTTTTACAAAACTGAAAAAAAAAATGGAAAAAATTATATTGAGAATTGATTACAAATTAAGCATGAAATTATACTAATACATTAAACTGATGTCTATATATAATCATAACTATATCTATGTAAACCACTTTTGCTAGAACAAGATAATCTATATTATTTGACAAGGTAACAAGTACATAACATAAGTATAAGTATAAGATTAGAAGTCGAAAAGATAGTACATCAATATTAAAAAACAACAAATATCATTCATTTATCAAATGTATAGCGTCCTGCAGGGCCCGCACTAGTGAACAAGTGTAGTGTACATATCCACATCAGAATGAACACTCAAAAGATGGCAATATCTGCAAGCATGAAATAGTGGCGCCCTGCTCTCAAAATTAGTCAGGGCACGGGGCACTCTAAAGGTGTTAGACCTCCTAGTAAAGAATTGAGGTACAAGAATTGGCAATTGCTCCAATAGTTCAGGGCAATCGATAAGCCCGTTGATCAACTTGTAGAGGAATATTTGAGACATACAAATCCTCCGATGTGAGAGGGATTGCAGCCGAAATCTGTCAAGGAGCACCCGCTGGTCAATTTCTCTAGCCGGATAGCACTACGCTGCACACTCTCTAGTTTATTGACATGAATCCGGTAAATTGGCGACCATATTCAACAAAGCATACTCCAATCTTGAGCGAACCAATGAATTGAAAAGTGTAGTTAAACATGAGACACTTCAAAAATCACCTGTAGATCGGATTATAAATCCCAGGGTTCGTAATGCTGTCCGTGTCACCATCTGTACATGCTGATTAAAACTCAACTCTGCATCCACCATTACCCCAAGATCCTTCACCAAGTCACAGTTTTCCAATACTACACTATCAATAATATAGTCGAATTGAATCGGGTTGCGGCTTCTGCAGAATGTTAAGCGCTTACACTTCCGAGTATTTAGTGGGAGTCCATTTTGGTCACACCAGGCGCTCAGCAAGTGCAGGTCATGTTGAAGTTCAACACAATCTTGTTGAGAATTAATAGGTCTGAAGATCTTCAGGTCGTCAGCAAAGAGTAAAGTTTGACTTGTTATATTCTGAGTGATGTCATTAATGTAAATCGCGAAGATAAGTGGAGCCAGGTTGCTACCCTGGGGCGCACCACTGGTTGCGACAAACTCATCAGATTTGAAGCCATTATTCTCAACAAACTGCCTGCGTTGAGCAAGATAGGAGATGAAGAACTTTATCAACTCATCATGGAAGCCCACACCACCCATCTTACTTGCCAAAATGGAGTGATCAAGCCTATCAAAAGCCTTGGAGAAATCGGTATACACAGTATCAACCTGCGCTTTTGACCCAAGAGCTCTAAAACTACTCTGAAAGAAACAAGACAAGTTGGTAACTGTGGATCTCTTATGGAAAAATCCATGCTGACTAGATACTATCCTATTTTTGACTTGGCTGAATATTTTTTCGTGTAATACGGACTTGAACACCTTCGAAAAATTTGAGAGTATGGATATGGGTCTATAGTTGGACACATCAGAGGCATCCCCAGACTTGAAGACGGGACATATTCGAGCGATCTTCCAAATGTCAGGAAACGTACACGTAGATACGGATGTATTAAAAAGTATTGCTGAAGGCCCTGCCAGTGCATATGCACAGTCTCTCAATAAGAATGCAGGAACGCGATCAAAGCCAGATGTCATTTTTGACTTAACGTTCTTTAAAGCTCTGAGGACATCTTTCTCCTCCAAACTACCAACTGATATAAGGTCAACCGAACCAAAGGTCCTGACATAATTCATATCCCAAGGAAAGGCATTCACTATGCATGCTATGGAAGCAAAGGCATTCACTATGTCCTGAGGCTCATTCAGTTCGCTACCATTAGCTTTCATGGTGCCTGGTATTCGAGACGTACGTTTTTTTTTATGAATAAACCTCCATAATTCCTTAGGATCAGATTCAACATTATTCTGAACTTGCTCAATATAGTTACGGTAAGCAAACTCAACTTTTATTTTAATTATTCTTCTGAGGTTAGAAAAGTGAGCATAATCATCGGGTAGTTTAAATGAACTTCCATCTACGGAAACAGTGCTCCTTCGTCTTAATATCATCAAATATATCTTGGGTAAACCATTCTGGGTATGAAAATCCTCGACGCTTCACGGAAATGACAGGAACACACATATCAAATATAACTGTCAATCTGTTATAAAATTGTGACACGGCTTCATTAATATTCATAATTTGGGCAAGGAATGCCCAATCCTGCAGCAGAATCTGTTCATACAGCATAGGAAAGTTGGCTCTACGAAAATTGTACCTTCTGGTAAGGGCATTAATTGGGAAATTACTTCGGCATGGTGCAGCGTTATACTGAAAATGGATGGAAAGAGTAGGATGGTAACCATCTTCGCGCACCATAGGCGAGCAGTTCGGCAACACCTCACAACCAATATTCGATAGTACCAAATCCAAGATACATTTTCGGGTGTTGAGAACCAGGTTATGTTGACTGAGATCGAACAACGCCATAAAGTCAAAAAGTAGAGACAATCGAGGACATCGGACAAATGATCCAGTCTCAAAGTGTAAGTTGAAATCGCCAACAATCACCAACCTGGCACCGTACAACCCAGTCAACCCTTCAAAACAATGAAATAATGCCAGATACAGATCTGCACTGGCACCCGGCTGAATGAAGATGCAAAAAATGTAGGTGATAATATTATTGAGAGATAACTTACAACCAACAATATCAACTGAAGGCACCAATTCAGCAAATAAATTCAAACTAATTTGTTCTGATTTTATGTCAGACCTTATAGTCAGAAGAACTCCGCCTCCCCTCGAAACATCCATCAGTTCCAACTGTCTATCCGCTCGGTACACTACATAGTTATCACTAAACAACTCAGCACTGTGTACGTCCGGCTGCAACCACGTCTCAGAGAGCCCCACAATGTGATGTTCCGCCATACTAATTGATTTGCTAAATTCGCAAGTCTTCGTATTGAGACCTCTAACATTCTGGTAAGCCATGCAGACATCAGCACAGATCCCGCTAGACAGACTCATTAGTTTAAAGGCCGCGCACCAATCGAAACAATCTTAGGAACACCCCTAATATACTTAATCCTCAAATCCTTCTCGCCGGCGTTAAGACGTTCCATCAACCTAGATCTAACTGCTCGGTACTCCTGAACCTGCCTTGGGGTCTTGTCGGTGGTAATAGATAGATGACGGAGATTTTGGTCTGCCTTAATTCGATATGTTTTTTTTTTATAATCTCCGAGACCGTGGAGTCCCCGAAGATAACCTTAATCGGCCGAGGCTTCGCAGCACCAAAACGACCAAGACGGATGACCTTCACCACTCCACTCACGTCGATTTCAGGATACAGTGATCCAAGCACACCGAGAATGGCATCCCTCTCCTTCTGACCGCTATCCGGTGAGACATCCTCTGGTTGGCCAAATATCATAACATTCTTCTTTCGCTGCTCCCTGTCATAATATATTTGATATAGTGATGGGCAAAATACTGAACAACACAAAAGAGAGAACAAAAAATCTAAATAAAATCGAAAGATAAGATACTCGGATGACAGTAATCTTAGCGGATTGGTAAGTTTATAGGATACAGAGAAGATGAATATGACTATCAATACTAACAAAACAAAATACATGGCTATTAACCATAAAAAAACATAATGGAAATTCAAATAAGGAAATATCATGATAACATATGTACCCAAAATAATGTAAAGTACATGTAAATGAATATTAAAAGTCTCAACCTACGAATATTTAGGTGTAATATTATCAGATGATGGAAAGAGGGACAACGATTTTCAAATAGATCCAAAAAGCTAAATAGGCTATACTATGAACTAAACCAAATAATACTAGATAAAATGAAAATAGAAGATAAAACAAAACTACAAACATATCACTCAAACGTTTAAACCAAAAATCACATATGCAAGCGAAACATGGACATTACTACCAAATAGTAGAAAAATAAGCACGACGTAAACGAAATTATTTAGAAAAATTTCTATGTAAACAAATTTAGATAAAATTAGAAACAAAAAATCTGTGAAGCATTACAACACCAATCCATTATATGGCATTTAGAGATAAAACAAATGAACTGGTTTGACCATTTATGCAAAATAAATAAGAACAGACTGATCAGAAAAATTTCTGAAGCAAGAAGAGCGAGAAAATATCGATTCTGTGCGCGAACTGATTAAGCAAGATCGGCATGTGACATACCTCAAGATTCAGGTATTCCTTGGCATAAGTATGACAAGCATATACAAGATTTTATATGAACATTTAGACGTGAAAAAGATTTGTGTGCGTTGGATTCCGCATAATTTGATAATCGCTCAAAAAAGGCTAGTGTCGATTGGTGCAAAGAAATGTTAAAAAACACAATCATGGTGCGTCAAAAACCGTGTATAACATCTGCACAGGTGACGAATCTTGAATCTACGCGTATGAGCTCGAAAGTAAACAGCAATCGATTGTATGGGTCTTTCTGAATGAGCCAAACCCAACAAAAGTTGTTTGCGCAAGAAACACTTGGTCGCCTGTTTTTTTTTTTGGAATAAATGGAATGGAGGCTACAGTGCCACTAGGGAGTCCCAGAGCGGCCAATTCTGAATGTTATACAACCATTTGTTTGCCAGAAGTCTTTGAAGAAATAAGAAAAAACAACCTGTGACGCAGGATCATTCTTCACCATGACAACGCGAGCTCTCACACATCGGACAGAGCAACTCAATATTTGACCGATCAAAACATCGAATTGATGGGTCGTCCGTCGTATAGTTTTGATTTGGCATCCAATGATTTCTTTTTGTACTCGTCCGTGAAAAATAAACTACGTGGTAACGATTTTCGATGCCAGAAGAAGCGCTTGATGCGTTCAAAATGCATGTTTTGGAAATACCTCAATCGAAATGGAAAAAGTGCTATGAAAATTAGTTCAAACGTATGCAAAAGTGTATAGATTAAAGCGGAATATATTTTGAAAAACAATAAAACCATTTTCAATGATAAATATTTGTTTATATTTCATATTCTGGATACATAAATAGCATAGCAACCCTCGAGTGAAAATTCCTCGTACACTTAAGAATCATGCCTCGGGCAAGGGTAATCATAAAAAGTTGCCTTCAAACATCGATACAAACTGATCAAAGCTATGAAACGAGAAAGCGTTCTCGGGAGCTGTTGATCTGCCATTTTAATATGCCATTTTGCACACACGTTTGAAACCGTTCTAAAAAGTTTGCCTCCAATGATTACTCATCGATTTGTTCAATTCGATTACGTATAGTGCGCTTCAATTATTTCTGTGTGCGAGACTTATCTTCATGCACGTGTAATTTCAAGTACTCGAAAAATAAAAATCATACATGGAATGCAGCTTCAACACCATTCATTAAAACTCTGGTCATATGAGCAGTGACTCTATCTTGTTGAAAACACACATCCCACCTATTGATTCCTCGTCTCCAAAGTTCTGATTTGAAAACATTGTCAAACATGATTGCGTAGCGAACTGAATTAGCAGCTATTGCAGCACCATCTTCAAAAAATTAATTTAAAGGAAAATTCCGCACTCCGCCCCACACCGTTTTTTGGATTGTGTAATGGACTCTGGTGCAATTAACAGGGAGTCGTTGCGTTTGCAACGACTCCCTCATTTGCACTCATTTGCGTGTTTGCACTCATTTTGACAAATGTTTCGTAAGCAAACACTACTTCTCTCGAGTATACAGTGGCGTGATAGATACTAAACACTATCGCAAGAAGACGTTTTTTCCAATCTTCAGCTATAATTCTCAACTTCTGGTATTTTCCTCAAAGTTGCCAGCGAACTCTCTTAAATGGCTTCTATACAGGAAAGTCAAATGGTGTCATATCTGGTGAATATAATGCTTGTGGAATGGTGTTTGTGTGATTTTTAGCTATGAACTATTTTGTCACAAATCTGGACTTGTTCTTCAAAGGGACTCTAATACTTAATCGGCGATTACTCAGTACAAGATCCTTGGTTGTGGTAATGGCATTTTAATATGCCATTTTGCACACACGTTTGAAACCGTTCTAAAAAGTTTACCTCCAATGATTACTCATCGATTTGTTCAATTCGATTACGTATAGTGCGCTTCAATTATTTGTGTGCGAGACTTATCTTCATGCACGTGTAATTTCAAGTACTCGAAAAATAAAAACCATACATGGAATGCAGCTTCAACACCATTCATTAAAACTCTGGTCATATGAGCAGTGACTCTATCTTGTTGAAAACACACATCCCACCTGTTGATTCCTCGTCTCCAAAGTTCTGATTTGAAAACATTGTCAAACATGATTGCGTAGCGAACTGAATTAGCAGCTATTGCAGCACCATCTTCAAAAAATTAATTTAAAGGAAAATTCCGCACTCCGCCCCACACCGTTTTTTGGATTGTATAATGGACTCTGGTGCAATTAACAGGGAGTCGTTGCGTTTGCAACGACTCCCTCATTTGCACTCATTTGCGTGTTTGCACTCATTTTGACAAATGTTTCGTAAGCAAACACTACTGCTCTCGAGTATACAGTGGCGTGATAGATACTAAACACTATCGCAAGAAGACGTTTTTTCTAATCTTCAGCTATAATTTTCAACTTCTGGTATTTTCCTCAAAGTTGCCACCGAACTCTCTTAAATGGCTTCTATACAGGAAAGTCAAACGGTGTCATATCTGGTGAATATAATGCTTGTGGAATGGTGTTTGTGTGATTTTTAGCTATGAACTATTTTGTCACAAATCTGGACTTGTTCTTCAAAGGGACTCTAATACTTAATCGGCGATTACTCAGTACAAGATCCTTGATTGTGGTAATGTTTTCTTCATTGCTTCACGTAGAAAACCTTCTTGAACAAGGTTCATCGTCAACGACTTCTCAACCATCACTAAAGTCCTACCACTTGTAAAAATTTGTTTGACATAACTTCATCACTATAACACTTGCTTAACACTTTTAATCAATCAGCTCAAGAAATTTCGCTATTTAGAGAAAATATAATGCAAATCCATTTTAATAAATCGTCGACAAGTGTTTTTAACAATTTCAAAGCACCCTATAATTTCTAACTTAACAAGTGAAATGCTATGAAACTTCTATCAGAGATAAAGGGCAGGTATACCAACTTAAAAATTAAATGGTTGAATCGACGAAAATTAAATGGTTAAAGCAGGAACTTTTGAAAACAAAAGTCACCTCACTTTTTGATCATAGTAGGGATCAAAAAATATCAAAGCACACATTTACTTCTATTAATACTCAGTTTCTAATATCTATGTCGATACCGAAAACTTTTAGTTTTATCCATCGACTTCAAGCCATCAGTTATCCTGTTGTCCTGTTGGTACAATCCGCGTCCTGTTCGTTGTGGAGAACGAACACGTTCTCGAGCCATTGTTCTGTGAAGATGGTGCGGAATATTAAACATACTCCCAGTCTAAAAATCTCGTGTTTACTGAAAGCGAAAGCCGATGAATGATTCATGTGCACGATCGAGACGAGCACAATGCAATTTAGAGTTGTTTTTATGGGCTCGTCGATAAATTTTCGACGACTTTCAATGATCGTGCTTTCCACCAATGCGAATCGTTTATTGCAAAAATAACGATTCGGAATTATTACATTTTTAATCAAGAACATAAACAAGGACATAGCGAAGAAATGAAAGCATTCATTGATTACGTTAATAACCCAACCTTAATTCCACTCTATTATTAATTTATTAACAATATAATATTAGTCATAAAATATGAACTATTTCATATTATCTGCATGATTACATTTGAAAGTATTATATCGATGCTTCTTATATTAATGCATCTTCTTATATTATATGCTGTTAATAAATGTGAGAAGAATAGTATATATATATATATATATATATATATATATATATATATATATATATATATATATATATATATATATATATATATATATATATTCTATTATTCTTAGTATATCAAATAAGCAATAATATTTTTTGTGGAAAAAAAGTGCCAATTGTTGTGCCATTTTGAATTCTTGACTAAATGGGCCATCTTTAGAAATAACTTGCCCAGGGTAGTAGATTTTTTTTAAAGATAATGTGTCAAAGTTAGCTGGTAATCTTTTAAACCACGACTCAACGAAACTTTTTTTACTAAATTAACAACATTGTTTGATTTCTGACTGCGATTAAATGCATGGTTATTTAGGATCACGTTATAAAAAAATAACACTGAAAAATTGGGAAATTTGTGATCACAGTACCTAAAGACATAGCCTAGGGTATCGAATTCCAAGATTTTCAAAAATATGCCCATTATTACTTAACACGATCATATGGATTTCTTTTTCATATTTTTGCCAGAACTAGTACAACCTGGCCTTTCGCTCGACACCAGCTTGACGTTGAGTTTCGGGACACCGTGTATAATTCATAATTAATAGAATAATATTTGGCGTGAAAAGAAAACATTTTCCAAAATTTTTCAATTTTTTTTTGAAAAATACTATATCGACTCATACAATATATTACAAACATGCTCTGTATAATTATTGATATGAGTCAATTTCCGTTCACTTCACTCAACCACTCCATAGGAAACTTAATACTACACACTTAATAGAATACTTGACACTTAATACTACAAACCTTAAAATATTATTGCAGGAACGTTATTATATAAAGAAACTGTAACAATTGGGCATTTATACTATAATCTTGATATGTGAGTTTCAGAAATCCAATCTTAAATAAGCTCCACTTAAGATAATTTATCTCGAAAATCTTGCTTTTTAAGCATATACTATCTATTAATATCTAGCGCTTGTAATTCATACTTAATCTTGTCAAGATTATCATTCTAAATCTATATCAAAGATAATTCCACCGAACAATCTTACAACGACCTTAATTAGGTATTCAAATCGAGGCGCCATAACTCACGACTTGTCACTACGACCACGCCATCTGGCGAGCGGCGCGAATTTCGCGGCGCCTCTTTTTAACCGCCCACTGGATCAGAACCGAGAAAACGGTGTGCCACAAAAAATCGCCTACCGATGACATTGTTCCCGATATGGAAATTCGACGGCCATTTCAGTACCGATAAGACCCGATGGCGAGGACCGACATAGGCAGAGAACGGACGGTAAACCCACCGAGGAGTGACACGAGTCTCGTTAATGGGTCATTCAAACGAATTAGAATTTCGAATAAGTACCTACGGTGATTGATGAAAATTAAATCTATCGTGTTTTTATGAGTGCACTGAACATAACTAAGATACTAAATGACTCTTCATTCTGAAACATCTGACAGCACTTTTTACACGATTATTAGCAGCTATCTTTAGACAATTTAGGAAATGTCACAGGACTACGAGTTCAGTAAATGAGGAGAATATAAGATCAACTACTATATAGAACATATATAGAATCTATATACATAAAATAATATGATATAGCTCGTACGAAATAAAAGCCGTTGCACGTCATTAAGCATGTGATCAACATTTTTACAGCCCTGTTGCCAGATTGTGATTAAACATCATAACCTTATTTTAGCGAATCATTTATATAATTTAAACTTTAATAACAATTAAAAAAGTCAACCCTAAATTAAATGCAAATTACTAAATAACTAAAAAAAATTATAATGTTGTTGATTCAGCACATGTAAAATGCTTCATTCAAAAACTATCAACAATATTTTTTAATATTGGAATAGTTATTAAAATATAAAGATTATATAATTACCAATGACATTTATTGATATATAATATGCAAGTACAAAACAGAAAGAACAATGAAATATCTACATGCACTTATATTTTCCTTAATCAGAATCTGAAAAGTATTGCCTGCAATCACTGCTATCGTGTGCAGTATTTATAATTAACGGAAGAAATTCTTTTCGATCAAGTATATGTTCTCTATCATACCATTTCATTACTTAATTTTTTGTATGTTTGATCGTATTGTTCCATATCTGAGGAGTAACAATGTGAAGTGTCTCATGCCACATGTTTGTATAGTCTTGTGTATTATCATCTCTACCCATCTGTCCATTACAGTAATTTTTACAATTATAATCATTTTTTACAATTCCCTATATAAGTTCACTTAAGTTGAAAATACAGTAGTATGGGGGAATACAGTTGTTTCTCCTGTAATTGCTCATGTAAGGAATTCAAAGTTATATGCTATCCTGAAAATTAAAATTAAACTGTGAGTAACTACGTATAAACTACGTATGGGTTTAAGAACATTCTTTTCTGCAAGTCTTAGGTTACGAATACTTACTATTTTTACATGATATAACTTGTACCACGAATAAAACTTGTATCTAAAACTGCAGTCTTAGTAAGCCTTTTAGTAGAACTACGCTTTCTAGGCGATTTTAAAACTTTATTGTTTTACACATTTTGTGAAATAGTACTAAAAATGGACATACTCAACCTTAAAACTACGGCAACATGCTAAAAAAATTATTCTAGTTTCTACAATAAACTATATGACTTAAACTAAGCATATCCAATTATTAGCAATTAACTTAACATACCTCTCTACCAGCCGCAAAGGGTGACAATGGACAATTATTGTCTCGTTCTTGTTCAAAACAGTGTATAAGAGATGCTACTAACTCTTGATAATGACTATTTAACTAATTTGACATTTTACAGGCGCGACTCTGACAATTATGGCATTGTGTTAGTTCTATTGTACTGTTTTCTGGTGTAACTGATTTCGATCGTAACGTAAAAAATCAAAGTAAACGTTTAGATAGTACATATTAGTATTATCTCTATATGGGATAACCTCCAAACGTGACAATAAATATCAACAAGAAAAATGTGAAACTCGACAACGTCGCATATGCTGCCAACCGAATGCAACCGCTAAATTTGAAATTTATTAAATGCATTCCATTTTAATTTTTTTATTATTTAATTTATGTAGTGGTATTTCTGCTATTCTTTAATAGCGTCATCGATGACGTGCAACTGATTTTGATTTGTACAGGCTATATGTTATATAACTACAGTTTTTTTAAAAATCCTATTCCTATTTACCTTGTTGTGTAAGGTTTTTATTTAGTTGACTGTCTATGATATATGCTTATCTCTCCCTATCTTCCTATCTTGTATCATTGCTTAATACCTTCTCACTCTATTCCTTTGCACTCTGCTCCTTGTTCAATCCCTTCAATCCGCCTTTTTTTAGCCATCCTCTATATTTTTTCCCATTTGCTTTCCCTTCGTACACTGCCTTCGCGAGCTTCTTATATGGAATTTTTGACGCGTGTCCGAACTATCTATATCACCCATTTATTAATTTTTGGTATGTTGACTTTATTTATAGGTTCTGTATGTGTGTTTTATTTCTCATTATGCCTCTTCTTAGTTTATTCTCAAATTTTAGCAAAAATCTCATTTCCAATGCATTAGTTCGTCTCTTATATTTTTCGGTCAATGTTCAGGTCTCACTACTATATAATATCGTTGCTCTTACTTTATTTTTCACTACTTCTGTTTTTATATTCTTAAGCATTTCTTCATCATATTGAAAAATTGTCTTGCTTTTTCCATTCTGTCATCTATTTATTTTTCTATTTTGCCATTACTTTCAACTATTATTCCTAAATACTTATAATGTTTAACCTTTTACATTTATTTATCTTATAATCTTATGTTTTTTTTTGTTTTTTTAGTACGATCATACTTTTTATTCTATTTGCATTTATTTCCCTATTTATTTTTTCCAAGGCTCTATCCAACACTTCTATATTATGTTCTTTGATTTACTTTTAAATCTGCCATTATTGCCATCTCGCCTACGAGCGCTTAATTGTCTCAGCTGTATTTCTTCCATTTTCCAATTTCCTAACTTTAAAGGCTTCATTCGTTATATGTACTTTTGGTTCTTCATTGTTTGTTCTAATTATATTTTCGTTATTTTTATACATATTCTTTATTATTTATATAGTCCTCCTGACTATTGCTCGTTTTTTCAGTCCTTTCTAAATATCTTCCCTTCTTGTCTGACCAAACGCCTGCTCTAGGTCTATAAAACATACATGTCGAGCTACAGATACATTTATGAAATAATTAGGACTACCATTAATATTAGATCTGCAGTAATTTGCAGGACCCTACATGAAGAGTTGAATGTTATAAAAAGATATTTTGCGTTCATATTCACAACAATTAACCGACTATAAGAATCTAAGCAAATGAGTTACTATACCTTTGTGTAAGTTAAAAAAATGTACAACAATATAATAGCCTCTAGGGTGATAGAAGATATGTTTATTATTCATTTAGTGCAAAAAGTAACGCTTACTGTTCTGTTATGACTGCTGAATAAATATAACCTATTAAATCAAAAATATTTTCACAACTTCTGATGCACACTGCACTGATTAAAAGAATTCCCATTCTGATAATGTCTTTACTGTTAAATTTTTAACACCGAATCTCATAATGTAGAATTTCCAATTATTTCTAATGCTCAAACTAATTATTTCTTATGCTACCCAAGTGTAATGCAAAGGGTGAAATCGATGGTATCGATTATTTATATAATGAATCATTCATATAATCTTTTCGGAAGACAAATAGCCTAGCGTCTTTCTTGAATTTTCCTAAATGTTCTTGATTTAAGTTTATGAGGTAATAAAAAATATATGAATATGGATATATGTATTTAGAACTTCCCTATTTCAGCATTCTTCATCCCCCAAGCTTGTACCAGTCAAATGCTACCGTGTGTGATAACGTATGATATTTATATACTATTTTCATCATGTCGTAGATTCCCGGTGCAGTTTTACCAGTGTTAATTTGAAATAAAATTTAATAAATGCTCGTTACGTCATTAGGAGTGATACGCAAAAAAAAATTTAAAAATGAGACATTCGGGTTCGCTAACAAGTTATATTATATATCATGATAAAGCTATAGTCGAACTACCATTATATATACTTAGATATAACTTAAAAACAGCAATAGAAGGTGTTTTAAATATAGGTTTTTTAAAGCATAAATAGCAACTATTCCACTTTCAAAATAATGTCTAAATTTTTTGAAAAAAAATTATACATTTTGAAAGAAGTCAAAAGTTGTGTTTAGATCTAATTAAAAAAACTTGTTGAGGGATCCTATACATGAAACTCAATAGTAACTATTTTTATCATTGGCAAATAAATGGCACAACTAGTTTCTTCTGAAAATAAATCAGTTTGGAATGTTTTAAACATGCTATGAACTGTTTTTCAGGATATCAAAAATGTTACAATCATCCTCGCATCATTTGTTTTAGTGGATGCAAAGTAATTTATCAAAGTTTATTTATGATCATGGTTACGACATTATTTACATTCATGTTCTGTGAGTTAATCCTTTTCTATTTGATTCTTAGGTGAGAGCAGTTTTCATATAAATAATGTGCATGTTTAATTATGTACAATGTATTTTTATTTCACATCGTAGCGATTAATAAAAGTAAAAAAGTTCTAGTGACTATTTACATGTTTAATCAGTTATTAAAAAGGCAAATTTTATTTCTAAAGTTTTTAGTGAACCTGCTTGAGAGTTATAATACGGGAGTTAAATGATTAACAGGAAATCCCTGCCTGTGAAGTAATTTAGAAAATACGTGTTAACTTCATATTAAATTGCGCGCAATTAATAAATTATAGATGTACTGAGAACGCAAACATTTAGATTAATCTTTGTGAATTTAAACAACTATATTTATAGATAAATTCAACTTCAGAACTAGAAAGTAAAACTAGAGTGCAGTATAGGTAAAAATAGTTCGAGATTGGAAAACAGTTCTAGGGCAAGTTACTTACTCAAAATTCGGCATAAAATTTCCAATTGTACACCACGTCGTTGAATCGATGTTTCCGTCATTTTCGATGTTGCCCACACATAATATATTTTTAGCGCTTCGCGCTGTTCTTGGACATGTTGTACAGGGCCTATCGTTCTAAATTATTTAAGTAGTTTGAATAAACGAAAAAATTAACGTTTGATCACGCGCCGGATGATTATGATATTTTTGCTTAAATTCACGTTGAGTTGCAATTTTTTTTTTATGTAAATTACAGCAACTTCTGCATTCTTTTAACGTGTATTTCTTCATAATAAAACTTACACGTCTGCACTAGACCACAGCCAAACGTAAGCTGTATACAAATATCATGTAAAAAATGACATCAAAACAAAATGGTAAGGGGATAGCCCCACCTTGCTATGTATCATTGTCCCTCATGGATGATATGGCCATATTTCTAAACTACTTAAAATCATCAACAAACTAAATCGAAACTCTCCAGCAAACTGCCTAAACCGACTGTTAATTATCTAACGAGAAAACAGTCATCAAGATCAATAATAACATCCGCACCAATGTTTCAAAAGGAATGAAAAAAAAAAGGAAAAGAAATCCATATCAATCAAAAGGATACAGAGAGACTGACCATCAAAGGTGTAACACAACCATGAAGAAATTAAGACTGCTCGCGCATAAAAACTCAATGACGCACAACCAAGAGAACAAGATGTAGAGAAAGCCTATGTAAACGTGTCACGACTATATATGATGAAGCTATAGCGACAGTCCCCCTTGATGATCTTGAGCTTACAATTAATGTAGAGCGGGGTGTACGGCAGGGTGATGTAATATCGCCTCTTATTTTCTCAGCCTGCTTTGAAGAAGTGTTCCGTAATCTGGATAGGGTGCAGGACTGAATAAAGATCAATGGTGCGTACTTAAACCATCTTAGAATCTTAGATGATATCGTTCTTCTTTCACAAGATCCAGAAAAGCTGCAAAGACACATACAAGAGCTGCAAAGACACATTCAAGAGCTGCAAAGGACTGGAGAACATTTGGCTTGAAAATAAAGCACAGAAAGGGTCAGGTCATGTTCAATAAATTTGCTGAGGACAAAAGAATTTCTATTTTAGGAACAGATTTGAAAGTTGTGGACCACTATGTATATCTTGAGCAGAGGAGTTTAATGAAAGGGGATACCGCTCGGGAGGAGGCATAAAACATTAAATGTGGATGACAGGCATTTGGCAGGCTCAACATAGTGTTTAAGAACAAACTACCACTTTGCCTGAAAAGAAAAGTCTTTAATCAGTGTGTCGTGGCCGTTATCACATACGGAAGTGAAACCTGGACACGCACATCGTAGTCAATTCAAAAACTTCGGGGACCACAGGGAGTCATTAAATATATTGGACCCGAATGGCAGAAAAAAGCTCAGGACCGCGAGAATTGGAAGCATGCTGAAGAGGCCTTTATCCTGCAGTGGATTGACATGGCCTGATGATGGAATAATGACTGAATAAATTGTATTTGTTTTGTGACTTAAGTAATATGATCATACAATTAGTTGGATGATACAAGGGTAGTCCCAAAAGTACCCGACCTAACAAAGAAAACACAATAAATTTGGGAAAAAAATATTTTTATTTATCTACATAGTCTCCTTTTAGCTCGATACACTTTTCCCAGTGATGTTCAATAGCTTCGATACCCTGTTTATAGCGAGAATCGTCGAGCTCCTCAAAATAACTGTCAACAGTAGACTCCACCTCTTCATTGTTGGCAAATCTTTTACCACCGAGCAATTTTTTTCAAGTTTGGAAAGAGAAAATAATGGATCCTATAATACTTCGCCAAACACTCGATTGAAATATCCTCACGGCGCTGTTTATGTGCCAGTGTGAGTAATCGCGGCACCTATTTTGTGCACAGGTTTTTCATGTCCAAATTTTCAGTCAATATGCGATGTACAGCACTTTTTAAAATGCCTACCATGTCTGCTAGCTCGCGCACTTTCAATCGACGGTCATTCAATCCCATTTGGTGGATTTTCTTCATTATTTCTGATGTGGTCATCTCATTTAGTCGACCACTGCGATCTTCATCTTGGCAGCTCGTACGGCCTCGTTTAAAATCTGCCGTCCAATATTTTACTATTGTAAACGAAGAAGCAGACTCCCTCAGAAAAGAATTTAGCTCCGCTTTGATATCGGTTGGACTGAGACCTTTCAAATGAAAGTGTTGTATCATATAACAATGACCAATTTTTTCCATGTTTACAAATTTACTGAAAACGTTCACTATTAATGATAGTCATTCTTTTCAGACAACAACCGCCATTTGTATGGTCGAGTACTTCTGGGACTACCTTCATAAATTGTTGTAGAATATGAAGTTTTAAATATTTTAGATGCCGACCGCGGTGGTCTGGTGAGTTAGTCGCTCGCCTGGCAACCCAATGATCCGGGGTTCCAATCCCGGTACAGTCATGGGTGTTTGGAGGTGTAGAGTTTGTTTGTCTGCCGATTGATGCATGAAAAGACTGTTTTACTGCCTTACCTGCGCTGGCCAAAAACTGTCTAAGTGAAGGCCAAAAAATATTAAAAAAAATATATTTATATGATACAAAAATCTATATTCTACGTACTGTAATTAACAAATTATAACTGTGTTAAATAAATATATTAATAATCGCTAGGATACAGTTTGCTTTAATTATTAGTATTTTTATACCAAATATTTAATAATGCCAGATTTTTTACAATTGTAGCAATGACACTGAATGTACCAACGATGTCGTTGACAGCATTAGATCCAATTTAGTACAATCGTGAATAAAATTACGCCGTTTTCTCTGAAAAATATTCAGCTAACAAGGAAAACGGTATTTTCCGCGTGCATCGAATCATGTACGCGAGCGCCGTCATTATCCCTCTTACTATTTTTTGTTGATTGTCCCCTCACAGTTAAAGTAATCACGTCTAATTTCTGTTTGCAGATGATTGTCGAAAGGACGACGGTACCGTGTGTCAGAATGGTGCTTGCCTAGACAATCAATGTTACTGTAATGACGGTTACGGTGGATGCAGCTGCGAGGTCCCAGGTAAGTGTCCTATGATTAGCTTAGAACGTTGACGGCTTGCTTTTTGAAGTATTAAGCCAAATAATAACATACATAAAATAACATAACATAGACTAAAAAAGTTTTAGTCTTATTTTTTTCTTATTCTTGTTCTTTTTCTTCCTATTTGGTTTTCCTCTTTTTTTATTTTCTTCTTCCAGTCGTTATTTTTCTTTTTGAATTAATTTGAAATTATTGGGTAACATTTAGATGCATTCTTATGTATCTATTGCATTAAAAATACCAAAACAATTTTCTTAATAGGATATCAAGAAATAAAAAAAAATAATGATACCTAAATATAATTTGATCATTAACGCATCGATCGATAAGTCTCCGGTCTGACAAATAAAACACACTTTTTTTTGCACATTTCAACTTTATTAATCAATACCTTCTCCTTGAAGAGCAGTACAATCATTCCAACGCTTTTTAAACATTTCTACACCTTTTTTATAGAACGATTTATCTTTACCTTCAAAATATCCTTCAGTTTCGCTAGTTACCTCTTCCTTGGAGCAAAATGTCTTTCCAGCGAGCATTTTTTTTATGTCTGAGAACAAAAAATAGTCGCTGGGGGCCAGATCTGGAGAATACGGTGGATGAAGATGCAATTCATGCAATTTAGATATAGTTGCCAACGATTTCTGACACATTGACAACACATTGTCTTGGTGAAACAGCACTCTTTTTTTGTTCATTTGGAGTCATTTTTTGCGATCTCGTCTTTTAAATGAACCAATGACGTTATGTAATATTCGCTATTAATGGTTTTACCTTTCTCGGGATAATCGATGAACAATGTCCCATATGCATCCCAAAATACAGAGGCCATAATCCTGCCTGCCGATGGTTGTATTTTTGGCCGCTTTGGACGGCTTTCACCGGCCGCTATCCACTCAGCTGACTGCCGTTTTGACTCCGGAGTGTAGTGATGAATCCAAGTTTCATCTGTTATCGCATACCGCATGAACAAATCCTTTTTATTTCGCTTTAAACAGCTCCAAACTTTGATCAGAATTATCAATGCGTTGTTGTTTTTGGTCCGCTGTGAACAAACGGGGTATCCATTTTGATAGCAATTTACGTATTCACATATGTTTAAGCACAAGACTGCAAGCACTTCCTTTCGATATCTTCATGATATCAGCTATCTCCTGTAGCTTTACTTTACTGTTTTACGAAATAATTTTGCGAATTTTTCTGATGTTGTCTGGTGTGCCACCTCATTTGGACGTCCAGCATCATCGGTGGTTATGTGGCCACGTTTGAATTTAACATATCAATTAATTACTGTCCAATGTACCAGTACCAATGTCCAGTGTACCAATTAATACCTGTCCTCTGTAGTAGAGGACAGGTTCTGTAGCAGAGTACAGATAATATTTATCGAGTCATTGTTTTACTTCGCGGTATTTTTCTTCGTCAAAAAACACTGCTTAATCAACACACGATTTTTTTTATTTTTTTGAAAATAACAAAATTAGCGCCACTTAAAGCACAACAACTCAGAAACTAGTAGAAAGGTTGTCATGAAATTTGTACACATGACGTTGGCAGGTTGGCACAATCGACCACTGGTAATGATTTTTTCGTAAGTACGCCATCTATATGTCAGATCAGGAACTTATTGACCGATGTGTTAATGTAATCATTTAGTTTTACCAATAAAAAAATGCGTTCACTTCTATGAATATAATAAATGTTATGCATTATAAACATTGATTGATAAAGTTTGTTACTATCAACTCACAAAAATGTAGTTGCGGAATCTTTAGAAACGAATTAAAATATATAATGGAATGCTTTATTGAAAATCCATTCTAATGGCGGACACTCCTAGATATAGCTAGATACCCCTAGATTATAATTTCTTCATACGTTTTGGGCAATAACTCCTAAATAGCTTCTTGAACGTTACTCTGTAACCTATCAGTAGTAATTTCTTGCATACAGCCTATCTTGAAAATAATGCCATAAACAAATATCAGGAATTATCAATTCGGCCCATATTGATGACTGAATGACAATGGCGTCAAATAAAGAAATTAATTGTAATTGTAAGAATATATATATCTCAAAAAAATGCATTGTAACCTGTATAACAAGATATATCTTTTCCTAAAGTAAGATCAATATAGTCCTGTACAACTTGAAGTAACATCCGGCCAAAGTAACATGATGAACTATAAAACAAGTTTACTAAAAGAGACTACATAAATCAGAATAAACTAAATAAATCTGAAGATACTAAACAACAACAAACAAAGAATGAAAGAGAAATGGTAGACAAGAAAGCAGCCAATACATCAAGCAGCTACTACGATCAAACCTGCTAATCATTTTGATTTTCAACTTTCATAGTCCATTGTTGACTCATTCGAGACGGAAGAAAATAATAAAAATAATAAATTGCATTTTTTTTTTTACCTAAACGTTCAATGGAAGCTTATGAATGATAAAACATTCAAAAATATGATAACCGTGAGAGAAAAACAAAGGTATTAAGCTTAGGCTACACTACGGTTTTTTCCAACGAGCGCTTAACCAATATAACCGCGAAACCGCTCGAGACGCACACACTGCGATTAAAAACCGCGAAACTGGCCGATATTTTCACAGTTTGAAGATGGATTTCAAGAGAGCAATATGTATTGTGGCTCCGTTCTATGTAATACCAAGAAATAGAAAAAGAAGACGTCAACACAAATTTCGCAACTAAGTTGTATTGGTTAGACATTGCGAGGCATTTTTTACCCGCGAGCCATTTTGTTATATTTCACGGTTTTAAAATCAGGCGCGGGAAAAAACCGCATGCATTAGTTTTGTTGACTCACAAAATCACGTGGTTAAAAACCACGGCGGTTTAGCCGTGGTGCCGGTCTAAGACTTAAGAAACTTGAAATTATAGGAACCATTTAAGATGATACCAACAATATACCATCCATGGGAAAATACTTACCCACCAAATATTAGTAATAAAAACACATGAGGGTAGATTGAAAAGTTATACTTTTTAAATGAAGGATTGTATTTTTGGTCTGAGACTGATTTATTTTTCAATGTAATCTCTTTTTAGCTAGATTCACTTCCCCCAATGATTGTTCAACTTTTACATGCCTTCCAAATAGTAAGACTTGTCAAACTCTGCAAAATAGCTTGCTCTGCAATCTGTTTAGACGATGATCTCTTTATTTGATATGAATTTCTATCCAAACATCAATTTATTTATTTATGAAAAGCGAGAGAAGACGGATAGAGCAAATTCCGGAGGATAAGGCCAATGAATCATAATTTCATAGCACATATAGACTAATGTCGCTGTTTCACTTCTTTCTTCAGCGCTTCTTTCTTCCTCGAATAAGGGCATTTTAATCAACTCTTCGTGAAATTTTAGCAATAATACAGCATAATACCCTCCTATTGTCGTCTTTCTCTTTCCAAATACTCGATGAAGATAATACCTTGCAGATCCCAGAAAACAGTGGTCATGACCGTTCCGGCCTTCTTCGAAGCGAAATCGCCGGATAAAACCCATTCTTTTGTCTGTTCGTTCATTTCTAGTGTGTTATGATGAATCCAAGTTTATCCAATGGTTTCTCATACCAAATGTTCGTATTGGATGTTCCGTACGCGTTTGTCCGAGATTTGTATGATATCTAATCTTCATTCTGTGATTGAGCAACGCGATATCTTGGATTTTGTTGACCATTTCCTCGGTAATGGATAATGGAGAATAGATTTTCATAGTGGAGCTGTACTCGGACTCGTTCGACAAAATCGAAACACGATGAAATGTGACGGAGGAAAGTCTCCATGATACTTTATCAACTTTTGTTCGGTTTAGGCGATAATTTTTTTATGTAATCAGTAATATTTAATCTACTCACAAAATTTTGATTCTGCTTTCGAAGACTGAAAAAACTAAATGTTACTTCGGCGTGAAATTCGTGCAACGTTACTAGAAAGAACGCTACTTTTCAAAAATGCAATAACCTTAGCGATTCTCTTTAACTCTAACCATTGTTCATTATATCCTCCGTACAAACAAAGCTGGATAGGACCAGACACTTTTTGGAAGTTCTCTATTTTACATTGGATTGTCGGCAGGTTTTTCAAAAGGTTAAATGGTTAAGTACAAACAAAGGACTAATGACCCATGGGCCTGTTGACAGACATTAATCGATAGCACGATGACAGTGATTCAGAGTCCACATTAAGCTATAAATCCATTGGTCAAATAGTCCACTAAGTCTTTAAACTTAAATAATTTACAGTTTACCTTCAGTAACAGTGAAAGAATATTCGTGTATTTTATTGTCAAAAAGGATTTAATTAGAGTTCAATTATGTCACCATTGCCACTCAACAAAGATTGGAGTTATTTAATGGATATCACAAAAAAAATTAGACCAAAATTCGTTATTATAAAAAAATTATTTCGGAAATTATTATCACCACAAAGGAACTATATTTACAGAGCGTTTCAACAATATGCATTCAATTTTGAACTCAATGATTCTTCAAGCACAACTCCGGAAATAACTTCATCTCAAATAGCCAACCATTGAAATTCGCCAGATACAGAAAACGTTTTGAAATGCATTTATTTAAACAACTACAAAATAGATATTAATTAACGATAATTAGCACATAGATTATTAAATCAATCTGTGGTAATAAACAGCGAAAAAGTGACTAGTTTTGATAATTTCACAATCATGTATGATCTTAGCTATGAATACGTAATCACATAATAGAAATTATCGTAAATATTGGCTATATTGCATTAACAACAGGTAAAAACATTAGACTATACATGAATTATATAGGTGGATTTTTTTAAACTAACGTTTTTTTTATGTATTCAAACTTTTTTTGCGACACAAAAAATTACAGTTAATAAAAATTAATTAGAACGTGAGTGAATCAGCATTAATAAATAAAGTGTTTTTGATGATTCGATATTAGTTAATGATTTTCGGCATTCCGGCTTTAATGTTAAAAAAATAAGTGTATTGTTCTAGAAATCAATGCGGGTATTTTTGATCGGATATCATCGATAGACAATAGTCATAAAATAAAAGAATCCCAACCTACTGTGTAAATGAATCCTCGCTATAAAGGAGGTGTTAGTTTTTATTTATTATTGCTGTCCTAATTAAAATATCATGTAATCAAAAATGTAAATGGCGAGGCAAGTGTCAGGCTACCATTTTAATTATTTATAACTTTTAAAAGAAACAAGACAGATTTTTTCCTATTATTTGTTTATTTCGTCTTTAAGTCTTTTATTAATTAATTTTTGAAAATTATTCATTTAAATGATGTGTTGAAGGATAACCTTAAAAATTTTAGCCGTATTAGACGCTCAGTTATCGTTTAGCTAATATTATACGCTCGTTTAGCCGTATCGTTTAGCCATATTATACGCTCAGTTATTGTTTAACAGTCATTTATGTCAGTGGATGTTAGTGTTTCTGTAAAGATGGAAAAAATCGAATATCAAACTGTCATTAAATTATTGTATTTGAAGGCTAATAGGTTCTAATCTCGGATTTAACTTGCGTAGTCATGTTAAGAATTTAATGACGGTTCAATATTCGATTTTTTTCATCTTTACAGAAACACTAACATGGACTGACATAAATGACTGTTAAATAATAACTGATCATCGAACATGGGTGAAATTTCAATGGTATCTTTCACCGCAGGTGCAATTATAGTACCAGAATATTTCTGACAAGCAACGCCATCTTCATGTTGAGGCTGGAAACGTTCCAGATCGTATACGGTTTCTTCGTATACGGTTTTAAACATCAGACATAATTAAATTTGAAAATTATCAAAAATCCAGAGAGAATTTAATTTTTTTTATGGTAAAAGATAATTATTATAGCAAAGAATAAACGATTAAAATTTGGAAAAAATACCAAGAATTTTCCAAGCTTTTTAGTGATTTTGCGAATAATATGGTTATACATCCTTGTTAACTACACGCTTCTCAATATGTCTTAGTATCGATTGTAAGAGTTCATTTATTTTTTCTTGAGGTATATTATCCTAGGCTAACTGTACTTATACAAAGAGTTATCCATTTTGTGTTTCGGAAAGTAAAATAAAAAAAGCACACAAAGAATTGAGAATGTGTGGAATATGTAAAAATAATGTAAATATTTTTATAATTATTCCAACTAAATCTTTGAGGGTAAATCAATTAAATGTCCACCGCGTAACCGCTTGCACGACTCAATCCTTTTAAGGTAATTTTTGATTACTTTTCCGCATATTTCGGCTGGTATCTCGGCTATGACTTGACGAGTGCTGGTTTTCAACTGCTCAAGATTTTGAAGATTGTCTATGTAAACACGATCTTTCACATAACCCCATTAAATAAAAGTCTAACGGCGTTAATTCCATGGTTAGCGGGCTTCAATTCTTGCGTGAGTTGAACTTTGTAAGGATGAAGAAGCAAGTTCAAATGCAAAATACGCCATAATGTGCAGTAAGACAAACCCACAGGAGCCCGAGGAATCGAAAAATTTGGGTCTTCAGCTACACTTTCATTAACAGCAGCGATATTCTCTACTGAGCGAGCATTACTATGATGCACATGTCTTACCACATTGGTAACAGACCCATTAGTTTCAAATTTCTTGACTGTGTTGGAAATTGTGCGCTCAGAAGGACAATCAGAATCACCATTTTTGTAAAAACTTTTAACAATTCTAACGCGTTGTTCGGTGGTTAAACGATCCATATTGAAAAAGGAACCTTAAAATAAACAAATCACACTTTGTATAATATTTAAGTTTGACAGTTGTTAAAATACAGGACTGTATTTTCCGAACTACGAAATGGATAACCCTGTATAAGATACCACATCAATTAAAGTATATAACATATACGATAAATTCCAGGTACTGATCTAGGCATTTTAACATTACCAAACTAATACTAAATATTTGAACATGAACATGATAAAACATGAAACTTACTGCAAAATAATTGAAGTATTTAAATATGTATATATATATATATATATATATATATATATATATATATATATATATATATATATATATATATATATATATATTTATTTATTTATTTATATTTATATTTATATATTTATTTGAATTGAGAAAAAAACGCAGCCAAATGACAGAAGTATAAAATAAATATTTTATAAATCTTAACTTTCGTATCCCTTTGAATGAGTTTCGATCTTAAGACTATGATTGTACTGTGATGTTTTTGTCATTCGCAACTTCAATTTTATCATCGCTGATTATCCAGTTTTATTCTTCTCTTTGAGAAGTTCTCATTTTCATCATCCTTGTTTTGCTTACATTAATTTTTGGACCCGCTCTTTTGACTTTCGTCCATATTTCATCATAGGCAGAGATCTTTTAAGAGAGCTTAAAGGACTTTTTGATGTAATAAAACTAAATAAACACTTGAAATATTCTGTACTGCAAGAACACAACAATAACAATTCTATGTTTTAATTGTTTAAGTGATTTCCCTATCCTAGACTAACATTATCAATATTCTCTACGAATCCTAGTTCAAACAAATGAAAGAATTATATAAAACAACCAATAAAAAAATTAAAACAATTATTCCAATGGTGTTTCATTGAGCCAACATAAAGCGACATATGTATATAATCGCTGTAGAAAATTCAATACAAGTATTGCCCTGTTCAAACAGTCAATTCTACACGAACAATATTTTAAATCACTTAAAGTATAAACCAAAGTAATCGAGAACACCGATGTCGAAAATTTTTATTTGCAATATATATAGTGAGATAATTATCGAGCTATTTATAAATTAATAACAAACGTTAAATATTAACAGCTTGATTATTCAATGAGTCAGTTTCTAATGACTGAAATTGAAATTAAAATTTCTCTAACTCATCGGGCTGCTAATATTTTTAACTTATGTGGTATTTGAATGATTGTGGATTGAGAGATTGATTGATGAGTGAATTGAAATAATTGAAATATATTTAATTTCAAAGATTGCATCTGTTGTTTAGTCTCATAAACTTTAACCATAGTGAACGTTATTTCGAAACTTCGAAATTAACGTAAGACACGTTGCAGTAAACGTGCCAAAATATGCTGCATTGATTGACTGAGGCTAAAAACGGATTACAGGACACTTTTGTGGTATCGGGTCCATCTAAGATAAGGATTTAACAGTACCAAATCCAATTACAGAATGCTTAACAATTTAATATTAGGTGAAGGACGTGAACTCATTGTTGTCAACAGTTGAATACCCAAAACATTTTTTCAAACTTCCATATTATTAAATTAGTTATTTCTTTTAAACCTGAATAAGAAAATTTTAAAATATTATTTTTAAATTAATTTAAAAAAAAATACGATAGATTGTATCACTCGTGTTCTCATTTCCTTTATTTTTTATACTTTGTTTAACAAAATTAGAAATATATCACGTTGCAACAGAAAAAATGCCTTTTATTTTTTTTAAAGGTAACATCTAAAAGGTGACCTTCATCTCTTTGTAAACACTCTTCAAATCTCAGCCACAAATTACACATTGTATAGCGTAACTTTCGACTGCAATTCGAGTTTCAGATCCTCAATATTTTGTGTGGAGTCAATGTAGATCGGACTCCTCAAATAAACCCATAAATAAAAATCACATACCGTTAAATCTGGCGTTCGTGCTGGCCAAAAAATGTCCCAATGTCCGTAAATAATATGATTGAGATACAATTATTTAACGACATTAATCGATGTCCCACTTTTGCTGGAACTCTGTGTCATCATTAACAAAATAAATAATTATCATTGCATTGCATTTTCATTGGCATCTTCAAAATCATCGTGACCTTTGTAGTGTATAAGGATATCTCGTATAGTTGGTCCTCTTTTGTTTAATGCAATATCAAAATTATTTTTATGCAGAAAACCTCAAAAGAGTTTCATCAGACCTAAACAAATTGTAAATAATGTATTTTAAAATAAGGAAAATTCGTCACTGCTCCACACAAAAAAAATTGCCCATTCCTTCAACCGCCACTAAAACCACGTCTATCGTAGCCTTAAGCCGTCATTAGTCGGGCATGAGTTTGAACGTTCAGAAACCAACTAAAAGAATGACCAAAGGTACAACCATATACATCGGCCAAGTCGGACGTAGCAATGCTGCTCACACCATCATGTAGTGAACGTCCGTGTGATGAATATTCCTTATTTTCAATAATTTAAATATTCTCGACGGGCTCACTATGCAACTTTTCACTATGGAAATAATGTTTTCATGTCCATCCGAAAGATCCGAATTTATGAGGGAATGCATGTACTACCTAAATTTTGTGTGCATAGAAGTTCAAATCTTGATTCAAAATATCTCATAAACCCATGTTCGAAATGTTTAATGAACTGCATGCTGGTGAGCGGAATAGCGTGGATTACCTCGAACACTAACTCTAATTCCCTCTATATTTGCAGATGTATGTGTATTTCTTTCTCTTCCCGGAGAATTATTTTCAGTGTAGAACCAGTTTCATAAAAATATTTAATTCATGCTTTGATAGCATGATCAGGTCATACCGGATTACTATGGTTAATATTAAATTAGCGGCGAAATAACGGTTGAGGAATCACAATAGAATCTGTCGGCCGAGTTAACTTCGGTGTCTAAAGCGGCAGTCCGATGATACCGACGGTTGACGCGGTAGTGGGTTCAAATCCTGCTATTTCGCTTTGGATGCTTGTATTTGTTACCCGACTTTAAAGAGACTCGTGTAAAAACTATGGGAAAGATAGACAGACGCTAAATGTCCTTAGAAACCGATATGTCTATAATCACAAAAAACGGCATTACAATCATTATTTTTGTAATATGACTTAACGGCGAACGCGCGTTGTCCACCATTCCACCGATTAATAGTTACCAATACTCAGAAAATTTGATATTGAAAATCGCCCATTGCTATACCCCACATGCACGAAAATGAAATGCGGCGATGCGGCTTGGCCTAATCGTATTAAACATGATCTAATATTATGTTATAAAATAAAATTCAACGAACATCTCCTAATGATGCTAACATGGTTTTCAAAACGCGCGTCAATGATCATTGAAGAACTTACGAGGGCAGTCTGAAACGTTTCCAGCCTCAACATGAAAATGACGCTACTCGGCAAAAATATTCTAAAAATAATTGAAAATAAATTGCGCATGCGTTGAAAGATTGTCATCTATATTAGATGCTCAATTGTTAATAGTTATTTATGTCAGTCGATGTTTAGTGTTTCTGTAAAGATAGAAAAAATCGAATATCGAGCCGTCGTTAAATTCTCGGATTTGAAAGGCAATACGCCTACGCAAATTATAATCAAGATGGATGCTGTTTACGGGGTTAAGGGGGGGGGGGGGGGTGAACTTTTGGGCTACTGAATTTAAAGTAGTCAGACGTCTTATACATATAAAAACATATAATACAAATAAATTATATAATATTATGTTATGTATATTGTATTTGCTTTCTTCAGTGTTATCGGTAGTGGTTGCAGTTTTTGGCCGTCCCGAACGTTCATCGTCAACCAAGCTGGTACGACCACGTTTAAATCCAGCGGCCCAAAATTGCACGATTGGCAAAGTGTCCGTAAACAACATCCATTTCGGCTTTAATTTGCGTGGGCGTATTGCCTTTCGCAATGCAAGAATTTAATGAAGTCTCGATATTCCATCTTTACAGAAACACAAACTTCAACTGACATAAATGACTGACATCTGAGCATCTAATATGGTTAAAATTTTCAAGGCTATCTTTCAAGGTATGTGCAATTATATCACCAGATAATGTTTAACGAGTAACGCCATCTTTATGTTGAGACCGGAAACTTTCCAAACTACCCTCGTATTTGGTTTTCATTTTGAAAAATCTTCTTTTGTTATTCCTGTACTAATTTTATTGACTCATTGCTTATATTAATTATATAACTAATTGGCTAGTTACTTAACTTATATTTCTGACGTTAATTTGCACACGTCGGTTCAATTAATTCGTTTTGTTTTACTAGTAATCGCAGTTCTAGTTCGCACTCCGTTACTGTGTTCTGCTTTACACTTGTGGAGTCCTGATCATTTCATATTACTTCACACGCAGTACTGTATTGTTAGATTCACAGCACTATCCTGAACAGTGTTTTCAAACAGCTGAACTGCGAGGAGAGCTCACGATACGTAAATATCTGGGAAGTTTGAAACAATTTTAATTTTTTGTAAGAATTTAGCGGCTATCCTACCTAAGGCAGTCTGGAGACCATTGTCAATTATTCCTTCACACATATCGCGTGGTTTATTTTCAACGATGGCCTGAATGTTTCATTTAAGGTCAAGAATTGTTCGGTGTTTATTTCTGTAAACCAGAGATATAACTTATTAATCCCACAAAAGATAATCGGGTGAGAATAAGGGTGAGATGGCATGATCTTGGTGGCCATTTGACATTACCATTTCGCGAAACATCACATCCAGGAAACTTTTCTGTCATAAATCGATTGTCTGGTAGGAAGCATGACAATCGAGAGAAGCACGATTTCCATCATCGTCTTCAAAAAAATAAGGCCCTATCACCACTTCAGTCCAAAAACTATACCAAACTCTAACTTTCTATGGATAAAGAGATAACTCCTGAATCACTTGAGGATTGTCATCGGTCCAACTCCTGCAGTTATATTTGTTCACAAACCCATTAAGCTAGAAAACAGGGCTCGCCTTCCAACCCCTCTAGAGCCCAAATCGTGTATCGTGTATTTTTCAATTGCCTTTGAAGGCCTTGAACAGGTTTATAAAGAACTAGTATGACATAAATCCCTTTTGCACAAATATTTATACTAACTCTTAGCTTCTTGTTATCCATTATTGAATAATTGCAAACCAAAAAATGAAAAAAGGACATTTGTTATCTGCATTAATTTCCATTTGTTGGTTTTAAGATACTATGTTCACTTCACTAATTCGTTAACCAATCGTAGACCAATTAGTCAATTTCAATAAATAATATTTCTAATTGCTTCTTTGAAATGATAAAAATAGTTAAATAACATAAAAATTATTTAAGCATATTGCTCTCCACTCACCAAATTAACAATATAAGCAGTACAATTATTAACGCTCCAGTATATATGTAACAATAGTCTATTAAGCTGATTATTGTAACAATTAAACGTTAGAATCTACAATAGTTTCTCCCTTTCACCACTATGACGTAAGGATCCATTTCTCATCAGTTTAGAAAGGCTCAAGTCGTCAACGCTCAAAACCGAAACTTATCTTTCAATAGATATGACTAATTGACTCGGAAAAGTCATATTTCATAGGAGAAGTTTTACGGTCAGGTGGACGGACTTCACTTCATGGCAATAAAACGTTCACGTGCCCTGAAGACTTGCATCTACAAGGATTGTGTAAAAAGTTCTCAGAATTTCCTATAAAGCGCAATACCGTGAGAATTTTTGTTTAAACAGTACATATATCATAACGATTTGTACAAAATTTCAATTTACTATAACAAATAGTTGTATACATTCAACTTGATAAAAAAACCATTCAAACGTCAAGATTTTCTAGATTTTCCTGTTAATTTCTTCTTTAAAGTTTAAATTTCATACTTGACTCAAGAATTGTTTACCTTTCTACAGGAGTAAACAAAAGAAAAATTGTTTTGTTTACTCCTGTAAATATTTTCAGTCCATTACCGAAAGGATAATCAAGAGCATGTTTGAAGCACGTGCCCTGAAGACTTGCATCTACAAGGATTGTGTAAAAAGTTCTCAGAATTTCCTATAAAGCGCAATACCGTGAGAATTTTTGTTTAAACAGTACATATATCATAACGATTTGTACAAAATTTCAATTTACTATAACAAATAGTTGTATACATTCAACTTGATAAAAAAACCATTCAAACGTCAAGATTTTCTAGATTTTCCTGTTAATTTCTTCTTTAAAGTTTAAATTTCATACTTGACTCAAGAATTGTTTACCTTTCAACAGGAGTAAACAAAACAAAAATTGTTTTGTTTACTCCTGTAAATATTTTCAGTCCATTACCGAAAGGATAATCAAGAGCATGTTTGAAGCAGTGAGCAATGCAAAATAAACCGTTGAAACCATCAAATAAAAATATAAATATCAACGGGATCCGAAGTAAGAAAATAGAAGTTGAACAGCTTTTAGCTGAATACGATTTGGATATCCTTCCGCTGAAAAAGACAAGGTGCCCGTCCGGATTCAGGATTAAATATCCGAACTACCAATCATTCAGATTCGACAGACCCAACCCAGTTGGAGGCGGCATCGCAACATTGGTTAAAAGTTGTCTGAAAACTGAACTGTTAGAGATAATGAGAACGAAATCGAGGCAATAGGGGTTAAAATGGTTTATGCACCTATAGAGGTGCAGTCCGTCTACCACCCCGGAAGAAGAGAACAATTACTAAATAGAACGAGGAACTTATGCATGGAATTGTAGGAGACGTTATTATGGGGGATTTTAACAGCAAGTCGTCGGGTTGGCATAGCCTAATGTATAATCCCAATGGAAGAGGATTAGAAGGATTTATGGTGGCTATAGAAGCAATCCTAATAACTCCTAAAGAGCCTACATATCAGCATCTCGAAAAACGTGCTCATATTTCAGATATTTTTCGGATATTTTAGACATTGCGGTGATAAAAGACATTCCACTAAACATGGAAATTTAAACGGTGTATGATGAGACCTCCAACCATTACCCGATCATTTCAGAATTGGGCACTGGGTATCGAACTAGAGCCCAAGAAGTGAGTAAACGAGTGAACTAGGACTTGTTCCTAAAGAATGTTTATTCCAAAATACAAATTATATAAAATGACTAGGGAGACATCTATTATGGCTAGATCCCCACGCCCGGGCTACGCTGTCAAATACGTACAGAATCACCTGGATCACGATCTGATGGGATGGTTGATAGCCTAGACCAGGGGTCTCCAAACTACGGTCCGCGAGCCAAATCCGGCCCGCCAGTGTCATCAATCCAGCCCGCGACTAACGAATTTAGCAAGCCTGTGCTCGTTTAGGGCACGTACTCGGCAACTAGTTTAGAAATTATAAATAATGGTAAGAACATTACAACGGTTTTGGCCCTTGAAACTTACTAGAGTAATCAGTATGGCCCTAAAGCTGAAAAGTTTGGAGACGGGGTGAGAAAGTTATGGGCCCTGGTAGACAACGCGAAGTACAGTTAGAGCCGTTTGTTGTTGTTAGCCTTCCTTTGCGCCAATACTAATTTCGTTCTTTCGCTATGAGCTTTTTTCCTTTCATCAGAACAAGTTGTTTCAGTCTTTCTACATTTTCTCTCTGGCCAACCTTCCAAACGTTAACCTTGTGTCTGAAACAGCCTCTATACTGAATTTCACTTCGTGTAATATTTGATCTTAGGTCCTCTTTAATTGCAACAATCCGATTAAATATTTCTACTTTAGCTCTACTCCTATTTTCATAAAATTCGACTATTTGTCTAGTTAGCCTACTCGGATTCATCCGTTTGATGTGTCCGTAAAACTTAAGTCTTCTTTTTCTCATATCGCTATGTATATCTGTGTATTGTTTGATTTCTTGGTTTTCTCGAAGTCGGTATGTTGTGCTATTTATTTGTTTGGGGCCTAAGATTTTTCTTATGATTTTTCTTTCCTTCTTTTTAATGTCCTCGATGTCTCTCTTTCTATTCAAAATGAGCGTTTCTGCCCCATATAGACATTCAGGCTTAATAAATGTGTTATAATGTCTCAGTTTTGTGTTTTTAGATATGCATTTTTTGTTGTAAATATTTTGTGTAAGTCTCAATGCCGTTTCCATTTTTTGACATCTATCCTTATTGGCCGCTTTTTTCAACCCATTTTCCCATTTTCAAAACGTCGTGCATTTGTACAAACATATTTTTTCTCAAAAAATCATATTTTCAAATGAAGCACATTTTGAAAATTGTGTCTATGTCAATAAAAAAAATGCCACTTTTGGGGTGAGAAAAATCCATAATTCATTCATGAGAAACCTTTACAATTTAAACGAGTCACTGATTGGTGTGCATTATGGTCAGGAAGTATAATTGGATCGTACTTCTTTCAGAAAGCTGCTGGTGAAGTTGTAACTGTGAATGGTATTCGATATCGTGAGATAACTGGATTTTTGTTGGCAGAATTAAATAATATTGATCTGGGGGATATGTGGTTCCAAAAAGATGATGCTACACCTCATTCTGCTAAAGAAACGGTCATTTGGTATATATTGTTTTTCGCGTTTAAATATCAAACAGTATGCTTCAATTATCAATAAAAAGTTTTTTGAAATCAAAGCAAATTCTGTGTTTTATTCAAGAATGTAAAAAACCATTCAATTTGAAAGACCCCTTTCTCAAAGTCGTACTTTTTTTAATTAAACGGAAACTACGTTAGAAAATAAATCGAATTTCGATAAAATTTTCAAACAATATTTTATTTAAAAAGTAATTGACTTATAACTCTTCCCTCGTATGACCTTGATCAAGACTAGACCTTGGTTTGTAGAGCTAGTATCCTAATTCACCTTCTAACTAAGTTACCAGGTCTTCTCAATTACGGAAATAAATATGTATATCAGGTAGATGATGCTACATATGTCTAATGGGGTAAAGGATATAATTTAAAATGAATAGTTGATATCGCATAAGTGATAATAAGTGACAATAAGTGAGATCGCATCGTGGACAAACTTAAAAAGAAAAGTTTACGTTCTAAAAATGTAGTTATATTTGATACAGGCACTGTATCCACTTCAAAATCTTACAAGATACACAGGAGACTTTACCTGATATGATGCTCCTGCCTTTAACAATTAAATAATTATACGTTTCGTAACTTAAAAAATGATCGATGAAACTTTGCGGTGAGAGAAGTCAACAAAAGTTAATTTTTTTATTATTTTGTTTAGATTTTTTTAAGGCGACCTCATACGACCAATTAAACAATCTTCATTTCACAGTAATAAAGCGTTCACGTACTTCGAACAATTTTATCAAAGTTAAAAGTCTGTGACGGCAACAAAATAGAACGCTGTTATCGTTGGAGATCTGCATGAAGGAGGATCTATTAAGTCTATTGTGCGTTCCGTTTTAGTGGTACCGGCCTCATTTTCGACTGGTACTGTTAGGTGATATATTTGAATGACGGTTATGGAGAATTTTGGAAAATATTTATTATTGTGACATAGTTTGACATTATTTTCTGATTTTTTTGCTTCTTGGAAAATAATCGAAATGTTAATGATAACTGAAGTAACTGTTGTACCAATTGTACGGTAACAGAAAATCCACTATAGTGGTTTTTCTGCATTGTTATAAAATAAATATATTTTGTTTTTACGAGCGGTAGATTTACCGTAACTCTGAGAAAAATAAATAAAAGACCATTCCAGAAACACTTTGCTTTTTTACGGTACTTTAAGATACAGGTGTGAACATTAACTGAAAATTGTTTAAATAAATAGGGGCAAAGATCATTGAATTAATATTGACAAGTGTTTATTTATTATAATTGAAAACATAATAAAAAGTAATAACATTTGACAATAATTTAGATAATAAGGCAAAAATATAATATATCGGCTCAAATATTGTTATTTGTTTAAGCAGAGTTCTTGCTATTTTTGAAATAAAAAAATAATGTAAATGCAATCTTTCAACCGACATTTTCAATTTGAATTAACGTGACTAACGGAAAGCAAATCAAAGCGAATCTGAACGTAAACATTATAAATACCACAGGAATTAATAATAATGTAAATAAATATTACTAATCCAACACAGGTTTTTGTTTACAAACGTTAAAAGAGAAACTAATGGAAAAACCTTTTTTTGGAAAAAAAATTTTTTGGAAAAAAACACAAAATGGTGTGACACCTACGTGGTACTCCGCTCGACTCTAGTGTTAGGTGACAAATATGTTTGACGGTTACGGGGAAGTTTGGAAAATACCGCTGAAATATTTCTGTAATTAATATATTGATCAGTATATTGATATTACTCACAAGATCTTTAAGATTGTGAGACAAGGAACATAAGCAAACAGAACTTAATTCCCTAGAAACGGCACTAATACAAAACGGATATGACAGGCGTCAAATAATAAAACATATTGATAAAATTCAGGCAACAAGTCATATCCACCAATACATTAGAGAATTGTCCTAAAACCCCAAAGTTCTTCTGTCATACATCAAGGGAGTTACCGATAAAATTTGCCACGTATTCAGATCACGTAATATCGAAACGACATTTCCAACAGAAAGAAATATTTCCAGTTTCCTTAGGCCAGTGAAAGATAATATTCCACAACAGTCACATGGTGTCTATGAGATTCCTTGTTCTGGCTGCTCCCTATCATATATTGCCCAAACCAAACCAAAATCGCATATACGGACATTCTCTCACCGTCCAAATATCGGATCGCTCCTCAACTCTAACAGAACATCATATCCAAAAATTCATTTGATACAAAAAATTTCAGACAAACTGTATATATATATATATATATATATATATATATATATATATATATATATATATATATATATATATATATATATATATATATATATATATATATATATATATATATATATATATATATATATATATATATATATATATATATATATATATATATATACATTTTATTTTAATATGTTTAACGAATTTATTACAGAATTATTATAATATTATTAACGTTGCGTAACGTGTTCTAATACAAAAAAATATTGATAAAACAAAACATTATCCTAGTGTTACAACATTTACTATAACTATCAAACAATATATGCTTTCTTCTGGTCAAAAAATAAGAGTATATCACTTATGGCCTTAAATTGTAAAAACTAATGCTTATTAACAAACTTAATAAATATAAAATATTAGTATTTAGTAGAATATCCTTTTTTTTAACCACAGCTGAGCATCTCCTTGGAATAGAGTCTATTAACTTCTGACAAGTTTCAACCGGTATAAAATACCAAGTTTTCTTGGCTTCTTCCCACAACATATGTCTGTTTGATGTTTTTTTATTAGCAATGCCTTTTTTTAAATGTTGCCAAAGATTTTCTATTGTATCTGGTATGTTTCGGATCGTTATCCTGCTGGTAGATCCACTTTAGCGACATATTCATTTCGGCATAAGGAAGCATAATTTTTTTTCTAATATTTCCATGTAGGTTTCTTTGGTTATGGTATCTTTGATCCAATATATAGTGGACCTACACAGTTTAATATTTCCTCTTCCATGCTTTACTATTCCTAATGTATGTGGCGTATTTAGTTCTTTATTCTTATATCTCCTAACGTACGGTTTCCCATCTGATCCAAATAGATTTATTTTTGTTTCATCACTAAATAAAATATTTTTCCAATTACGGATGTAGTTTTCGTTTAAGTTAAATCTGGCAAAACTTAATCTATATTGAATATTTTTTTACTTAAATGTGGTATCTTAGTAATATTTAAAACGACCCATAGTAATATTTAAAACTGTATAGATGCATGGACAATATATATTAAAATATTAAAATATTTCCAAAGATATTAAAATATTTTCGATTTTTCGATTTTTTGATTTTTTCGGTGATACTTCTCACTCTTATTATTTTAATCACAACTGTATATATATATATATATATATATATATATATATATATATATATATATATATATATATATATATATATATATATATATATGGTAAATAGCACAAAATTATAAAAATCTTTTGACAAAATTAAACAAGTATCTGAATTATATGCTACGTTTTATTTCATTTTTTTCCAAATTTAAGTAGAAAAGAAAGCTATAAAGCGTTGGTAACTGTAATTGGATTTTTCTTATTTCTTCCATCTGGCTAATGGAAATAATAACTTGAAAAATAATTCTATTATTTTTTACTGACACAATGATGAAAACGCGCCGCTAATGTAAAAGATTTACTGTACGACCGTACATTTCATTTTGTAGAACCCAGTGGTTCCTTCAATTTAATGATCAAACAAATCAAACGGAAACGAAGCACTGCCTCTTTGAATAAACTCACTCTCATTATAATTTATAATGCATCAACTTTTAGAATAATAAACAGCCAAACATCAATCAACTCATCAATAAATTTGTTTCAAACTGATGCTATAAACGTACAAACTCAGTTGTTTATTAGATCGTTCGAATATATATTTTCTTTTCACATAGGAGGATTATTTATGATATTTTTAATCATATCACGATGTTTCAAACGCCACAATACAGCAACAAAATCATTTCTTATCTTCTATCATCATCTTAATATCCAGCGTTTTAGTGTTGTAATTTGTAAATGTAAATTTACAATTGTAAATAATTGTAAATTTAAAGATAAACGAAAATTACCATTTTGCACACAAAAATATGTACTATTATGATCAAAAAATAAGGTGATATTTCTAATAAAACATCAAGTGTTCATCCAAATTTCTTTTGTCTCCTTCACTTTTCCTGGCTTCTTTGAAGTTTAATCTGCTTCAAATCGGCTGGTTTCTTCGATGGAGCAGAAAATAGTCGCAAGGTCCTACATCTGGTGAATATAGTGCTTGTGCAAAGGAAATTTGTTTGATTTTTACCAAAAAATTAACGAATAATTATTGCACTGTACGATGATGCATCATCGTGATGCAAAAAAAGCATGAATTGTTTTGCCATAAATCTGGACGTTTGTTTTTTCGAATGTCTCCACGCAAATAACGCATAATGCTTAAATAATATTCATTATTAACTGTTCAGAAGGAAATGGAAAGAACTGTTTTAGGCAATACCACCATTGTTCAAAGAAAAGAGTTAATATGTCTGATTTTTGACTGGCATGTAATTATGCATTTTAGAATATCATCATCCAAAGAAAGCATCTCTTCAACAACTTCAACACGAAATTTTAAAAAATAGTGTTTCCAAAACAAGACGGAGGAACACGCGAGATATATTTTAATTGTACTTTAAATTGATAGATTTGATCTAAATGATGTTACAGCAATATCTACAATGTATCTAATACTTAGTCGGCGAATTTTTAGAATAAGATCTTTAATTTATGGTAATGTTTTCTTCACTTGTTGACGTGGAAGGTCTTGCCAAATTCTTTGCTGGGAAGCTAGAAATTTGATGTGCAAATGAGTATTTGCTTCACCTCTTATTTAGCACGTAAAACCGTCTTGTTGAATGGTTATCAATCCACGAAAAAACGGTTTAGTTATATTTTCATGAATATATTATCTGCTATAAATTGTAAAGATGCCCACACTCGCATCCCAACTGATGACTCCTATCCCCTATACAACCTTCAATTTTACTTATATAAAAACTATGTATCCATCAAATAATCTTTTTACTTATACTTGTTTTATCATGTTACAATATATTTATTTGTATAGTCCTTTTATACCAATTTTAATTACTATTGAAATCCTAATTGCAAATCAATAAATGCAGTTACTTTATAATAGATCTTTGATCATAAACCTTAATAGTTCTTTAATAGCTTGATTATGGCTGCTAAATGACCTGAGATGCCTATGCGTCCTCAATCCTAAATTATTTTTCTTCACTTGATTACGCGGAAAAAGTATTCGAATTTGGCGAATCTTAATCTTATTTGAACGGGATTTTAACCATGTACACGCGCTCTGTGACTGTATAGTGTTGCACGCTAAATTTTCCAATTTTATAGATAATAACTGTCAAATATAAATTTCAAATAGTTTAATAGAATAGAAATGGCGCCTGATTTATCTTGTCGAAATGCCTTCTTATAAACAGAATACGCTGAACAGCAGGTTTTCGACCGAGCAGATCCTGCCCTGAACAGATCCTGAATCTAAAGTTGATTCTAAGACATCAAAAACTGTACAATAAAAATCTCATCTGTACATTTGTGGATTTCAAAACAGCATATGATTCTATTGACCGCGAATCTTTATTCCGAATCTTGAAAGAACAAGGACTAGAACTGAAAACGCTGGCAATTATTAAAGCAACGTTAACTAACACAAGGTCAAAAGTTAAATTCATGGGTGAGATCTCAGAGCCCTTCGAAATTAAAACTGGAGTGAGACAAGGGGATGGATTCTCGCCACTCTTATTTAACTATGTTCTAGAAAAAATAATACAGGAGTGGCGTGAAAAAAAGTCGGCCCTGAATATTGACCAGCCCATTAAACTGGGGAGAACCAACATCAAAATTGATTGTCTGGCATTTGCTGATGATCTAGCAATTTTAGCTCAAGATGTATTAACGGCACAGAAACAGATTGAAATCCTAAAAGAAACAACAGAAAATGTAGGACTTCAAATGTCCTTTGAAAAGACACAATACATGATCTGCAACAGACTAAGAACGCCATTTCTAAAAACAAAATATGGTAACATCAGACCAGTCTCTCAATTCAAATATTTAGGTGAAATAATCATGGAAAATGGGTTGGAAAAAGCGGCCAATAAGGGTAGATGTCAAAAAATGGAAACGGCACAAAATATTTACAACAAAAAATGCCTATCTAAAAACACAAAACTGAGACATTACAACACAGTTATTAAGCCAGAATGTCTATACGCTGCAGAAACGCTAATTTTGAATAGAAAGAGGGACATCGAGGACATTGAAAAGAAGGAAAGAAAAATCGTAAGAAAAATCCTAGGCCCCAAATAGCACAACATGCCGACTTCGAGAAAACAAAGAAATCAAACAATACACAGATATACATAGCGATATGAGAAAAAGAAGACTTAAGTTTTACGAACACATAAAACGGATGAATCCGAGTAGAGAAAACAGGAGTAGAGCTAAAGTAGAAATAATTAAATGGATTGCTGCAATTACAGAGGACCTAAGATCAGCAAATATTACACAAAGTGAAATTCAGGATAGAGACTGTTTCAGACACAAGGTTAATGTGTGGAGGGTTGGCCAGAGAGAAAAATGTAGGAAGACTGGAACAACTTGGTCTGACGAAACGAAAAAAGCTCATAGCGAAAGAATGAAATTAGTATGGGCACAAAGGAAGGCTAATAACAACAAACGCCTCTAATTGTACTTCGCGTGGTCCACTAGGGCCCATACGTGAATAATAATAATAATAATGGACATATCAAAATGGACATGGTTGGTGCCCCAAAAGACGGACATTTCTGTTTATCACCTAAATCCACGATACATTTCGTTGTATATATTAACAACATTAAATTATATACCGTCCTGTTATAAATCGATATTTTAACGTACAATTTCAAGTGTGTGTCACGAAATTTTTAAGTTTTATAGATCGAACGCAGAATTTTATAGATTAAAATTGTACGGACAATTTCAAATTATCACTAAATTTTAGGAAAACAGCCATGAATGAAATTGTTTAGTTATTGGTCAAAACAATGAATAAAATTATTTTGGTATTGGCTACAATCATCACTTTATCTACTGTATAAACATTGTTGTTGAGACCCATTTTTATATGATGAAAATGTTACTAAGCTGTGGTGTTGGGGCTTTGAATTACACATTACACATTTGTTACAAACACATCACACATTTATTACAAAGGTATCATATAATTATATAAACATATTATACAGGGTATTTCAAACTTCCATTTTACTTCCTTCGGGTAAGTCTGTTGTTTTAGTCTTTACACGTGGTCTGCTTGATCCAGGACAAGAAATAACTGGATTATGTTCTTTTCTATTCTTAATAGAATATACAGTTTTCCTGGATATTTTTAATGCTGCTATAAACTCTCTAAAAAAATATGACTATATGATAATGTAATATAAGTAAAACGTAATCAAATTAAGTATTCTTTACCTCTTGAATGGTTAAAAGACACTCTATAGGTTCCCCCATTCCTTTTTTCCATATCGAAATACTTATAAAATTTCAGCACATATTGTTGGGCCTGCGATTTCAGTGTTTTCCCGACATTATCTGAAATCACACAAAATGTTAAATTAAACATAGATACCTTAAAAGTTCACACTTCTATATTTCCGTCATTATTTTGAAACACTTGTTTACATCTTTCAGTATATTTTTAGAATTAGTCAATATTAATTATGTTTTTTTTTTTAAGATTTTTAAAACAAAGCCTTTGGTTAGGCTAAAATTATTGAAGAAAATAAAAGTTTATGAATCTTTACAAATACTTACGATTACAAAATAATCAATAACAGTAGTTATTAAAGAACTTATTTTTTAATAAAACTGGACTTTACTGCACAAAATGTCACTAAAACACAATAACAAAACAACTCAAATGACAACCAAATCAGGACCGCTAAACTCAATAGATTAACTTTTAATTATTATTTACTTTTTTTTTAAATTATTTACTTTCTCTTTCTACCCCGCTGTAATGCTATCGTAACGTACTGCTCATACCCGAAGACATACGTATTGATTTTTTATCTCCCTCTCGTTTGGTAAAGAAAAAGAACATATTGAAACAATGTCTATGATTATTGATTGATTTATCCGTTAATTTGTGATAGTTAATTTTTTTAAAAAGAATAAAACAATTTTATACTTTGTCATCTATCACATTTATTTTTAAATTTGTGTGACTATAGTTTCGTAAAACGATTTTACATTCTCAAACACTATTTTAAAACTAAGGTTTTATAGCTGCTTATCTATCCTATTACCTAATTTTATACTTTTATTGGGGTTAATTTTTTACAATATTTTAAATAGTGGGGAATTTCGCAGATCCGTCTGATTGTTCAATAGCTGTCTAGATGGGTCTTTTATTTATTATTCACGTATGGGCCCTGGTGGACCACGCGAAGTATAATTAGAGCGTTTGTTATTGTTAGCCTTCCTTTGCGCCCATAATAATTTCATTTTTTTGGTATGAGTTTTTTCCTTTCGTCAGACCAAGTTGTTCCAGTCTTCCTACATTTTTCTCCCTCAGCAACCTTTCAAACGTCAACCTTGTGTCTGAATCAGCCTCTATCCTGAATTTCACTTTATGTAATATTTGCTGATCGTAGGTCCTCTTTAATTGCAGCAATCCATTTAATTATTTCTACTTTAGCTCTACTCCTATTTAACTAAACTTAAGTCTTCTTTTTCTCATATCGCTATGTATATCTGTGTATTGTTTGATTTCTTGGTTTTCTCGAAGTCGGTATGTTCTGCTATTTATATGTTTGGGGCCTAGGATTTTTCTTATGATTTTTCTTACGATTTTTCTTTCCTTCTTTTCAATGTCCTCGATGTCCCTCTTTCTATTCAAAATGAGCGTCTCCGCAGCATATAGACATTCTGACTTAATAACTGTGTTGTAATGTCTCAGTTTTGTGTTTTTAGATAGGCATTTTTTGTTGTAAATATTTTGTGTAAGTCTCAATGCCGTTTCCATTTTTTGACATCTACCCTTATTGGCCGCTTTTTCCAACCCATTTTCCATGATTATTTTACCCAAATATTTGAATTGAGAGACTAGTCTGATGTTACCATATTTTGTTTTTAGAAATGGTGTTCTTAGTCTGTTGCAGGTCATGTATTGTGTCTTTTCAAAGGAAATTTGGAGTCCTACCTTTTCTGTTGTTTCTTTTAGGATTTCAATCTGTTTTTGTGCCGTTAATATATCTTGAGCCAAAATTGCTAGATCATCAGCGAACGCCAGACAATCAATTTTGATGTTGGTTCCCCCCAGTTCAATGGGCTACTCAATATTCAGGGCCGACATTTTTTCACGCCACTGCTGTATTAATTTTTCTAGAACACAGTTAAATAAGAGTGACGAGAATCCATCCCCTTGTCTCACTCCAGTTTTAATTTCGAAGGCCTCTGAGATGTCACCCATGAATTTAACTTTTGACCTTGTGTTAGTTAATGTTGCTTTAATAATTGCCAGCGTTTTCAGATCTAGTCCTTGTTCTTTCAAGATTCACGGTCAATAGAATGATATGCTTTTTTGAAATCCACAAATATACAGACGAGATTTTTATTGTACAGTTTTTGATGTCTAAGGATGAACTTTAAATTCAGGATCTGTTCAGGGCAGGATCTGCCCGGTCGAAAACCTGCTTAATATTCACCAATTTTAGGTTCTAACTGTCCCTGTGCTCTGTCTAGTAGACATTGAGATAAAATCTTGTAACAAACTGGGAGAAGAGATATCCCTTTATAGTTGTTTTCATCCGTTCTATCTCCTTTCTTGTGTAGTGGATGGATTAGAGCACCTTTCCAATCTTCCGAAATCCACTCGATTCGCCAAACTTCTTGTAGAATTTTGGTTATTTCCTTGATTGTACCTGGACCAGCGGATTTCAAAAGTTCAGCAGTGATTCCATCTTCACCAGAAGCTTTGTTAATTTTAAACCGCTTGATTTGCCTAATTATTTCATCTTCATTCGATGGTAAAGAATCTGGGTTTGTTTGTTTAGGGTTTAGTGTTGGTAATTTGTTTAAGGGCTCAGAACAGTTTAGTATTTGTTCAAAATATTTCGCAAGTCCTTTGCAATTGTCTTGGTTATTTAGAGCTAATTGTCCGTTTTCCTTTTGGAAGCAAAGACTTGATAGCCTGTTGATAGCCTGTTAATTTAGTTTTAAATGTTTTATAAAAGTTTCGCATGTTATTTTTTTGGAAATCTTCTTCTATTTCATTAATGAATTGATTGTTTTCATATTTTCTATTAGTTTGTCTAATTAGCTTCGATATTTCTTTTCTTACCTCCAAAAACATCTTATAGTTTATTGCTGTTTTTTGACTGTTCCAATCTTTGAATGCCTTACTTCGGCTTAATACTGCTTGCTCGCTACCACGGATGTTTTCTACGTTTTTGTTAAGGAACCAACTTTAAGGCTGTTTTAATTATTTTTTGTTTCAATTCTTGCCAGTTCTGTGTTGGTTGTGTATTTAGATATATTTTTTTTAGTTATAGAATTTTGGTATTAGCTGTCTCTTTTGAATAAGTTTTCGAGGTTTTAAGCTAAGTTTGATTCTAGTCAAGTAGTGATCCGTGTCTATGTTAGCTGACTATGTTTCCTGACTTGAACATTCAAAATGTCTTTATAATTGGGGTATGAAATGGCAACATGGTCAATTTAATATTCACCCATTTATGTATTTGGGTGACTCCAGGTCTTTTGTTTTGTTATTTTCTTCTTAAAATGGGTTGACATTATTTTTAAATTAAACTGCGAACATAGTTCAACCAATATTGTACCATTATGGTTAGTCCTTTTATGAGCGGGAAAACTGCCGACTGTTTTTCTGTAATTTTTTTCTTTCCCTAGTTGGACGTTGAAATCACCCAATAGAATTTTTACATGGTTAGAGGGAATTTTAGAGATAGTCTTTTCCAGAATTTCCCAAGACTTATTTACTTTTTCAGGATTAGATTTATTTTCTTCGTTAACTGGGAGGTGTGCATTGATTAATGTATAGTTTTTATTAGCACACTTGAGGGATAGTGTCTTAAGTCGATTATTTACTGGCTCGACATTAGTTATAGAACCAAGAATGTTTCTTGACATAGCGAAAGCAACACCGAGATGTGGTGTATTTTTGAGTATTCTTTTGTCCGTTTTACTTTTAAAAAGTCTGTAGTTGCCGAATTCCAAGGTGTTATCATCTGTCAATCAGGTTTCTTGCAAAGCTAAAATTTGGATTTTTTGCTGATTCAATGTTCGCCCCAATTCGTGTAGCTTTCCTGGACGCAGGAGAGAATTAATATTTACCGTTCCAAAGAAAGTTTTTGTTTTCGGTTTCAGACGTTGACGACGTCTCCGACTCGCTCTGAAAGATTTTACGTTTAAGCCCCGACGCCCCAGATTCCGAAAGTCCGGTTGTACCAGCAAAGCTGGCAGAGGATTGTCTACCTCCTGGGGTGATTTTGTAATTACTAGAACGCTTCATCTTGTACTTTGAATTAAAGGTTTGAACCATGACAGTTCAGAGGTTAAAGCTGGAGGGGTTAGTTCCAGAATTTAGTTTTTTTTGCCTTAGTTCGGGACTGCTTATTTTGAGATATTCACAGCTGTCCATTAATATCTAATGGAACTTTCTTTATCGACCACCCGTGGCCCGTCCAGTACCTTAGGCGAGATATACTGGAGACGGGTCTTTATTATATATTTAAAATTTGAATAGCTTCTAAAATGTTTAATTTTTTGCTTTTTGGCGCTGTATGTAATCTGGGGAAATATATGTCCGGAATCTATGAAATGATTCGCAAAATTAGAGTGTTGTTTCTTTAATATCTATGCAAATTTATGTTCCTCGTTGCAACATAACATATAAACTCCATTTTAAAAATAAAAATTAAATTATTTAATTAATTAATTTTAAAAATTAAAAGTATAAAATCAGGTACTTAGGATAGATAAACAGCTGTAAAACCTTGAAAAGGAATAAAACAATTTTTTACTTTGTTGTCTATCACTTTTATAAACTTGTCTTATGTAACTTGTCTTTTATAAACTTGACTTATAAACTCTATCACTTTTATAAAAGTGATTCCTTTTTAAAAAATGAACTATCACAAAGTAACGGACAAATCAATCAATAATGTAAAAAAGGAATAAAACAATTTTTTACTGTGTTATCTTTCACTTTTATTTGTAAACAAAATTGGTGTGACTAAAGTTTTGTAAAAAAACGACTTTTTTTTTTCGTCGTTTTACGAAACTATGGTCACACAAATTTTGTTTAAAAATAAAACTGATAGATAACAAATATGTGTGTGAGTCTATATATATATATATATATATATATATATATATATATATATATATATATATATATATATATATATATATATATATATATATATATATATATATATATATATATTATAATAAAAAGGTATTTCTGAAAAGTTTTACATATTGCAATAGAAAATATATTGCACAATATCGAGGATTTGTGCAACACATTATACATATGAATCAAGGAAGAAATAAAAATGCGTTGTTCAACAAGCACTCAAGCATGATCAAAACATAAACATTAATAATTAAAGATTAATTAAAGTTAACAACAATAAAACTTTAGAAAGCATCATCCTATATAGTCAACTTTTTAATTTACTGTGGTAACACTTGGATAATTTTGCTCAAGATTTTTCAAGGTTGAGTGGTTATGGTTCAGATATTAATTGACTCTACCTAAGTAATATAGTTATTGTTGATAATATTCTGTTAATATCTAACAGGACGAAAAAAACAAGTAATGCGATAGATGAATTAATATTTTATGGAAATTTTTTATAAGTTAGTCACCGGAAGTAAAATCGAGATAGAGCTGGAAGATTAAATTTTTTCCAATTTAATCGTTCAATAATATTTGAGTATTAAATTTACATTACAAATACGTAAATTTTATATTATTCCACGTTGAAAACTATATAATAGATACGTAGAGAAATTATAACAATGCTAAATGCATGTAAGTTAGTCAGTGGTTATATCAGAGGTATATAACAGTGATATATCAACTCAAACAAAAAAACTCTTATCCATAACAAAACTGAGATATAAGAAGTAAGAAAGATATTTCGTAAATTGAGTAATTTTCATTAATTGAGTAAAATGAATGATTCTTCACATCATTTTAAAGAAAAAGTTGCAAAATTATTAAATTTCCAATCGAAAAGCTATGACACGAATTAACATTTTAAGCAAATATGGAGCAAAGCATATTTGGCAAATATTAATTGATTGTTAATAAACTACAAATAAACTAGGGAACATAATTAATACATTTTTTTAATTAAGAATCATGCCATACCGCAGCCAACATCGAAATGAAAAAGTCGCCAACCAACGACAAAGAAAGTTATTTCAAAATTGGGACAAAAATTTAATTATTATATTTCAGTTATTTTCAGTGAATTTCAGTGCGTGTACTTAACTTTAATTTAAAACCAAACATTAAGTATGAACTGGAATATCACGACATGATTCTTATTTGCGGAGAAGCTTTCTAAAATGTCAGTGGGGTTGGGCGTACTTACAGCCTTACGAAAAGCCATTGTTTTATTTTTCAAAGTATTCCCGAAAACTGATTAAAATGGTATCAGATTTGCATAGACTCAAATGGTGGACATTGAACATTTAATTTTACAAAATAATTAATCATATGTTTCTTCATGTGACGTGAATCATTAAAAACGTAGTGTGGTGTGAAAAATTACTAGTAGTAATTTCAACTTTGACATAAAACGACAATAATGTTTAAGTTTTCCTTTTTTTGTAACAAAACAAAGCAAATTTATTCTTAATCGTTTGGAATAAATGTCTTTAAAAATATTACAAAATAAATATCCGAAATAAACACGATGATGCGACGTCAATTTTTAAGAAATTCAAAAAGTTCTGACCTGTTTTGGGCGGAAATGTCTGCATTTGGGATACATGTTTTAAAAAAATTGTTCTAATGATAGTTACATTTAAGAAAATTATTTCCCTTACACCCTGTATATTGTGCAAAACTGCAAACTGTCACAAAGTTATCATAAAAGTATACTATATAATAGAAGAACCTATAATTAGACAATAGGCAATATGTTATGCATCATGAATATTACACCAGACTACAAGTTTGTTTGTTTCATCCTACTGGAACTGATGAGATAAGTTGCTACATTCATCGTACTTATAAGATTGAATACCATTAATTAATATGTTTCGATCCAAGATTTAAGTAACATGAATTTACTAAAAGAAGCAACCCATAAAAATATATTACCTATAAATTGACCCAAAAGATTAAAAAAAAATTCATTCTTTGCTTTGAAGTAGAAATTAAAAAATCAATTTAAAAAATAATTAATGTAAAATTTCTTATAAAATGTGAATACTAAAGTGATTTTTAAATAAAACACATTAGTACACAAGTATTTATTTATTCATCAAAATTTATTTTGACTTAAAGGTACCCACCTCTCACTGTAATACACATATTTTCGTTTTTTTTTTCCTATCTTCTAAACAGTTTTTATACTCGGTTTCTGGCATTTCCAACAGTTCCGATAGACTTAAACTAGCGTACATAGAGTGATTCCTTCAATTGAGGGAACATGAATATGACACAGTGCCATATCTATTGAATATGGTACTTTTGGAACTCTTTGTAGACTATCAAATAATCGAAAAAAATCAGTTAGCCTGATACTGGCTTAATTTTTGAACTATGCTTCGTCAAGAGTAATTATGCACTGCAGAATGTCATCATCCATAGAAAGTATCTCTTCAGTTACTTCAACATGACATCATTGTTTTCGGAGCCAGAAGAAAAACCACACTAGAGAAATCTAAATTGTTCTTGAAAATTGGTCAAATTCATGATTTAATTGATATTTCAATAATATCTACAACATCTCTAATACTTAATCGGCGATCGACTTAGTACAAAGTCTTGGTTGGTGTAGGGAGCAGTGGCAGCTCGTGAGGGAGGACGTTGGGGTGCCGCCCCTCCAGCATTTATCCCAGTAAACAATTTTTCAGAGCAAAACACCATAATTTATTTCCATTCAGTTTCTTTCCTTTATCTCATTTTCCTGGTTCACCTCCTGTATAGGTATTCAATAGCACGAAAAGTAAAAAGGAGGAAGGGGAGAGCAAACAAATTATTTAGCAGCACTATTTTCTTCCACGCCCTCCCACTTTAATACCCCACGAGCCGCCACTGGTGGAGAATCTTCCTGAACGAGGTTCTTCTTCAGCTGCTTCTCTACCATCACTAAAGCCCTTTTACAACTAATAATTATTTTTTGACATAGCTTTATCGCTGTAACACTTTCTTAATATTTAGTGCATAAAGACAAGAAATACCTTTTTTTTTAGACTAAATTCAATAAAAGTTATTTATTCGATAAACATAGCAGTTTTAAAAACATCCGACATTTTAACAATTACAAAAAAGCTACAATTTCTAACTTAATAAGTAAAATGATATGAAATTTCGACCAAATGTCAGGGACAATCGTACCAACTTAAAAAACATATGGTTTTATATCGATAACGCATTAAGCACGCATTAAGTATCGCACGCATTAAGTATCGACTTAATGCGTGCGAATTTTTAAAACAACTGTCACCTTACTTTTTGATAATTTCGAGACCCCAAAACCGCAAAAATTTTTCACATTGCTAATTTATTTCAGATACATTCTGAATTTTAAACAACATAACGATTCTCCAGAAAAGCGAAAGCGAATAATTATAAACTGTTTCATTTTTTTTACAGATGAGCAAAGCAATTTTATTTAACAAAACATATAACCTTGATAGTTTTAAATATTTTTTGCAATTTGCAATAATAAGGAAACTTGCAATTTAAGTAATTTTAGATATTTTAAGAGTAATAACGTTATTTAACATCACTTCCTTCAAATCATTCATCAATATTCATAGGGTTGGTTTCCGATGTAATGGAAGCTAATGTGGCAGAAACTGCCAATCATATTCTTCCTCAGTTTTTACTTGCTAGTTTGCTAGTTTGCTAAACATGTAATTTCCATATATTGCATGAATATAGACAGAGTCCAAAGGTGACCAAAACAATATATACAAAGTGAACCATATATGAATGGAGAATACCATTTTTCTTTAGGACAAATATAATGTTATATAAAAATTCATCGAATTTTTAATTATCAAGAAAACGTAATTTCAATAAACAGGTAGAATGAAATCCCTGCTATTGTATTAGGCAAGATATGCGAATTGGGGATTTCCTGTATATAAAGCTCGGTACCTTTGTGAATACCAAAGGTGATCAACAGTCCTATCTACATCCCTAACTACGGAATACTGGGAATTATTCTGTTCTCCTCTACGTCTTCCAACTAATGCCCGACCATCATGCATGGCAATGCCAAATCACAATTCCTGCATTTACTAAACAGAATTTGATCCATTACATCCATTATACTTCTCTGGCAGAAATGCACATAGATGACACAAAATACGGTAAATGCAATAAAAGCCCAAATGACCGACTATATATAATGCCCAGGACAAAATGAAAGCTAATTCGTGGTGTTTGTGAATCGGACAAAAGCGTTTGAATCCGTTAACAGAAATATAATGTGGAAGCTCTAGGACATCATAGTATGTCCGCTTAGGCTGTGGGGCATTACTCTGACACTGCACAATGACATGAATGCAAAAGTTCTTACACAAATGGAAGAAACTGGTGCTTTTGAGATTAAGACCGGTGTTACGCAGGACTGAGAGATCATGTCGACGCTTTTCTCTCTGTTTGTTGTTGCTCTGTCTTGCACCATGTCTGAGGCGGATGCCGCATTCAATCCTATTCAACCTGGTACGACTTAAAGTCAAATAAAAAACAAAGGAGTTTAGCATCATAGAGCTGCATTATGCGGATGATTGTGCGTTTGAAGCGTATAGTATGTTGGTATTGCACCCGGTATTAGACTTACTTATTGCGGCCTACGGTGCGTTTGAACTTAAAATTAATGAACAAAAAATGGAAATAGTGAAGCAAATTATTCCTTATAAGGAATAATTTGCTTGAATAATTGATACAGCTAATATTGTTGTGAATAGTCAGCCACTAGAAGAAGTGCTTTGCTTTCCATATTTAGGAAGTCAAATTTCCTACTCTGTCGATATGCAAGAATCTGTCGAAGTGACGGTGCCAATTTTGGACACCTAATAAGAAGGGTATTCAGTAAAGGAGAATTAAAGAAACACACTAAATTTATTGTTTACAATGCCATCATAATCCCCACTCTTCTGTATGGAGTTAAATCCTGGATCCTGTCTCGGAAACAACTCGAGAAATGTTATCAAGGCTGTCTCGGGAAAGTCTTAAGAATAAAATAATAAGGCTATCAAGACAATGTGAAGGTAGTTGAACGAACCAACTATTTGAGCATAGAATGGCAGATCATAAACGCTAAGCTGAGATGGTTCGGTCATTACCAAAGGATACAGGACACTATGTCCTGTTACCCATTACTAAGGATACAGGAAGGTCTAAAAAGAGGATATAAAGATATCATAGAATAATTTCTAAAGAACTATATGTCAAAAATTTGCTCTGCGATGTACAGAACTATACAGCTCTGTGAAATAGTGAGAGATACGATTGCGATATCGTATCCCCCTGTCTAACTCATCGTCCTATATGTACTGTTTCAGTATTTTCCATTAGTTTGATGGTCATATTACGTTGTCGTATATATTCATAGACCTCTCTGTATATCAGTGATTAATTCTACTATTTTGTTAAGACTTGTTCACAGCCCAGTGTTTCGCGTTATCAAAAACTGTTTGAATGTCTATAAAAGCCATGAATAGAGAAATCTGATATTTGTTTGCTTTTTCAATTAGAACTTTTATGGTTGAAAGGAGGTCCAATATGCTAAAGATTTTCCTAAATCCAACCTGTCCTCGTGATTGGTAACTATTGTATTTTAGTTAGCAGTTTATACATTACATTGAGTAGAGTTATTAGACGACACTTCTTTAGATAGTTTCGGTCTCCGTTCTTGAATACTGATTGTATTATTGCTTACTTCCAACTACCCAGTATCATCCTACCAAGAATTGTATTCATTAGAATGTGTAATATTTTATTTGCTAATTTTCTTCCATTCCTTAACATTTCCATAGTTATGTGGAAACCATCCTTCTCGATAATTTATTATTTTTCATTTAATTTGGTGCGTTCCTTATTCTTACTGATTTCTGGCTATATGTCTGAGTTAATATATTTTATATTTAATTAAACAAACTAAAATTTATATCTAAATTTCCAATATATTTAAAATTGTATGCATAACAATTATTTGGACACACAGTGCCTTTTTTAAATACAAACTATATTAAAATCAATTATAATATAGTTAAAGTATATCGTAATATAGTTAATTAATTAGTTTGTTTATTTAAAATACATTTCTATCAAGCATCGGCTACCTTAGTTAAATATATTTTTTTATGTTTGTTTGTAAACAATTGAGGATTTCTCGTGATGGTCGGTTGTTTATTAGGTGGATGTTTTGTTTAACCTACTTTTGTGTAGTATTCTTGTGTTATCTGCAAACTCACTAAGATGGGTAAAATTTCTTCTCTGAACTTCTCTGAACGCATAATGAATTTAAACAAACAGTTGTAGCAAAAAACCCATTTGGCCAACATTTATAAAATTGTATTATTTTATATTATTGACCTGATAAACTTCCACAAAACAAATATGAAAGAATGACAAAAAGTTATCCAAAACAACACTTATCTTTAGAGTATTTTTCTAGAAAGTACATCGATATGTTACGCTTAATCAGTTATAATTAAAATTCAAAAAACAAACTCCCACACCATATTAAATTCGCGAATCAGAACAGTTTTGCTTCATTTTGTCATATCTGTACATCTGCTCCGCTATCACAGAAAACTGTTGTTTGCATCAATTATCTTGCATAGTCCCATATGGCTACAATTTACCGACATTGTCGGAATGCCACTGCACCTACTAAGATTAGAGGTACTGTTGCCTTGAATGTCTAGTTGTATTTTTCTTCCTCGTCATGACAAGCTAGAATGAAATTTTATTGGATCAGCGGGAGTCGAAAACTATCGCTTTGATACTGCCTTCATACAATCCATCTAACTACCATATTATTTCTAATTATACTCTTGCAATTTCCTTCGATCTCATCTCCACTTTGTCGTTATTAAATAGACCAGCATGGCTAGAGCGTTGGAACAAGCAGAATGATGCAAGATGCAACAATTTTTTTAAAAGATACCTGTAATATTTGTCAATAAACTATACAAAAAAAACAGCGTATAATTTTTTAACAGTTATAGTGTTATTTCTTATATGTGGGGCTTTTTTCCTAATGTTTTTCCTAATTTTTTCTTTTACTTCATTCACACCTAATCACTATCAGGAGTTGGGTGTTAAATGTATATCAAGGTTTTCGTTGATTGCCAATATAATGAATTTTTCTAATAAGAATGTCAGTATTTTGAAACGTACCATCTGCAAGACAGTATATTGTACTAATTCACCATGGAAAGATACAGGATTCAACAACGCGTAGAAATTGAAAATTGGAAGACGACTCCCCTTTATGGAAAAAACTCTGACTTTACACATAACTGCAGCACTTGGACCAATAAAAAGGCTGTTGTTAATGGTGAACGCTATAAGAATATGCTAACAGTATATCTTTGACCTGACCTGATAAATGTGGATATAAACATTTTTTTTTAAACAACACGGTGCGACTTATCTTTCCAAGCAATCGATTTAGTCTATTGGTAAAATTCGGTTTAATTTTATCAATTGTTGTCGGTATCAATCGCTAATATTAATTTCATTAGGTTTCAGCAGTTCGTAATACACAGCTCCCCTATTATCCCACCAAATATATAGCAAAGCCTTCTTTCCATGTATATTGCGCACTGGTTGTGATGTGGAAGGCTGTCCTAGGTCTACCCAGGCCATTTTTTGCGCTTTGGATTGTCAAAATAGGTCCAGTTTTCATCACGTGTCACATCTTGATGCAAAAAAAACATTTTCTTTTCTGTCTGGCAAGCAAAATTTCATAAGTAGTTTTTCGCCTTTCAATGTATCTTTCTTTCAATTCATATGGAAACAATTTTCCTTCCATTTGGATCTTTTCCAATGCGCATCGGAAAAGTAGACGTTCGGAAATGGTGGATTGGACAACATTCAATGCTTCTGCCAATTGTTTCAACGTATAAGTTGAGTCTTCATTCAATAATGCTTGCAAATCTGCATCTTCAAACTTTTTCGGCTGTCCTAGACTCTCCTTTATCTTGTATTTCAAAATGGCCACTTTTCAAGCGCTTAAACCACCGTTCACAAGTTTTTTTGGATTAGAGCATGCTCATGATAAGCTTCAACCAACAATCGATAACTTTCAGCAATATTCAAAGCTATGAAAAACTATATTTTTTGCACAATGACATTTAATAACGAACTGGGTTTTGGTGGCGTATGTTTACCATTACTTTATACCAACAAATGTATTAGTAACGACTTTTGTTAGCAAAATCAGCATTATTAACCGAAGCATATATTACTTTGTCATAGGATTAACGCTGTAAAATGGAATCATATCAGAATAATTCATCTGGTGGAGTTCCACCAGATGAATTATTCTTAACCAATCGATATCTTCCAAGACGAAAACGCCATGGAAAATAACTACGTTAGTTTCAAAGGTTTTGTATCCCATATTATTATAATTGTCCTCTTTTATTTACACTGCTATCTTATAAACAGTTATTTCTATCAAATCTGAAGTATTATTCCAACAAAAATTTAACGGCACTGTCTAAATACGAAAATACTTGAACGTAATTAGATTACAGATGACGTTGCTTCGAATATCTCCTTGCAATTTATTTTCTCACCATGACGAACTAAAATCAAATCTTATTGGACCAGCAGGAGTCGTTAGCTAACACGTTGTTACTGAGATTATTTGTAATATCTCTCTCACAGTATCATATTACTTCTAATTATTCTGATGCAATTTTGTTTGATACCGCCATATTGCCATTATAATATCAGTTGTTATTACTTAATTTGAATATCGGAATATGCCTTTAATTAAGCAGCTTGAAAATTTTTAATTCTTGAAAATGATGTGAAAATATTAAGCATCAAAGAGATTTTAAGCCAATATGTGTGAAAGCATATTTACCAAATTGTTTAATATTTAACGAAGAAACTACAAATAAACTAACATTGTTAATTATTGTGAAATAAACATTGTTATTGTCAAAATTATGATTCAGCCAAAAAATGAAAGTAGCGACGTCGTATTCACTAATTGTGATAATCCCATCGACAAACGGTTGGTGGACAACAAAAGTAATTTCTGTTTTTGTCAGTGTTGTTGTGTCGTGTTATTAAGCATGTGATTCTTAATATGACGTGAATGGTTTAAAATATGTTTGGTGTGAAAAATTCGTGCTAGTAATTTCAACTTTAACTTTAAACGATAATAATGTGTAAGATTTCGTTTTTTTTGTAAAAAAACAAACTAAATTTATGCTAAAAAAATGGTTATATAAATATTACATTTTATTTTCAAATAATAACTTAAGAGAAAAATGAAATTATCAATATATAATAATTAACTAAATTTAGTTCGACTAGAAGAACTATGTCTCGTTCGATTACTAGGAGGAAAAATGATCCACATCCTAAGACCGGTTTCATTCTTTAAGAACTAATCAGTTAAGCTCTGATGCCCTTCTCTCGAACTAAACGAACCAGACCCAGTCGTCTTTAATTCCGAAAATCGGATAATATAGGTGAACGTTATACCATAGCGCCACCACGATTTAATATCCAGAACATTGTTTCGCTTTTATAGCCCGCAAGAGTGAACATCTGTCGGAAGTCAGTGAACAGTATACGCTAGTAGCACTCCGACCACTATTGGATATTGGATATATATATATATATATATATATATATATATATATATATATATATATATATATATATATATATATATATATATATATATATATATACACATACTCAAGCAACCAACAAAAATGTTCATTTAGTTGGAGGCGCAGGTTGTTGTGTGTTCCACATGAGATTGTGGAACCCAACGGTTGAGTGTGTGATGACACTGAGCTACTGTTGTGTCATTGAAGGTAGTCCAAGAAAATCTTGAGAAAATCTGACATGCAGAGTGTCATTTTTCCAGGATCAGTAAGTTGAGCTTTACAAGACTACAAGAAACCTTATTTGAGAGGAGCCATGTAGAGACAGGTTTAACATATAGCTAGTGCAAAAAAACTCTGTAAGAAAGTAGAGGAATTAACAAAGCTAAACGAAAGCTGAGAAAGAAAAGGACGCAAATGTTTGCCTTAAAGCGTGAGGATGGCACAGTGTGTAGGGCGCGTATGGAAATGTAAGAGGTTGTCAGAAGATGTTATTCCAAATTATATAAGAATCAAAACCAGTCGAAGAAAACAATGCCCACAGAAGAACAAATGCCAGATATGAGGAGGTGACAGCGGCTATAGAATTACTGAAAAGGACAGTATAACTGCTGAAATGCTTAAAGCTGTTTTTCAGACTTTACATTAAACACCGAAAAAATTATATTCAAATATATATAATGCCTCAAAAAAACAAAAAGTACCCAATTTATGGAAAAATGCAGAAGATATTATTTTTCACAAAAAAAATAGGCACAGGCAGGACTAGCGTCCAATAAGCCTCCTATCAGTAATGTACAAAAGTTTACACCAAGATAATATCTAAAAGAATATTAAGAAAACTGAATGACGCACAACCAAGAGAGTAAGCAGGATTCAGAAGTGAATTCAGTTCAATGGATCACAACTAGATTGTACACCAGGTCATAGAAAAGCACAACGAATACACCATGTGCTTAGCTTTTATCAACAATTAAAAAAGCATTTGACTCAATCGCAACGACAGTTGACCTTGATGATCTTGAAATTAGAATTAATGTAGAGCGGGGTGTAGGGCAGGGTGACGCTATGTCACCTGTTCTTTTCTCAGTCTACCTTGAAGAAATAATCCCTAATCTGGATTGGGAACAGATGGAATAAGGAAAAATAGGGCATACTTGAGTATTGTTAGATTCGCGAATGATATCGTTCCCTTTTCATAAGACCCAGGGGAGCTACAAAAACACATACAAAAGCTGCAAAAAGTTGAAGAACCATTTGGTTTGAAAATAAATCTGAAAAAGAATCATGTTATTTATATTCAATAAATTTGCTGATAACAGAAGAATTTCAATTTTAGGGAGGGATTTGGAAGTTGTAGACCACTTTATATATAAATGCCTTTATTAATTAATTAAATGTTAATGGAAAGGGCGAAGTCTAGCTCAACGAGCCACTCATACTCAACCCGTAACCAAAAATCAATTATAATACATTATACTAGATTTAAATAAATATATCTTGGGCAGATGATTTCAACGGATGGGGATACCGCCCAGGAGGTGTAACGGCGTGGTAAATGTGACTAGCAGGCATTCGACAAGCTCAACATAGAGTTTAAAAACAAACTCCCACACTGAAAAGAAAAATTTTTGGTCGGTCGTCCTACCCGTTATGACATATGGAAGTGAAACCTGGGCACTCACATTGCAATCAATTCAAAAACTTTGCGTAGCGCAGAAGGAAATGGATCAGAAAACAAACGAAAGTATGTGACATCATTGGAAGAGTGAAAACTGAAATGGAGGGTGGCAGGCATATAGCGAGGCTATGGCATGACAGGTGGACCAAGGCAATTCTGAAGTGGGTACCTCTTGATCGAAAGCACGATGGACTGATACCATCGTTAAATATATTGGACCTAAATGGCATGATGATGTTGATGATGATGATAATAATGAAAACCGAATAAGCTTACATAAGGATTTGATAGCCTCATTAACCTAATCATCTCCAGATAAGGCTAACTTGGTTAGAGAAAGGCGCGCCGACTAATTTTAGTGCCATTAGGTGGAAAATTCAGAATCAAATTGTTATTCAACACAAAAGATTTCAAAATCAAAATTATCAAAATATATATAGTGGTATAAATATATATAAAGGGTGATTTTTTTGAGTATCCAAACTTCCGATAAGGATCGCTGTCAAACGAACTGGGAGTTTACGCGCCTCTAATATCAAAATTATTCAGTACAGTTTGACAAATCATCATGGCACGTTTAACATCAGAGCAACTCTTGCAAATTGTCAAAATTCATTACCAAGATCAGTGTTATGTGCGCCAAACTTAATGTGTATTTTTGTGCACATAATCGCCAACCGAGCGATGTATTCTGCTCGATGTTAAAACAAAAACAAGATAAAAAAACTGTGCTTTCCAAAGAAAATATCGCCGCTCTTGCTAGCAGTATTAATGAAGATACCTATTTATCAATTCGTTAATGGGGATCGTTACAAAGCGATGATCAATGATTATTTCATCCCAAATTTGAACAGTACTAATCTGGATGAGATGTGGTTCCAAAAGGCGGCTCAACATATCATACAGCCAACACAACAATCGATTTATTGAAGGTACAATTCCGTGGGAAAATTATGTCAGACAACGAACGTGTTAATTGGCCACCAAGGCCATGTAATTTAACGCCGTTAAATTATTTTCTTTGAAGTTATGTTAAATCTTTAGTCAATGGCGATAAACCAGCAACTATTGACCTCTTGGAAGCCAACATAACTCGAACAATTGCGGACATAATACCATAATTACTTGAAAAATTGGTCAGAAACTGAAATGACAGAATACGCTTTGTCAGAATTAGCCGCGGCTGACATTTATCTGAAATTGCTTCAAACATTAATGCCACTGAATATTATTTCAATAGTTTCAAGGCATCTAATTTGGTTGTTTAATTTTAATTGAAAGTTCGAACGCAGTAGACAAATCACCCTATATATATATATATATATATATATATATATATATATATATATATATATATATATATATATATATATATATATATATATATATATATATATATATATATATATATATATATATATATATATATATATATATATATATATATATATATATATATATATATATATATATATATATATATATATATATATATATATATATATATATATATATATATATATATATATATATATATATATATATATATATATATATATATATATATATATATATATATATATATATATATATATATATATATATACATATATACATATATATATATATATATAGCAAAATATCTCTGCATTTAATTAAAGTGATATATTTAAATGACGCACCTTCCAACACGTTTTGATATCATTAGCCGTATATTTCTGCAAACCAAAATATTTTTAACTCGATTCACTTATTTATTCATCTTCACTACTATCGTAAATATACATTTTATATGTCAATTATTTCGTATATTTCCATGGCAACTGTTTATTAACATTATTGGAATACCAAAGCAACTGCACCCACTAAATTAAATAAATATACTGTTGCTTTGCATGTTCACTTACATTTTTCTACCCCACCATAACAAGCTGGAAAGTCTGTCGGTGACAAGCTAACACCTTGTTACTGAGAACCTTTATAACACCCATCTCAGTACCATTATTAATTGTAATTTTTATTTAATGTTTCAAAATTACAATTCTAAAATATATGGCGAAATCCAAAATTTAGTATGAATAATATATTCCTCGGCTTCCTCTGGTGGAACGTATTCTGGAGACCCAATTTGCAATTACTCTTTCACACATATCGTGTAGTATATTTTCAGAGGTGCCCTGAATGTTACGTTTAAGATCAAGGATTGTTCGGGGTATGTTTTTGTAAATCTGACTTCACATAACCCCAGAAAAAATAATCCAAAAGCATGAAGCCGTAAGATTTTGTTAGACAGATTAAATAACGCATCCAGGAAACTTTTCTTACAATAAATCGATTGTCTGTGGAAAGGTAAGACAAGTCACACAGCCTTGTTAAAAAAAACTTTGTTTATATCCACGTTTATTAGTTCTGTGCAAAGATATTCTTTTAGCATATTCCTATCACCATTAAAAAATAAATAAATAAAAAAATGTAAATATAAAAAATATCATAAAAATAATATTGTCCCAGCCCAAAAACCGCACCGACCAGTGAGTCTCTGAGGATGAAGAGGTAACTGCTAATCACTTGAAGATTTTCATCGGTACAAATCCTGAGGGTTATGTTTGTTCATAAATCCATTTAGCCAGAAGTCAGCTTCATCAACAAAAAATAGTTTTCCACAAAGTGGCGGTCACCTTTCAATTATTACGGCCTGTTGAATCGTGTATCTCTCCATGGTAAATTTACACAATTTGCTGAACACATCAGTCTATGAGGATTTTCATTGTTACTAATCCTGCACTTAATTTTGTTCACCAGCCTATTAAGTCGGAAGTGCGCTTCTTCCGAGAAGATTATTCTTTCCCCAAAATGGTCACTTTCCAATTGCTCTAGAGCCTAATTTGTGAATCTTGTACCTTTCCATGGTGAATTGACATAATGTACTGAAGCCAGCAGTCTATGAGTGACATTTACGTTTCAAACAGGGTTGCCGCTATTACGTTCCAAAGTTCTGATCCTCTTATTGGAAAACTCTTTATAATTATTATTATAAAATAGGTTATATTAATTAGGATAAACAAGAAACCTGATAATACGTTTAAATTAATTAAAAATTCTCGATAAAATTACTTCCGATTTTGCAGAAAGTTAACAGCATAAAGCACTACCATAAAGGAAAGCATACCATAAAGGACTACCATACCATACCATACCATAAAGCACTACCATAAAGCACTAACATAGAGGTTTCAACACAAGACAAAATAAAAGAAATATTTTGAAAATAAGACCCCGCTATTGAATTCTGTACACAAATGGTCTAACATTAACTGCTAAATTCAACCCTTTATTGAACAGTTTATTGTATTAGAATATTCAGTCATGGAAACTGAATATTCTAGTAAGATTTCGCTTACTTGCTTACTCTAGTGATACTTGCTCAGAATTTGTGCGAAATAAAATGTGACATTTGTGGACAGTGTACATTCTAGTAACTTGCATCTCTACGCTCAAACTATTCAGATAATTTAAGCAATATTTAATGAAGGGTAAAAAAATACTACTGGATAAGATGCGTGTAGCTATATATTATCATGAAAAAAGAGTATTAGCGCTACGAGGTAAATAAAGCATCAAACCTCGAGCGTTCCATCAAGGGAAGTAACATTAAAGGCAAGTGTTGTTTTGTTTTTAGAAAATACCGCCAATAAATATCAATAAACGCTACAAAACGCCGCTCTTAAATGCACTGGACGTCCCAGTGTGAGATAGTAATAAACTGACATATATCATAAATCATGATGTTATTCGCGAGTCAAAGATCAATAAACAATCATTGTAAAGCTGGATTGAAAAAAAAATCATACAGCTACGATGTAATTTAATTTACTGCATTTCTGTAGATCGATCCCGTGTCGTTTTTTGATTTGATCCATTCAATTTTTCGAATGCCCATTGTTGTGCGAGAGAAAAATGACTTTATGAAAGATTTAAATGATTCGGTAATGACACGGGATCATAATTGTAAGCCTCAAACAAATTAAGTGGTGTTACAGCCATCATTAAAGACCAATTAAAACAGGCGAGATTAATGTCCAAGAACAATGTGAACCGAATCGTTGAGTTGGTTCTTGCAACAGTTTTATGACTATTTATCATTGATTTTTTTGATTTTTGATTTTTTTTTAAATTTAAACTGTATGTTTTATAAGTTCTTAAGGTATATTTACATAAAAACGTTTCAACAAATTAGTGACGGTGAAATTGGTGACGGTGAAACTAAAATTATTTATTTTAGATATTAAAAACTTCAATCAACAGAGAAAACAAGCTACGCCTGCAAAGGTGCTCTAACTGTAGTACGGCAGGGCAAGGAAAACTCCCTTTAAAACCATAGAAACCGCCGCAGCTTGCTATTCAAGAATGTAAAATGACATTCTCGTATTTATTTCGATCGAACCGAATCCAATTTCAGCATAAATATGGTTTGTTTTGTAAAAGAAGAAGAAAACTTACACATTATTGTCGTTTAATATCAAAGATGAAATTTCTAGCTCTAATTTTTCACACACAACACGTTTTAAACGATTCACGTCACATTAAAAAATAAAGGGTGTCTCAGAATGTTTTTCATTTTTAATACTTAATTTCATCATATTTGATACTTTAAACATCAGAATTCAATCAAAATTGTCTAATTGCTTTTAAATTACAGAGTAGTTTTTGAATTTTTATTTATGAAAAACAACCATTCGTAAATATGCACCATCAGTTTCTTCACACTAATTTAGCCTGGAAATGAAATTTTCAATCAATCGCAAGAGCATCACTCTTGGAATCGCGTTGATTTCGTCTGTTATTATTTGCTTTAAAAAATTTAATTTGGGTGGTAATGGGTGGTAATGGGTGGTAATGGGTAGTAATGGGTTGAAAACCTCACTTTTTAAGTAGCCCCATAGAAATCAGCAGGTGTTAAATCTGGACTCCTCGGTGTCCAGTTGATCCCCCAACAACTAATCACTCTTTCAGGGAATAAATCGTAAACAGCTACTAAAAAATCATTCGTGGCGTTGGAAGTTGCTCTATTTTATTCGAAAAATGTGTTCTCAGAGTTAATAGTCTGAGCGCGACCACGGTTATCTGCAAAAAAGTAAAGGCCGATAATTCCTTCGCTTGATGTGACAACCCAAACAACAACTTTAGGCGAGTGTAATGGTTTCTGGTTCAGTTCCACCGGATTGTCGGGAGCCCAATATCTGCATTTTTTTTATTCTCGTGGCCTTTGGTGTGGAAATTCAATTCATCAGAAAACGATATGTTATTGAAGTTCCTAAAACGATTTTTCATTGTCCTGCAGAATTTGACTCGTTTAGATCATCGGGCTTCATCTCTCACAATAACAATTTTCTAGGGGTGAAAATGTAAATATTTGCGAATAATGCGATGAATCCTGGATCTGTGCAAATTTAGAAAAGATGCGCGGAGTCGTAAAGACTGTCGTAGATCGTTTCTAACAGACTGCCAAACGCGAACAACATTCGTGCTCGTTCTTGATATCCTTTTGCGCCCAGTTGATTTATCCGGCATTGTGTTTCCAGTCTCTTCAAACTTGCGCACCCAATGCTTGATTAAATTCGCCCTAAATTATAATATGTTCTGTACGGACGTTGAACAATAGTGCAGGAATCGTGGTTTTTTTGCACGCAAAAACACTTGCACGCAAAATGCGCGCTGTGGTCCCATCTATCTACTAAACTTAAAAAGCCCGTCAAGCGTTGGACACCACTCCCCTTCCTCCACTATCTGTGTTTGGCGCGTAATAGTCAAAACGAAAAACATTCTGAGACAGACACCCGTTACATGCATAATTGTTTTATTAAATCAAATATTCAAAATGTCCACCAATTGAGTATATGCAAACCTGGTCCATTTTAACCAGATTTCCCGAACATGTTGAAAAAGTTCTCACATATTTATAATCTAGTCGGCAGCAGTAAGAATGCTTGTATCATTTGTACATGATAAGGGTAAAGTAATTGCCCTTTTAGTATTCAATGTACAATCTCAATGTACAATTTTAGTGTTCAATATACAATCAAACAAATAGGAAACTCGAACTTGTCGCGAAACATTTCGAATACTTCTGATAGAATCCTTTTCAACAAGATGTACAATCCACATTCTTGAAATTTTGATCACTTCAGAATTTTGGAAAGCTTCTCCGTACATAAGAAACATAACTTGATGTTCACGTGCACAATATATTTTTGGTTTTTAATTAACTTAAAAACACACACAAACATACAATGAAATAATTTTTTTCGCAATTTTGAAATAACATTCTTTATCGTGACGATGTTGCGATGTTGTTATATCGTTCTTGCCTGATGTAACAATGTTCATTAATTTGCCAAATATGTTTTACACGTTTGCTTAAAATTCTTTTTTTCGATTGGTGATTTGGAAATTGCAATTTTATTTCTCGGGGACCTTTAGGTTTTTGACCCTGGTTGTATGGACCTTTTGTTTTTAATTGATGTGGAGAATCATTGGAATGTATTTATATATTTATGAATAATGATTCATTGATGGTATTTTGAATAATTTTTTCCGGGTGTATATCAGTTGGTCCGTTTCTTTTTGTATTCACGTTTCCTGAGTTAGTTTCCAATCAGAGGGCTTAAACACTTGAAAATGACGAATGTGATGTCGTCAAAATATCTTGAAAACCCAAGTACTTTGCAGTAATTAAAAAGAAAAGCACGAAGGGATGTACATCCGGAAAAATTATTTATATACGATTGATCATTTGTTGACGATAGCGAACGGTATTGCCTATATATATATATATATATATATATATATATATATATATATATATATATATATATATATATATATATATATATATATATATATATATATATATATATATATATATATATATATATATATACATATATATATATATATATATATATATATATATATATATATATATATATATATATATTATTTTGCGATCCGTCAGTCGACAGGGATACCCAAATCTGGCCCTTGGATAACGAAAGGTTGAAGACCCCTGGTCTAAACCAACGCACACAAACGACTTGCGTTGGGATATTGTCACCATAAGTTTCCACAAATACATCACCGCTTTCACTACCGTTTTTCTTTTGATTGAACAAGAAAAGCAGCATGTACCGCAAATGCTCTTTATTTGGCTCGATACTCAATATATTTACCAAACGAAAAAAATTTCACGTTAACTCAAAATCGTTTAAACATCAATGGTGTTTTGAAAGGTACTGTCGTATGACCAAAATGACAAGAGATTAGACTGTGAACCGACCCTTGTTTCCAGCACCATCTCTTAAAAAAAAAAAGGAATATTAACCACCTTACCTGATATATATATATATATATATATATATATATATATATATATATATATATATATATATATATATATATATATATATATATATATAGTATATATATATATATATATATATATATATATATATATATATATATATATATATATATATATATATATATATATAGTATATACTACTAGTAGCTTTATTGTAGCCAATAACTTATATTTGGCCCAACCGATAATGTATTATCGTAAACATACCAGAACCGTTAAAAAGATATAGATTTTTTCAATATATATTGAATGAACAAAAAAAATTCATGAATTATATAGTTAACAACAGCATATAATTATTTTTTATTGAAGTATGTTTCTATGCGCTATCTAATTGTACAATATTTTTACCAATTAGCACATTATATCTAAAGAAACCTCTGTGTCAGCGAAACCATAAAACAGATAATTTTACGTTTACCAATTAATAATATAACGGATTTTCATGGGGTATTTATTAATCAAAACTCTCAGTTATCAATTAGATCTAAATATTAACAATTTATATATATATATATATATATATATATATATATATATATATATATATATATATATTTCGTCTTTGAGGAATTAATCTTTGCTATGAATATGGATATTTTCTAAAATGTGTTTTTGTCTTCTAGAGATAAGTGGTTTTAAATTTAGCGAATTCGTAAACATACAATATCGGGTGATATAAATCATAAAATGATCATAATCATCATCAATCATGAATCATAATGTGAAAAACTCCAAAAAGAATAATCGAATAATCATTCCATCCTTAAAAATATCACTATTCAATATCATTTCGGATAAGTCATTAATCCGCACACTTTGGAAAATATTGTAACCAACGCAATGATCATGACAGGGTTTTATCAAAAGGGTGTAAAGCAATAAGAGCCGGACATTTGAATATTGTTTCCAAAATATAAACACTACTCAACTTTCAGAATATATGAAAGAAACATAGACCTACGTAAACATTTTATTTCACAAAATTAATTTTAAAAATCTCATGAACATTAACGTCATAATTTTTAAGTAAATAATATATATATATATATATATATATATATATATATATATATATATATATATATATATATATATATATATATATATATATATATACATATCTATATACATATAGATTTCACAATATTGAATGTAATATTTCAAGAAAAAAATGTACTCTAGAATATATGGACCAATAATTTAGCAATGATTTCATTTTCAGACGAAAACGAGTGCAAATACAGACCTTGCGACGTATTTGCTCATTGTACTAACACGCTTGGAAGCTTTTCCTGCACCTGCTTTCCCGGATACCATGGAGACGGTTTTCATTGCGAGGGTAAGTTTTGTTTATAGTTATTTGTATTAGTTGTTGATAAATAATAATTTCTAAATGTTTATTATCATAACATGACATAAAGTACTAGATATCAATATAATATCCTAAAAGGAAATTGTAATTTACGTATCGATGAAAAAAGGTTGCGATGTCTTTGACAAAGATTATTAAGGAAATTTTCATCGTCAGAAAAATGAGTTCCATAAAAATATTGATTCCGATTTATAAATAAGAATTCAGATATATAAATGTTGATTAAAGTTGATTGATCAGTTCAAAAATACTGTAGCGTTGTAGATGACAACCATTGAAATGCAATTCTTGCAACTTGCAGTGGCCAGCTCAGTTCTCCCCATCTTTTCCGTTGTATTGCTCATGAATTTTCGGTAAAAAATTAACATGGTATTGGCTAATAATGGTGTGGCGAATTGGAAATAGCCAACAAAAGAACTTAAACGTTCTAATAAACAGAAGCTATGTTCTTGCCGGCGGAAAAGTAACTTTTCCTGATTTCTTGAATTTTTGACTTTGAATCAGAGTGATAGACCCAAATTTTATCTACCGTTACAAAGATTTTCAAAACATTTTCCAAAGAGGTGGCAACTGTCGTCAAATTTGCCTCAACAGTAATTTACCTTACGTGTTTTTGATGAAATGCAAAAATTTTTTTCAACACTGTTTGTAATTATGTCGTATAAAAGGACAGAGTCATCTAATACATGAATAAGAAGGTGGCATATCCTGTAATCCAGCGTTTCGAAGGTTGAAATGCAGATGGGTAACCTTCTAAAGAAAGACCAAGCTTGCGTACGTTGGTCACTTCCAAGTCGATTGGGTTTTTAAGGCACAAAAAGGTTTAGTAAAGGGTCTTTCAAATAGAGCGTTTTATTGAATTCTTGAATAAAACACAGACTTTGCGTTGATTTCATTTTTTTTATTGATAATTGAAGCATAGCGTATGACATTTGTATGGAATAGCTTATTGACAACACGAAAGACAATATCTGAAAAATGAGCACCTCTAGCAACTCCACTGACATCCACTCTTTTGTCAAAATTTTGGATGACATTCTGTCATAACCATAGCGCTGTCTTAACCAATAACTCGAATAATTTCATCCTGTAGTTCAGGAATCGATTATGGATTGTACTTATAGACCTGGTTTTTCACGTAGCCCTAAAGAAAATAGCCAAACAGTGTCCAATCACATGATCTTGGTAGGCACTTAACATCACCGTTTCTTACAATGACTCGTCTAGGAAATTTTTCTCTCAATAAATCAATTGTTTTATCAGCAGAGTGAGATGTAGCGCCATTCTGTTAGAACCATATATCCTACTGTTACAGGTCCACCAACAGCATTCTGAAAGAAATACGTCCCAATTACACCTTCTGACCATAATGCACACCAAACAGTGATTTGTTTAAGATGGGTTCCTCACCCCATTTTGTTTATTCAAAAGCCACCAATTTCAAAATGTGCTTCATCTGAAAAGATAATTTTTTGAGAAAGATCATCTGTTTGTTCATTGAACCAATTGACAAATGAATGACGTTTTGAATGATCCAGTGGTTCTAGTTCCTGTGTTATTTGAATCTTATATGCCTTCAGAGCTAAATAATTTCGTAAAATACATCATGTTGGGCATTAACTGAGTTCTGTGAATTAATGGAAATGGAAATTTCTGGGTCTTCAGCAACACATTCATGTCCATATCAATATGCTCTTGTGAACGCCAACTACGACTATATATTGCTCATTTTTTCCACCATCCTCATCTCCCACCGAACCAGGTTCTAGAAATTTTTGAACAATTCGATTGATAATGCTTTCATATGGATGATTGTGTAAACCGTAAATATTAGGTAATTTTCTAAAAACATTTTTCACTGAACGCCCATTTCCATAAAATAATTCAACAATTTTAGCGCGTTGTTGTATTATGTACGACTATATTTTTATAAATGTCATACATTACACTTCTGAAATGAGACTAGACCTAGGCAAATTCACAACTCCATCTGAGTTTTATTCAAGAATTAAAAAATAAACTGCTCAATTCGAATGACTGTATGGTAAATCGATAAATAGTCTCAGTCTAGTCCCTAGTCCTAAAACCTACTTTAGCTCACTAATACATGAGAAATATCATTCTCTATTTTTTATAGTGATATATCCGTCTTGCATGGGTGATAGCTCTCATTCAATTTTATTTATTTAATAAATCTGAAATGAAACAAGACAAAACTTGTTTTATTGGATTATTGATAAATTACAGTCATTTTTTTTTTCATTTATCATTTAAAAGTTACTATGCTAGGGACGATAATTCGCGAACCACTCTCTTGTATACCAGTTGAACCAAGAAGAGATAAAAATTAATATTATTACAGTGTTTTTAATTATTCGTTTTTAGATAAACTTTTCAAAAAAATGACTACAAAAATATTTCAGTTCTTTTTCTATAAAATTTTTGAGTTTTTCGAAAAAAATCGTTAATTTTTCAAAGTTCGCCATTTTTATTTTTTTTTATTCATTCATTTCATTTATTCTACGTTTGGTGCTATAATATATTATTTCATTAACATTTTAAAAACAAAGTTTAATTTCAAAAAAATGGGAAAATTCAATAAGAAAAAAATAGAAAAGTTGGTCCATGTTTAGACTTGCAATATCAAACGTAGAATGAAGTTTTTTGATTTTAATGATTTTGTATGATTAATGATTTTATTTTTCCCGTAAAACTCAAAAATTTTAGAGAAGATCAATTCTATTTTTTTTTATAATTATAAAATAACTTCATTCAAAAAGTAATCATTTAAAAAAAGTCTTATTTGGTCAATGTTTGTTATGAGTTATGACTATATTTAGTATATGAGCATATATATATATATGTATATATATATATATATATATATATATATATATATATATATATATATATATATATATATATATATATATATATATATAACACCGATATATAACATCCGACAACTACAGACTTTTTAAAAGTAAAACGGACAAAAGAATACTCAAAAATACACCACATCTCGGTGTTGTTTTCGCTATCTCAAGAAACATTCTTGGTTCAATAACTAATGTCCAGTCAGTGAATAAAGTAAAGTTTTGGGGTTAGAGGCGCATCAGCGATTGAGAAGGCTATTTAGCGACTGGATCTACAGCTTAACGTGGGTTCCGAACCACGGTCATCAGCTACCGAAAACCCCGGTCAGCACCCCCCTCGGGCTATCAACCATTGGTTTTGTGCTTAACCGAAAGTATCTCGAGAAGTCTACCGATTGGCGAGTGACCAACGTAGAAAACCTCTCAGAAGGCATCCGGCCTTACCCAGCCTCGAACTGGCGTGCTTGAGGGGTGATTCTTTGTCAGAGTTTACACTCTTACCTAGAAACATGCACAAGAATTTTTAGAAAAACTTTTTTGCCTAGTACGGGATTCGAACCCGCTCCACATTAACTGCCGTAACGTAAGACTGACGCCTTAGACACCACAGCTAATGTGGCTCCTTAGCCAGTAAATATATATATATATATATATATATATATATATATATATATATATATATATATATATATATATATATATATATATATATATATATATATATATATATCGAAAAGTAGTAGCTGGGCGTCATTGGAAAACTTCGCTGTAGTAAGGCGAAGAATAACAGAAAATTCGAATTTATCCATTCCACGTCTTTCTCAGGTACTAGACCTTTCTCAGATCACTATGTGGATAATTTTATATCATGCTTTCCCTTGTAAGGTTTATAAATATTAAGTTCAGTTATTTCAACAATTAAAACTAGCTGAACATCATCTACGTCGAATATCCACGAATTATCCTCTAGAGAACTTGGAAGGCGACCTTCATTTTGGGAAAAAATAATCTTTTTTAACGAAGCGCACTTTTGGCTTAATGGATTTGTGAGCAAACTTAACTGCAAGATTTGGGCGGGGTGACAACTTTCAACTTCAACTTCAATTTCAATATATATATATATATATATATATATATATATATATATATATATATATATATATATATATATATATATATATATATATATATATATATATAAATACATATATTGACATTGAAGTTTTTTTATCATAAGTAACTAGGGTATTAGTATATTACCATTTTTTGTATTACATTTACAAAATTGAGCTAATTGAGTACTTCTTATTCAACATCAGCAAAGGAGATCCTATAATTATAAGAATTGCATTATTATATAAATATCTATCTGCGTATTAAAAAATATTTATTGTGTGTTGGTTACAACTTTCCGACAGTCCAAGTTGACTAGGTCTGGATGTCTCACTTCATATAATGAAGCGGAAATTCACAAATTAAGGCGCTCCATCCTTCACATTTTAATTACCGTCTTGATTAATGACCCTGATATCCTGTTAATGGAGAAAACGATAATCGATCTACACATCGAATATTAAATATTTTGTTCGTGGTCGTGAAGAAAGAACTAGTGATATGAAGCAATTAATCTTGAATAATAGTGGAAATTCTCTTTTAAATATGTTTCGTTGGTACCATTGGGAAAAACTTTTGTACTTAAGTAGGTTTACAAAGAACATAAACAAGAGAAAATTTTCCTATAATTTTCAATAATTCCAACATGTCTTAATAATTATGATTTTCTAATCAAATGAATAACCTCCTATACTATATCTCGAATTATAAATGTTAAATTTTAAACCTACTTCACACCTAATCATTTATTATCTTCCGCTCATTCCACCCACACCAATTTCTTCAAATAGCTTGAAATATTCTTATATTCCAGTTGTCTCTCAGTATACTCGTATAGTGTAACTGAAACAGGCATTTGATATACTGTATCACCTTTAACTCAAAACCTAGCCGTCAAGATCGTACTATCTACTACAATCTAACCGATTGCCTTTTATTCAAGCTCATAAAATTTTCTACAACTTGAGTTAAAGTTTTCACGCAGTGACAGACTTGTGACAGAGCGGTAGTGGTTGAGAGTGACAGAACGGTAGAGTGGCAGCATGACAGAATGGTAAAGTGACAGAGTGATAGAGCAGTTATAGATTAATTGAAAATTTAGAAGTAGTAATAGCAAATCCTACTGTGTTTAATGAAAGAAAGAACAGTTTTACTGAAATATGTCATTAAAAAGAAAATCATTTATTTGAAATGAACATAAACGTATCTGAATCAATATTACTAATTAGAAAGAAAACAATAATATCATCACACTAAATATAACGAAAGAATAAATAGATTATTTATTAGTATATGACTTAACGGCACATGTTTCGTATATGAGACACGAGGTACGAGATGACCGCCCGTGGATGTTGTACATATCATGAATCTATTCTTCCACTCCACTCAGAGTCCAGCCAGCAATATTGTGAGTGAGATTCAGTAAATTGCCTTTCTATCTAGTTTTAGAAAATGTTTACAACTACAGTGGACGGCGGTATAGATTCAATTATTTCACGATGCAGGATTATGAAAATGCTTTAAAAACAAGCTTTGCACATTAATATATTTTATACAATAATCCTAACTTAAAAATTATATATTGTTAAACTCAACAAGATTTGCCACTAAATACCAAGTATTTTCATTTGAATTTCTCGATGCGCGTTTCACTAAACATGTTAGAATCATCAGGAGATAATTCAATCTTATTTCATTCTATCTAAGATTGAATTATCTCGTTTTCTTCATATTCTTTTATTCAATCTTAGATTGAATCATATCCTGATGATGCTAACATAGATGATACTATCTATTTGGTGTTTAGCGACAAATTTATTTGAGTCTGTCACACCAAAATTCAAAAAAAATTATTTAATATATTGTTTATGGGTTTTTTAAAAATATGATCTGATTAGATGCATTAAAATTACTTATTTATGAGGTGTGTATGTTAAGTACGAGGTGTGTATATTAAGTAATCGAACTGGTAGAGTTCAATCTGGCATCGCTATTGGCTTCTCCTTAGAGGAAGAGGCAGTCCAATATCTGATGCATATCTAATATGAATTTGAACTCCGTAGTGTCACTTTTCATAAACCGAATTTTTCTAGGGCGTTCTTTAGCAAATCGGCATGTTTTTGATTTTTTATTTGATTTTGAGATTGGAGTGTGGCATATCTGGCTCTAGTGTTTCGTTCCCGAGTCGTGTTCAATACAAGAATATTCACCTGTAAGGACACATTCCAGAATATGAGGATCATTTTCAATCCGTCCCAAAAAGTCAAGAAATATTTCATTTTGTCGTTTTGATTTTGCGAAAGGTTTTTTGGACCATTTTGAAACGGTTGTGTGAGTCTAATTTCAACTCTTCCGCGATAATTCTGATCATTAACCGACAATCAGAACGCACAATATCCAGAATTATGCAGACATTTTGATCACTTCTTGCAATTAAAGGCCTACCGTTGCGAGATTCATCTTCCACCTGAAAACCTGGCCCTTTGTCAAAACATCGTTTCCATAGGCCTATTGGAGTTATTGAAAACCTGATAGCATACCGTTTCTCGAAATTGTTGTGATTTAGTTACAGACCGTTAAGGGCCAGTTATAAATGCAAAAATATCCCAAGTATAGCTTATACATGGTATATTCTTGCATTAGAGAACCGGCCCTTAGTGACTTTAGTGAGTTCAAACTCGTACTGAAACCGTATTGGATGTTAACCTGGCACCATCCATAGGGAAGCTAAGTGTTGTCAGATCAAAGTCATCGGTCACATTGCTTTATTTACACACTACGTAAGATATTTTGTTTTCATATGATTCGAAATATTAAATATACACATATATTAAAATTAGCAAGTATTAGAACCGAGAAAGAAAACATATTAGAATTCGCAAAATGCAAAAATTAATAATGCATGTTACTTAACACTCTTCCCATTTCAATCTGAATAGATATAAATGATGGATCTAATGTAATTAACCACGCTGTTGTCCATATTTCTACAATCATCATTAATATGCATATCGGGTGGAGTGCGAATATAACGAGATCTTTTGTTTATGATGAGGAAAATAGACAATATTCTGCAATTATTTCGATATAATTATTCATATTTAAAATAGTTCCAAAGGCGTTTTATTAATACCGTTGGTAGTACGCCTAAACTGAACTAAGTCTCTATTGAACGTCAACGGAAAGGAATTTAGCACTTGCAGCGTTAATGTCAGTTCGATTTTGATACGATTCTAAGTAGGAGGATAATTTCATTAAAAAAAGCAGTTAACACCTTAATATTGCTTTTATATATTTCTATTTTCAACTAATTTGTAATTAACCTTTTTTACCAAATTAATAATCTTCTATTATAGTTTTCGAATTTTAAATGCTTAAACTTACTGCCCACGTGATAATTTATTATTTCCAACCATTCCACCTACCCTAACTACTTCAAGAAAATTGAAAGATACTTACGTTTATATTGCAATTATCAGCCAGTGAGAATGATAATTGAATTTCTGAAACTTTATAGATAGGAATATTTTCCCGAAGTGGGCGTTTTACATATCTTGAACCGTGTCTTCCACTCAGAGTCCAGCCAGCAAGGTCGTGACTAAGATCCAACAGATTGCCTTTCTATCTAGCTCATAAAATTTCCTGCAACTTACAAGTTATAACCATAAGTTAAAGCAAGTCAAAACGATAGAGCAATGACGGGAACTCGCATAGATTCGATTATTTCATGATGCAGGATAACAAAAAAAATTATAAACAGATTTTGTTTTGTTTTGACGAAACTTGTAGTTCTAGTGGAAAGATCTCTGATCTATTAAAGGCACAATATTACCTTAACCATTTGCAAATCTTTTAGCTACGAAGCGACGGTGCCAAGCTGTCTGTTTTATTTTTCACTACGTATTTGATGAATAGTTTCGATAAGGAATAATAAAATATCATTAAGCGGGGTATAATGAACAGATGTTCTTCTGATATATATGATTGTAGCAAATATAATATTCAAACTATCACCATTATGTCAAAATTTATTTAATACGATAATGTAGATATTGTAAATAGTAAATAGTATATAGATGGACGCCAATAAGTGAGCCAAGAATAAGTAACTACTGATAACCATTATATAGGATTGTACGTAAAGTACAGTCGGTATTTCCTCATGAAGCAAAAAACTCCAATGAAATAACTTCAATAATGTTTTGCCGCCACCATGATTCCAACCCATAAAAAGGAGCAGTTAAAATACGAATTTTACCGATACTCTACGCAAGTGAGCAGTCACATAAAGTTTGAGTAAAAAATCGTGTGTCTTAACAAATGATCGCTCTACGGACTACTCATACCTAGAAAGTTTGACCCTTTCCGACAAGCAAATTAATTGGACATTTTGGTCAGTAAATGCGACAAACCACACTTTTACACACATAATTAATGTAAGCTTACGTTTTGTTAGTTGCTTCAGTTGTATTGAAGCGAGTTCAACTGAGGAAGGTCTTGAAACTGTTATTATTATTATTAATGTTCTCCACAGGTCCTGGAGGTCTAGAGCATAAAACACATTGTACTATTTTATGTTTACATAATGATTACACAAACTTTGGTCTTCTGTCAATGCAATAATCTATCTATCAATACAAATCAATATATTTCTCTCCCATCTGTCCAATAGGTATCTTCAAGACTATTTGTAGATATTTTCCTACTAGGTATTTTCAAAATTGTTCACATACGTATACATAAGTTATCCTTATTTATATTATTTCTGGATACCAATTTTGATTTTTATGATGGTCTCAAGGTTGTATATGTTTTGAAGGCAACAGGCACTCAAGGCAACAAGAGGGCAATAAGACGTAGCTATTTAAAGTTTTGTATTTATTTCATTAAATATTTTCACTAAAAATTTTGAGAAGTTGAGCCGAAACTCTTTAGTTTGTTTTGTTGACGGTTACTAAAACAAACTTGTTATATTTTATTTTTGTTATTTTTTTTATTTTTAAAAAAATAATAAGTGTGTTTTAGTAATCGTCAACTAAACATACAAAAGAAAGTTTTGGCTGAACTTCTCAGTGTATTCAACGAAATAAATTCAAAACTATATATGTTTTATTTCCTTCTAAACAATTCTTGCTTTGATTTCATAGTCCTCACGACCGTTTTTTTTTTGATTTGCACTCATAAATATACAAACCTATTTACCTTTCCTAGTTGTAAATATCACTCCCATTACTTGCTATTCTTAGCTCACTCCTCACTGTCTTGCCTGTATTTCCCATTATCATATATTTGATATTGTCCTCACTTATTTTTAAACCGATACTTAAAAAATGTTCCCTTTACTGGCCGACTCCGTAAGTATCTCATAGTTAATGCAATTTGATATTATCATCCGTCTACTTGTTAACAGTACACATAGGAATCGGTCATTTCGTTCCTTGGTTAAGATGAAAATAACTAACAAATTTCCTTAGGAGCCCATCAAATTGATAATGATTTTGATTAGATAAATATCAGTTGTTCATCAACAGTTATTAATAAATTTAAAAATTTATTCTTTCGGTTACGTTTCAATAAACAAATCACACGTGCTGATGAGTTGTGTAAAATTGGTTTTCTTAATATGGTTCCCAAACACATTTTTTACGTAATCAAGCTTCTTAAATATTTTGTAAATCCATTTCTTAAGCAATCTGCTCGTGCTATGACATTGCATGTGTAGGTTTATTTCATTAAATATACCCACTTACAGTAATCTTAATATTGAACAGTTTATCTTTAAAATTGTTAAAAATCAACCTGAACTGTTACTAAATATTACCTATGTGAATTTGTATATAATGATACATTCCTTTGCACCAACCCATCACCGACTAGGACGTTTGGATGCCGAGACAATTTTATTATATCTTTAATTATACTGATGTATCTCTTCCTTAACCAAAGCAATTAAGAGATTTCGATGACGACGATATTTATCACACAACGTTCCAGAAAATCGATTTATTACAAGAAAAGTTTCCTGGACGTGTTATTTCGAGAAATAGTAATGTCAACTGGCCACTAAGATCATATGATCTCACGTCTTTGAATAATTTCTGTGAGGTTATGTTAATTATGTGTGAAAGAGTAATCGAAAATTAGATCTGCATAGTGCATTTCACTAGACGAAGCCGAGGGGGAAAGTTGAACATTATTTTCAAAGCATAATGACAATATCTGTTCTAAATAAAATAAAAATTACCAGTTCAGAACCTGTAGTAGTCATTATACCTCATTTTAAAGTCCTAACACTTTTATTGGAAAACCGTTTATATGCAGCACATATTTTTTAATGAGCATATGTGACTTCGTGGATATAAAATATAACCAATATGGTTATTTCTATATATTTTTTAAAAGTCATCAAATATACACAGTACAACGAATCAACACTATATTTTTACAAAATAAATATTTAAGAATCTCGTACCAAAAAAATACAGTGTTGTTATTTCCAATATATAATAATTAATACGCATTGAAGAATCTCTCTTATGAACTTTAAAAGTGTATTTGGCTTGATTTGTTGACTAAAAATTAAAGTTCATTATATATACTGTAATTGCTAATTCACCAGGATATCCTGTTTTGATAAGGGTTACCAGATTAATCCTACCGGTACAAAAATCAATAAGTTATACTAATCACCAATCTTCACCTTTCGAAAATGACCAGATCTAGATGTCTCGCTTGATGTAATGAACCGGAAATTCGCAAATTGAGGCGCTCTATCGTTTATATATTAATTATCCTCTTGATTGATGAACTCGACATCCTGCTAATGGAAAAAGCGATAATCGATCTACACGGCTGGTCGGGTGCGAATATTATGAAATCTTTTGTTCGTCGTCGCAAAGATAAGCCCGATGAGGCGCCGCAATTAATCTTGCATAATTGTGGATCTGCCGAACATACCAAAGTATTTTATTGGTATCGTTGAAAAACCACATAAACTTAAATAAATTGGTTTGCATAAGAGGTAATGTAAAAGGAATTTAAGCTGTAATATCAGTTAGTTGTTGAAAATATTCTAAATAAAACATAATAAATACATAAATTATATTAACCCTGAATCTAAATATTCAGAAACTGCAATAACTCTATAGTTTTATACCCATTCATCGTATAGTCAAGCATTCCAATCTCTCAGTCTGCCATTATCACAATCACACTGATTAGCTTGAAATAAACGTGCAGTGCAAACTAAAGCTTCAACAAAATGCACATATTCCCTAGACGTTTTTCATAATGTTCTTTTCCACTTGAAGTCCAAACACTCAGGCCATACATTTTTTTTTTATTATTATTATTGACTCGTCAGCTACTCTGGCCATTTAGCGTCAATTTATCCGAGTATTCAGACCATAGAGTATTCATTCTACCAGGCGAGTGACTAGCCCATCTAACCACCGGTATCGCTCGAAGGTTGTAACTCAAATATGTTATGCTACTAGGGTGTTTTGCAATATTATTATATCCTGTTTGATAAGAGTTGCCAGATTAATCCTACTAATCCTACAAAAATCAATAATTTATACTAATCAGCAATCTTCACCTTTCGAAAATGACCAGATCTAGATTTCTCGCTTGATGAATGAATTCATTTTGTTTCGAATGACGGTTTGCTAATGGGGAACCCTTTAAGTCCTTTACTGGGCGAAATTTTAAGGAAAACTAAGATAAGTCAACATCAGTGGTTTAAATTATCAGTTTACTGGGACGGATATGTTGATGACATTCTAATTTGTTTTACAGGTTCTGATAGATAGATTTTTCATAAACCATCACATACAGATTTAGTTATATACAATACATCTTGTCATCCTTATTCACAAAAGATGATAACATTTAATTCATTTATATTATATATAAATGCATATATTATTAAATATCCGAATGTTAATAGATAATTATAATTAAGAATTGAATGTCATCAAACACAGCAGTAAATAAGGGATACGACTCAAACATTATAAATAAAAGAAATAATAAAAAAAGTTTTTATTACAACAATTAATTTAATATATCCTGTCAATAATATCAAGATATAGCAGCGTAGAAAACAATTACATATATAGAAAAAGTTACCAAATTAGTTTCTAAACATTTATCCAAAACAAACATAAATATTGCTTTCAAAACAAACAATAGTCTTGGACGACCAATTAAAATATTAAAAGTCAAACAAATAAACTTTATAAATCAAGAATTTAATTGAGTGCGGGTCATGTAAAAGTCTATCTTGGACAAACAGGAAGGCCTTTCTTTACTAGACTCAATGAACACAAAAGAAGTTATACTAAACAACAAAAGAGTTCTCATTATGGCAGGCACCTAATGTTGGAAATATTTTAGAGAACCTAGAAATTAATAAAAGAAAAAAATTGATATTTTACTAAATGACCAGCTAGACTTACGCTGAACGAGGGTCCAGTTCATTAATATTTGACGTAAAGTTTGTAGGCTTACGTTTTTTTACTACAAGAAACTTTTTTTCGCTTAACCTAAACTTAAAGTTAAGGTAAAATCATTTACCAATGACATAAACTCGTGTAGATTCGATTATTTCATGTTGAATATTTACGATTTTTTTAAACAACTCTTGCAATATTTGATATACACAAATATTTTAAAGATATATAAGTTTTTAAACACTTCCTACAGATTCGAACCATTATTGTAGTTAAAAATGTTCATAGAATAATGTATTAAGAGTTGGCCAGTAAAAGTGTCAGAACTTTAAAATGAGGTACAATGATAACTACAATAAAATAAAATAATGTCGTTGAAATGTTTCTCCTCTCGCCTTCATTTTATTTATGTAAACCAGAAATTTAGCATAACCCCACAAAAAAAATATTCCAATCGCATGATCTTTATGGTCAGTTGTCAATACCATTTCGTTTACAAACCCATTAATCCGCAGGTGTACTTCATCAGAAAAACTAATTTTTCCCCAAAGTAGCGGTCACCTTTCAACTGCTCTAGCCCAGTTCACTAATATTCGACGCAGATTATAATTAGTTGTTTTTAGTTGTTGACTTAATTGATCATTATAAGCCTTACAATGAAGATCTTGGCGCAAAATTATTCACGTAGTCATTTAAGAACGGTGAGTTCCTGAGAACAGCGTGGAATAGATTAATTCGACTTACTGCAGCGATATTCTTCAATGAATTGTTCTCCAACGATGCAGAGCTGTCCACTCATCTACATCTACTCTTAATATAGACTCCCAAGTATTTATATGAGCAGCAGCTTATTTGTCTTTAATGTCGTACCGTAACTCAATTCTGCTATGGAAAATTAAAATCAAAGATATTTATCACTAATTCAATCCTTTAGATCAGGCTGAATCATTTCCTGTTTATGCTAACGTGGTTAGCGAAACGCACATCGAATTTTAAACATGCTATTTAGTGTGTAGTAACAAATATATTTGACTGTATTGTAATTACTACCAGATTAGTCCTGCTGGTAAAAAATCAATAATTACAAATCAATAATTATTCTCGATTAATATAATCAGCCGAAAAAAAATATGACTTCTACATTCCCTTTTTATTACATTCATTGATAAGAAACTCCTACTTATAAATATAAGTAATTATAACTCCTGCAGTTCCCAAGGTATCTATTGATACCGTCGGAAAACGATAATATAACACTTCGATAAAGTAATATTGAAAGCATTGCAACAGTCGAGCCATCCGCTAAATATAGGAATACTTGCCTTTCCGTATTTTTATATTTCTGTATTTTTATAACATTAAGTTCTAACAGCCCACTCGTTACGAAAATATTCATTACCTAAAACACTAACATTTTAAATCATACCTTTTAAATCCATCAAACATAATCGTTTATAATCTTCCATTCATTCCACCCATATTGACCATTTCAACCTTTTCATTTTAAGTTGAAATTTACTTACATTGCTGCTGCCAGCGAGTAGACGGTGTAATTGAATTCCTGAAACTTCGTAAATAGGATTTTTTGCCTGAGGTAGACGTTTTACATAGCGTGAGCCTTCTCTTCCACTCAGAATCCAGCCAGCAAGGTCGTGACTGAGATCCAACAGATTGCCTTCCTATAAATATATATTTTTTAATTCGCTGTAACTTCGTCCTGCTGGACGATAGAGGAGTAATGTGAATTCACGTGTATTCTATTGTTTCACGATGCAGGATTATGAAAATACTTTTATAAATCAAGTCTCTATAAATATAATGGAAGACTGAAAGCTATTTTACTCGACATGGCTGGTATTAAAAAAATATTATTAAAATGTTTGCCCATCTCTTAACTATGAAGCGTGTCAGGGCAGATGTTATTGATTTTACGTCTCATTTAGCATGTATTTAATATTTCGATGAGCAAAAATATAAATCAATAAGTTAAATGCAGTATAAAGATTCGCTTCAAAATGTGTGAACAAGAAATGTTATATAATATAGACATAAAGCTAGGAAAATTAAATAAAAAATCACCAATAAACTAAAAGGAAATAGCTTAATCGTATATAAAATAATTTAATATTTGTTGTTTCTTCTAATATTCTTATCACCTTCAATAATAAAGAAGTATTTTAATCATTACAAAAGTTCCAATTGATTTCCTACCTAAATGTATGAATGAGTGAATTGAACAACTTGCTGTGCACTGCTGTGTGTTTTCCTACTGTGAAATAATTCACCGAATTAAACGTTCCAAAAATGTTTGTTTAGGCAATGGACTATCCTGTCACCATTTTAAGTTAACTTATTTACGAGCAAATTAGAAATGTAAGTGGTAAATCCCAAATCATAACATTTACATGCATTTTTTCTATTTCTTTACTTGGCAATTATAATTACATATATTCTACAAACCAAAATACTGACTTGGGATTTAAAAAATGTTCCCATAATTTGACGTGTTCAGGTAAATAGGCGACTCCCCCAACGGCGAGTAATCGAACGATAATCCAAACCAAAATAGCAAGATTCCAACCAGCCATCGGACCAACCAACAATATCGTGGGTCTGTCGCCTAAGACACCGCGGCGAACTCCACCGGCATTTACTTACATATGAACTCGAAAGATCAATGCCATTTTTGAACACTTTAAAAAATAGAAACAATAAAAAACGTCCTATTTTGATATTTTGAGAAAGGCCATCACTTCGAGATACTTTCCGAAAAATTCAAATTATAGCTTCCACAATAAGATAGCTAATTTAACATTCTGAATTTTCCTCTAAATAAAAATAATTATTACCAAGAGATAAAATTGATCAGCCGAAGTGAAGGTTAAAACAGGAATAGCGTATTACTGTGTTAACTTTTAATAAAGAATAATTAGAAAAGTGGGATAGAGCAAAAATAAATGTTAATAATTGATGCGCAATTAACCCAAGGGCTAGACAAAATGTTAAGTTAATAGTCTACAAACCATATAACCAGCTAAAAGAAGCTCTGGAAAATGTAAAGAGCATGTTCCTCTACTTCCCTATGGTTTAGCAGACCATCAAGAGCCTTTGCCTACCACTAGGAGTACCTAGGTCTATGTTTTTTTTTACATGGAAAAACGATCCGTTTCCCTAAACTAGTTATAGAGATGTGCCTTATAGGTCTCATAGGCCTTTTTGACCGTGTTCTCTTACCTCTTCCGTTATCCCTGCCAACTGCTTTCTATCTCTTGTTTTTCATTTCCATTTCGCTATTTCCATCTTTTGCAGGTTCTTCCTCATTTCCTCCCCCCATCTCGTCTTTGGTCATCCCTTTTCCCAATATTTTCTTGGCCGGTCACTCGCTGTCCATACTCTCAATAGAGCCCCACCAACTCAGTCGTTTGCTTCTGATTTCCTTCATTAAATCTGAACTATTAAAGAGTGTAGTTAGTTCTTCATTCGTTCTAATTTTCCAACTTCCTTCCTTTTGGATTCCAAAGATAGATCGTCTTTCTTTGATAGAATCCGCATTTATAACATTTTCTAATAATTCTAATAATTCTGTTGGTCTAATAATTGTTGAGTACATCTTTATTTTTGCATTCCTTGATATGAATGTGGTTATTTAAATGTACTGTAAATCAAAAAAAAAAACTGTCTTCAACCGTTATTCTTTCTGCAACGTTCTCTGATACTCCATTGTACTTCGTAATTACTAAGCCTAGATATTTAAAACTATTAACTTTTAACTTTTTTAAAGAACATATTGTCCACATTAAATACGAAATGAAAAATTTTGTAAAACACAAAACTCGAAGAGATTTACCACTAAACACCAAATGACTTTCTGAAACTTCTCGACGCACGTTTCGCTAACCATGTTAGCATCATAGGGAGAAGATTTAATCTGAGAGAAATTAAATCATCTCCTAATGATGCTAACATGGTTAGCGAAACATGCGTCGAGGAGTTTCAGAAAGTGATTTTGTGTTTAGTGATAAATCTCTTCGAGTATACTATTCCATAGAGTCAACTTTTAAAATTACTTAATAAGTTAACTTCGAAACTCACGATTTTTACACGGTTTTCATATAAATAGAATATAGTTAATTTTCAAATTAGGTTGAATCATATCCTAATGATACATACGCGGTTAGCAAAACGCACGTCCAGAAATTAAAAATAAACCATTTGATGTTTTGTGGTAAATATATGTGAGTTTAACCAAGGTAAGAAGCAAAATATAAACAATATAACCCTTAGGGATGTATTGTTAGTTAACTCTCAGTGACTCTAATGAATATACTATTTACAAAAATAATCAACGCTTAAAAAGTTGTACTTTACATGTTTAACCTTGTATCGTCCGTTAACCTGAGCTTATATTCCATTTATTCCATAACCCTAGAACAAATTAAACTGCCTTGAAATAGACTTATTGCTACTAACAGAAAGTGGACGGTATAGTTAAACTCCTGATACCTAGTTAATACGAATGAATAGATATAAAACGAGTCCATTGACAAGGTCGTGATTGAAATCCATTAGATTACATTTTCATACAGCTAAGAAAATTGCATAATAGTGATACCAATTCGAGTAGTTTTACAATGCAGAATTACATAAATGTTTTAAAATCAGGTCTTATTCTATTTTGTTAAAATAATGTACAGTATTACTAGAATTGTCTCATATATTTAGTCGTTTACATATCTCGTATCAACAAAACGTGCCTATGCACACGTTGTTTATGTTACTCTTCTTTAAGTATTAGTTATGGTTACAGCTTGCTCATTTAAATATAATGAAACATTTCTCGATTTACTCATTGCGATATGCAACTTTGCATGAAAAACCTCATTATTCAAAGATGTTTCCAATCAGTCTTTAGGTTTTCTAGTAGCAATTTCTTCTCATTATCCTCCTACTTATTCCAACCATCCTGACCAATTCCACTGGCCCGAAATGAACATAAGTTAATGCATCCAATCCGCTGGAATGGTAATTGAATTCGTGAAACTTCGTAAATACGGATTTTTAAAACAAGCAGACGATTTAAGTACCGTGAGCCTGCTCCTCCACTCAGAGTCCAACGAGCAAGGTCGTGATTGAAATCTAGCAGATTACCTTTCAGTCAAGCTCATAAAACTTCCTGGTGTCTAGATTAAATAAACTGAAGCTCTAATTCGTGAAGAATTGTCTCTAAAAAAATATTTTTAAATCAGGTAGTATTTGAGTTGACTGATCATTAAATGGTTTTATATCTCATTTAATATTTGGTCACAGTTATTTTTTTTTCAATGAGCAAAAATTAAATTAATTAAATTAGTTTTTAAATAAATTAAAGAGTTCGGCTCGGAGCCTGGGGATAAATTTCATTATAACCCAGTATTCCGTTGGCATTAAGACAAACATTTTCGAACTATGTGGCTGGTTTGCAACAACATGGCACGTTGTCCCACTTTTATGATATTTCTCTTTAATCCGCAATTTGTTAAACTTTTGGAGAACCTGTGGCTCACCAATCCCTCTGCGGAAATTACAAAAGGTTCGATCTTGACTTTTTCAAGTTGCCAGATTTTCATACTTTTTCCACCTCCGTTTTATGTATATTGGGAGACAATGACAATATCAATAATTGTTCTCCGCTTTTAATTTTTATTTATGAAGACTATGTCTGGTCTATAGTAGTCGACAACCCTATCAGTTATTATCGGTCTATCCCAGTAAAGCAACACATCGTCAGACTCCAGAACTACTTGAGGAGTGTAACTATAATACGGCGAAGTAGATGTTGGTAAAAGACCATGATTAAGTGCCAGTTTTTGGTGGATAATCTTAGCAAGCTGATTATGCATTCCTAAATATGCGTTCTCGGCTAAAGTAGAACATCCACCAATTATGTGCTCAACAGTCTCCCCTATTTTGCCACACTTTCGACATACATCTTCAGTATTTTCTTTAAGGATATATTTCTTGTAATTGTTGGTTTTTATGACTTTATCCTGGATAGCAATAACAAAACCCTCAGTTTCCGAATATAGTTGATTCTCGTCAAACCAGAGCAGAAAAGTTTTCTTATCAATATTATTTCCATTTAATAATTCTACATATCTACCATGAATTGATTTATGTTCCCAGAGATTTATGTTGTTTTGTATTGTACCTGTTTCGATAGTGTAATTTGCATGGCTCAATTTTAGTGGTGTATAATTGTGATCAAACTGAGTTGCGAACCTCATAAGTTGATTTTTCGAACTGGCGAAGCTTCTTTTCCTGACTAAGACACAATTTTTTTATGTTAATAATTTATTATTATATAGAGGTAGAGGGCTACCTCCATATTTTCGAGGAATGTGTAATTCAGAACTCACACAGAACTCACACAGAAGAACTCAACACAGAAGAATTGGTATGCAAACAATGGAATTTTGTTAAAAGTCGTCTAGTCATGCAGTCTACCTCTTCCAGTTCTGTGTTTGACCATTTGACTACTCCAAATGAATATGTTAACACCGGTATTGCCAATGTGTATACATATATATATATATGTATATATATATACATATATATATATATATATATATATATATATATATATATATATATATATATATATATATATATATATATATATATATATATACATTCAATATGTATACATATATTCAGTTTTGTATTTAGGACCTTTGTTACTCTTTTCTTATATTTATCTTGGAACTCAGGTTTGAGTACTGTATGGTTTAGCATTTGATTTTGTGCTATTCCCAGATACCGATAGGTATAATCCCGTTTCAATTACTAAATCTGACAGAATGATTCCTGATTTTGTCTGAACTTGTCATTTTTGTATATTGACAATAGAAAATTTATCTAGCCCAAAGGACATCTTAATATCGTCGCTGAATATTTTTACGGTTTTACTAAACGATTGGAGTTTGCTCTGGAACTCCGCGTATAGTTTTAGATCATCCATATATAACAGATGTGATAACCTTCTGCTGTTTGTTAACTGGACCCTAAACCCACTTGCAAACTGATTGATAATCGTAGACATAGGATTTAGAACAAGACAAAACCACATTGGCGACAAAGAGTCTCCCTGGAAAATTCCCTTCTCAACGTTGACTCGTCCAACATTTTCTCCCGATATCCATATGTTCGTCTTCCAAGACTTCATTAAGTGAGTAAGCATTTCTCTGATTTTAGGGCAGATTTTTGTTAATTTCCAAAATTTTAACTAACTAATCATGAGGGACAGAGTCGAAGGCCTTACTTTAGTCAATACAACATAGGATATTATTATCTAAACAGTGATGATATATTTTTTCGTTTATTAATGATGTAAGTAACTTATAACAGTGTTGAATTGTCATTTTTCTTATATAGTAAATATGTATTACCCTCAGATAAAAATTGCGGAATAGATTCGGGGTTAGTTAGTGCTTTACTGAAGCAACGTGATAAATTGTCATGTATGGCATCTAAATATTTCATCCAGAAATTCTGGATTCTATCTAGCCCTGGTGCTTTCCAGTTTTGGCTTTTTCTTATAGCGTTACGGACCTCTTCTGTTGTAAATTCGGCCACATTCATTTCCCGTAAACCTTCTTGCAGATTTTCGATATCTGAGATCCAGGCTGCTAATGGGTTGTACCCCTCCGATACTTTCCAAGTTGTTTTTCAAAATTCGTAACATGTTGTTGGGTCGATGCTTCGGGCATTAGGTTTACTAGGCTCATTCGTTTCAAGATCTCAAAAAAACTTTTTTTGATTTTTATAAAAATTTACGTTTTGCTCCTTTTTTTTCTTATGTTCATTATATCTACGCAGCTGCTTTGGCTGATATCTTGCTGCTTTGGCTTTTGCTTTTTGTTTACATTGGTCTATGTAGGAAATTACTTGTTCTTTGATTCATATATCTATCCTTGCCTTTTTGGCTTTGGCTTTGGCTTTTCCGATCACTTTTCTAGATGGATGGTTTTTCAAGTATTCTTTCATTATATCTGCCTTGCCGCGTAAATCTATGTTTTTTCCAATCTTCTCTTCCACTGAAGGGTTTGCTTAAGATGGTCTTTGTCCATCTTAACGTACCATGTCGGTACGTTGTCCGTTAAGTTCTATTACAGTAAAAGCTGAACAATACAATGCCAACAGCGTGTTATCAGAATTTGTTTTAAGGAACTTCCTCAATACTAGATTCATTCCCGAAACAGTTGTTATTATTATTATTCACGTATGGGCCACGTGGACACGCGATGTACAGTTAGAGGCGTTTGTTGTTGTTAACCTTCCTTTGAACCCATACTGATTTCATTCTTTCACTATGAGCTTTTTTCCTTTCGTCAGACCAAGTTGTTCCAGTCTTCCTACATTTTTCTCTCTGGCCAACCTCCCAAACGTTAACCCTGTCTTTGTCTAATATTTGCCGATCTTAGATCTTCTTTAATTGCAGCAATCCATTTAATTGTTTCTATTTTAGCTCTACTCCTATTTTCATAAAATTCAACTATTTGTCTACTTGGCCTACACATTCATTCGTTTTATGTGTCTGTAAAACTTAAGTCTTCTTTTTCTCATATCACTATGTACATCTGTGTATTGTTTGATTTTTTGGTTTTCTCGAAGTGTTTTCACGAGCGTCTCTGTGCCATATAGACACTCTGGATTGATAACTGTATTGTTATGTCTCAGTTTTGTGTTTTTAGATAAGCATTTTTTGTTGTAAATATTTTTTGTAATTTTAATGCAGTTTCCATTTTTTGACATCTACCCTTATTGGCCGCTTTTTCCAACCCGTTTTCCATGATTAATTTACCCAAATATTTAAATTGAGACTGATCTGATGTTACCATATTTTGTTTTTAGAAATGGTGTTCTTAGTCTATTGCAGATCATGTATTGTGTCTTTTCAAAGGAAATCATTTGGAGTCCTGCTTTTTCTGCTGTTTCTTTTAGGATAACAATTTGTTTTTGTGCCGTTAATATACCTTGAGCTAAAATGAGCTCGAGCTGTCCGTTCGTTCTGTGACGAGTCACGACGTTCCGCCAAAATCCAATTTGGCATTTTCAAGTTGGATTCTTCACTCGAAGGGAATAACACTTGAAAATACCAAATGAGATTTTGACGAAACGTCGTGACTCTTTACAATTTAACATATATATACATTGTTTTTTTCTTTTATTTATTTTTTTCAACCGCAAAAAAATCATGGATTTTTACAAAAAAACTAGCGTTTTTTTTTTTAATAATCATAACTTTTAAATAATCATAACTCAAAAATTGGCCAAATAAACGTTTTATTTTTAATTATTCATTTCTGAGTGCACTTTTCAAAAATATTGCAAAAAAATATTTTAATTCATCTTCTGTAAAATTTTTAAGTTTTTCGGAAAAAAATCATTAATTTTCAAAGTTTAATTTGTTAAAAGGTCAATTGGTTGATGGACGTGATTTATACTGGCGTTAAAATATTTTAATCGCTTATTATTGTCTGTATGAAACAATATCTTGGTCTTGAACAATTTGAATCTTATAGGGAAACACATTGGGAAAATTAGAGAAATGTGGAGAAATTCTCGAATCACATCGTCAAATCAACGTCGGAAGAATCCTGCCCAGTTTGCTTCATACGTGCAATATTTTCAGCGCTTCGCACTGGTCTTAGGCATCCCATATGAGGCCTATCTCCAACTATTCCGAAATCCTATTATTGCCCGAATAACCGAAAAATTGTTTTATGAGGCTCCGGACAATTCCGGACGAGAATATTTTCGCCAATAAATTCACGTTAAGTTACAATAATGAATTATCTTTTTAATGTAAATTTTAATAGTTGCGCTGCGATATTTTAGCTTGAATTTATCTATAAAAAAACTTGCACATCTACAGTACACAGCAACCTAACGCAAACTGTCAAAAACAAAACAAAATGGTAATGCGATATTTGTCCCACCCTTTACATATACAGAATGTGTAAAACGAAATCAAATTATTGTTCTTGAAAGAAAAAAAGTTTCTTTTTAGACCGCCTGTATGCAACAGTGCCTATATTTTAACCATACATAAAAAGAAGGGTGTATTTACAGAGCATTAATCAACAATAATTTTATATTCTTGAAAGCTAACAATATGTAAAATGCACTTTAAAAATCTATGACAGGGTATTTAATGTTAGTAAGTCTATTTTCAATTTGTTTCATTGTTTTGGCAGAACTAATTTCCATTAGTGAATCAAGAACAAATTATAGATAATTTAATCTACCACCATTAACTCATCTACATCAACAAATAAACGCAACAGAAAATAATAGTTAATGTATAAATTGCATATTAGGATGAGCAATTTGCATATTCTCCAATCGAGCCCTGCTACTCGTCAAACCTCCCGCAAAAATCTTGCATGAGAACGGCTCGAGGCGGCATAATTTTTTCTATTTTTTAGTTTTGCTTCCGAAACCGCAAAAGGAAAACACAAATTAACAACGGTAAAAGGAACGAAGCCGTCCATCTAATGTCTTATTTTCCTAATCTGATGGAACGATTGCGAGACTAATAAATTAACCTTCCCGGAGCGTGTGTGCGATTTTCGTTTTGTTTTGTTCCGCGTAAATCAGAGCGGCCTAGAAAACAGTCGAAGCCTTCGAGGATCGGCAGGATTGAATTGGTCAAGAAGCAACATGGTTTAACACCATATACAGTCGATAAAAATTCGAAAATTCGATTTGTACACACAGAAAAACCTAAGTAGGTAATTTTTACTTTTTTACATTTACAAAATTAATGATTCAATGAATATTTTTGAAATAATAGAAATGCCTGAAAATCATTCCTGTTTTTGTATTTAAAACAATACTTCTTAAGTGTAACTTAAGAAACAGGGCTATTAACTTCACACATCCTCCATATATTCATTAGAAAATCATCCAACATAAAAGATTCCACGAAAAAATTGCAAAATGTATAAATTACTAATCGAAAAGCTATGAAAAGAATTAACATTTTAAGCAAATATAAGTAGAAACATATTACTTAACGAATAAGTAATAAATAAACTAATGAACATTAATAAAACAAATTTTAAAAAATTAAGAATCATGCCATACATCAGCCAACATCGATTCGACAAAGTCGCAAAACCAACAGCAAAAAATATTATTTAAACACGACAAAAATTATTTGGATGTATATTACGTCAATGCTTTTATTTAAGTTCTATTTAAAAACAAAAATGTGTTCTGTAAGCGAATATCACGATATGCTTCTTATTTACGGAGAAGTTCGTATTAAGAAGAACCTCAATACCCTTCGAGCGAAATAAACACAACAATACGACGTTGTCAATTGTTAAGAAACAAAAAAGTTCTGACTTCAACTCGCCCCTAAACCATGGAGGTGGGTGGCACAGCCGTCTTTTGGTGATCTCATCGGCGATGGAAATATTCTCGAGCTGCAAGTATTTCACAAATTTGGGTAAAATAGTGCCTAGCGCTCCTATAATACTAGGAACGACTGTCGTGGGCCATTTCTAAAGTCGGGAAAACTTAGTTTTTAAATTGAAATACTTGTCCAACTTTTCCTTCTCCTTTTCTTGAACTCTTCCGTCTCCTGACATCGCCACATCATGTAGCAAGGTATATGTTTTTCAATGAAAGCCATATTCGGGTTGCTGTGCTCGATGGTCTTGTCCGCCTGCAGGTGAAAATCCCAGAGTATTTTAACTTCTTTAGTTTCAACGATTTTTTCCGGCCTGTGCTTGTAGAACTTTTCTACAGTTGTAATACCACATTACCGGCACAATTACTAGTGAATTATTCGCGCATCATTATCATGCCGTCTCTTGAACTGAGTATGTGCAATGGTCGGGCACTTGCATATAAGGTGTTGTCCAGTCACCTCCTGTTTTTACACAATCCGCACATACACATATGTCCAAAAGTTTGGAATATTTACAAAGACGATATGTACGCCTATGATCCTGTAAAAATTATGATTGATATTTATTTTAGATCGTTTTTAAATGAAAATAACAAAAGCATTGTTTTGCTGATAACACAGGTTTTTCGATTTTTGTCCATTCCGTTGATACTGGTATTTACACATGATTTCAGTTATTTTTCAATTTTCAATCAATCCGTTTAAAAATGCCTAGATACATATCTCATTTGAACAGATCAAGAGTAATTGCTTTGTTACAACATGACTTTAATCAAAGTGATAACACGGAAATTATAGGTATTTCCCAAAGTGCTGAAAATGTGCCCCAGTAGACCGGTAGATACCAATGAGAGCTCGAAGAAATCGTCTGGTATCTATGAGTGGTATATCAAAGAAGCTTGTTAGACTTGAAGAGTTAAATGTTTTACCACAAACGATAACACGCAGACTGAAAGCGGTAAATTTGCATCGCAGAAGACCTTTACGTGTTCCCATATTAAACCTTCAACAAAAAAATGTAAGATTGCAATGGGCTCAAGAAATTGCGGATCATAGTCCTAACTGGAACAACTTGATTTTCTCGGATGAGACGAGAATTGGCTTGATTTCTGATTCACGAAGGGCATTAGTTTGGAGAACTCCAGGTCAACAGGCCCGACTAGAAACAACTCAATCACGTATCCCATTTGAAGGCGGGAGCGTGATGTTTTGGGGTGATATTATGAAGGGTACAAAGACACCTCTACTGGTCCTGGAGATACGAGTCACTGGTGCTGTGTACATCGACGAAGTTTTAAATCCTGCTGTGCGTCTGTTCCGAGATGAAATGGGCGACGGATTTATTTTCATGGATGACAACACACCTCCTCATCGAACAGAAGCACTATAAAATTTTCTTGAAGAGAAGGGAATAACCAAGTTAGGGTGGCCAGCAAATTCCCCTGGCATGAATGCCATTGAACATGCTTGGGACATTCTGAAAACACGCATCAAAAAACGAAACAATCTCCCTCTTACCCTGCGAGAATTAAAAGATGCTGTTCGTGAAGAATGGGAGAGAATTCCATAAGCCAAAATTGATCATTTAATCGACAGCATGCCAAATCGCCTGCAGGCAAGCATATAGACCCATGGAGGAACTACTGCATATTAGTTTTATTAAATGTTGTTCTTGCTATTTTTAAATTACTTTTGAAGGCAATTGGAACATGTAATTTTTTGACTCCAAATTAATAAATCAATTTTACACACATTGATAATTTGGTTTCCAGTTTTATTTGGTACCGGTAAGAGCTGCAATAAAATGATGATTACGTAAACGAATAAAAGAAAAACTTAATATCGATAAAAAAGTGAAATGTTTGAATATTCTAAACTTTTGGACATATGTGTACAATATCCTGGGTCCAGAGCTTGGCTTTTAAATAGTTTGTTGGAAAAGGCTGATCCTGGGTTGCGACCATTATACTTTCAATTTATTTTATTATTGTACCTTTCGGCAACCAGTCCCAGGTCAACTAATTGTTACATTTTCAACGATTGTTCATAAATTGTGTCTATAAAATTAGTTTTCTGTCCAAGTGTTTATCCGCTTGTCCAACTGACTGTTTCTGTATGCCACCTTTGCTCCTTCCATCTTCAGGGTGCCTTCCTACCTGAGCCCTTTCAACAGTCTCTCTGAACTCTTTTTAATGTACTCATTCAAATGGAATTATACAATTCAAAGTATATGCCTTGGAAAATCACACAGCACTGGAGAAGGTTTGTCGACTCTTCAAAGCAGTGTTAGAAGTCAGATACTCGAAAGCTCCTTTAACTGATCGCTTACGACCTTTTCACTGTTCTCCAATGTGCCATTGTCCTATGGGGTGAATTTCTCCTAGTCATGGGAAAAGCAAAAAGTGACAACGATTCTATATATATATATATATATATATATATATATATATATATATATATATATATATATATATATATATATATATATATATATATATATATATAAAACTTTGTATATATTTGAAACTTTTTAATCGCCTACGCAATTAAGTGTCATTTTATTTTTACTAACTAGTACATTATTTATTTTTTAAAAGAATGATGCTGTTGTGTACCACTGTCAATAATTAAATTTCAATATTCAGTGAATTTCCTATTTAATTTCATGCAAATAAATTTGGCCACCTCTTTGATGTTTATAGGTTGTTTTACATAATATTTTATGAATATTACGATATTACGAACGCTGAATAAAGAAATGTACATGTTCATGATGTAAGAAAAATAATTTACCGTTTGTTTACTACCAGATATTTTTCCTTCAATAAAACAGCCACTTAGCATGCAAATCTTCACGGTAAAACGTGGATTAATATCAGATGTCAGAAACAGTTCGAGCTTAGTTGACATATACGTTAGACATTTCCAGTTAATTGACGCACTTGGCTGCTGGGCATGCGCAGCATGAGGTTAATGAATCAATTACCTCAGCTGCACAGATTTATTATTATTTATTTGCTATCTTATAAAATATATCATAGCCAAGTAGTAGGTCAGTATAGGTGATTTGGTCAAATCATATATTAAAGCTGCAATTTACGTAAATATATGATCAAATCACGAAAAGGCAGTATTTTGCATAATTTATAACGTGATAACAGTTATAATTATAAATATCACTCGTAGCTTACATTGAAAATTACACTAGGAAAGTGTTTTTAACATAAATATATAATATCATATCAGATCAAAAATATTCATGAGGTTTTTATTAAACTGATTACTCAAGTTTTGTAAAAATTCGAAATAAATAATGAAGGAAATACCAAGTTGCAGTTGTGAAATACGTATTAGATCAATGTCGTTTAACTGTTGTCCGGAAAATATACCCTATTAAACGACAATTTTTGAATTTTCGATTACAAAGCATCATTCTATTTAGCATATTGTAGACAGTATATATAGAACTTAAACGATTTGATAACAAGACTTTCTTTTATTTTTGGTCTTAGTCTCTCAATGATTTTAACCATTTTGCATTTTTTATAAGTAATAATAATATTTAATAATAATATCGTAACTCTCAACAAAATTTTAATTACTTTAGTTACTTTAACCATAGGACCAGTTTTTTAAATTATTTAAATAAACTAAAATAACAATATTATTATAGCTTATTAAAAGAAACGATTAATAAGATATGTATACTAATATACTAATAATAGTCGCTATATATAACTAATATACTAATAATATACTAAATAATAGTCACTATTTTTGTGCTTTCCTTTTTTCTGGCCTTGGACAGAATATTTTTTTCTAATTTCATTGTTTTTGGATTTCCCATCATCACGATTCAGTCTTTTGTTTTCAGTTTGTTTCCTTGATACTTTTTCAGCTTTTCTTTTGGTTTCTCATTCTTTTGCTCGTTTCTTATTTTCCTTTTATTCTAGTTGATCTTTTACAAGTGTGCGTGTTAAAATAATCGATTTTTTCTTTCTAATGTTGCGCTAAGATGTTTTGGGAAGAATAATAGGTAATTCGGCGATTTCGGATAGAGAAGCTGAGAGCATGCTGTTGCAACTAAATTGTCATGTCCACCAAGAGTATCTATTGCTGAACCAGAATTTTGTACCATGGAAGGAGAAGCAGAAGTATTAAGCGGTTGTGTGTCACTTGATTGAAAATGGACAGCACGTATATCAGAAGCTTGAGCATTGAAAGCTTGAACATCGCAATCTTGTACAGCTGCAGATATATCAGAAAATTTCTCAACAGCTTGTTCGCAACAATCTTGTAAAATAGAATTGTGAGCATCGGAAACTTGTTGATCAAAAGTTACCACTTCGACAGTGTTGACGTTGGATAGTTGATTATTTGGAGGATGGATATCGGTCTCACAGTTTTGTGTTTGATTTCTTGTTGCCTGTAATGTAGTATTGTGGGAAATGTATGGCTGAATCGTATCAATTTCAATTGGGCGCAAGAGATATATTCCTGTAAATCTAAAGTCATTTGCTGCCTTTTCAAGGTTACTACACCGGTAAAAAGCATTTGTAAATAATTCAACTATCTCGTATTGTATGATGGGCTTACCAAATCGATCAGATATATAATTCTCATATTCTTGATTATATGCACTCTTGAGAGGCCCAAAAAAATGTCAAATCTAAAGGCTGGAGTCTTTATGAGGAATGTGGTGGAAGGGTCAACATAATGATTTCATAGTTTTTGCAGTGTGTATGCAGCAAGACTAACATGACTCTCATAATTGTCTAAAATTATCAGTATTGGATTTTCTTTTGAAGGCTTTGTAAAAGAAATAAAGTGGTGTAACCAGTCAATATATAAGCTTCCATTTATCCATCCATAGTCTGATATAAATCCAAGCGCATGTTAGTTACTGCCTTTTAGTAATAGAGCATTCACCCGCTTTCTTTAAAATATAAAAAATGAAGGAATGTATTGACCAACCGCACTAAATGCAGAAATCACTGCAGTTATAGATTCTCTTTCAGGACTTGTTGTCTTGCCCACTTGTTTTTCACCTTTTGCTGCCAATATTTTCGAATTTCTTTGAACAATTGATATACCTGTCTCATCAACGTTAAATATTTTATCAGGTTGAATATAAGATTGATTTTGAATGGCCTTCAAATTATCATAGAATATTTTAACGTCGGCTTCATTAAAAACATTGAAACGATTCAACGAAGTTCCCTGATGTGTCCTCAAAAATTTTCTGGAATGTCTTTTCATAAAATTTTAATACCAGGCTTTTCCAGCTAGCTGTTTTACTCTGAGTTAGAACTGAGTTCTAATTCTTGCGTGTCTGGAAATAATGGTTTTCTACCAATCCTAGGTTGTTTTATAACAGTACTCTTGAAATGGTCAAAAATTTTAGTTTTTGGCACCGAATAAGCCTCTGATGTTTTGCAAACACTCATTTTTTTGGTATTGACATCCTCAATAGATTTTTGGAGATTTTCTACTTTATACTTTATTTCCATTTTTCTGATGTAATTACGAGCCATCTAAAACAATTATAAGAAAAAAATTTACGAAACGACGAACTAACGAAAGATGGCCGAACGTTAGAGATTACCCGCCATTGCCCCGCAGGATCGAAACAATTAAAATAACAAACATTATTTTAGGTTATATTACATTTGCCGTTAGCGTTACTTCCATTAGAATCATTTATTTGTGAGTATTCCAGAATGTAAACGTTATATTACAACTGTTGATAGAAATAAAGCTACATCAAGTTACATTTATGAAAAAAATACATCGAAAACCCATAAAAATTGAAATATTCCTACTTTGACTCGTGCGTGCGTCTGTTTCTACCGTTTTTTTTTTCCTTTATTTGGCTTTTTCGCTACTATCTAAAACTCAAAAATACCTGTTCTTATTTAAAGAAAGAATCACTGGGTAAAAACAAAAAAACCAAACGGAGACAATTTTCTCAGTGATTCTTTTTTGTAATAAATTTGCCTAACAAACAAAATTTTAAATATATTAAAATGTTATAAAAAAATTTACAAACTTTTAACGTTAACGTTTCGGAGGGTACTCTCCCGCCGTTTTCAAAACTAAACTAAAAAATAAATTATATTAATTTGTAATATATAAATTAATGAGTGAAAGTAAATATATTTTTTGTGTATGTCAACGATACTTACATTGACAACAATTTCTTTAAATAAGAACAGATATTTTTGATATTTTTTGAGTTTTAGATAGTGGCGAAAAAACCAAATAAAGGAAAAAAATATATGAACACGCCACAATCATTCCACACATATATGAACACGCCACAGACATTATTTTGTTTCTAGCGTGTTGTTGTCTGGCACTACAGGTGCCGTGATCTTTAATATGACGGTAAACAAAATGCTGTCATCTCTTTCTAATATATTAAAACTGTTGCGTTCGGGATTACCCAACGTTCGTGTTTGCCCCACTCTCCCCTTCAATGTTTCCATTTTTTCCACGGTTGCATCATTAAAGAATATCAAAAAATTTTCATTTTTCTAAGGTCTATGCACGAAGCAATGGACTATCTCTACTCCATGGAATTCCAAAAGCTCTCGAGCCAAATGCTCAAACTAATTGTGTCTATGCACAAAATAATATTATTGTTGTTCTATGGAATAAATCAACTGAATTACATAAGCATATATACCCACACATACTCGTAAATGTACCAATGTTTTTGCCAATTTAATATGCGATTAATTAGGGCTAGTTGCCTTTAAATAAGTCTATTCTCCATTTGTTATTTATTAGTAGGAAATGAATCTCTTACAAGGAATCATCCATAATATTGTATTTTTTTATTTATTGAGTTTTTTGCCACCATCTAAAACTCAAAAATATCAAAAATATCTGTTCTTATGTAAATAAAGAATCACTGGGTAAAAACAAAAAACCAAACGGAGACAAATTTCTCAGTGATTCTTTTTTGTAATAAATTTGCCTAACGAATACAAGTTTAAAAATATAAAAATGCTCTAAAAATATACAAACATTTAACATTAACGTTTCGGGAAGTATTCTCCTCCCGTTTTCAAAACGAACCTAAAAATAAATTATATTAATTTCTATAAATTATGAAAAGATATGAAGTAAATATATTTTTTTTGTTTATGTCAATGATACTTACATTAACAATTGACAAGAGAAATTTGTCTCCGTTTGGTTTTTTGTTTTTACCCAGTGATTCTTTATTTACACAAGAACAGATATTTTTGATATTTTTTGAATAATACAGTATTAATTGTATTAATTTTTAAATAATACAATAAAGAAAAAAAAATATGAACACGTCACAATCATGCAGACATTACTTATCCATGATACTGGTTGTAATAAGGCATACAATTATCGGAAGTGTTAGAAATGCCTTTTATGGGGTTGTTTCCCAGACAGAAATAATTTATTAATTACCTGTATGTTTTTTGTTTTACTTTTTGTAGCAGTTCTTATCGATTTTATAGTTGCGTTTAACTATACTTAGCAGCGAATATTCTCTTCTATGATAGTATTGCATTTAAATATACGGGAATATGTCGAAAAGTTCCAGCCCAATTCAGTTATTGGACAGGACAACTTTTAAATTTCAAATAGTTGATCAAATGACTGCTAAATCCCTAGTAAACAGTATGGGTTTAGTAGTTGTGTAGTGCGGAAGTGCAAGTTATATTATAGATAAATACACGCTAAGTGAAATTGTCCTCCCGTTTTCAAAACGAATCTAAAAATAAATTATATTAATTTCTATAAATTATGAAAAGATAGGAAGTAAATATTATATTAAGTAATAATTTATATTTATAATTATAATTTATAATTTTATATTATAAATTTATTTATTATCCAGTAAAATATCCTAATCGTGTACAGCTCATGTGTTTCCTTATGAGATTCAAATTGTTCAAGACCTGTAATCTACAGATAATAATAAGCAACTACAATACTGTAATGCTTTCATAATATATATAGAGATAAAATACTGTAAAATATTTCAGATTATTTAGTATTTGTAGGCAGCTTCATTCGGTATACTAATCAACCTGTAAATTTGACTTCCTACCATAACTTTGACTTCCTTCCATAAGATTCAATTTTATGTAGCGTCTACTGGTACCCCATAAAACATGTTCCATTTCGTGGTTGGATCATCAAGCACATTAAGGCTTTTAAGTCAAATCCAGGCGCTATTTTTTGTACCGTCAAAGTAAATTTGCACGAAGCACGAAGCTATCTCTCCCGGTGGATTTTCAAAAGCGTCCAAGTAAATTTCTCAAACCAACTGGGCATTATTATACTTCACATGCTAAATAATGACTTTTTTTCTGGGTGATAAATCAACTAACTTCTGCATTAGATATTTTTCTAGTATAGATATATGGTAACGGTTTCAATAATTACCTTTGCATATGTACCCACACGCAGTCTAACTGTTTTAATGTTTTTTGACAATATAATATACTCTTAATTTCTGATAGTTGCCTTTAAGCAAACTTATTCTCTATTCGTTGTTTATTACCAGGAAGTGAATCTATTGTAAAATATTGTACGGTAATATTGGTATTAATAAGGTATGCAAATATATCCCTAGTTTGTTTTACAAAGTTATTATCTACAAATCATATGAGGATGTAATAACTATTTAAAATAAAAAATAACGGACCAGTATAATGATATTTTGTAAGTATTTTGTAACGTAAGATATTTTATATGAACAGAAGTATTGAATTGTCCGAAGTTCATAAGGATTTTCAATTAGATGTTCTTTTAACGCTTGTAAACAAAAACTTGTGTTGGATTAGTAATGTTTGTTTATATATTATTATTCATGTAGCATTTATAATATTTACATTTAGATTCACTTTGATTTGCCTTAAGATAGTCAAGTGAATTATGAGTTACGCGAAATTATGCTTTTTGCTTTTCATTTCAAAAAAGCAAGCACGCCTCCAAACAAAAAACAGGAATTTTGCCATTTACGGGAGAAGACGGTTCTATTGGGAAAACCGCCTTACAAAAATGACTTAGTCGATTGAATGGTGAAGATTTTGGTCTAGCAGACCGACAACTGATGTCGAGGAAATATAGGCCATAATAGCCAAAGATTTACTTACCACCGTCCGTGAGATAGCAGATAAGTTAAATATTGGCAAATAGACCGTTTTTGACCATCTGAAAAACAATGGGTTCGGCTGCCCATAAAATGTGGAGGTCCCTTATAAACTTAGTGATCAAAATCTGCTAGACCAATTCTCTTTGTGGGCTAATTTGCTGAAAAAAAATCTGAGCATCCATTTTTGAAACGGATAGTAATTATTGACGAAAAATACACCGGCAACGAAAAAATCAATGCTGTGCCAGGATCAGTAACTTAAAGTACGGCGAAACACGCCCTTCATCGGAGGAAAATTTTGTTTTGCATTTGATGAGACTGGAAGGAACCCATACACTTTGAACTTCTTTCACGCAGCCAAACCATCATGGGGTGTTTCACTTCGTTACAGCGCATACCCATAGAACTAATGTTCAACTTCCCAATCCTAGATATTTCAAGGGAACAGGCGTTGATATCGGAATATAGTAAAATACGGTTTGCTAAAGTGAACTAGACGTTTACAGAACTAGACGTTACTGATCAACGTTGATTGGGAAGCTAGTCTAAGCTGATTACCACAAAGAAGGGCGGTCCTACTAGCTGTACTAGTACACTTTCTTTAGCGCAGACCTCGTGGGGGCAATGGCTTCATCGCGAGTTAGATATTCGGTATGAAGGCTGCACCTGAAGTCAAAAAACAAATGGCTAAATTTGCATGAATCAAACCATCAACACTGACCTCCTCGGCAAAAATTGTTGAGCTTCATTTGGGCGGGTTTGCCCCATCCACCTTATTCATCGGACATCGCACCATCGGACTACCATATATACCGTTCGCTCGAAAATTATTTACATGGGAAGTCTTTCAAACAGAAGAGGTGAAAAAACAATCTGTTGACATTTTTTGGTAATAAAGATGCTAATTTTTGAACCAAATAGCATTATGAACTTACTACTACATTGGCAAAAAGTTGTAAATAATAATGATAATGACATATTACCCTAAATAAATATTTACATAAACTATTTGTATTTCGCTTTCTCTTGAAAATAATCCATATGATTTTTCCAACCCACCCGATATTTCACTATTATGAAAATCAAACGATCTTTGTAGTGACTCTTTGAGAAAAGTAACTAAGAAGCTGTATCTAAGGTTAAATCGACATTCATCTGATTTTTCAATGATATTCTGTTCTAACTTTTCTTTTTTTTAACAGTTCTATTCCGATTATGTTCGGAAAATATCATTGTTACTCAGTAGTTGATGTTTAAATGATCAAAAATTAAAAACCAAAATGAATATGTTCATCGTAGTTTACGGTTTTATTTCCGTAAAAGCATAACTAGGATTGTGAATATAAAAAGAAACATGCTATACAGGGTGTTTTCAAAGTTGAGTCATTTATTTTAACATGTCGTAGAACTCGTAAAAATAAATAATTTTACCAAAAATCATTTATGTAAAAGTTGCAAAATAAAGAAGTTATTAACAGTTACAAAGTTACAAAGTACTGATGCACCCACTAAATGCAAGTCAGAATAAGTTGGCGAAATTTCGTTCTGATGATTTTTCATAAGCTTTTCAGGTGAAAATTGAGAGCATTGATTAATGCTGGTCAATCCGTAACCATACGTAACAGTGCAGAAACTCTAAAAATTCGTAAAACTTGAAATTTGGGAAAACGATTATACGAACGGTTATAGGATTATATACGATTATAGACGATTCTATTCGATTGTATAAAATTATATACGATTAAATACGATTGTACACCATTATATACTAGAATATACGATTATATATGATTATATAAGATTATATACTATTATATTCGATTATATACGATTATATACGATTATGTACGATTATATACGATTGTATACGATTATATACGATTGTATACGATTATATACGATTATATACGATTATATACGATTATATACGATTATATACGATATTAACGATTGCAAATATATAGAGCAAATTAAATATAAATACCACAGAGCAACCATAAAGATCCAGCTAAAACGACATCGAATGTTGATATACATATTAATTTAGCAAAAAGTTATAAAATTCTACCTTTATTTAAAAACAAATAGAGATATATTAATTAATGATATTTGCACTGATAATCGTTCCTCCTCAAGACATTTCCGTATTTCTTCATGTAGCCAGAAAGGTTTATTATTCAGCTACTGAATAAGTGGTAACGAGAAGATTCCATATCCGGCTTACATATCGCGTAAGAGAGAACTTAACAGCCAAAACCAAGATTTAGTCCTGAATAGCTTTCACAACACGTTATGCGCATTAACGTGAATCATGATCATTTTAGGACGTTGTTGGCCTCATATTCTAATACATCACACAAATTGGTCAGTTGTAAACCAAACTGTAACGTAAAAGATGATATTAGTGTTTAACGTCGCTCGAAAAGAATCTCGAATTGAAAGATAAAATAAAATTATGAATTAAACGTTGATTGGAAGAACATTCGTCGAAACATAGAAAATTTAACTGATTTACGTTGATAATCGTTCATCCTGTGGAATGATTCATAAGTGCTATAAACGATTTAAAAATGCTCATGAAGAAAGCAGTGACGTTGAACTCCCACCCAGGTCTACTAAAAACCAAAGACTTGAAATTATGGATGAAAACATTGATGATATTTATCAACTAGACAAAATTTCTTAATTTCCCTTGGCAATAAAAGAACATCGAAAATTGACGATATTACAACGACAACGACGACATCAACAACTTTAATTTTAACTTGGAACTTTGAACTTGAACTTTGATTACTTTTAATACAAATTATACAACTAATAGACAGAATATCAAATCAATTTGATATACAAGTATGTCTTAGTATGCTAGCTGTGCAGACCTGACTGGCCCATGACTTGATTGCTAAGTATGCTTAAGTATGCTTAAGTATTGCTTAAGTATGCTAAATCCTTCATCACCTCATTCATCCATCTCAATCTAGGCCTCCCTCGTTTTCTTGTTTCTCTTATTTTCCTTTCTAAAAGTTTCTTGGGTACCCGTTCGTAGTTCATCCTTGTCACATGTCCTAACCACCTCAGCCTCTGTCTTTTTATGTTCGCTACTATGTCGAATTACTTACAAAATTATCGAACTTCATTATTCGTTTTTCTTCCCCATCTATTTGCTACCTGTTTACCTTCATATATTGATCTTAACCATTTTCTCTCCTATATATATATATATATATATATATATATATATATATATATATATATATATATATATATATATATATATATATATATATATATATATATAATATTGTGATATGTTGAAAAAGAATTGCTGTAGTGAGAGATAGTTCAGCAATTCAACGATTACAATTTAAAGAAAATATAATAAAAAAAATATAATCCTGCTTGTATTATCATTTCAGTTTTAATTCTTTTGATTCTCACGCAAAAGAAAACCTATGAAAAATGTTTATCATCGCATTTGACCTCTTTTAATCAAAATCTAATTGGAATAAAACTCTCATGAAAACTATCAAAAAATTGCTTGATTCTATATTTTTGTGAAATACAAAAATAATACTTTCTAAACGTTTTTCCAGTGTTTCTCCATAATTTCTTAATAAATTTTACAATTAATTTTCACTGGTGTACATCAATCATTAAAGTCATAATAAAGCATCGCACGGAAATGCAGTTATAATCCATCTTACAAGACATTTGCAAAAAAATATAATAACGCACCAACTTCTTAATTAAAGAAAGATCTATAACAACTTTATTCTCAACTATAAATAATAGGTTATCTAACCCGTGATAGGAATTTGACCGTCCTGTCATTTTTTGCCTGTGAAATATTTTCTTTGAAGTACCATTAGCTGAAAATCTACCAGTAGTCACAATGGATGGACAGATAGACATGGACACATTAAAGTCAGAATTTGGTAGAAATAATCACTAAAGCTTAATTAATAAGCTGAATAAAAATGATAATGAATATTATAGTATTTTGACTCGTTTGACACCTATGCATTTCATTCCAGCACTTTCACACGAAAAAGTTCCTATGGACAAAAGTGTAGCCGAAGAGTCAGAAATGTCGAATAGAAGAATATATCAATAAGTTGGTTTCTCATAAGTTAGTTCTTTATGGCTAAATTTGCGTAAAGATCTTTTTGCACTTAAGGTCATATAAGATCTAGCTCATGCAAGAACTAAAGCCACCATACCATGGACAACATCGCAGATTCGCACAATGTGTCTTGGAAGAGAAAGCAACCGACGTCCTCACCTCAATGGATACGATAATAAGCAAAACTGATGTATTTGGGGCGAGAAAAACTCACAAATGATTATTGGACAGATTTTGGACTAAATGCGTCATCGAGCCATAATAAAGAATGATAAAGCATCAACCGTAATAGTCAACGACGTCTGTTATAGAGTGATGATAACTGACTTCTGTAGTTTAAATAAGACGCCACATGCCCTAAAACATGAAAACTTTGATGACCGTTTAATTTGGTGTATTCATTTCATTACCGAAATCATCAGACTTGATGCCATCAGACTTCTTTTTCCCTCGTACTTCACTTTTAACATGCTTAAGGATAACATCTGTAACGTTTCAGCCGATAACGTTAGAGCTTGATTTATGCGAAAAATTCATCGAAAATTGGTGTGAGTGCATCATGAGCTGCAAGATGGCCCGTTAAACTTAGGAATGATATATATTCACAAGTAAATATATTCACTAAAAATTAACAATATGTGTATTTTATTTAAAAAAGCAAATTCGTACTAGAAGTAGGCTAATACATTTAACGCAAAAAAAACTGTAGGTTAACTTTATCTGAATGTCATTCAATATAATTGAGAATTGGAAATATCAATACTTCCTTCGAATCTATTTATAAAACCTACTCAGTACAACCAAAATAAGATAGCCATTTAAAATAATCCGTACACATCCATTCCGTTTCCTATGATTCACATGGCCGAACTGGTCAACAGACGGTAGTACTGTACTTTCAACGCTCCCAACTACTCATCAGAATATCAAGCAGAACTCGTGACACAAGCCATGAATACTGATTAGTCGGGGTCAAAATTTGTAGATATGTTCCATTTATATTTAAGCTCAGAAGTAAATATAAAATAAAAGAAAAAAATAGTCGGCGGATGTTTTATTTTATTTTATTTTGAGCGTGTAGCCATCGTTACGACTTTACGACTTTGATAAAAACAGTCGTTATAAACTGGAATTCTTGTAACAATATCTCAGAATGTAGATTGAAGTAAGTGCCGTTTAAGGAAGCAGGAGGAAAAAGAAATATTTCTTCTTGTTTCTGTAAATCTTTCATGTTGATATCATTTTATTGGATATAACATTTCTTTTTCTTCAACGTTCAATCTGTAATTTGAAATATAACCATTATTCTTATTCCTCATATGTTATGGTTATTCTACCGACTAATTAAATAGTTTATATCCTAACAATGTAGAAGGGTCTCATATTCAAAGCTTATTTTATCCAACGTTTCTCTAAGAATGATATCATTTCCATAAATGGAAAGGATATAAGGTTATGGGAGGTTTTAAAAAATAAACCTCTACGACTGCAGTGGTTTCTTCATTCGAATGCGATTTAACATGCTTAGTATTATAACATTTTTAAGATAGGAAGAGGAGGGAAGATATATATCGATCAACCCCGGTCAGCATCCACCAAGGGCAACTCTAGTTTTGTACTTGACCTTTAGTTATGTCCAAAACCTACCGATTGTCGAGTGACCAACATACCAGATCTTTTAGAGGGCATCAAGTGTGACTGATGTGACTTACTGGCTTTTGTATATTGGATTTTACACCCTTACCAATTGAAATGGTGTACACAGGCCAGGTCTTTCTACGATTATATATCGCAGCGATATAAGTACTAACCGGATTACAAGAGATGCCACCTTCAAGGAACTTTAAAAATACTACTTAATTAATTAATCCGAAACATATGTTCACAAGAACAATTCTTCTTATGTACTGGTTATTAGCGACAACAAGGTGGTAGGGATTAGTCGATATTAGTAAGCAACTAGACCAACAAATAGGAAATCTGCGGAAATATTTCGTGCAGCAGACGGAAACGTCTATGTTACATAAATCTGTATGCCAGGTTGATGGATCAACACCAATGCGACTAAGCGAAGATCAAGTCCAAGTCTATGCAAAAACAGAACTTGAGAAATTACAATCGTGGAGAGAAAAGCCTCTGTATGGGAGATATTTGAATGAGGTCACCCAGGAACAAGTCGACATATTAGCGTCAAACTACTTGGCTGACTGCCGAACAGATATTTCCGGAGACAGAGGGTTTCCTACTGGATCAATACAAGATCAAGTTATACCTGTCAGAAATTACCTCAAGTACATAGTTCGGGATGGAAGTGTGATGGATGATCGATGTAGATGCCGGGTCTCCGAGACAATCCAACATATAACAGGGGGCTGTGAAGCATTTGCAGCAACATAATATAAAGAAAGGCACGACGCAGTGGCGAAGATCATTCATCAAGAATTGGCAATAAAACTTCAGCTAAAGGTATCAGAAAAAGTCCCATACTACAATTACAATCCGGAACCAGTTTTGGAGAACAACAGTTACAAAATATATTGGGACCGAACAGTACTTACCGGGCGGAAATTAAAAGAAAGAAAAGAAAATGAAATGAATGAAATTAAAGTATTAAGAGCTTCAAGAACAGGTGAAAAGATAATGGGATATGAAGTCCGTCGAAACAATACCTATCATATTGTCATCAACTGGAATGATCCCAAAAAACTTGGTAAGGAGTATTAAAATATTGGGCATCAACGATCACATTTTTAGACCCATGCAGAAGGCTGTATTGCTTAAAACAACTCGAATCGTTCGAAAGTTTCTACCTAACAATAGGAAACCAAAGACATGCACCATCACCACTACAACTGTGTAGCCCGAAAACATGGAAAAGGCCCCCACAGAGCTTAATCCTTCTGATTTCTAAGATATCTGGGATAAGTCAGTGTTCCCCTTAGGGCCGGTTCTGCAGTGCGGGAGTGTGCTGGGTGTGGCTTGTGCCTGGTGTGTTTTTATGTTTGGAGGTCGGTCCTTAAAGGGAGTGCGAATGCCTTTAGACTAAATCACAAACAAAATCGGGAATCATTCTGTCAGATACACTCATTGAAACCAGATGACACTATCGGTATTTGGAAATAGCACCAAATCAAATGTTAAACCATACGGCACTCAAATTTTCTTTTTACAAAATGGAAATACCACCAAAACTGAGGAAATCGAGGTTACGAGTTGCATATTTTAAGGGGATTCGCTGAGTCCTATATGGTTTTGCCTGGCACTAAACCTCTACTTAAATGGACGCAAACCGGATACAAACTGCAAAATCAAAATGTATCACACCTGCTATATATTGATGATTTAAAACTATATGCATCATCACTAATTCAGTCATTCGGGTAGATGAATTTACAACTGACATTATCATGCACTTTGGACTGGATAAATTAAAACTAAAACTATTAACATAAAGAGAGGGTTTCTGTTAGAGATGGCAGGGCTTATCACTGCAGAACAAGAATATATAGAGCCAATGCAGGAGGGCGATGTGTATAAATACCTTGGAATACAACAGTCCTAAAGATTTGATCACACACTCATTAAGGAAACTCTAACTATAGAATTTATTTTCAGACTTGAAAGCATATGCAGGTCTGACCTAGAGAGCCAGAATATAGTAAAAGCTATAAACACTTTTGCTATACCAGCCTTATCATATTCGTTTGGAATTATATCGTAGTCAAACACATATCGAAAGGCTACACAATAGTAAACAACGGCTTATATTACCACGAACTGAAGGAGGAAGAGGGATAATAAATATATGTAATCTACTGGAAAAACAAATATCCAGTTTGAGAACATATTTCCTCCAAAGAGTGACCGAATGCCGCTATACGACAGCGTCTGTTTCACTGATGATAATTATACATCTCTGAATCTTAAAAAAATTAAAACTACAAAATGAGAGCATTCAAACAACTGGAACGATTGTTCAAGAGTGGAAAAATATCTTCTCCCATGATCTTGACCATCATGAAGTCGACAAGAGTGCGTCAAACACCTGGTCGACATGGAAAGGTCTGTTCCCCGATACTGAAGGCTTTATGTGTGCAATTCAGGATAAACTCATGCACACTAAGAACTACCAGGAATATATCGTATAAGGATGCAGGAGTATCAAATGACAAATGTAGGAAAGACGATTCAAAATAAAATAGATGATTAAAGTGGATCCAGTAAAATATCCATATTGAAATATGGGCAATATAATCAAATGTCTCATATATAGAAAAATCAAGTTGCATATCTAATAGTAGATCTTTCCCCTGAATGAAGGCATTGTATATAAGAAAATATAATTATTGCTAGTGAATTACAAGATCGTTAGTAAAAACCCGTTTATTAGCAATAATCAATAAATGGGCTTATCGAAAAGAGGGACGTGTCAGCGAGAGCATTATTGTAATGTAAAATTATATATCTCTAATTATTAATAACTGATTGAAAGAAATTATATGCAAACAAAATTCGATGCATATCAAATTTCCATGAGAAGTTACTTTTAATCACGCAACTGGTGTTCCAGTGTGCCAGTCAAGCAGTAATATAAAAATTGTCAGCTATTTAACAAATACTAGTGCTAAGAATGCTAGTGGATCATTTCTCAAGTTCCTACAAAATGAAGGGAAAACATAAATTAACGAATACTAAGCGGTTTATTGCTTTCAAAACCTTTTCCTTTTCCATCCATTGAATTCAGTTAAGCCAGCTTTCCAAACTTTTATGCCACTCGAAAACTAATTAGATATTAAAAATTGACGATCATGCATTATTTTAATATTCGCATACAAAAAAAAAAGATTTTAAACCAGGACAATCCTGTGTTTGACACAGCAACTCATTGTCAGGGTCAGAGCCAATCAAAACAGGTTGTCATGTACCATACCAATTCTAACAGCCCTTCGATTACATGACTAGAAAAACAATTTTTATTGGTTTCGGCTCATTTTAGAACACCCAAGTAATGGACTATTTTGTTTTAGGTTCATAATCTGACTTGAGGGTTTCATATAATGGAAATTTATTTGAAACAGACATGAAAACGTCGGCATGAGTTCAAGATGCAAAATTTATTGTGTAATAATAAGTTAAAAAGTCTAGAAAATAGCTACTACAACCAATTTCGTAGCTTCTCATCAGGCGAGCTTGCATTAATTTCCCAAAAGCACAACGACAAAGGCATCTTGTTTTTACGGAATAGTACTCCAACCCAAAAGTCTCGAATTATTCTGAAAAAAATCTATGAAATCTACGTTGACATTGTTAACTATCCATCATATTCCCTTGATTTAGCCAGATGATGCTAAATGATGCAGATGCTGACCGTTAAATCCAAGCTTTAAGATACTGATGCCTAAATCAACAATCTATAAATCGCTCCGTCAGTTCAATAATTAATTTCTACAATTAAAAAACCGTCCATGTATTAATACTGTGTGTAGTAATAACCGCACGACGAATTTATTGTATTTTAAATTATTTAATGCAACCTGAACGCAGAAACTATTCCACGAAACTAAAAATAATTATTTATTCTTTATTTCAAACCATCCGTAATCAATTACGTCGATAATAACTTCCGCTAATCACAATAGCAATTATTCCATTAAAACTTTTTAAATGTTTGTATAAGAAAACAATTAATTTCTTCTGACAGTTACAGTAGCTCTGTTCGTTAAATAATGGTTATGTGTGACCCGTTCGCATTGAGATAATTGAACTTTTAATAAAGAAAGGGTATACTAAACTCTTCATTATTAGGAAAATCTTACACTAGAATGGTTATTTTAACAATGCGACACGAATTCAAATTAATTAAGTACACTACCAGGTGTGACGGTTAATAATTCTTATTTTTTCTTAAAAAACACATTTAATTTGGTAGAAAGGTAAAAAAATGGTTTATTCAAATATGTTCTCAAAAAATGGTTTATTCAAATGTGTATTCAAAAATATATTGCAGACCTGAACAAATCCCCTTTATTAAATTTGTACAGGCAATCAACAGCGTATGTGTGGATTTCTTAAAAAATGTATATTTTTTGGTAGAAACTTTTTGAATGTATACCTATTTTAACATCGAAAATAGCCAGTTCTGTAGAAGCTACAGTGTTAGTGAAATGCGTCAAATAGTAATATCATCGAAATCTAGATAAAACAGTCTTTTATTAAACATTTATAATGAATTTCCATTAAGTAGAAGCCAACACAATCCAAAAATTTAAACGTTTGTTAATCCTTGGATATTTTCAAAATTAGCAGAATCACTGAATTTTACAATCCACAATTTGAATGTTTTAAAATTAATCAAAACTAACAAAAGATCGTCTTGTTCAAGATACCGCCTGAAATATATATATATATATATATATATATATATATATATATATATATATATATATATATATATATATATATATATATAAGAAAATATGAAAGACATTTCATACTTTCATTTATTTATTTCCTTTAAACTGTAATATAAAAACAGATTCTTTTAGATATCATTCAAGATTTCGACAAAGTATAGCATCTAGAATTATTATATAATATCAAACAGATATTTCCTATTTCACTTTTCACCTCAAAAGTCACATCTGACAGAGAGATATTTTCGTGGAATTTGAACTAAGCAACATTATATCCCATAAGATCCGGAGTTCCGCAGGGGAACGTATTGGGGCTTACTCTGTATTTAATTTTTACTACTAACTTACCTACATATAATGGTATCACTACAACAACATTTTCTCATGATATAACATTACCAGCAATATATAAAAATCCTGTCAAAGCAGATCCAAAACTACAAAAAGCATTAAATTATATAGAACTGGACAAAAACCTAGCGCATTTATGCATGCACTTAGATAGAGGCTTGACATGAAGGACACACATATGGAACACTCGAAAGCAACTGGGTATATAACACTTGGTGTAACAACACAATGTTAAAAGCAATTTGAACAAATCGTCATCTGCGAATTCGAGTGTGCCAGAAAAGTCCATTGTGGCAAGAAAAGTTCAGAAAAGTAGAACTGAAGGAAACAAGATCTGCAAGTTTAGGTTAATATAATGTCATTATTATACACTCTTTTGTTTTTTCCCAGTATTAAACATTAACGAGAGATAGTTTAAACAAAATTATGATAGATTAAGAAAGAAAAATATTTTTCTTCGAGATATTTGAAAATTTAGTTTGGACTTAACAAAAACATTTTCACTTCGTCCAAAAATTGTTTAAAAATTGTTAAGTCCATTTACATTTTACAAAAAAAAAGGTAGGCAGTCATGGGGACTGCTGACAGAAGTGAAAACGTTGGAATAACTGATTTTTTTTTTAATTTTTGTACTAATTATGGATGATTAATTATGAATATTGGAAATATTCGAAAATAAATGTTTTGTTTTTAATAAATAATAATAATAAATAATAAAAACCTTAACATATTAAGTACTCACTCTTGTACTGCACAGTAATTCTACAATTAAACAATTAAAATAATGATTATCTAAAACCAAATTTAATTAAAAAAACATTCAAACACATTTAAAACACAATTGGATAGTCTGACACAACACGTCACTAGCATGTCGGTGACGCGAAACCATAAGTTTTGCCACTACCGAAAATCACTCAACGCGGCTAAAAAAGTTTTCACTTCAAAAATTAAAATTTTACTTCAAAAAAGAATTCATGTAAATGTTATCTTCTTCGGGCAAATATTTTAACATAGAAGCAATAACCTTTTTTGTTGGACCATAACAGTTTTCGCGATATAGGGCTGATTTTTATCTAATACATCCTTCATAGTGTTGTTAGCTAGATTTTTAGCTCGTAACTCCTTCTTAACGTGTTCTGTTTTAATATCATCTTCAAAATTATATCTGTAAGATACGTATTATATTGCAGTTGATTGTACTTGCAGATGCTTTACTGACTATTTCTGAAAATAAAAAAAAAATTCCATTTAAATCAAAACCTGCTTGTCCTTAATCGCCTTAAGAGCAAATCAATGATACAGAACTATACATTTTGGAATATCTAAGTTTTCATTTAATCGGGCTAGGGATAGATTGCACCTTTTGGATGTTTCCATGACCAGATTCGGAAAACTTTGGCTTAATCGATATTATTTGTGGCTAATACACTTTCATTTCATGCCGTATCCCACATTAAGTTTTTTTTTATTCACCGAGCAATGCGCTATTAAGTTGAATATATTTAATTTCCGTTTGAGAAAGAAATTGAACACATTGGAAACATATTTGCATATTAAATGAAATATTCGCAATAGTACCTTTCGTAAATTTTGTGTAGTTATCTTTTTCGATTTTCCGTTGCAGTTTCAGTTTTAAGTGGTTATTAAATTTTTCTTTTTCAAGACCATTTGTTTGAACTAATTGACCGTATTTTTTTAAACATTCGCCAAAATAGCCTGTCCTTTTTATGCTTAAAAAGGGAAGTATTTGAATTCGTTGTAGAACATTTAGCGGTAGTTATTAATCTGCCACTTGACTTGAAGGTGCAGCCTTATTGGATCTGGACTTGAAGCAAACCAATATTAACACAGTGTTATATAGCGGTTGAAAATATATCGTTGACCAAATGGCTGCAATAAACTGTTAACAACCCCTGTCGTAACGAAACCCGGCAAAGTTGCAAAAAAGTAAACAGGGCCGGGCCTAATAAAATAACAGGTAAAAAGATAAAATTAATTTTATATCTGGTTTAGTAGTTTTGAAATATTTTAGTTTAGTTCGCATTATTTTCTTAAACAGTGCATTTCTATAATTTCTAACATATTTTTATTATTCCAAATAAAAATGTGGCGTTCTTGGCTAGATAATGATCATTGTGCCTCCGGTAGTGCTAATTTTAAAAGAAAACATTTATCGTCCGATGCTGAGCAAATTGTTTAAAATATGTGTTTCTTTATTGAATAGGGGGCTTCAAGTAAATGCAGCCGCAGCAGGAACGTGTTCATTAACGAAAACTCCATTGTCTACAGTTAAAGATATTGTGACGGAGCCAATTAAAGCCAAAACAGTTCATAGTGATTCTGGTAAAAGTAAATGTGTTGACGAAAGCGACAAAGGCTTAATTCGAAGCAAATTATGTGCTCTGTATGAAGAGCAAATTGTGCCTGCGTTGCATTCATTGCAACAGCGACTAAGGAAAGATGAAACCAACATTTTTGCAGCAGATCTAGCCTCCATATAATATTTTCTCTAAGGGGTTTTGCATATCGGATCATTAATGAAAGACAAATATTAATGAAATCACAACGATTGCAACGATGGCGGTTTGACTACTTAAACTCTATAAAAAAATAAAGATTAGAAGATCGTCCCATTATCTACTTTGATGAAACTATGATATATATATATATATATATATATATATATATATATATATATATATATATATATATATATATATATATATATATATATATATATATATACAGAACAACTTATTATTAATATAATATAGATCAAAGTGACAGTGAGAATAAAACCGAATTAAATGTATAATTCAATTTAAGTTTTAATTTCTATTGTACTAATAGATAAATTTATTTATTTGTTAGTACAATATTGTACTAATAAAAATACACAAACCAATAAACAATGTTTTAGTCATACATAATAATAATAATAATTTGTTCATAATTTAACAATATTTTATTTTTCTCACTATTATTCAGAAATTAAACCACACCGACACTGGCGCCTTTAAAGAAACTAGGCAAATTTTTATTGAAATATATTGAGGCAATTAACATTTTGCCGAAAGGCAACGAAATATCTTGAACCGGACTATACCAGCAATGGACTTCGACGAGCGACCTCCAGCGGAAAATACAAACTGAATGTTTACTGTTCTATATGTTGTTTGGACTTGGTCTCAGTAATCCTATAGTGCACTTTACGAAATCACATTTTCTGGAGAAATAATAAAAAGTTGAATTGACGCACTCCAATACTCAGGTGGCGATATGTCCTCCAACTCTGGGAAACAGCTTCTAAACCGAATGTAACTATCATTAAAAAATGTCAATCCAAGGTTCTACAGACACTTATCGATGATCCATGGTTCGTCACAAGCAAAGACATAATGTACATCTACGATGTACCAACAATAAACAGAATGATTGTAAAGTGCAGTAAAAAATATACCACACAATATGTGTGGAAGAGTAATCGATAACTGGGTCTCCAAAATGCATTCCACCAGACGAAGCCGATGGGGACATTGCAGCGACATTATTTTCGAATCATATTGCCAATATTTCAAAACATTTTGCCTTCAAGATGAAATAAAAATTACCGGATTAGTACTTTCAGTTATCATTGTGCATCCTTTCAAAGTTCTAACACACTTATTGGATAACCCTTTAAAAAGATATGCCCTTAAAGCAGCATTTGCGATTATTTGCGATTCGTCCTTATAGATAAAGCCCTTTTTTTTTAATAAAAAAAAATCCATAAATAAATACATGTGTATTCACTACGTATGTGGAGCATAGAAAATCGAAGGGTTTCAACTACAATTTCACCCTCAAAAAGTCACTGTTTAGTATGATTTGTTCCGGAAGTCGCACATGTAATTTTCGAATAAAATTTTAAAAACGTAACTCTTCTTAATTAATTCAAAATATGTCTCTCTGTAACTAAGAAATATATATATATATATATATATATATATATATATATATATATATATATATATATATATATATATATATATATATATATACCAGAAAAACACAACAGCGACTAAGTATTCATAAATACATTAATTCTTTGTGTTAAATATTTAAGCATCAATCTTCAATTGAAGTATCAAAATCGTGTTCTTTAAGGCCGGCAAATAGGTGAAAAACTAAGTCAACTAGTTGGATGGACCTCGCAAAGTTAGTTCATTGATCTTAGAAGGCCGTTGCTCTTGTAGAAGAAGCACTATGAGCCGACTGGCGCTTCGGTGTTGCCAATTCTGAATTATTTATACTTTAAAATGTTGCAATTTAATTTTTTTAATAATGATTACAAAGCAAAAAATATAAATAGTTCTATGTTTCATTAAAAAATTTCTTGATATTTATATATAATGTTAAATAAGCAAACGCTTTAGAGTAAATGGTCCATAATATCCTACATCTGTCCTACACGAAATGTAAATTCCAGATGTCAGCACCGTGTACTGTTTCCAAATCATATAAACCATGTTCTTTAAGCAGAAGCCAGTCCAATTTTTTCTATGGGCGGCTACTCATTGCTACAATCATTAATATTATTCAAACTTATTATGACAAATCATTTTTTTTTTTTATAAAACACTCATCGCCACAGTCGAATTTTTATATTTTTTGGGTAAATAATCGACCGAATCAGTCTTCGATGCAAATATTAGTAAATAAAATTCAAAGAAGCTGGTTCTGTCATTCACAAACCAAAAAATGGAACGGAAAAAATTATATGTATAATATATTAATAACAAGTAATTGCTGCTGTAAGTGACAGTGTTGAAACGGAACTGGCAACATCAATATGACACTGTTCACAATAATTGGAGATGTCTTAAATCTCTTTATGGAGGATTTGGTTAAAGATTTGTATTTAAACACATATTTTTACATAAATTGAAATAGTCCAGGTACTAAAAGAAAGTTCTATTTATAACGGAGTAACCTGGATAGTTAAATAACGAAAAATAAATCCATTATCGTCAGGTAAAATTTTTAAAGGGTGAATCAATAAAAAGCGAAATCTCCCAGAAAATGTGTTTAGGGTAAAACAGTAGCGGCTCATGAGAGAGGGCGTTGGGCGCTACCCCTCCAGCATTTATTGCAGTAAACAATTTTTCAGAGCAAAACACTATAGGTTCACCTCCTGCATAGGGTTTCAATAGCACGAAAAGTAAATAAGGAGGAAGAGGCAAGCAAAAAATCTTCAGCAGAACTATTTTTTTCTACGCCCTCCCACTTTAAAAAGACACGAGCCGGCACTGAGGTATAATTAAAGCAAATGACATTTTTGAACCATTTCCCATGAAAAATGGTATTGGAAATTCACTTACTATAGTGCTTATTGATATCAATCAATGTTGAATGACTTGAAGTGGCCAGAACTGAATCGAAGAGATGAATCTAATGTTAATTTGCAGCAAGACGATATTATTGAGTTGATGCAAAAGTTCGTCCCATGTTTGGCGCTAGATGGCATTACATCGCAGTTATACAGATGCGAAAGTGCTATCTACTTCACACGTGTAAAGTTCTAATGTTGTTTGACAGTTTGTTGATGTGTTATTTGGAGTATTGACTAAATTTTGTTAAGCATTAAAAGTGGCAAAAACTTTGGAGCATGTTCGATCTGTTATGGTTTTTTTTTACTTTCGAAAAGGCAAGAAACCATCGGAGACCCAAAATTATATGTGTTGTGTACGGTAAGTGTACTGTTGACGATTCAATGTGCCTTAGATGATTCAGAAAGCTTCGTAAAGACAATTTTAATTTTAGTGATGCGCCAACGAAATTTTGATTCTAACTGAAAATGATCGGCATAGAATAACACGAGAGATCAGAGAAATTATGTGCCATTGACGATTCCACTTGCCGTAAGTAACATAACTAAGTAAATTAAAGCGTACAATCGACCAGAGGCGGTCTGCATTAGCCGACAGGTCTGCATTACTCTCCCGGCATTGCGTCCTTCGATTACCATTTATTAAGATTGCTTCAAAACAGTTTAAATAGTAAAAACTTAAAAAATCACCTGGGCCAGTTCTTTAGAAGATGGAGAAAGGTCATCGAACAGAACGGCACATACTAACTTTTAGTAAATACATTTTTTCTTCAACTTTTCTCAAAGAATGGGACGAACTTTTGTATCAAGCCAAAACGTGTCATACAACTTGGGCAAATCATTTAGTTTTTGTGGTCAAAATTCCAAAGAATTTCACAAATTGGCAATCCAATTGACTTCCAAAGACATGCGATTTCAAAATTTGTTATGAAGTCTTTTGAAAAGTTGAGTGTATGCCAATAATTCATAAACAATTAATGACAAACAACAAAAAGTTAAAAATAACAATCAAATTGTAATTCGTGCAATAACTCGAATAACACGTCAAAAAGTTATTGAAAATATTAAAAAAAAAAAAAAAGAAAATTTATCCATGCTCCACGTAATAATTGGTCGTTTTTTCAGTCGCTCCCCCAAACGTCAGCAAGTGTCCCAAGACCGCTTTCTGGTCAAGCACTTATAGATATTTGGGTGGCGTTTGGGTGGAGGCTGTATAAATGAACAATTATGACTTAGAGGAACTTTTTAGTTATTGAAAATATCGATATTCTAACTCCTTTCCACAAGTGTCATTGTAGATTCCTGCTGGATTTCTGGATGATATTCTGTTCCACGGAAAATTGTATTATAAAAATATATTGTATAATATCTCTATTGTATAATAAAAAGAACAGCTTAGAACAGTTTTACTAAATAGAAAGATTTAAACGTCACAGGAGTGCTATGAATCTTTCATCGAATATAAATATGTATAAAATAGCTTTATTGATATTATTTTTCTAACATAAATGTATATTTTTTTAAATACTTCGTGCAGCATTGTTCTACTCAAATACTTCTGAAGATTTTTCAAACGTCTCTAAACGAAGTAAATATAATATTCATATTGTCACAGATATAAATATTTTCTTATTTTTCTTCCTCGTCTTTACAGTACTGCTGATTGAGTGGCTAGCTGAATATTCTACGCTAAATCAAACAGATGGCCATTGACCTGAAATTTCGGCTGTCGCAGTAGAATCTGCGATAACGGTAGATCGATAATCGCTAAAGTCAGCAGGAAATTATTCCACAATCTTATGTCATCATCAACTTATGCTTCCAACTTGCCGATAATTAAAATAGCGCCATTATATTTGAGCAACACAAAAAAACATAATAAATTGTGTCTGGTACCGTTTTTCCGTATGAAATTTAAGCAATTTCTTTACGGACGATAGTTTCTATCAATCCTCCGTGATGCTACTATAGAGAAAATAAGCTATAAGAAATTACTAATATATAGTTCTAAAAATAGCGATGATATGAAGAATATTTTTTTCTATTTGATTTAACCCAATATATGTATTCTTTTGAACAGGTACAAAACTTATTTTACAATTATAAATAATAAAATCATTGGTAGACCAACAAGAAACCAAACATTTGCTCTTTAGAAGTTTCTGTTATAGCGCCATGCAGTTATATCGATGATGTACAATAGCGTTTGAGTCCATAACAGTTACAATTTACTTGTTCAATTCAAATATGAGGGGTATTAAATTCAAATATGGCGAGGACTAACGTAATTATAAATAAAACATTGAATCACTTTCTAGGCCTTTCTTTCTAAGACATTCAGTTTGTTTGTCTTTATATTGGTTTGTAGTTATTGTACTGCTATTTCGTAAATAATTACAAAAATATTTCTATAATCTATGTAAATTATTTTTTATATTTTCACATTGGCAACAATAGTCGCAAATTATACGTTTATTAGCTCTAAAGCTCTATATTACACAAGATAAGGTGTTGAATCATTGCTGCGAAGTACTCTATAATATACCGAAAATAGCTATGGTGACACTTGAGGAAAACTGCTTCAACAAATTGTAAATTGATATGTCCACAATCACCATAAGCACTAGCAGATAACTGAAAATGTTCGTAGCCACACCATACGCCAGTAAAATGTTAGAAAGTGTTTGGTGAAGCTTTGGGGACATAATTTACGAATACTATGAAAATACTATATATCAATTGTGCACATCATGAAAAACATATGCGAAACTGCACCGAAGATATTCCACTAGGATAAACAGAAAAGCATCTTCATTGAAAACCAAAGTAGTTTATTTTAAGTAACTACAATGTAATTTATTCTACTTGATACGAGGTTGATGTTTATATATCCGGAATAATAAATAAAAACAAATATTTATCAATGAAAATGGTTTTATTATTTTTCAAAATATTCTCCGCGATGATCGATACGCGTTTACATGCGTTTAAACCAATTTGCATAACAATTTTTCTATTCCGATTGAGATATCTCCAAAACACTGGCGTCGAAAATCATTGACCACGTAATTTATTTTTCAGACGGGAACAAAAATAAATCATTGGGTGCCAAATCAGGACTGTACGGCGCATGACCCATCAATTCTATGTTTTGGCCGGTCAAATATTGAGTTGTTCGGTTCAATATGTGAAAGCTCGCGTTGTCATGGTGAAGAATGATCCTGTGTCGCTGATTATTTTTCCTTATGTCTTCAAAGACTTCTCGCAAACAAATGGTTATGTACCATTCAGAATTGATCGTTCTACCATTCTCTAGTAGCACTCTAGACACATGCCAATTTGCCCATTTATCCAAAAAAAAAAAACAGCCGGGCATTTGCTTCGAAGTGCTTCTTGCGCGAACAACTTTTGTTGGGTTTGGCTCATTTTGAAAGATCCATACAATCGACTGCTGTTTACTTTCGAGCTCATACGCATAAATACAAGATTCGTCATCTGTGCAGATGTTATATACAACTTTTGACGTATCACAATTATATTGTTTGAACATTTCTTCGCACCTATCGTCACGAGCCTTTTTTGGCCAATTGTCAAATTATACGGAATCCAATGCGAACATTTTTTTTTCACAGCTAAATGTTCATATAAAATCTTGTGCATGCTTGTCATACTAATGCCCAGGGATACCTGAATCTCACGGTATGTCACATGACGATCTTGTTTTATCAATTCGCGCACAGTATCGTTGTTTTCTGGCACAACAACCAATTTTGGACGACCTTCTATAAATTCACCCGTGAGCGAACGACGGGGACGATTGAATTCACTAAACCAGTGATATATAGTGGTTGTAGATGGTGCTTCAGCGCCAAGAGTCGAAGTGAGTTGATTAATGTACTGCTGTGGAAATAACCCACGTCGAAAGTCGTAGCAAATCATCGCACGAAAATTCAACGAGTTAATTCCAGTTTTTGACTGAGGATAAAATTTTCAAGAATCTAAACAATTCAAATAGCGTCCGTATGACAAAACGTTCTGAGTACGTATACAGTCAATAATCTTAAACTTTACGATGTATTTGTCAGATGACGCCTGGCAACACCATTGTTGCCAATTCCGGATACATAAATAGCAATCCTCGTAATATAATATAACTACCATTCTTCGTCAATACATTTGGACGTCATTCTGGAAGTTATCAAATGCAAGTAACAAAAGTTTCCAGTTTTTTTAAGTTGTATTGGCCTCAACTTAATAGAAATTAATCGCAAATATTTTTTGATAAAAAACTTTTTTTGTCACAATATCCACTTTAAACACAATAAAGGCGATCTGTTAAGGTCTATTTAATCATTGAGAAAGATTTTCGTATCTTCTAATGGTATATTTCTAAGTTTTCCAGATGGTTCACTTCTTTGTTTTTATTTTGTACGTAAAGTATTTTATAATCACTATTAAAACAATGATTTTCAATTAACAGATATGAGGCATAATTGAAGTTGTATTTCTGACTAAGAAAACTTCTTTCTTGTTATTTTATTAATTTCTTGAATGGTCTACCTGTTTGTCCTTTGTACATATTTGAAAATTACTCACAATATAGGTGATATATTCCAGACTAATATTTTTAGTTTTCTTTTGTTCTGATATATTTGTAAAATTTCCAGCTTAGAAATAAAAATGTAGCTAAAGCATATCCGAATAATCCTTCATTGTGAAATGTCTCAGGGTAATATAGTTTAGTAGCTGAAAAAATAAGTTTTACTCTAAAAGAACAAATAAAAGGAAACTTACGATCGTAGCTCATTCAATTTTTATTTAATATCCTGTGACTTATGTATTTTATTTATCTTTTATCTGTTAACTGAAGGGGACACTTATGGATTAATATAGTTAAACCTTCACCAACAATGGTGAGTGGAAAAACAAAAAGGAATTAAGAAAATTATATACATCAAATGCATTAAAGCAATTTGACCAACAAAATAGCGGAACCATATAGCAAACTATTAATTCGATTAATATTTACCAGAAATCTTCAAGCTAAAGGATTTTTATTTTAGTATTAGGATAATACTCTGACTTAAACGACAGAAAAAAAATTGTATACCAAAATTAAATGTACCAAAAATAAATTCTTGTTTTTCAAATATACTTAAGATGTATGCAAAAAATGATTGTACCAACTAAAGCTGTAGAAAGTTAACTCTTAAAAAATAAACCTTTCTACGTGCATTTTCCCAGAATTTTATATTGCGCTTATTTAAGACACTTAATGTTACGATAGGGGGCATCTAAACGTGTCTAAAACGGCACTAAATCTTTGAAAATTACCATTGGTAACGGTACTATTCAGAAATCGATCGAAAAAAATTAAGGAAAATTACAAGAAATCGTGGAATATATGGACTACTAACGAGACCTAAACGTAGTTCCTCCAACGCCGCCATCTAACAGCAGGAACGATCGTGAGAATGGCCGGCACTATATCGTTGCTGTTCCTGCGTCTCCTTCGCCCGACCTACCATTACATCCGACCAAGTCCGCATCGCCATGGGTGCCCGCCATTATTACAGTACCCGTCGTACCCATATTTCTGTTTGGTGCGATTTATGCGCGGTAATAACAATGCCGAGTTCGACAGAACTACGTACAGTTAAGAGAACCTTTACAGAGGACGAACGATACGTACCCGCTGCGATACATACCGCAGCTTTATTTGGGTCAGTACGATGCCGGAGCAGAAGGTTTGGCGTGAACGATGTTTAGCTCTTGAGACCAGGTTGAAGGAAATTCCCGCAGCTGCGTTAAAATATAATAAAATGAAACTATTGTTTTATTCATGTATGGACAACAAATATTTAAGAAAAGACAAGCAATAAGCATCATATTAATTTGGTGACACAATTATTATGCCCAATCTACATGCTAGTCCTGTACTAGGGCATATATAGGGTAATTCAGGAGAATACATACTTTATGACAATACCTGTATTAAATTATTTCATTTTTTTCCTTGTTCTTCTAAAGATTATTATTTTTTAGAATTGTTCGATTAATTAATTAACAGTAACAACCAATAATAGTTCAAATGTATTTTATTCGGCAATTATTCGGAAAACCAAACTTAGTCACCAATTGGCATACCACTTCGCGAAATAACGCGTCTAGGAAACGTTTCTTGCAGTAAATTAACTGTCTGGTGAAATGGTTGACGCACATGTGAAGTCTGTGTGTGAATCTTGTTGAAAGAAAACATTGTTTCTATTCAGATTTATCAGTTCAGACCAAAAATATTATGTTAGAACATTCCTACAGCGTTCACCATTAACATTAAAACGATTTACCAAACAGTGACTTTCTGAGGATGAAGATGTAATTCTTGAATTACTTGAGGATTTTCATTTCACAAATTCATTAAGCCACAAGTACGCCTCATAAAAAAAGGTTACTTTCCCCAAAGTGGGAAACTGCACGAGAACTCAATTCGCGAATGTTCGTCGCAGATGATGATTAGCTGGCTTTAATTGTTGAGTCAATTGAACTTTATAAGCTTTACAACGAAGATCATAATGCAAAATTATCCTCATAGCCCATTGAGAAATTGTATTCCTGAGAACAACAAGGATAAATTCGGATCTTCTCTTACAATCCGTCTTACTGCTGCGATGCTCTTCAAAAATTAGGCGGTTTGACAACGCACAACTACTGGCCCATCTGCAACTCAATCAGTTCGTTGAAATTTTTCTACAAGATAAAAAATAGACCATTCAGTTGGTCGATTATGTTGACCATAAATTTCACGCAACACTCGAAACGTCTTGCAAACTGAACACGAAATTTAATGATAGATAGGAATAATTTTTATGTACTGTTAGATCGTGTATTTTCCATCGTGTGGTTTTCATGGTTTTCACATAATATACTGAACAAAACAGTCCACGAGTGACATTTAGATTTCAAACAGTGTTGCCACTATTACGTTTCAAAGTTCTGACACTCTTATTGAAAAACATTTTATATAACATATTCCCTTCTTTAGCAGTTTTATGTTGCGTTCGAAAAATACATATGAAGGATGAGATAAAACATATAATCGAAGGCTTAACAATTTCAGATAATTACCATGAAATTAAAAACGTCTTGAATCTACATTTGTCACAATGAAAAATTCTTTCCAATTTGCGGTTGAATCAATTGTCCTCCCTGATGGTAACACGTTAAAGATAAAATCTGCATTTACTCACTACATTGCTTACATAATCACCTTTAAATGTAATTCTCTTTTCATCTCTCATAACTGCCCCTTTTAAAAATAACTCAGTTCCCTAGTGTTTTCACAACCAGTCGCATTTTCTTCCCAATATTCAGTTTTTTAGTAAACATATTCTTTGAGGATTTTTTGAAATCATAATGTACAACATGGTGATAAAGGTCCTTTTTCTTTCCAGTCTCATAGTTACACAAACTGACGTTAACCAAATAGTATTCTACACTTTCAAGAGTTATAGTAAGTTTTACAGTCTCACAGAAAGGTTATGTGAAATCTAACCTTGTGGATACCCAATCGAGTTACGGAAAAAAATCCGAGAGATACAAAGACCTAATCGAAGGCAACCGCCATCAAAATTAAAGTCAACGATCTTATTTATTAGTCCAGTATTTAAGTGCTATTCATAATAAGCTGGATAATAATTTACGTAAAAAGCGACGGGGTGTGAAACGAGGTCAGTGATTTTACGTGGACATGAATGTTGAAATATTTTAATTCATACTAAGTATACACATACAGACTACTTTACAAAATTCATTATGTAATAGTAAAATTTTCCTGATATGGGAAACTAAATTCAGTTGCCCTATTGGGCTCTGAGGTCCATCTGTAATCTTAAAATAGTATTTTACACTTTCAAGAATTTTATTAAGTGCTGTAGTCTCACAGAAAGATTATGTGAAATCTAACCTTGTGGATACCCAATCGAGTTACGGAAAAAAGGCCAAGAGATACAAAGACCTAATCGAAGGCAACCGCCATCAAAAATTAAAGTCAACGATCTTATTTATTAGTCCAGTATTTAAGTACTATCCATAATAAGCTGGATAATAATTTACGTAAAAAGCGACGGGGTGTGAAACGAGATCAGTGATTTTAAGTGGACATGCATGTTGAAATATTTTAATTCATACTAGCCAGACAGTTGAAGAGAACTTTACAAAGTGCATTATGTAATAGTAAAATATCCCTGATATGCGAAACTAAATATAATTACTCTATTGAGCTTAGACTTTCAAAGTGACATCCCTGTGTAATCTCAAAACGTATTCCCTTAAATAAAACATAACGTAAAAATGTTAAAAACTAACAAACAGTGCAATAGATTCGTAGATGTTGGAAATAATTATGATTTTTTTTTCAGATATTAACGAATGTGACGATCCTGCCATTGCAGCACGCTGTGTCGAAAACGCTGAGTGTTGCAACCTTCCAGCACATTTCCTCTGCAAGTGTAAACCTGGTTTTCAAGGCGATGGTGAAGTTCAGTGTATAGGTAAGTCAAACGGATCTACACAATATCTTATTTTTAGTTAATTTCTTATTTTACACTGATAAACAAGCAATTACAACACAATTTTAATACATTTAATAATAAACAGAAAAAAAAATTAATTTAAATGTTATCACTAAAACATAATGTTTAGTGCGGTTTTTAGGATAAAGGAGTGATTATGCAGGACCTTATTTTTTTGAAGACGATGACAAAAATCCTGTTACTGTAATAATAAACTATTTTTGAAACACTCATCGCTCATGTTCAATACATGTGTTAATTCACTCTATAAAGATACACGATTCAACAGCGCGTAAAAATTGGAAGTTGAAAAGCGACCCCCACTGGGGAAAATTTTCTTTTTTCTAACAAAGTATATTTCTGGCTTAATTGGGTTTATGAACAAACATAACTGCTGGATTTGAGCCTATGAAAATCGTCAAGTGATTCAGGAGTCACCTGTCTCTTCATCCTCAAAAAGTCACTTTTTTGTATAGATTTTGGGCAAAAGGGATGATAGGAACTTTTTTTCGAGATATAATAACAATTACCGAATTATCACTCCGGTAATTCACGTAATTATAATTGTATCTCATTTTAAAGTTCTAACACCCTTATTGGACAACCCTTTATAAGCGGAATGCACACATGTAAAAGAATCGTTTAGTTCTTACTATAGTACAAGGTATACAATTAGAATTCGCTCTATAAAATTCGCTCTATAAAAACATAATAAATAAACCATCTATACAACAAATGAAAGTTTTATCCAAGATATTTTTTTAGTACATATGACAAATCGCATAGATCAAATGACCACCGTTCTCGTGCTCGCAAACATATGCTCTTCTCACAGCGTTTCCGAAAAACACTTCTCAGCATTTCAGGACATATTTATTGAGATGTCTCATGTCGGATATTGGCCTTTAGGGCTTCGATGATTGGAGGATTGTTAGAAGATGCTCTGTTCTTGAGATAGCCTTATAGGAAAAGGTCTGGAACGGTCAGATTCGAGGAGCGAGGTGGATATCTCCCATCGCTATTATTCGATATGTTACGAATCGGAAAATGTTGCCTTAAAAGGCCCATTGTGACTCGGGCGGTATGAGCGGTGGCACCATCATATTGAAACCACATATTATGGCCTTAGCTGAGTATGGCGGTAGCTGCGGCAATAAAAACTTATTAATCATTGCTCTGTAGCGCTCTCCATTGACCGTCTGAGCAACACCTTCTTCATCTTCGAAAAAATAAGGACCTATGATTTGTTCAGTTGTTGTGGTACACCAAATCGTTATGCGAACTGAATGCAGAAGTATCTGGTAAGTTCTTTTTGGGTTATCACTCCCTCAAAATCGGCAGTTTTTTTTATTGACCAAGCTACAAAGCTGGAAATGAGCTTCGTCAGTCATCATCGAAGTGGAAACAAAATTCTCATCATTTTGTGTGAGGTTTACAAATGCATGGGAGTATTCCAGACGGAGTAGCCTATCTTCTGGATGAAAGGCTTGGACAAACTGAATCATGTAGGGAAAGAATTTTAAGGGAAAGGGGAATTTGTAGGGAACGAAGAGAGATCTGCAATTGAGTCTAACATCTTCTGGTCGATGCTTGGGGTTGATCTGCGACACTCTTGTTCAATGAGCGCAATTGAACGACCACTACGAAGTCTTCCCGTTTATTTGGCATTTCTAACAGTTTCCAATTTCTTCAAAATGCCGAACCATTTTGGTTATTGTGCGCCTAGTTGGTGCTTTGCGAACATTGTAAAATCTTTTATATCCATGTTGCGTTACAATTATTCACCGATTATTTTCAAAAAAATAAGATGATTATTCTGGTTTACTGAGCATTTGTGTACCTCTCCATACTTGAATTATCTGACTTTTATCTGTAAAATAAATACAAAAAATTATGATTTTTAGATACTAAACTTAAACTGTAAGCGTTACTACGCCATCTTTTAGATACTAAACTTAACACCCTCTTCTATGTCTTGTAATTTCTGTATCAGTTAATATACATTTTAAAGACGGATCATATTATTGTCACCTGGGAAAAAATATCATAAATTGCGAAAAACTAACAATACTAATACATGGTAATGTATTAGAATTACTAGTATAATTCAAACCCAGTACCATGTAGAGCTCACAAGAATTATTTATGTTCAAAATGATATGTAATAGTTGCCAACTCAATATGATAAAATTAATTATTTAATCCTTAAAAATGTATCCTAAATATCCAACAAATATGTATCGAAAAAACATATGTTAAAAATAATGTCAGACTGAAAATATTTTAGTGCCACCACTGTTCACTTCAACATTAAATTAGAAAAAAATTAATTTATAGTAAATAGTCAATGTATAATTAAAATAGACTCCCAACTTCCTCGAAGACCGTTCAACTATTACTTTCAGCGGGATACAAAAAGATAGATAAAATTATTGCTGAGACATTGAACTTGCTAAGGCTGGTTTTCACCGTCGCCAATCGATATACGCAAATTAAGTGAAAGACAAGGGGAAACTTAAAACTGAACGTTTCCTGTTCAAGTTCGAACGCGGAAGATGTTTAGTGGCAACGTATAAAATCATGCATAATGTTCACATTGAGATAATATACTTTGCTTTTTGTTTAACTGTTTTATATAACTATTATTCTTGATCATTTTATTTCAAGTTTTCTTGAGTTATTGCTGTAACTAAATTTGAAAATGGAAATAATTCATTTCCCAATAAATTTAGTTTTTTTGTTACACAAAAAAGAGGAAAACTCACACATTATTGTCGTTTAATCTCAAAGTTGAAATTACTAGAACTCATTTTTTACACAAACGATTCACATCATAGTAAGAAATTCATGATATGAGAAATACAATAATTGTTTTTATTAAATTAACTGTTCGAAATGTCCTCCATCCTATTCCTGGTAATAAAAGCTTCGTCGGTTGATAAAATATTGAACACAAAATTCAAATTCGTTTGATTTAGGCCAATAAACTATTCACCAATTTGTCCCACAACACTTCAAGTACTTAATCCTCTTTAACAAGATCAAATTTATTCATCAACTTCAGGACCGATTTCCCGCTGCCATTCACATTCATGAAATTTTAAAACCACACTGCTCGTACCCTTTGCCTCTTTGAGAAGCTTGGATAAATGTTGCGGTCTTCCTGGATATATATTCACGTACAGAATATTGATATTCGCATACAGAATATATTCTTAAACCGAACTTATTTTTATCGCAGCGTTCAACTGTTACAGCCTGAAGTATGACGTAATTCATAATATATATAGATATATTCCGAGTTGTATAACTAAAGCAATTAAACTGGTGGCATGGCGTTCAGTGTGGAAACACGGTTGGCTACCTTTATTTTGGCTGGGGATAGGTCCAACATCTGATGTATCTTCATTATATCTGACGCATCTTGTGCATTCTGGTCATTGATTGGCGTTCAGAATGATTGAATCAGAGAATTGATTGATGAATAAAGAATATATATATATATATATATATATATATATATATATATATATATATATATATATATATATATATATATATATATATATATATATGGTTTTAATGTTCAAAAAAGAATGTTTTAGGGACAAAAATTATTAAAATTATGGAGAAAATGATCAAATATGGTAAACAATATATGGTAAACAAAATTGATTCATCCCAACATAAAAAAGTATCGATCAAAAATGGTTTGATATATTAGAAATGTCAGTATATACTATTACAAAACAAAAAAATAATAAAAACGAAATCAATTATATTCAGATGGTTGGAAATAACTGGTATCTAATCGATTATATATCAGTCACATCGCATTAAAATGCGTACTATCTCATTCACTATATCCGTCCCAATAGAGGAAACCGTTGCTTAAGTACCAGGAATAAAATTGATTTAATTCGATTTTGCAGTTATATTATATATTTGGCGTTGCAATATTATTTTCTTCTGCAGTATAAAGTGTATTCCTTTCAATATATGAGAATATAACAAAGAATAGCTATAATAATTATTTCAACAAAAAAATATACTTGTATAGTTGGCAAAGTAAAATGTGCAAAAAACTATAAAAACCATCAAAATTATATAAAATAATGAGCATTCTGGTAGTTGCTTGACCGGGAGCAAGCTCCACCCATCCTTTAAAAAGGAGGGGCACATGTTTTGTTTGTTGGTGTTTCGTCTCATCAGGGTATCGACATATGCTCTCTCATCAAAAATAGGGAGACCCTATTCACAGTCAACAACCCATACTTTCACCGACTTACCGTCGTATGACTTATACATGCAGTTTTAGATTCTTTGGACTGTGTCCGATGAGACAACACTAATTGGAAGTTATACATCCCAACTGCTGGGTTCCACAATCTCATGTGTGATGA